>OY804558.1:13253242-13853242 GCA_963680865.1 Spergularia marina | reverse complement strand
GTATATCATCAACCATATAATGCTACGTTTGATACTTGGACGTGGCCCAAAACCAGTTCTAATCAATTTAGTTGATGTTTAATTTCTATGCCTATCTCGTTCTCAAATTCGATTTGATTACTGACGTAGTTTGGGATTGGGATTTTAAGAGACGATAAGTTGTGTGTGTTGGTCTATTTATCGACATAGGCACATATATAGAGAGTAATGTGACGTGTGTGATTTGGAGGTACGTACATATATAAGTGATTATCACGAAGTGGTAAGGCCGCCTAAGGGTCGTATTTAATGCTGTAATGGTAAGGTTCTAATCATGGTGAAAAAGAGTAATGAAGATAAACGTCAAGAATCGCCTATTCGCATTCGTATAATTAACTAACTCATGAGATCAGATATTGGTATGAAGCTTATGATGAGCTATGTTCCTAGTCTAGTCTCTCCCTAATAAGGTCTCGCCACGCTCTTTGGATCTCAAAAAGATCTAAAAAACAGATTAAATAAGCAACATTGAAAATCAGAAAATCCGATAACATAACTACAACTCAAACCAGATTAACATTAAAAACTAGAAAATCCAAACCATAATCCCAAATAAAACCAAACTACGCAGGAAATCCAAATTATTCCAAATCAAACCAGGCATCCTCAGAATTTTAGGCAAAATCAACAACTTGGGGATAACGCTTAACAGCTGAAGCAGAACAACTTGGAGAGGGCACTTATCAACCTGAAGGAGACATTGCATGTAGTCCTGATTTTTGCGCTGATAGTTGGATTAAGGAAGAAGAGCATCACCTCATCAACGCTTGATTTGTCGAGGACGAACGGCAATTGAGTGGCGAAAACGTCATGAAAGTCGTTTGGGTTGGGAATGGAGGTATCAAAGACATTGTGGCTTATGAGTAAATTCATGTACTTAACTTGATCCTTGCTCAAAGAAGATGCGTACAGTTCCTTCTGATCGTTTGACAGGGGCAGACCCTGCAAGTCGTAGTAGAGAGCGATAGGAATCAGACCATAGTATCCTGGATTGTTCAGAGAGTCGGCAGTTAGCTCCTTGATGGTTTTCTCGTCCTCCGGGCTAACAGTCTTAGGGGGAGGATCATTGATTCTCATCAGGTTGCCTCCGAGAGCAAGGAGAGCCCTCATGCCAAGGGTTTTGGGTAGGTTCTCAGCCACCGGGGGATAATAATGGCTGAACACGTCCATCTTCAGTTCATTAATGAAAGTAGCCTTTTTAGGCTTGTAGTGTTTGGCCAGCCAAGCTTCCTTGGATGAGGTGGGGCCTGTGGTGCCTGCCATGGCCAGAGTTGGGTTGGAGCTGGTGCCCGCCAAGGCCAGAGTTGGGGTGGAGCTGGTGCCCGCCAGCGTATGGGAATTGAAATTTGTTGGGGTGGGGGGGTTTTATGCTTTTATGAAGCAGTGGGTTTTTATTTTGTCTCTACTGTAGGGGTATTATGGGAATTGGCACGCCTTAGCTTGATTAGCACGCTATGGAGAAATAGAATTTTTTTTTTTTTTTTTTTTTTGAAAAATGGAGAATTTGAAGGGATGACATTTGATTTCGGAGTAAAACTTGTGCGAGACGGTCTTATTGTAACACTATCTTATTCGTGTTTATAGTGACATCTTTTACGAAATTAGTGACCATTATACTTTTTTTAGTGAGTGGTTTAAATCACAACAAATATGATAAGTTGTAAACTAAAACGGTCACGAAAAGCAGTACAATGGTCACAAATAATGTTAAACTGGTCACTTTTTAATCAAGTAAGGTCGTCTCACAATAATTTACTAGTCACGTTGGTCACTCACAAAGTCACTGGTCACAAACTCACAACTCCAATTTGTTAGTGTATGCTTTTAGTCGTTTTGCAAACCCGTTGTTCAATTTTAGGCACATTAATGGGTTAAGCATAAGATCATGAGTAGACGGGTTTTGACATATTGTCTTCCCAATTTTATCCGTCCGTACGTCATTGTAAATGCACATGTTGTTGCTCTCATTTTGTTAAAGAGATGGGGGACGAGACGAGGGTGGACGAGTGGTCGGTTTGATAAGACTTCGTAGTGTATAAGAAGCATATCTAGGACTTGCGAAAATCGATAGGTTAGAGGCGTAAAAGATTAATTGATCATCCTCAAATGATCACGAATTTATAACTTCTATCGTGGTAATATTGTTTTGTGGGTCGATAAACTTGTTACCCGGAGTATGTCGGATAATTTCTATCGTAGTAACATTTCTACATTTTATAGCTAAAAGTGAAATTAAAATCAAATTGAATACAGATCAATTTGAAGTGAGCCTTTCGAAGTTGTAACCCAATGAATACGTAAAAAGATTCCAACTTGTTGTGGCTCAGAAATAGTACACGGATTGTGGGGGTACATCTGTACATTTTCATCTTAAACACAGTCCTATGGATTGTTCCTGGGGTGTCAATATGAAATCAGTTAGGCTCTTGATCTGAACTTTGAAATGTGTCAGCCCATACCCTAGACATGATCTTTTCTTCGGTCGATTCTGAATCAATCTGGAAAGGGAAAATAGTTTGCATTTACCGGAACTCTCAAAGTGTACATGAACAGGGGATAATTTTTCAACCCACATCTTTACTTCTGCAGTAACAATGTTTAATTCTTTGTTGAGCCTTTTGTCCCCTTTGAAAAGCTCTTGGATTTCTTTGATCAGGCAAAGACATAGCTATGTTTGTTTCTGCTTGACTTTGTATATGGTGTATGTTAGATCATTCTTTTATGATTGTTACTGAATAACTTTAATATGCTTGATTCTAGGGGTGCTACAGAATCTCGTATATCGTCAGCAGCTTCAAGAAATGTTGTGAGTTCCACTCTGTTCTCATTATCCTTGACGTATTCCTAAGCTTTTTGAAGTCGTCCGTTCAGTTTGTATGCTGTCTCTAAACCGCCTTTCGATATGTTGTATAGTTTCCAACCTTTCATGCTAGGAAACAGTAGATATTATTTCATTTGCCTTTGAAAAGGAGACATCTTCAATTTTGCTCTGGTAGAAAGAAGTGAAATCTTCACTAGAACTTCATGTGTGACTTAATGTATATCTGTAGCTTGTAGGGCACATCATGTTCAAGTGGCTTTTTTGTTGATCACAGGGGGCTCTTTTTATTTTTATTTTTTTTTTATATTGTGGGTATTTAAAATTTAATGAAATTGAGTCTAAATTCAAATAATTTTAGCAACCTAATTCTGAATTTCTTATTTATGATTAACAAATCAATAATAATAGTTATTTTTGCAATATATCGACACTTATTCAGATGATTACCGCCTATAGACAATAAGCATGCTCTTCGCAATCACTTTAACTTTTTAACGCAATGAACATGTTTTTGATTGGTTTATAAGCTTTTTTGTTGACTACAGGCGAAGTCTGCCCAGTTTTGCTAACAGTATTTCACGTGTTGCTCACTCGGTGTCATGTCTTGTTTAAGCTATCATGTCTCAGTCCTTATTCGAGAATGACGTGTTTACCAATGTATCTTTATACTAGGGACAATATGGGTGATGGGGCATTTGACAGCCGTATGCTGGAATCTTTAAAAGGTTTTGATTTAGAAAGCCCTGAAGTCAAGGAGCAGTTTGGTGAGTTGTATGCCTGTATCTTGTATGACCTAGACTAAAAGTTTAAAAGGGCTGGGTACTTGAAGGAAAGACTTCATGTAGCCTTGTCCTAAGAAGATTAAGAATTTTTCTGATAAGTTAGTCAGGATATTAGAATTAAAACCATTTACTCCAAATTCTAAAGAGTGTCATATATATGCGTATTGCACTTGTACTTGTAGGTTTTGGACGATAGCTTTCTCCATTTAAAGTCACATTAGTACTGCTCAAACAGATCATCCTTTCTACATGCTATGCCTTAACTTTTCATAGTCGTCTACTTAAGGGTAGTCGTTTTTATTAACCACTGATATGCGTGTGCTTTGTGGTAGATCAAATTGGAATTACTCCTGAAGAGGCCATGTCAAGAATTATGGCTAATCCTGAAAATGCTATGGCATTTCAAAATCCCAAAATTCAGCAAGCCATTATGGATGTATGTTCCTTCTCCCTACATGGTATTCCCGTCTCTCTTCCACTAAAATTTTCTTACCCCCCTATTGTTATTGCAGTGTTCACAGAACCCCATGAATCTTATGAAGTATTAAAATGATAAGGAGGTAATGTGTACTTTCTTTTTTCTCCAATTCCTCTGTGAACATTTATTTCTAACATTATTTGTAGTGTTTACCAGCCTCACCCCCCTTTCAATTTGAACCTCCTGTTGGTATTTCGGCCGTTATGCAGATCTCAAGCACTTTGCTAATAGTTCGTGTGCTTGGTTGTGAGATTTTGGACATTAATTAATGTAGCTCCCATGTTATATGTGTTTAGGTTATGGACGTCTTCAACAAAATACAAGAACTCTT
The DNA here is from genome assembly GCA_963680865.1 of Spergularia marina. Classification (NCBI taxonomy): domain Eukaryota; kingdom Viridiplantae; phylum Streptophyta; class Magnoliopsida; order Caryophyllales; family Caryophyllaceae; genus Spergularia; species Spergularia marina. The sequence goes on along the minus strand of OY804558.1, from coordinate 13,848,791 downwards.
CCCTGGATCTTCTTCGTTCTAGTAACTCTACTGGGACTTTTCCTCCATCTGGCGGGAGACAGGAGTCAGAGGTTGTCATGGGTGTGTTGCTTAAAATCTCTTAAGTTCAATTGTACATGAGAAGGTTGTGATTGTCATCTTTACGAGATGTCTAAAAAATGGTGCCTAGTACCTTAGGATATGCTAGCGTTCAAGAGATCACACACTGCCCCTGCAGAAGTTTTGGTTGACCAATTAGTGGTGTTAAATTCTTGCCATTGGGCATATCATCTATGTCTAGATGCTGATAGACTTGTGATTTTGCATTCGGGAGTAATGTAGATTTAACTCGGTAGGCATAAACTGTCCTTGTTCTTTTGCACCGAACGAACCCTGTACAGAGTACACAATGTATGTCATCAGGTTTCATTACATTATCACCTATGCCGAACCCTTCAGCTTATATCACAAGTAGCGTGCCCTTGAGACGTGCAGCTCTGCACCACTGGTGGTGTATTTATGTTCCCATGAGTATCTTGTGACCTTTCGACCTTCTATGTGACCTCTCAGCATGCCAAGTATCTTGGCGAGCAGGTAGTCGGAAATGGTGATCTGGCCACTATTTAGTGATCGTATGGCTGATTTATCTATCCTTGTTCATCAATCACTGTAGTTGGCTTTGAGCAGCATGAAAGAAATGGTCAAAAGTATAGTATAGAGAACCATATCAAAAGGATTTCTCCTGTTGCTCTAGAAATTTATAACGTTACGCAACTAACTGAAAGTGGAGATGGATGATCTTTCATTGTTCGCTTCATTATTGCGGTCCAAAAGTTCATCATCTTTGTGTTCATCAATCGACGAATACGACGCGCACAAGAGTTCATCATCTTTGCGTTTGGTTGAACAATGAACTAAGACATTGGATTGTATGCTCAAGTGCTCATCTACTTCTGAATAAGTACAACACATAGTGCTAAAAATCTGAGTAGTTGATCGTCGTTATGCGTAAGTAATACTAAATCTGATAAAATCCATCAAAACACCTAGCATCCTGCTATCTGTCGTGCTTTTTATTCAAGATAAAGTCGTACGACACCCATATACGGATATGACTTAGGTTACGAGGACCCATATATACGACATGGTACAAAGTCACAAGCCATAAGGCCGGGGTTAACGCGTAATACTAGTGAGTACTAGTGACTCGTGAGTTGATAGCTGTGTAATCTCTAAATAATTTGACGGCGTCTATAAATAAGCGATGATTCTATGGTGATTGTCAGTTTTTGACAATTAGGATAAGATTTAACTATAGTTAATAATTAAATAATAATATAAATATTGCATAATCTTTTCGAAATACTAGTTTAGATCTATCAAAATATAAATCAACAATTACCAAATATGCGGAGGATCCTCACGCATTAAAGTTGGTAACAAATTATCATGTTTGACCAAAAACATAATTTGCGGAGTATTTCCCATGTATAATATAATATAATACACTTATTCGTGATATCTTTTCAAGCCCTATCTAGACTCCCAACCCTAATATAAACTTAATCTCTCAAGTCACAGAAAGAGGGGAGAGACAAGGGAGAGACGACGACGGTGTGAGAGTATAAGAAATACAGTAGACCATGGCACTTCCTTCTGGTTCGCGGAAGTTAGGCTTTCTCGGCAATTTTCGTCAGTTCTTTTTCCCTGCCCGTCCTCACCTTCAAATGCCGGTCGAAATTGACCTTCAAATGCCGGTAGAAATTGAGTCTGTTTTTCGGTCGGAAATTCGTCTTTACGCCGAACAAGGGTATTCTTGTATGGCTATGTGGTTTGTTATCAAACTCTGTGGTAACCCGTTGGATATTAGTCAGATAAAGATGTTGAGTAATGAAGATGTGTTATCGCATGACCAACAAAGGTATTTGTGCCGTCTTATAAATCATTTGGTGAATTCTGCTGATCGTCCCGATCCTGCGCAATATCATCCTATATTTGCTGGGTACGGCGATGATTTGGATGACGTATTGAGTTTTTTCATTGGAGACAACATCCCTTGGAAATTACGCAAACTTGTACGGCCATTCAAAGTTAAGGCCGTCGATTTAGTTGAGTCTGCAATTCGATCGAAAGTTCACCGTTGCGTCGAAAAAGGGTTTTACTTTGATGGTATTGAGTGCATATTCCAACTCCGCGGTACTCGGTTGGACAATGACCAAATAAGGGTATTATTGAACAATCAAGTTGTGTTGTCATACGATCAACTAAAGTATTTGGCTCATCTTGCAGATTATGTGGCAAATTCTGCTGATTGTCCCGACCCTGCTGACTATTATCCTATTTTTGCCATGTATGGTGGAGACTCGGTAGTACATGATGATTTCGATGATGTTTTGAGTTATTTCCTCGGTGATAATATCCCTCGGAAATTACGCAAACTTGTAGGGGCATTCAAAGTTAAGGCCGTCGATTTTGATGGGTCTGCGATTCGATCGAAGATCCATCGTTGCGTCGGAAAAGGGTTTTACTTTGATGCTATGGTGGGGGTGTTCGAGCTCCGTGGCACTCCATTAGATCATCGTCATATAAGGGTATTGAATAATCCAGCTGTGTTGTCATATGAACAATTAAAGTATTTGGCCCATCTTGCAGATTATTCGGCGAACTCTGGTGAGCGTCCTAACCCTATTCATTATCGTACGGATGATGATCGTTGTATATTTTTTGCCAGATATGGTTCTGATGATATCGTACTTGATGATTTTGACGACGTGTTGCGCTTTTTTCTTGGTGGGAGTTTGAGCAACAAGACTCGTGCAAAATTGTTGAAAAATAAGCTGCTGGTCGAGAATGGACAAGGGACGAAGGGATGGATTGGACGAGGGGAAGTATCACCTAGTTCATCTATTATTACTGTTATTTAGTTTCCTATTATTATTATTGTTATTGAACTAGTTAATTTATTATTGTTATTTCAATCGAGCTTTTGGTATAACTGATATCATTTTTTGATGATAATTTATTTGTTACGAAAAACCCAACGAAATCTTTGGTGTTTTCCTAATTTCTTTCTGATTTCTATGAACCTATATAATCGCAGCTCGTGCATTTAATCTATTTATATACGAACCCTAAAATCCCAATCTAGCATCAGTCGTTAGAAACAAGAATGGAAAGAATTAGGAGACAAATTCCTATAGATGTCTGGGAAGAAATATTTCTCAAATTGCCGTACTCCATGACTCGTTTATTCAAAGTAACATGCAAAGAATGGAACTTTATCGTATCCAATCCCAAGTTTGTCACCGATTACTGCCATCGTCGATGTACGTGTAACATCCGAAAGATCTATACCGACGGCCTAGTATACCACTACTTTTACGTCGAGGAACCCCCTCGGTAGACGTATTACATTACCAACTAAAATGTCCCGCTCTACGGACCATCGTAAGTTGTATGGATGTCCAGGCCATACATGCCCTGTATTCTTAGGGTGTGCGATGCGCAGCCCTTCGATGTCGACAAGTTAAAAAAAAATTTAATGCTTTTTCCGATTTTTTTTTTTTTTTTACAAAAGTAAGAACATGTACGAAAAAAAAAAAAAAAATAAAGGTATCAGATCAGGTAACCCTTCTAACCAGGGATATTTTTTTTCCTTATTAATTTTAGTATGTTTTACGCAATAATTGTGTCACAATACCCTACTTATGTATTATGTATTATGTATTATTAAGTATTTTGTTTATATGGAAGTATAGATTCTAAATCCAAGCATCGGGAAGCTTGTCGTAGAAGCTAATCTTCACAATGACGAAAAGAAGCGAAGTAAAGAGAAGGATTAGGAGAGGGAGAAAGAGGAGATTGGGAAGGTTAGTTCGACAAACTCCTCGTGAAATCTTACATGAAATATTCCACAGGTTGCCCCTATACCCAATGTCTCGTCTCAAGCTTATATGCAAGGAATGGAACTCCGTCATCTCCGATCCCGAATTCGTCATTGAAGATAATCGCCGTCGATCACTGAGTAAAACGACCCATATAATTGTATCTACCCGAGTAGACCCATACAAACTCGAGCTTAAGTTTTACGCCTTAGGTTTAAGTGGGGGTCCCACATTACGGAAAGACGATGATTATTGGTTTGGTTGTTCGACGAACCCTAGAATTTTAGGGTCTTACAATGGTTTAGTGGCATTAGCCTGCAACGACGACAACAAGTACATGCTGTGTGATCCCTCAACACAAAAGTATACATCTTTTCCAGGCGTTTGCGTTACAAAACCGAACTCTTTCCGCTTTAAAGTTCGTGTCTTACATGGATTGTGTTACGATGATTCTTCTCACGGGTACAGCTTAGTGGAAACATCTCGTTACAAAAATTTGAACGATAACTGTTATACGGTTCTCACCAATCTTAGTACTGGCGCTAAGAAAAAGTTGTCTTATCACGCTACGGCATAGGGGTTTCGATTTTCCAACAAAAGGAAGCTATTAGGCGGAGGGACAGGGAAGGTCATATGTGGTTATCCTCACTGGTTGTTGCTCAGCTTTCAGAATATTGGGAACCCCGTGGTGCAGAGGGAGATTATTTACTTCGATTTCAAGGCCGAGGTGTATAAGCAATTGGAACGGCCAAAAGAAACAACTGATGAAGGCAAGAAAGTGGTTGGGTTCTCCACTTTGGGCGGAGAACGTGAGCTTGGCATGGTGGTCTATGCCAGTCGATCTTCGTCGTTGGAAGTGTGGGTGATGAAGGAACATGGTAATGTCAATTCATGGTCTAATGTGTTAGTAATTCCAACATCGTTGTTAATTTTTATGCGCATGAAAAGTTCCGATTATATCGAGTTGCTTGGATATTTACCAACCGGAGAAATTTTGATTGATGTGAATTTGAATGGGTTGTGGGCGTATGATGCTGCAAATGGTAGAGTAAGGCAGATTAAGTTGGGTGATGGAACCAATAGACAGTATGACGCCACAGTAACTTGCTACCATGCATCCTAGTAGAATTTCACCAACAGAAGTTTAGTCTAGGCGATTTTTCACAGCGGTAGTTGTAATCAGAAATTCTCGATCACATCAGGGACGAGAACTGGAACGAGTTAGGACAAACGAAACAGAAAGAAAAGAAGGGTGTTACTTGCGTAAAGTTTGTATGTATGGCACACTCATTACTGCATTAGCACAACAATCTTTTCTGGTACATTTTACTTTCATTGTACTCTCCTACTGTATAGTTTCGCACCTATATTGCACACCACCAAATTCACCCAGGTACACAGAAAAGAAAACCCCAAATCCACAGTTGAATCCACAATATACTCCCTCAATTCATTTCCAAGCTTCCTGTTTTCCTTTTAGGGGAATTCACTACCAAGCTTCCTGTTTCCAGTTTTAGTAACTTTTCAGCCAATGAGAGGCTGTCTGAGTGCTAGATGCCCCTTTCCCAGTTGCTTTTAATAATTTTTAATCCATTTCTTAAACTTTGTGCAAAAAGCAATAGGAAGCTTGGAAATGAATGGAGGGAGTATACTACTACGAAGTCCTGACCTTATATGCAGCGGCCGCAAATGTAACACAAGATAATGCAGTTCTTCAGAGAATGTAAAAAACTCAGATGGACATCACAACATAATTGTCATCACGAGCCTCCCATAATCATCCCACCGTAAACTAATACATCCCATAGTATCCGACAAACCGCAAGATCAGATTGATACTTCAAGGTCGAAACAAACTTATACAGCCTCAACATGTTTCTTTCCACTACCGGTTACACAGAACAGCCAAGCCGAATTCTACTCCAGCTGAAAGAAGCAGTACTAAATGCGCTAGCTACTCTACCACCCGAACCCCATCCCCAAATTATGTAAGCCAATGTGTTCACCCTGGTAAAATACAAGACCTGCAATAGGTTCTGTCCACACTCAGACACAGAAACTCTCCTTACAAAAGCGGGGGGCTGCGATTCTGCCTATATCCGGTATCAACACTCCGACACAGAGACTCTCCTAACGCTAGCCTTTCACTTATAAACTTATCCAAACAATTGTTTCGTTGCATTCTACTCCCTACGCTATTTTCATTTGTTAACGTTTGGTTTGAATTATACCGAGTAATTATATCGTAAACAGACATCCGTCGACGTTTCTCAGTGCAACCTAAACTAACAAACATAAATCATCACTCTCCAAAATCCTCTGCAACTTCAAACCTCAGAATTCATCACTAATAACACCAACATTACGCAACACAGCTCAGAAATTCCAACTCCAAATACCACCAACATTACATAACATAGCTCAAAGTCAAGTTCCTACCATTACGCGAAAACTACGAATCAATCAATCAATCAATCAATCAAAACCTCAACAAATCAAGTACTAATATATAAACACAGCAAAGATTAATAACGTATACAACACTCAACAAAATTCATTCAAAACTTCACCTGATAAAGTTTCACTACATATTCCACATTCCGAACATTGGCAAACATATGAAAAGATCATATATAATATTAATAGCCGTGGATTTAAAGGTTTATGAGACCCTCCACACAAGCGCTGATGTCAAATAAAAGTTACTCTAAATAGCTCTAATAAGCTTGTAATGAACACGTGCCAACCAATGCTTGCCACACGCCCCAACATTTTAGGCAATAAAATCTCCAGTAAAAATGACATATTCCTTAATTATAATAAGATAAAATAATAGTAAATAAAATCTCCAGTAAAAATGACATATTCCATAACTAATATATAATAAGATCACATAATAATTTCGAAAATCATATTATTCTTAAAAATTTGTCACGGATTTTCCAGAAGATATGTATCCATAATTAAATTAAATCAAAATAATAAAATAATTTGAAAGAATCATATGTTTCCTAAATGATATCAATATCGACCCAAAAATAGCCATAATTAATGGAAACTGAACAAAATTTCGTGTCATGATCTTCCGTCGAATTTCATAAAAAAGGAATAAATCTTCTACATTTTATTTAATACTTAAAATACTTTGCAAAAAAAGGAAATAATTACAAAATTTGCAGCAAAATGCCAGTTTCCTTAGTTAAATGTCTCATATATTAGTCAGTATTTTACGGATTGATCATATTTTTTAATTTTAATCTTATATATTAAATAATTTTAATTTCGTGAAGATCATATATATGCCGTTGTTTCTCCATTTATCTCGGCATAATAAAGCTATCAAAATAATAATAAAAAAAATATAATCCTTCATCCAATTACAAAATATGAATATTGTACAATCCTATATTTAGGGAAATATGACAAATAAATTTGTATCAAAATAGCTTATCCGTTTATAAAAAAAATACCTTAATCCGTTTTTTAAAAAACGGAATAAAATCTTTTAAATTAGAATTAAGTTTGAAAGCCATAATTTCCCAATTTAGCTGCATATAAACCGAAATTTATTAAATACCTAAAATAATTTATCTATACTATTTCCTATAAAAATCAGGATACTCTCAGCAGCATATATAATCAAAAAATCAAATCATTCTCAAAATAACTTGATAGTTTACGCAAATTGCGGAAAATATAAAAAAAAAAAATCACAGATACGACCGTATATTTTGTTATCAAACAATATTATTACCTAAATTGACGGGTGGAACTACGACCTTAAACCCTAAATTGCCCCATTCGATCCTATTATAAATATAACAACAAAGAAGACTGGTGACACACATCCATACCACACTTGCAACATCACTCTGAAATGGGAAAAAAGAAACATCCATCCAACGTTTATATCAGACAATTGAAATGGAAAACGACTCAATAGGGTCGCCATGATTCAATTTTTTTTATTAGGCCAAATTTGTATCTTTTTCAATTGATGTATGAATGAATGATTTTATTTTTCTTTTGATTTGTTCGATTTTGTATCTAAGCATATTTCTATTAGCCTTCTTGGTGAAGGAGTTTTATTTCGTGATTGAAATTGCGATAGTTTAAGCCAATATCAAATTGAAAGTTGCAATAATATTTAGAGTTAATATCATGGGTTGATTGCTGGTAATATATTATTAGTCGTGTTTTTAAAGCATTATTAGGACATACATGTAGGCGATGATGTCAAATGAAAAATTCCGTTAATAGCACTCACATTTAGGAAACTAATATATTTTGTCATTTATGTATTTTTTACAATTAAATAATCCATATAAATATTTATAAAATTCCGTAATTAATCTAATTTTATAGTGTATTTTATATGATACCTAATTTAAAAAAATTGGGCCGGAAAATTTTCAGTAATAGTGTCCATGATTTATAAAAACGCCCGCACTTATAGGAAATGAATCTGCAATAAAAAAAAATAGAATTATCCATAATTAAATTAAAAAAAATATTAGTATATTTCCAAAAAGTGTTTCCCTAAATACTACTTAACTACAGCCGAAATTTTTTTTTAATAAAAAAAAAGGAAAAATTGTTTTAAAAGCAGAAAATATCAATCTTTTAACAAAATCTTCCAAGTTTTACTCCCTTTACCCACCTAATTAGCCATCTACCGAGATTATAGCTAAAAAATTGTCAAACTATGAAAGAATCTTCTGAAAAAAAAAAGAAGGAATAATTTCAAGAAGAAATGGAAAATGTCATAGCTAAAATTAAAAATACTTTGGATACTAAGTCCTAAACATTAGCTAGATAGTAGATACCAGTATACCACTATATCATGATTTTTCTTTCTCTTTTTTCTGGCGTCCAAATAAAAAAAAAGATATCCCTATCTTTTTCTTCTTTTAGGAAAATATAATCTTCTTTATTATAATATCAAGAGAATTTTAACCAAAAAAAAATATGGGTTAATTTGTAAGGGGTCTAATCAGGTCAATGGGTCGGGTGAAATTAGATGAAAAAAATATGTGGGCTAATTGGCTAAGACAAAACCGGGTAACTATGGGTCACGGGTCGTATAAAGTATTGTCATTATCCAGTAAAATCAGGCCGGATTGAGTTAAGTTGCTCGGTTACTTAAGATTTTAAGTTTTAACAGGTCTAAAAAATACAGTTATGAGACGCATACAAATTCCCCTTATTTGAAGGTTAATCCTACAGTAGCTACTACCATATTAGCATATTTTATTGAGCTAATTACTGGTCAAAATGGGTCAACAAGTCGGATTATCTCTGACCAGATATATTATAATGGTTTTATATTATTCTTCTTACGTGGTGTATTATTTTAGCGCCACAACTACATTTTAAATTTGTTTTAACATGGATATAATCAGTCAATGGGTCGAACGAAGTTAGATTAAAAAATATGCACGAGCGAAGAACTACGGGTCAAACACGGGTTGCAAGAAAGCGTGGTCATTTGGCAGAGAGGGGTGGTGGTTTTAGGATTCGGTTAGACATGGGGAAATAATTTTTAATTATATTTGCCTTTCTTATGCTTTTTAAGAGAATGACACCCGGAATTGTTCATTTTACGTATTGTCATGGCTTTTTTTCGTATTGGGGTTACGACATCATTTTAACAACAAAGTTCTCCAAAACAAAGGTAATATATAAAGATACATTTAATAAAGAGAGGCAATTGAGACTAAAAAAATTAAAAATGAGCTAGAGTATAAATAATGCAAGCCTAAAACACATAAAACAATAAAGTTTGAAATTTATATTGAATTTAGGCTGATTTATGTTAGTTGGTCCTACGGGAGACCAACCACGATATTTACATCATGACCCTTTTTATAGTATATAATAGTGACTATTATACTATTTTTGGTAATTGTTTTAGTTAATGACCTTGACAATTAATCTAATTTTTGCAAAGAGGTTACTTTATAATTTTTAACTAATTTTATATGATGGTATATTAAAAAAAAATAGATAATATAGTTTATAATAGTAAATTAATAAGATCACTAAAAGTATTTTCATGGTTACAAGCAATGTAAAAATAGTCATTTTGTCACACAATATAAAGGTGGTCTTTCAATAAATTATAGAGAGATTGTCTTTTATGAGACTTTGATCAACGGGTTGGATCGAGTTTGAAATTAAATACATGGTTTAATAGGGGTGACAAGTAAAAAAACCAAAAAAAAAAAAAAAAACGGGTGCATGACGAAAAAAGCGAGTAGGGTCAAATATCATCAATATTGGGAATTTAAATTAAAATTATTAACACAATTCCCCAAAATGAAATGTAATATATAAAGATAAAAGGGGCGTTTGAGAAAGAGAAAAATAAATGTTATACAAGTTAGAATTTGTTTTTTAATTACACAAATTATTTGCAATTGAAATAATAGTTTTTCCAGCTAGCGTGTCCCACATACTACATGTTAAGAGTCTATTTATTTCATCTCAATAAGTGGTTGGTTTGAATTTAGGTGATTTGTCTTAATTGGTGGTCAAATTTGATCAACGGGTCGAATCGAGTAACAATAAAAAAACTATGGGGTTCATGACCATGAAAATCGGGTGAGGTCAAATGAGATCAACTTTTGTATGGTGTATCTTCGTGATTCTTTTTTTTTCTATCTTAATACGCGTCTATGAGTTTGACAATAGTTCAAAATAGTATCACCATAGTAAGACCGTTAGTTGATAAAAGTGACACTATTATTTTAATGTGTTGTTTATTACATCTATAATTAGCAATTCCGATTGAGTATATGCAAACATAAATGAAAAAATACGTCTTTTGTGAATTTATCGCTGATCAACGCGTTACATTTATTCAATAGTTATCGAGTGTAATATAGTGTGTCAAAAGCTTACTTTATTCGGAAATCTAACTAATACGAAGTACCATTTTGTATATTGGGCGTAAAAACATCGACGACTTATAGAGTTATAGTATTGAAAACCTGTATAAACATTATCTAACGAAAATCAGTCCAAAGAACAAAGAGGAAAAACGCCCCGTGCAATTTTGCACGGGTCAAATAACTAGTGGATTTTAATTGATGCGACCAAATTGGGGATTTCCGGTCAAATGTTTACAGCCTCTTTTGCTATTTATAGATGGCACAATCCAGCATACTCTACTTCTGTTTTGAGTAATTTGTACTCTATTGACTTTTCTTGGCGCACTTATAATCGTCTTTAACTAATTTGAATACATAGAGAAAAGAAATCACTCGTTTTATATTTGGATTCTCGTCACATATTTAAACGAAACATAAAGAATTGAAAGATCGAATGGAATAGTTGAATAAAATGTCGTTAATATGTCTTAAACGTGAATATCAAGCCATGAAGGTGCAACTAGTATTCGCTAGACATTAGTACGATCACAACATTTTATGTAATATTCCGAAATTTTAAAACATTTTATATTAATATTATATAATTATTAATTATATTATTCTAGTAGAATTTAATTTTGAACGTTAGTCGGGGAGTGGTTTTGAAAAATAGGTTCGGAAATGATTTGCGAAGTCGGATTTTCTATTTGAGTTTTCTATTTTCTGAATCGGGTCAATCCTAGTTATTAGAACAAACCAACCCAATACAAGTTGGCCCAACCTTAAACCACATCCCAACCCAAACAAACAAAAAAAAAAGAAAGAGAAAAGAAAAGAAAAAAAAAATTCTCTCTCCTAAAACACGACACACCCCCCCTTCCCCTTTATGTTTCTTTTTTTTTCTTCTTCTTTCCCCTGCTCCCTCTTCTTCTTCACGCCACTCCACGCACGAACGCCGCCACTTCTACCCAGCTCGTAGTCGGTGCTCGCCTTCTCGCCGCCAGTCCTTATCTACGGCCGACCACCACGCCACCTCTTCCTCCTCCTTAATTGCCGTGGGTAACGCCCTTCCCCACTTCTCTCTCCCCTGTTTTCGCGTTTCTTCAAATCATGATTATTGAGTTGATTTTAATACTTTAGTTGTGTTAAATTGATACTAATAGATGTTATGATTAGTGGGTAATCGATTTAGGTTAGTTTTATGCATCAAGAATTGATTTTGATACTTGTTTTGAGTTGATTTTCACTAATTACGAATTTGGGGTTAATTGGTCTAATGATTCGAATTAGGTTTAATTAGTTTCGAAAATTATGATTTTATTATGTTATAATCTGTTAATTAGGTTTATTGAATTTAGCTTGAGATTTAATTGGGGTTTTGTTCAAGTTTATAGAAATTTCAAATTGGGGGAAATTTTGGTTAATTATTTCTTAATTAGCTTAATTATCCCAAAATAATCATGACAATCAATATTTCGAAATTTTGATGATTTAGGGAATTATAAACTGATTTTCGAATTTTAATTGATTAAATTCGTTTTTATGTAATTTTATGTAATTTAAACATGTTTTTGATAATTAAAACATAATATAAATTGTATTAATAAATCCTAAATAAATTATAATAATTAGGGATTGATTTTTATGAATTGGATTCTGTTTTAAAAGTGATTTTAAGTCTTTGGGAATTTTTAAGATAAATTGAGAGTTATTGAGTATTAGTATTTAATTATTGAGTTATAATTATAATTGTTGGCTAAATTGATAATTGTTGTTTTAGAAATTTCATTGTGATGGGCATTGCTTATAGAGTAGAGCTAACAAAAGTATTAGAGGAATGATTGGGTGAGATTAATATTGATTTGGGATTATTGGTTGTATTATTGTAGAGCCTGAATTCGTAGACGAGGAGTACTAAGATTGTTTTGTTGTTAAGTTCCGTTTGCTCTAAAAGGTAAGCTAGCATGCTCAACCTTTCCTAAACTTGTAGAAACCTTTCAAAAATTATATGCTAAGTGATTGGTGTGTTGATGAATACTTAGTATCATGATAGGTGGAGTACGATTTATTGTTTGATAAATATATCTTGTTGGATTGGATTATTGCATTGGTATAATGTTTGGTTTATGATTCAAAGAATGTATTTTGGAATTATGGTTTATGGATATTTGATATTGTTGTGGTGGAATTGTGAATGATTGTATGGTTGTTTGAATACAAATTTGTTAAAGAATCGATATTGTAAACAGATCAAACAAATAAATAAAGTATACACGATGATCATTGGTTTGAGTCACATGGACTCCACTTTATTGGTTTGAGTCACATGGACTTCACTTTATTGCCCCGCCACATGGGTTTTTAAGAAGGCTTGGCTCTAGTACTACTCTATTGGGTTAACAATACTTAATAGGGGTTGTGCACACTTAAGGTCTAGTAGTCTTATATGGTATGATTTGGTGGGTCGGCAAAGAACCGACTCACCCACGTATATAATGGTTTGGTGAGTCGACAAAGATTCGGCTCACCCACGTATATAAATGTATGGTTTGGTGATTCGGTAAAACCGGTTCACCCACTTATAAATATATGATTGGTATGGTTTGAATGAGTTGGCAAAGATTCGACTCATCCCACTTATAAATTTGGTATGAATTCCTCATTAAAGATTATAAATGATTTGGATTATATTAATGATACGTTATACACTTGTTGAAGCTATTGTGATATTTCTATTTTGGTGATATAATTTGTCTTAATGATTGGTTTATATGATAATGTGCTAAGTGTGGTTTTTGAAAATAAAATCTAAACTAGTTTGCGTGCTCGTGTCGCGCACGGGCTCCCTATTTGTATCAATCATACTTGTTTCACAAAAACATTAGATACACTGTACACATAATGTCACATGTTGAACATTATTTAACGTATGAAAATATATAGTTTCATTTAGGTATGAATTTATAAATGGCAGCTATCACTTCAAGAGTATGATATCCCTTATAAAAATGTTGATTACTACCACCGTTATAAAAGTATAGATGACGATTTGATCGAAATAAGGATTTAACTTACAAATATAAGAATAAATATTCATAAAAAAAATCTACATCGTGGGATTCGTGTCGAAAAATACTTTCACAATTAATAAATTATGAAAAATAAAATTTCATGCAAACCTGACATGACACGAACTCAATCTAACCCATCCCGCTTTGAGCATACTTGAAATTGATCTGACCTTCTAATTTCCAACTCTATTTGCATTATTCATTTATTGTTATCTCTATTGAGATAAGAGATATTAAAAAAATCTATAATTCTACACATACGTAATTATCTTATCAAGGGAAACATATTTCTCTTATTAATTTACATCATTATCTTTATACAATTTATTGACCATCATTAAAAAAAGAAGTCATTGACTATATACAAAATTATGTAAATAAGCGTCATGTTCCCGTTTATAACTTTTAATCCAGTTGAAATTTTGAAATATAACTCTTTCAACAATAAATTACCACACGGAATAGTAAGTAATTGAGGGATAACTTTATTATCAAATTTAAGAATAATAACAACTTAAAGACTTGTACTCCCTCCAATTTTGATGATGATGCATTATAAATGTCACGTATTGACCCTTATTTAATGTATGAAAATAATACACTTTAGTTGTGACATTATAAATGTAATAATTTTTTTTAGCCTATATTATGGTCATTATTTCAAAGTATTATTTAGTATAATTGTTTGTATCATAGGTGCCATTATGCGAGAAATTCAAAAACTCGACGTGTTAGAACATTGAGTCAACTCAATCCTATTCATGAACCCCTATTCATGAACCAATGGTACATGAAAAAATAATGTTTAACCTAAACTTGATTTCGATTCTTATAAGATAATGAAAATTTTGAAAAATAAGAAACAATATTAGTCAGAAAAAAAAAAAAAAAGGAGAAAGAACAAATTGTATAGACAAATTCATGAACCAAACTACTTAACACAATAATGTCCAACCTTATTCATGAGCTAATTACTAACTCTTAGTATGGACATATTTCTTCACTACTGAGTATCTTTTAAACACATTGCTCAATCTAGTTTAATATATTTGAAACTAAAAGTCTTTCGAAATCAATGACCCTCACCCCCTTTTTGATGACACATCATTCAATAGTCAAGTTATAAGAAATGATACCAATTCAACGAATGTAATATAGATATGTATGGTTTTAACTTATTGACATAAGAACTTCAGTATATGTCTAAAAACAAAACAAAAAACCTTGAACAAAATTAGACATGAAGCCATCAAATAAATTTTAGTAGCCAGGCCCAATGAGGATCTAAATAAATAAATAAAACTAATATCACAAAATAAAAAAATTACCCTATAAAACCAAACTCGATAGCAACCCGAATTGAAACCGAATCGATTCGACATGTCATGAACTTTCATATGACCTAACCCCCTCTAACCAACCTAGAAAATTAAGAGGGGGGAGGGGGGATACAAATCATATAAGCAAACAAAACATTTGAAAAATTAGAAACAATAGTACGGAGTTGTCAAGACTCAAAAGAATCCAAAAAAAAGGAGAAAATAAATTTTGGCCAAACTTTTATATCGTATTCATTTATTAATTATGTTTTGCTACAAAATTATTACTCTTTGTTCAGACATACTTTTTTCACTATACTAACATAGAGGAAGAAATTATACAATTTGAATTTCATTAATTTCTTTATAACATGCTTGATTTTCTAAATATACGCATCGCTTAATGTAGTTGAACTTTTTTGAAATTTAACTCTTTCTAGTCTAAATTTAACGCACGAAAGAGTCGAAATATAAAATTACAATAACATATAAGTTTTAAATGGAGAACTTTATGTAGTTACTTTTCATAAGAATAAGTCACGTTTGTTTGCATCAAAGTTGGCATGATCCGAGAAATCCAATAAATCGACGTGGTGGAATTTGACTCAACCAAACTCTATTCATGAGTATTGATGCATTGCACAATAATGTCCAACCCATACTTGATTCTAATAATAATTTGAAAAATGGTACTCAAGAAGCCACAAAAAAAAAAGATTATGGACAAATTTATGAACAAATGCTCATAACAAAATGCATCATCTCAACCCTAATCATGAACCAATGACTAACTTTTTGTATAAACATATTTCTTTCGGTACTATTAAGTATTATATTCTAAACACATTGCTTAATCTTGTTGAATATTTTTGAAATTAAACTCTCTCGACACTTGTACGAAAGAGTCAAATTAGAAAAATTAGTAAACGGAAATCATTATAACCAATTTTTAAACAATTAATAATTCACCTCAAGACTTATGTTTTCTCCAATTTTCTATGATTTGCATTTTCTTTTTAAACCTCTTTCTTTTTTTTAGTAAGAGATGTGTTGCAATATGAAAATGTGTCACAAATACTATGATCTTATACATTTTAGGGAGAACTTTCTAATATATATTAAGAATAATAACATTAACGACTTATACTCCCTTCAATTTTGATTATGATGTTGCATTGTAAATGCACGTATTGACCATCATTATATGTTTAAAAAAAATACATTTTAGTTGTTACATTATAAATGTAAATAAATATTTTTTAGAGTCTATCATATGGTCATCATTTCAAAGTATATTTAGTTTAATTGTTTGTATCAAATGTGGCATTACATTGAAAAACTCTGCGTGGTAGAACTTGAGCCAGCTCAATCTTATTCATGAACCCCTATTCATGAACCAATGCTACGTAACAAAATAACGTCCAACCTGAACTTGATTTCGATTCTTAAAAGGGAATGAAACTTTTGAAAGAAAATGAAAAGAGTATAAAAATAATTCACCTTAACGTCCTTAAGGCTTATACTTTATCCAATTCTCTATGATTTGCACATTTATTTTGGACTTTTTTTTCGCAGGATATTAAGATATATTGGAAAATAAAACGTGTCACAATTTTAATATCATAATTAAAATTGAAGAGAATCATATACTTAACATAGATTGGGGATCATTTTATTCGGCTGTTTCAACCATTCAATATTTAAAACTTTCCTATTTCTTATAAATTAAAATAATCTAAATTTTCAACTAATTATGATATTTATATTGTTTATTAATTTCAATTCCTTATCAATATTTTAATACTTTATAAGGAGTTTTCCATATTCTAATAACCAATAATATTTATTTATTCACATCCAATAAGATTGTGCCAAGTGTCCATCAATGAAGGGCTGTACTCGACTTTTATAATATATAAATATATATATTAGATGTTTTCAAAATTCAGGTAAGGGTTTTGGTTTTCTACGAGTTGAGTTGTTAGCTTACTCAATTTTCTGACTTTTTCAACTGTGGTTTTTGTGCTTTAAATCCACCACAGGTTTAGAATGATTGATGCATGCGGGAACGACGACTCATTAGATATTAGGTTGACTCTGAGTTATTAGACCATTTATTATACTTCAACTATTTCATATTTTGGATTGGTGTAATTTAATTAATGGATTGTAATAGACTATTTTGGATCATTAGAGATTTGTAGTTTGGTTTCTGAAATCTCCTTGCATTCGGGTCTTTGACTCGAGTGCGGAGTGACACCTCTGAATTTCCTTAATTTGGGTTTTGATTCGCGATAAAAATGTTTTTAAAAAGGAAAGGAAATTTGGGGGTGTTACATTTTAAATATAAAGTTTTTTGTGATTCTTATGGACATAACAATACCAAGGCATTTTTTACCGCCTTAAGTAAAAACTACTAATGTTAGTATGTTACGTTCTATTCAACTTTTTTATAACGAGTTCAGTTCATATTGTAACGAATAAATCTAGATCGGATCAATTTAGACACAAAGTGTAACATTAAAAATTTGCACTAAACAGTTTGGTGTGCCTTAGACGATCAGAAATATCAGCAACAGAACCCACACCAGAAACAAGAGAAACAAGCAGGGCAATCAAGCTCAAGCCTTGGAGCAGAAACCACTTGAGCTCCCCTTTCTTGATCTTGGCCTGAGTTCTGTACATTGTTACTGGCAAGTACACTGTCAAGGGCCAAAATGCGACTGATCCCAGCAGTCCTAACACAGCATTGAAAAAGGGGAACATCATGGCTGTTAGCACTGTCACAACAACAATTAGTGGCCTAATGAGAAGTCGACAAAGCGTGAAATGGTAGCTACACCAAACTGAAGGTCCGCAAAATAATCTCCCAAAGAAGGACCCAATAAAGAGGCTCCCACCTTGGAAACCAGACGCCGCCACACTGTGCCAACAGCAATAGGGTGAATACCATCACCCGGCTTAACTAGAGGAGTGAGTGGCGCGCTAGGTACAAACAGGCCCAAAAAAGTAGGGCACTTCCCATCTAGAAGAGGTTAACCACACGAGTAATCGAGGCACGCAGCTCATCAGAAATTGCCACAGCGACACCACTCAAACAATCCATAAGATGCTGAGCACGCAAACCGTCAGGCCCACAAGAAGTACCACGTGGAAAACTCCTAATCCGGTCTAAAACAGCAGCAACCAGATCATCAAAATGAGGTTGATCAACAGGTAAGGCAGGCAAAGATGGTCCAGGAGCAACGGGGTGTTTAGCCTGCAAATCCTCCAAAGTGGCCTTAGAGTAAGGTGCAATACCCGAGGAAGAAAGAACACGAACCACCGCAGTAAAATGATCATCAGAAACCTTACGCCTACACTGCATGGCATTACGCTCACACATCTCTAGGGCCTCATCGTCAACATCCATCAAAGGAGGCGAATCATCAGCCAAAGTATCCTGAATAAGCTGCAACGCACCCCCAGGCTCAGCCCAAGTACGAACTGTAATATCCCGAAATTTTAAAGTATTTTATTATTAATGATAATTATATTACTCGAGTAGAAAATGATTTTTAGAAATTATTTTGTAAGTCGTTTTCGAAAATGAGCTCGGAATTGGGTTTTAAATTTGGATTTCTATTTGGGTCTTTGTATTTGTAATTAGACCTTTCATAACTACTACCAAATCAACTAGCCCAACACCTATCGGCCCAAACTCAAAGCAAACCCAAACAAAAGGAAAAAAAAAAAAAAAACCCTCTTTTCTCTCTCCTACACCCCGATGCCCCCTTCCTCCATATAACCTAAAATAGTCCCCTGCCTTCCCCTGCATTCCTCTTCTCCTTCACGCCTCACCAAGCACACGACGCCCCTACTCAATAGCTCGACGCCAGCACACACCGCCTCTGCTCACTGGCCGTTCGAAAAACTTCCCACTGTGTTGCTTTCCCTCTCTTCACCGCGGGTAACGCTACATCTCGCCTCCTTCCCCTGTTTTCGTCCTCTCTAATAAACATGAGTCACAAGTCGTTTTATGTGGTTTAATTTGTGTTTAATTGATTCTAATAGATGTTATAATTAGTGGTTAATCGATTAGGGTTAGTTTCATGCACAAAGATTTGAATTTGATGTTGATTTTGGATTAATTATCACTAATCACGAATTTGGGATTAATTAGCTTAATTATTCGAATTAGGTTCAATTAGTTTCGACAATTATGATTCTAGCATACTTATAATCTTTCAATTGGAGTTATTCAATTTAGTTTGAGATTTAAATTGGTTTTTTCTCAAGTTTGTAGAAATTGCAAATTGGGGGAATTTTGATTAATTGTTTCTTAATTAGCTTAATTATCCCAAAATAATCATGACAATCAATATTTCGAAATTTTGATAATTTAAGAAATTATAAACTGATTTTCGAATTTTAATTGATTAAATTCGTTTTTATGTAATTTTATGTAATTTAAACATGTTTTTGATAATTAAAACATAATATAAATTGTATTAATAAATCCTAAATAAATTATAATAATTAGGGATTGATTTTTATGAATTGGATTCTGTTTTAAAAGTGATTTTAAGTCTTTAGGAATTTTTAAGATAAATTGAGAGTTATTGAGTATTAGTATTTAATTATTGAATTATAATTATAATTGTTGGCTAAATTGATAATTGTTGTTTTAGAAATTTCATTGTGATGGCCATTGCTTATAGAGTAGAGCTAACAAAATTATTAGATGAATGATTGGGTGAGATTAATATTGATTTGGGATTATTGGTTGTATTATTGTAGAGCATGAATTCGTAGACGAGGAGTACTAAGATTGTTTTGTTGTTAAGTTTCGTTTGTTCTAAAAGTAAGGTAAGCTACCATGCTCAACCTTTATTAACGTTGTAGAAACCTTTCAAAATTATATGCTAAGTGATTGGAGTGTTGGATGAAAACTTAGTGTCTTGATAGGTGGAGAACGATTTATTGCCTGGTTATCGTATTCCATTGGATTGAATTATCGTATTGATATATTGTTTAGTTTATGATTCAAATAAGGTTGTTTGGAATATTATTGATTGGATAATGATATGGTGTGGTGGAATTATGATATGGTATGATCATTGATATATGTGTTGTTTAAATGATTGGTATTGGAAAATAAAAATGAACAAGCAAAGTAAGAGGATACACAATGATTATTGGTTTGAGTCACATTGACTCCACTTTATTGGTTTGAGTCACATGGACTCCACTTTATTGCCCCACCACATGGGTTTTTTAAGAGGGCTTGGCTCTAGTACTACTCTATTGGGTTAGCAATACTTAATAGGGGGTGTGCACACTTAAGGTCTAGTAGTCTCATATGGTATGGTTTGGTGGGTCGGCAAAGAACCGACTCACCCACGTATATAATGGTTTGGTGAGTCGACAAAGATTCGGCTCACCCACGTATATAATGATATGGTTTGGTGATTCGGTAAAAACCGGTTCACCCACTTATAAATATATGATTGGTATGGTTTGGATGAGTTGGCCACAAACCGGCTCATCCCACTTATAAATTTGGTATGAATTCCTCACTAAAGATTATAAAGAATGATTTGGATTATATTAATGATACGTTATACACTTGTTGAAGCTATTGTGATATTTCTATTTTGGTGATATAATTTGTCTTGATGAATGGTTTATATGACAACATGCTAAGTGTGGTTTTCGAAAATAAAACTAAAACGTTTTCAAAATTCAGGTAAGGGTTTTGGTTTTCTACTTGTTGAGGTGTTAGCTTACTCAATTTTCTGACTTTTTCAACTGTTGTTTTTGTGTTTTAAATCCACCACAGGTTTGAAGTGATTGATGCATCTGGGAACGACGACTCATTAGATATTAGTTGGACTCTAATTAAGTTATTAGACTATTTATTATACTTAGACTATTTCATATTTCGATTGTTGTAATTTAATTAATGGATTGTAATACACTATTTTGGGTCATTAGACATTTGTAGTTCGGTTTCTGAAATCTCCTTGCATTCGGGTCTTTGACTCGAGTGCGGAGTGACACCTCTGAATTTCCTTAATTTGGGTTTTGATTCGCGATAAAAATGTTTTTAAAAAGGAAAGGAAATTTGGGGGTGTTACAGTTGGTATCAAAGCTCAGGTTAGGTCCCACGCTAAAATTGAACTAATAAAGACAAGGGAAAATGAAATGAACTAATTAGCAAAAAGAAATCAAATGAACCAAGCCGTATGGGGGTATAGGGGTATTACTTTGTTCGTTTATGTGTGTGTAGCCTTTTATTTATGAATTGGTAATTGTTTTTACATGTTTGTTTTATATATACTTGTTATTTTTATTGAATGATTTAATTGTTTCGATTCATTGAAATATGAAGGTAGATGTAATTTGGTATTGGAATTAGAAAGTACAAAATTCATGGACATGTATGGAATTTGTTGGTGTTGTAAGGTCCAACATACCTTATTATTTGGAATGATATTCACTGAATTGGAATGAGAAATTTGTATGTCTATTTTAAGTATCCTTGCTCGACATGTATACTTCTCCTGCAAACGGCGCCTAGTAGAAGACCGACGTTCACGATAACTCCGCAGCGTAAAAGTTCTGAGTGTACACAACGGCAACACAAACAACTGAATCCAACCAGAGATGTCCTCAGGCCTACTAACAACCCTATAAAGCATGTCCTTGAGTACACGTGAGAAACTCAAACTACACTTTGGAGGGATAGACTTGACCGTACGCAACCGTTTAGAAAGCAAACGTTCAAGAAGATCAACATAAAAACCCAAAGACAAATCCCCTGCAGTAACATCTATAGGCTGTGAGGCATGGACAGATGGTCTGTTCAAATTATAGAGAACAAAACGAACAACCTACGGGTCCCACAAAATTAGACCTACTACCATGACGACACTTAGATCGAAAAGTGTGGGTCTTGAAAAAATCACCACAAATCCAACGACTCATACGTTTGAAAGTGGACTCGGACTCATCAAAAAGAGTCAAAGAAGTCGAAAGAGCAAGTTTACAGACATCAAGGGCGACACCAGTGAAATGATGACTATGCAAATGACCCACCAACGAACCCTTAGTAAGACCCCGCCCACCATTATTCTGACACTCGCTAAGGCCAGAAAAGGGGCAACGAAACCTTATAGTCCCAGATAGGGATGGGCATGGACCCAGGACCCGACCCAGACCTGTTGGACCCGACCCGCCCGGGTCGGGTTTGGGTCTTAAAAATTAGGATCCGACGGGTCTGGACCCGACCCAGACCGGCACATATTAATTACGGGTCGGGTCGGGTCTGGGTCCAAGATTTGAGACCCAGACCCGCCTAAGTTTTTAAAAAAAAAATTCTAGAAGTAGTTCTATGTAAGATTTGCGACTCTTCCTACCCTAGCATGAGTTTTACATGTATTCCTACTCCCCAATTCCTTATTTCATCTACAAAGATCTAAGTTCTTCACCTCTCTTGTCTTGATCCAATTGTCTTACATATATTTTAGATGTCAACATATGCTAATTTCTTTTTGCTTATTGTATGTGGCGGAATATCGAGCAAATAAAATTTTTAACTAGAAAATATTATTTGTTGGAAGTGTTATACCATTTGTTTCAGGGACCCGCACGAGACCCAGACCCGACCCAACCCGATGGGTCCGGGTGTAGAAAATTAGGACCCTACGGGTCCGAGTCGGATCAAGATCTACACAAATTTCTACGGATCCGGGTCCGGGTCTTAGCGGACCCGACACCCAAACCCGACCCATGCCCATCCCTAGTCCCAGACATACAAACCGAAAACGACAAAACAAGAAAAGATCAAAACCAACAAAAAAAAGCTAAAAAGGGGCCCCTGCTAAAACATGCAAGAAAACAAAACCGAAGCCCCCCACACGGCCAAGGATGAGACCGGTGTGGGACAGGGTGACGGAGCAGGTCAACGGTGACGACCGACCACCCAAACGGCGGCCATCAAAGACCCCTGCCCCATAACACGAATAGCCCGCGCACCGACTCAAGCCCCGCAAAGAGGCTCTGAAAGCAACCCCGACCCGAACCCGATCGGAGATGAACACTGAATGACGGGGACGGTGAACGAACGACGATGATGAGAGATCCAAATAAAATCAGTCGGCGATGAAGGTGACATTTTTCTAAATTTCGAGACGCTAAGTTTTTAGTAAACTTTAGAAAAATAACTACTCCCTCCATTTCATTAGGTTCTTTGCATTTGGTTTGAATATGTGAGAGTAATTCAAACACAATGTAAAGAACCTAATAAAATGGAGGGAGTACTCCATATGATGCATATATGTGGTGTTTCATTTGGGCTGTCACTATTTTATAATGCTTGAAGTTCCCAAATTTTGAGATTGTTTATGACGTCCACATTCTTAAGGTTCTGGCCTTATGGGTTTGTCCCTGAATAGGGACCCTAATCCAATTGCTATGTGTTTCCACATTTTACTGTATACTCCATATTGTTCCCATTTTTTCCCATATTATGAGGAATTGTTTTTGAAATAGGACTCAAAAAATAAATATTGAACAAAATGGGTTGGATTGAAAAATGTTCAATCTTATGGGGTGCACGTCACCCCATTTCAAGTTCGGGACAAAACCGCCAGTGCCCCTGGCGGGTTTTATGTGTCTCGAACAGTAGTTATGTGGTTGTAAGTGATATTTTGGCTAGTGAAACCGCCACCACCCATGGCGGTTTCAATTTTTTTTTTTTTTTGGATTGACGTTATATCGGGGTGATATTTTGGCCCAGGGTGAAACCTCCATGTGGGGTGAAGTGAAACCGCCACCCCCCATGGCGGTTTCACCCTCGGACAAAATATCACCCACTCGATTTGTATACTGATTTTTGTGAAGAAACCGCCATGGAGGGTGGCAATTTCTCTTCACTTAAAACCGACAAGGGCACTGGCGGTTTTGTCCAGGACCTGAAATGGGGTTGACGTGCACCCCATAAGATTGAAAAATTTTCAATCCAACCCATTTTGTTTAACATTTATTTTTTAAGCCTTATTTCGAAAAAAAAATTCTATTATGAGTTCATTAGTTTCCTAAAACGAAGGTAGTATATATTAATTACCTCTATAAAATTTAGAGTATCTTATTCACATAATTTTATTATTGTTGTCATTTTCCTGTTGCGTATTCCCTTTTTTGTTGTAGTGATATTTTATCTAACCTGTAATGCAATTTTTTTAGAACTTTGATTAGCCGATTAACGTGTACACCCACTTTAAAAAGCGTGTCCATTGGCCCTACGAAGTTTAAAGGCGAACGGAGGGAGTATATATTAATTACCTTTAGGTAGCGTTTGGGAACCTGGAATTCAATTCTAGAAATTGAATTCCATTTTCAATTCCAAAATTGTATTTGGTGAACCTTGGAATTGAATTTATAAACACAACCACCACCACACCTCCCCCTCCCCAAGCACAACTTGCCTCACCCACCACCCCCGCCCAAGCGCCCCCACCGGACCACCATGGCCACCGCCGTTGGTCGCCGGCTGGGTACGGCGGCAGTGACCGAGATTTGAAGAGAGAGAAAGATAGGGGTTGTGGAAGAGGATGAGAGAGAGTAAAGATATTGGTGTACATTAGCGGTTAGGAGCGGCTTTGGGAGTCTGACATCGGCGGCGGTGCCTGGCCGCTGATGGCCGGAGGTGGTGGAGACAACAGCTTATGGAGCGGCACTTGACACATGGTGTTGTGGAAGGTGTGATAACGAAGCAAGACTGGGGTGGCGGCGGTCGAGGGGCAGACGACTGCGATTGCCGGGGCAGTGGCGGCGGGCTGGTGGTGAGGTGAAAGGAGGAGAGAGAAAAAATTGTTGTTGAAGGATGAGGGAGAAGAAGAGAGGAGTTGGGTGGAATTTAGAATGACATGGATTTTGATAGGATTTCAAATTGTGCTTTTACTCATGGTTGGAATTGGGTGGGAATTGGATCAATTCCAATTCCAAATTCCATAGGTTCCCAAACACTCAAAATCATTTCAAATCTAGAATGAATTCCAATACCTAGTACCCAAACATAGCATTATAAAATTTAAAGAGTCTCTTATTCATATAAATAGTCGGCCAATGAGAATGAGAGTGTTAAATTGCAACTAGCATTCGTTAATAGTGTACATCTATTACCTGGTCATTCTTTATTTATTTATAAAAAATAAAATAATAATATTTATTTGGGTCATAGTGCGGATAGTGAACCAGTTCATTTCAAAAGAAAGATTTGTTTAATCTTATTTCCTTTCGCTTCCACTCAATCTCACCTACGAACTTGTAAAATTCAATCATTTGAACGTATTTTAAAATGAGATTATTCTAACTACGAACTACTCCATACTCGCTTCTATTGCCATCATTGTTTGATCTGTAGCATTCACCATAGCTCATTGATTGTAACATCTTAACACACACCCACAAACTCGCAAATAATGACGACAAACTTAAGCTATTCGATCGATAGATAAGGGCAAACGGGAGCTCAGACTCACCCAATCCATCACATGAGAACACGTGGCAAGGAAGGCTCAGTGTGCTGAAATAGTGTAATGACGACATCGTATAGTTATTCCATACTATCCCTCTATTATTATTAATCTATGATCAATGTGAGTTACTTCCTCGGTTCTTTTTCTTGGTCACGCTACTTGATTTGACGCTCACATATTTGAATCATAGGTTAACATATAAAAGAAAAGAATTAAAACACTAGTTATAATCAGAAGCACATGATTGATTGGTAAACAATATACCAGCTTTGTTGGATAATATTACTCAAGCTAGCTAGCTAGTTAGCTAAGATATAATCGAATGCAGGTCTTTAACGACCTCTTCTGAGCTCATATCCAATTCTGTTTCCATCTGCATATTAATTACAATTAGAAATTACATTTATCATATAACCAAAATATGTATGTGTATGTAATGTACATATGATGATGATGACCTCCAAATTAATACTAGTAGATGATATGTCAAACCAACATTTAAAATAAACTCGATCTTTTTTTTGTGCTATCTTTAATTTCTATGTATTTATTAAGGCTCAAAGGTCAGTATTCATAAGGGTAAGATGTCGATCCCAGGGTCGTACCTGTCTCACTGGCCGGTCAATAATATACACCTTTACTTCAACAATTAAAAAGGAAAAAGTTCAATGATGAGAGCTGAGTCCTCGGCTCATGTATATATATCCTAGTTAATAAATACGGAGTATTAGTTTATGCTAAAGTTTTTTTTTTGGACGGTAATGCTAAAGTTGTAACATTCAATATTATGTATTGTTATTTCAATTTCCTAGCTTTATAAGGTGACTACGTACTTGTGACGGACTATCTAAGCAATGAAACACCGTCTGATTATAAAAAAAAAAAACTTAAAAAGGACAGACGCACCTAGCAAGTTAAATATACGTATGTTAAATCACGATAAGACGATCGATCATTAGCTAGTTGTTAATTACTAGTACAAAAATAACTAACGATATAATATGCAAATGAAAGCTTATATTATATAACTAGTAATTATTAAAATACTGACCTGAGCAATAATAGTAGCATGAAGAGTAGTTTCATCGATTAGCATGCTATTAACAGTGGTAAGTGAGAGATGAAGGTTCTCAATCCTTGTAAGAATGTTAACAAGAGCACCCTTTTGCATCTTACATGTTATCTTGATCATAACACTACTCGTGTCCGAAAATCGAGCCGTGATCTCTACCGGGAGATGATCGTCGTCGTGAGATATGACATGCATATCTTCGTTGTAATTGGATGAGCTGCTTTGATCAACCTCAGTATCATCAGCAGATGTTCTATCCATCTCTTTGACTTCCTAATTAAATTTCACAGTACATACACCCAGCAAAATTAAAGAAGATAAAAAGATACAATAATGTTTAGAAGTTCACCTAAAGATGCATAATGAAAAGGATCCAAAAAACTATATATATAGTGGTACGTAGATCACTGGTAGTAGTATTTATATAGTGATATAGTAGTATACAATATTATATACTCCCTCCGTACCAACTCAAATGGTCCGTGAGATTTGTAGTGGAATAAGGAAAAATTGATATAATAAGTTTAGTGAGACAATATTAGGAAAAAATGAGAAGAAAGAATGTGAGGATCAATAAAAGTAGGAGAGATAAATATTTCACAAGATAGATGGGATGTTTGAGGTGGGACGTCCCGAAATGGAATATAAAGCGTTTGAGATAGGTTATAGATAGTACTCACTATTTTCATCATTTTCAAAAAGTTAATATTCAGTTTGATTTATTCTATAAATATAAGAGTGAGATCCCATGTAGTTAAATTAACTCCACATGGTTGAGTTTACTCAAAATAGAAAATTAACCGTACTCAACTATGTGGATTTATTCCTTGGTTTCAAAAATACATTTTCATTTGTATTTTCCATTTATATTAAACTCAATCAACTCTGGAGAAAATAATTTTAGAGGACTTGAATCCATTAATATAAAATTTAATTTCAAAATAGTCTTTTGTTTTTCTTCCCCCTCGTGGATGAATAAAGCTAGCTAAAATCTTTACAAAAAAAAAACATTTAGTTTCAAAAAGCTAACATCGTTTTAAAAAAAAAAGTATTAGTATATACGATTGGCGCTCATGTTAATGGTGTCGAGGGTTGATGCTCGGGGGTGGGGGAGCGTAGTGGTTATAGGTGGCGAGAGGGTGGTTTGGATAGGGTAGTTCTATCTTTTGATTTATTGGTTCCCATCTAAAAAAATTAGAAGGTAGTTTACCAAAATTAAAAACAATAAAAAAACAAAAATAGAGGTGTTTCCCACAAATTTTTCATTGTCACCTTTCTAAAGAAAGGGAGACAGCAACATCGTATCCTTCAGAAAGATGCGGAAAGATATCATAATTAGAATTAAAATTTTAACTTGGCCTTTACTCTTACTCAAACGACGTTCTTTATTTTCGATTTGATTATATAGTGAGTAGGCCAGTTCAGACGTGGTAAAATATCTTTCTAATTATGGAGCACATGATATGCCCATCACTCTTTCAACAGCTCGGCATCTAATTTCAAAACCATCCTTCTCTGCTCCGATCCCCTTGTCTTTCTTAAATTATCAACGTCTAATTTGATTTGAATATCTAACGTAGTAACCTTCACAATTTATATGCAAAATTTTAGAATAACTGCCACGTCTCAAAGTCACAACTCACGACGTCTAGAATTGTGGCCGATAATTATTCTAGAGTTATGAATATGTCTAGAGCGTAATCCGAAAAATGTTAGTGATAAATGAAATTACGAAAATAAAATTAATAGGATTGATAACAAATTTTTGACTGCGTGTTAAATTGATATCGAAATAGTTAAATAGTGAAGTGTCTAATACACTTTTTTTTTCTTTTCTTTTTTGTTATTAAACGAATTTTTTTTTCTAACACACTTTCCTCTGGCATACATATGGCTTTCTATGAGTATGTGTTGGTCATAAACCCTTCAACAATGATGCCTTCGGTAATAAAGTAATCGATTGTGGGAGCAATAAAAGCGTGATGATGATGGGTAATGGAATCGTATAGGTATGATGGTGGAATTGAAGATGAAAGATGGAGAAGAAAAAAGAGGTATAATTAGGGGTTACACTTCTTTTTTGTCACGTGATAAGCATGTGGTGAGGAGCGGCAGTAGGTGGTGCTAGCGGTGGTAATGGATGGGTAAGTGGTGACAGTGGGTGGATGAAAAGCAGAAGTTGGGGTAAGGTATGTCCAACAAAGAAAAATATTTTATCAGGTATGGTTGAACAAAAAAATTATAATAGATGTGCTCTGATAAAATTATAGTTTTAATAGGTGTTTTGAACAAAAACCCTAATTAGATTAAATAATCCAAGTCAACTAATACTATTATTTCCATTTCAAGTAGCACCATCCCATGTTTTTGGATCCGAGGCCAACCTATTGTATACTTCGTAGTTCGTACTGTATTATACTATTATAGTTTGCTTGGCTATTTCTAATGCGTAATATCGTTAAATGGCAGTGGGATTTAATTTAACTTGCAATATCTGGTAAGGACAATGATAGAGGTCTACCGTGTAGACACCCAAAAGTGTCTATAATCAGTAATAATTTTACTACACTATCAAAATTTTACTACTCACACAATTAATTTTACTACGTGAATTTTTCATTACAATTAATTTTACTACTCCGATCTCAATTTTACTACTACTAATAACACAATTTTCATTAATATTGTAAACAAATTAATTGTGTCTTAACTGTAGACCTCTATCAATTTGCATCTGGTAAATGATCGTCGTTAGATGTGACATGCATGCATAACTTCGTTGTAAGTAGATGAGTTCAGTAGTAAATTATTTATCATGCTATCAATGATCGATTATTACAAGGGAAACTCGAACTATAGATAAGAAACTCAGGTTTACAATATCTTACTCAAGTATATATATGGGATTGATTAAGAATTTTTTTTCGAAATAGGGCTCAAAAAATAAATATTGAACAAAATGGGTCGGATTGAAAAATGTTCAATCTTATGGGGTGCACGTCACCCCATTTCAAGTTTGGGACAAAACCGCCAGTGCCCCTTGCGGTTTTAAGTGTCTTGAGCAGTAGCTATGGGGTTGTAAGTGATATTTTGGCTAGGGTGAAACCGCCATGGGAGGTGGCGGTTTCATTCGATGAAACCGCCACCCCCCATGGCGTTTTTAATTTTTTTTTTTGGATTGACATTATATTGGGGTGATATTTTGGCCAAGGGTGAAACCTCCATGGGGGGTGGCGGTTTCAATCATGGAGGTTTCACCCATACCTCGGCCAAAATATGGGTGAAACCTCCATGGGGAGTGGCGGTTTTACTCAAGTGAAACCGCCACCCCCCATGGCGGTTTCACCCTCGGCTAAAATATCACGCACTCGATTTGTATCTCATTTTTGTGAAGAAACGGCCATGTAGGGTGGCGATTTCTCTCCATTTAAAACCGCCAGGGGCACTGGCGGTTTTGTCCCGGACCTGAAATGGGGTGACGTGCACCCCATAAGATTGAACATTTTTCAATCCGACCCATTTTGTTTAATATTTATTTTTTGAGCTCTATTTCGAAAAAAAAATTCATTGATTGACGATGTCCGCAAGATAGATTTAATTTGTGCTTCAAAATGTATATCGCAGTTGGTGGACAAGTTTAGCCTTTAGATTCAGTGTGTGATCAGCTTCCGATCTGTTTGCTGAAGATGATCGAGCTTGTGCTTGAACGACGTTAAGCTCGAACTTAATTACTTGATCATTTTGATTTACAATAATGTACAGTATATGTCTGTTCGATCTCTTTCCACACACACACACACAAAAATGGAAGGCATTGACTTACACATGCTATATATTATGAGACATCATGGTACAAAACCATACTTATTATTATGGTACAAGGCTCAAACATTTCGCGTAATACTATTTGCATAAATGCCGGTATAGATTAGGCAGCTCGTCGGTCGATCATCTTACATCTTGTAACTTGTTCATCATTGGTTTTGGCCATATATGCTCATTAAGGTTAATAATTTAATTCCAAGTCTTTTTTTATATTAAAAGTATTATTAGTTCCAGGTTCATGTAGCACCAATAA
This sequence comes from Spergularia marina, assembly GCA_963680865.1. Classification (NCBI taxonomy): domain Eukaryota; kingdom Viridiplantae; phylum Streptophyta; class Magnoliopsida; order Caryophyllales; family Caryophyllaceae; genus Spergularia; species Spergularia marina. The sequence continues at coordinate 13,817,993 of OY804558.1, read as the reverse complement.
TTCTATAGATTCGAGGCTAGCTTGCATTTTGAGAATTTTTTTTTTTTTGTTACAAGCTTGCATTTTAAGTTTTAATTATACACTGCTTGCATTGTCGTCAATACTTAATAATTAATTCGGCCACCAACTAAGAAAAACGATCCGTTAATTATTAATGCGCATATTCTTATAGATCTCGTCTTATACATATTATTGAATATTGTATTTTTTAAAGAGACTTGAAAGCACGGAGTAACAATGCTTTTACATAACATGAGTGCTACACTTAAGCTTTTTTTTTTACTAACGTAACTTGTCCAAATACTTATAATACCTTCATATTTCCCAAGATTACAAATCATAACCCAAGTTCTTTCATTTCTCACCTTCATTCTTGACTTCTTCCCTGTCATGTTATAATGCCATAAAATTTCATCGGATCATCCTTTATTCTTACTCAAATCATCAATCATCATGTGAGTTGATCTTTAAACTTCATGTCACATCTTGTCTTTTCACTTGTTTCATCTTCCTTTGACCTAATTTTAAAAAAATATAAAAAGTCTCCAATTGACTTCACAATCACTCACCAAATAATTAAGTTTTGATTTTTTTTGAAGGAATTCCAATATGCATTTTGCACGAGTTGATTGAACATAATAATGATTGAATTTGTTAAACTCGAGATGATGTATAACTCATTAAATTTCGGATTGGTCCAAAAGTTGTTGAAAGAACTTGATGATAAGTTTGCGAGCATATATATAAGTCCGCTCCATGTGTAGAATATGGAGTGAAATGAAATGAGTTGTTCTATATCGTGCACGTCTCATAATTTTATTGATTTTTTGATTTTTTTTTTTTTGGGTATTGCAATACAATCAAATGTCAAACTTTGTGAAATTCATTAGTGTAGGTTATTTTTAAAATTTGTGTGAGGAAAGATCATTAAGGGTAAAGAAGGTAAAAAAATAGAAAAATTGGATTACATTAGTAATTTTTAGGTTAAGTTTAAGCGTCCCCTTAAATAATCCGGCCACCAACTAAGAAAAACGATCCGTTAATTATTAATGCGCATCATCGACACGAATAACGGTACTCTAGAATAATGAGTGTTTGGCAATGATAATGGCTGATTCCTATATATAGCACCTTCCCAATATAAGGTAGCTAGACTTCCTCACTATTTCTTGTTCGATCCATCTTACATTATAAATTTGCAACTCTCGGTACAAATAGATAGATATATAATTGGGTGAAATGTATATATTAATATATATTAATCATCACCCCTTTTTTTTATCTCTACTTATTCTTCTAAAATTTGTAAACTATATGCTCCATCCGATTCAAATAAATTTCCCTGCTTCTTTTTGCAGTTTTGAGGTGTCATGTTGGGAGTTATTTTTAAAACCAAATGAATCGTTCACTTGCTGCAAAAATTAGTAGATATTTCATTCTGCATTGCAATAATCTACCAAGTAGTCTACTTGATTTTAAGGCAAACGATGATTTCATTTAATGTAGAATTAGTCTCTAACATGTCAACTTAAAACTGGAAAAAAAAAAAAAATCTTTGAATCGGAGGGAATATGAGTGTGGCGGCAAACTTAAGGATGTACAGTTGTCGACCGACTACGTATTATAAGTCATCACAACCCAATAGGACTAGAGTCTACGGTGAAGTAAATAACTAAATATGTAATATGTTACCCGCGTAGGACATGCGAATAAGTGGAGTGGGTTGGTATGTAATATTGTGTCAAAGCTCTTTGGAACTTTCGTAGTTGCAGATGGGAATCTCTTACCTCGACCAACTCAACGACTGCAGCTGACAAATGGGTATCGATCATCAGACGACCCACGTTTGCAGATTGCTCATACAGAGAAATTCCAAGTCAATCACGGTGATTAGAATAGAGGTGTATTCTAATCACCGTTTTTGTGGCTCACGCGCGTACTTGCATGGAGGAAGGCAGTGAAGCCATACAAATAAAATACAACTACACCTTTCCATTCTGTTTTCATACGCAATATTGAGGAGAGAGAAAAGCTACAAAATATATTTTGAATTTCCATAAGTATGGATAATGAGATCTGAAAATTTTTGTTAGAATAGGTAAATTAGAAGAGAGAAAGATAAAAAATTACCCATATTTTGTTTTGAGGAGGGAGAAAAGAAAAAGAAACTAGGATCTAAATACTAACTTATATACTCCGGGTTTCGAATCAAATTTACCACCCAAAATTATTCTTCGAGGAGAGAGAAAATAAACCAAATTGGAAAAACTATTAATTTGATGAGATCAACCATGGAGGTATTTTTTTTTTTTTTGTTCTTTTGATGGTGAGGTATGGTTTTCGTAAAACTCAAACAAATTTATTGTGTAACAAATCACCGTTTGAAATAGGTTAATGGTGCAATTGTGTATGGGCATGGTGAAACTGTATTTGAGAATGAATGAATGGTATATGCAGAATTAAGATACTTATATGCATAATAGCGATAAAATGGTATATGAGGACGGGGAAATGGTATATGATGACGGGGAAATGGTATATTAGAACAGTAAAATGGTATACAATGGCGGTGGTTTGGTGAGTCGGTGGTTATGGTTGGTTTTGGCTGTTAGTCGACATGGGGTGATTTGGACGGTAAAGGAGGCTTAGGTGGTGATAGTAGAGATGGAAATCAGAAGGTAGAGCATCAAAGTTGATTTTTCGGGTCTGGATCAAGGTGGCCGGCAACTTATCGGTGAAAACCGGTACTCGCCTGTGTATTATCCGACCTAATGTGGTGGCCGGCCATCCATGGTGCCTGATGTGGAAGAGATGATTTATTTAATGAGATGAATAATTGTGGAGAAAGGAGTATAGATGAATTCATTGCATTTAAAATCTTGTATTAAAAGTATGGGCCAATGTATTTTCTTTTTTTACATGAAATACAGGCATACAGCTAGCAACCCCACTCCTTTGCTTTTTTTTGCTGAAACGACGTCGTTCAAGCAGTGATTAGAGTTCCTACTCTAATCACTGTGATTGGCCTAGACAACCTAGCTCATACACGTATTTAATAATCAAGTTGTGAGTCGCGAACACTTGTTAAAAATGGAAAGTTCATTGTATTTGTTACAAAAGGAAGTTTTTTTTTTCTTTTTTTCTTTATATATATATGAATGGGTATCAAGATTCAAGTCTATCAACGCACTAATAATTAGTGTATTTGGTGCCCTCTCTTAGTCTCTTTGTCTATTGATTAATAAATAAAAAGAAACTAGTTTCGGCGTCCGTGAATTCACGGGCCTACTAAAAATTATGAGTGATTAGCGACTGAGTACAAAAATCATATAATATGTATCCTCCGAATTATGATTTTTTTTATATTTCAAAATTAAATGAAAAATGAATGGGAATTTTCGAACATGGCGATAAGAGTCACTTTCGATTATGATACAATTTGTGCGTAGCTCTCGTGTTCATTATCATTATCTTAGGGTGATTATATATGGCAATTCAAACTTTCTTCAAAACAGTAGAAGAGAAGCAACCATCTTTCTTTCAATATAAATGTTCTCAACCAATTTTCTATATATAAATAATTAAAGGTCCAAATTGAGGAGTGAGTATCCTTTCGCCATAATTCTTGTATCTCACTCCCTGCACCTCTCCAGTCATATTTTACAAAAATCATTTATCTTTAAAAGAAAAATGAAATTATTAAACATTTTTTTTAACTTTTAAACTTTTGATTGGAGTAATACATAGAGTAGAACACAAAATAATACAGAGGATTCTCATTCCCAAATATAGGTCTATTTTGCGTGTGTTATCATCCTACTAAATGACCAAATATGGAGTGCTCTTTTTCTTTGTAAAATAAGTGTTAATTAAGTTAGTTGTATTAAGAATCAAAGAACAATATCACACAATGAACAACTCCCCAGACATGAAATCATTTTAGTTCAACTACCTCTTTATTAGTTAATGCAGGAATAATTATAACACTCATGAACCATTTGTATTTGCCCCTACTTAAACTTATGTTTGCGGGTATGCGTTTTTTGTAGGGTTTAAAGTCTTTATCATTACTCTTGGCTACTCGACGGGTCGGACAAAGCCACCAATTATCTCTTTTGAATTCAGTCAATTCTTTCATCAATGATTTTTTTTTCTCCTCCGTACTTATTTTTGTGTCTCCACTTCACTTTCCCTCATTGCAACCAATCTCCCACAAAACCCCTGCCAATACATGCAACTCCCACAACTCATCATCTTCGTCTAAAAACCGTCATCTTATCGAGCACGTGATCCCAAGTTATTTTCTTTTGTCCTAAATCTACACGTTCTATAAGATATTTGATAAAACCAACACAATAGAGGTCTTCGTAGTTAGTTAATTAATCAAAGTGGTTATATGGTAAAGTATAAGAGATGAGGAAAATTGTAATTTTTTATTTATTTAGCATATGTTAACTTAAACATTTTTTTTTAGTCATTGAATATTTTGATTTTAAAAATAATCAAACAATATTGAAAAGTAACAACAATAATACATGAAAATAATAGGTATTAACATTCTTTTAAGATGTTGTATAAGGAAATTGACTTTGTCATGGTTCTTTATATTCAAGTATTCAACTGTGAGTGATTGAAATATTGCAAAAAAAAAAAATTAAAATCATATGTAGCTAATCAACTACAATCAAAATAAGAAGTGAACAAAACAAATGCATTCCAATATATTAGTGTCTATAGAATATAAAAAATTGACACTTACATTCTAAATAAGAACCAAATAAATAATTTGATAGTACTACAAAGATAAACTTTATAGGAACATTATTTCTACAACTCTATAAATATTTTTCTTCCCTAACTATGTTTCTCGTTCTCAAAAACGTATTGCGCAATGCATATGTTTGTCAACAAAATCAAGCAAAAAATCAAGATATATATACTAATTCGAATTGACATGTAACCGACAAATTTGGCAAACCAATAGTCAAGAGTTACCATGTTTAATACTATAAGAAATAAAAGACGTTCAATTTATTCATAATTTAAAGTAAACATAAATAAGTGAAACTCATGTTGAAAGTAAGATGAAATATCACTTTTGAATTCAACCAGTCCTATAAATTATTGTCATATTAATGGTTTATTTATTTCATATATTCATGAAGACCTTTTCATGTACTTATGATGCTTCCATGATTTTGTTTGAATTAAAAATTGACCTAAATTCGCCACATCGCGACACGTAGGATTAGTGAAATTCTTAGGTTAGCCTATTAATATTATTATATAGATGAAGTCTGGTTCAAAATCCTCAAAAGTAATAGTTCGAGTATGACTTTCTAAACTAATACGGAGTAGATTGATCGATATTGAGTTCAACGCGATGTGGTAGATTATATCATACTTATTTTTGTGGACTGGCATAATTATATAGGCAGTTTGTATATGAAAAATATAATTATATATTATTTCCGTTCACCTATAAAATACGTAGGCTCGGAACACAGTTTTTAAGAAAAATAAAATAAAGAATGGGTTTTAGAGTCCACTTGGTGTAAAATTACGCATAGTGGTATACTCCATTTGCATTTTTAATAAACAAGTGAGGGTATTTTGGTATTAACACGTACAAATAAGGAAAGATTCTAAGTTAGAAGTTTAAGGATGAACGTCAAACAGAAAGTTTAAACACGAACAGAGAGAGTATATACTAAGCGCAAGAACAATAATGTCAACCCACCAATCACAATATAGTACCTCTTCAACTTCCACCAATAATATACTTAAATATTTTTCATATATAACGAAGTGGCCAAGTTGAGAGTTTATTATCATCATTTGCAAATTGCAGATTGCTCATACATACTAATTACATACATACTATAATTAGTAGATATTTATTTCAAATAGCCAAGGTGTGAGTAGCAACTACTCGCAAGTACGGAGTATAATACTTCACTCTAACAGCTTCATTAGAAATTTGTCTTGTTTTCGTGTTAGAATACAAATTAAACATGACGTCGTAGGGTCCACTATATTTGTCTAATTGTCTAAATGCCGACAACATCATTAGCTCCGAACTAAAGGGATCGAAGTCATCTCAACCCTTCTTTGACTGCCATGAGTTCCGCTATCAATAAAAAAAAAAAAATCATATCTGAAAATCGGAAAATTTAAAAAAAAAATTAGGCAATTCGATACAGTACATTTCGAATTTTCTATCCATAAACCTTACTCGTACTATATAATATAAAGACAAGCTGCATAATTTGTAAGTCAACTAATTAGTAAACTTAATTTGTGAAGTCTAAGGTACAAAACAACTAAGGAGTACCACGCCTTTCGTGCAATTATCTTTAAACTTGTTTGCAATGACAAGATGAATGGTTCGTAATTCGTATGAGTTGAATTTTTAACTATAAAGTTTAACGTGGCTTACGAGTTACCGTCGGACTCTATTTTTAATGGTTGTTTAAACTAATATTAAGGACATTGGAATAGAATTGACTTGTAGAAAATCGAGAAGAAGTCTACTTTAAGAAAATTGGCGGGGGAGACATAGATTACATGTACATAAATGTAGGAAAATGATCGGTGGGGGGATGTAGTAGAAATACCGGTGCACGGAGTAGAAAGAAAGAATCGTAGGTTGTACGGGACCTTCAGGTCAGGTAGGATCAAGTGATCAACCATTGCTTGGAATTGTAGTCCTAACCCGAATTGCATGCCCTACTTTCATCTTTCTCCGGCCACCACAAACCTTCTTGGTGACTGAAGTAGCAGTTGGGAAACCCTACCATTCTCCACTCGCAATGCTCTCTATTTTCATATGCCGAAGCATTTGGTACCGACTCCTAAAGCGCTGGTTTATACTCAGAAATGCGCCGACAGCATCAGAGTTGCACAATGACTATCCGATTACCAGATCCAAACAAGACAGAATTTCGACAGACCTGTACACAAACTTGGCATCTCAACAGAAACTCTTTCGTTCTAGTGAAATACCATAGAAAGTGACAGTTTACAGTCTGCTAGATCTACCTTGTACCTAGTATATCACGAAAGAGATGGATGTACCAAATTGGAACAAATTATTTGAATCGGTTAAATATTTCGTTGTTGGCCGAGAAGATAGGTATAACAATTTCGGTCATCTATAAAACCAGAAGCCCTAAAACATGCTGAAAACGCATAACAATGTTATGGTTAGCTGTCAAATGCCAAATATTGTACAACATGACAATAGCTAAAAGTATAGCAGATACTTTCCCGCAACAAAGACTATCCACGCCTCACAGTGAGCGCGCCTTTTACTCGGAAAACAGGCTCTCCTCTCTCATACAATTAGCAAAAACCTGGACATTTCAATAGGTTAACCCTTCAGGTTCTAACCTCAATGCCTTCATTTAACAAGTGCTGCTTCACTGCTTGAATAGGAACCTGCGGAACCGAAATAGAGCATGTGTCAATATCCAAGGGGCAATGTTCAGTAGTTAAAAGACGTTAAGTTTTACATCAAAAAGACTGGTGGAACCCTGTGTCAAGTTCCTTCTCTTATTTAACTGCACTCTTACCAACCAGTTCTTACAGTACATATGATGTTCCATTTTCTGAAATGTACAGTAACAAATATATATGATTGTTGCTGTAAATGCCCATGGAGTGTTAGTTTACCAACCAATTGGACTCTTTCCTACAAGTGGCCCCATCTGTAAGTCGGTTTTTTGACTTCTTGTGAACTCAAGCCGATCTAGGATTTCAACGTGGGTATGTACGCAAAAACGTCACAGGCCAGGAGGTAGGCCTGCAGCGTGAACAGGTGCGTAAAGTTTGGGATTCCGCCATAGCTTCAGTTTAAGTAGTTGTCTCAACAGGCCCCATTTTTGTAGCATTACCGTGACATCGTAACCTAGAATCTCAGTTCACTGGTGAACCCGGCTAGGTGAGCAAACCAATCATATATTTACATCAATCTAATGGAGCAGCTCAAAAGAAGCAAAATCCAATAAATAGAAATGCACATACCCGCACAAGACTTAGAAAGAGAATACTTGGTGTAATCCTATATCCACATCTATGTTTAGAATGGTATTACAAAATCTCAAATGTCAAGAATTGGATACTCTAATAATAAGCAGGGGGGTTTATTCGCAGTTCCAAAGCATATCTTTACACTCCTCTTGCAGAGACAGAACCATAATAAACTACGACTAGGAAGTGTAAGTATAATAGAGCGTGGGAAACCAAACTTTTAATTCCTTTCGCACCACTAGTTGTATAAACTAATACAGAAAAAAATAAATAAAAAGATCAATGGTGCTTTTGAAATGCTAAAAAGAGATTATAGCAGAGTTAAAAGCTTTTCAATTTCTTCTTCACTTTCTCAAAAAACAGACTATCCCTCAAACTCAACTTGCGAAATAATCTGATTCTTAGGTTTTGACGAATCAGTTCACTTAACCGAAGGGGAAGAATCCTCCTACGCTCTTTGGATGGCAAGGGATATCTAAAACCATATATAGATAGCTTCAAATTTGTGACCACAGGACTCGCCCCTATCAGACACAACACCATATTTAACAGCAAGAAAAACATCATCGGCTTTGCCACTAAAGTTGAAAAAATCCTCATTTATAAAGGCAACGGGAGTAGTGGACTCAATAGAAGAGAGCCTTCAGCAGGCAGCACACGGGGATGGGAAGAAAAGAACACTCACCAGGATACAGGACAAACTGGGCACTGACCACAGCTGCCTTCAAAAACTTACCGGGTGTAAAATGTAGTTTCGACGACTAGATCAAAGAAAAGGTCAAGGAGGTTGATAAAAGTCAGATGAAAAGTCTTGCAATTTCTCATCAAAAGATGGTAACACAAAGTTCAAAAAAAAATCCAGCAACAGCGTGAGAAGCGTTTTGCAAAAGAAGCAGCAGAGGAAAAATACGATAGAACAACAAGCTATAACACTGACAACTTTGGGCTGATTACGAGTATTGATCTCTTGTACAAATGTGTAAACTTTACCTCCTTACGGTGGAAAACTCCAGCAGCAAGTGCAGCGGATGCATTTGTCTTCTCAAAAACCTCTGAGAAGTGTTCAGCTGAACCAGCACCACTACTTGCAATTACAGGGATGTTAACGGCATCAGAGATGAGATCGACAAGATCTATATCAAATCCTTTCCCTTGCCCTGAGAAAATAGAATAATAAAAAAGAGAACGAGTGAGAATTACGATCAATGATACATATTTAAAGATTTCTAATAAGATAATAAGGTGGTTAACCAGAATAAAAGAAAGCGTCAAGAATCTAGCCCGATACATCATTCCAGATAAAGCTAACTTTACATCACCCTGAACACAATTTCAACGCATAATCGTGCCTGTTTCAAGTTTTCCTGAATATCGCAAACCAAAAAGCTCAAAATTTGAGGAGCACTTGAAAGTGCAAGAGAAATAATTGTGGCTAAGGAACTTGATTTGAGGTTAGTAAAGAAATGGCATATCCGAATAGCTGTTGACAGTCTCAACATGGGTGGGACTACAATCAAACTGGACAAAGAAGTATGTTAATTGGTAACAACTCCAAACAAGTTAACACAGTTTTAAGTTAAGATCTATTACGTGCAATAACAGTTGAATTTTAACGAAACATTTGTAATAGAATAGCTCACTCTAGGAAGGGGCAAATGAGTCATTATATAGTTGCTTGGGGCTCACTCCAATACTAGTATAAATAGGGAGTCTCTAGGAGATTAGAGGGGGATTATGATTGTATTGGTTTATCGTTAGATTTTTGGTTACTATGGCGAGTTCGCCACCCATCTATCTGAGTTCATCACAACATGGTTATCCCAGTTGAATCAAAGTAAAAGGCATCTTTCATTTCTAAAAACAGCAATGGAGAAGATTTCAGGTATCCGACTAAACGAAAAACTTACCATCACAGTCTATACAATTAAGTAATATTTCACCGGCACCCAACTCTTCCACTGCTTTAGCAAGCTCATAAGCTCCAATGGGGCGGCCCTCTCTCCCGCCATTAACCTTGAGTAAGAAGTAAACCATATGTTTAAAAGACAAGAGACACATTGCACATATGCACACGCATTATACAAGCACAACTTAGACCAATCAGGACATAGCTAGGTGGAAGTCATTCAACGGTTCCAAAGAACTTTGTTGTAAAAAGTTTATACTGAGCTTAGTTTAAAAAAAAGGGCCTGAGGCGCGCCTAGGCGCAGCTGCAATCGCCTCAGAAGCTTGAGGCGCACTGGTGTACATGAGGCGCAGGCCTAGAGGCGCACAAGTGTGCAGTTTCCAATTTCTTTCGCTTGTAACCTTATTTATACACTTCCCTTTGCCCCTTAATCCCTTGTTTATACTTATTTACCCATTGTCCCTCTTTAAATACCAAAAAAAGGTTTTATTTTGTCAAAATATGGTTTTTTAAAATATAATTTTATTCGCTAAATGAGTGCGCCTCGTGTGCATGAGGCGTGCGCCTTCGCCTTACGCCTCGCGCCTCATCGCAACGGCCCCCCAGCGCCTCGGTGCGCCTCGCGCCTCCTTAACTAAGATACTGAGTAGCTGCTAGAAAATCCCTGAAAGCGAAACACACAACAGCACCTAATTTTAATTTTACGTTGTCTGGAAATAACATCTGAGGAATAGAGCACTTGCTCTAAGGAAATGTAGAACAAATAAATATGTCAATTTGATGTCGTTGACCAAGTGCTCTACCTACTGGCTAGAGGTCTTCTAAGGATCGAATCGGTCAAAGATGGTGAGACCAATGTATGGTGCTTGGAATTCCATAACCAACCAAGCCAGGCCATAAACTAACTACTCTTTTGCAGTACATTGATTGATTTTCTGATTCTGACAATAGATCTATCGAGTGTAAACAAAACCTGGCACTTTCTACTGTTGACATTCTCAAATTCTGAATTACAAATCTACTATCTGATGATTTGGTACTGTACTTTGACGAACTAGCCAAGCTTCTCCACTGACAAAAGTTTAAGTCCCCGCCACAGGCACAGGCCCCACCCCTAACCCTCAGAGAAAATGCATTAGAATTACCACAAAATGGCTTATGAAAACCACTCTGTTATGCAGTGTCTTTCTAAAAACTCAACACTCCAACTAATCAAAGAACTTTCCAGAAAGTAATCTCAATTTCAATCATCTTCTTAAAATAAAACCAAGTTTCAATATGCTCAACATAATGCCATAAACCAAAATTTTGGTCATACATTCTCGCTTTACACCTGCCTTACCAAGAATAGAATTTCCTGTGTTATTGTTTCTTTTTTAAAATATCTTCGTTGTTTAAATTTTTTTTTATCCTAAATTTTTATCCGAATTTGTAATTCTTTGTCAGTAACAAAAGCGTTCTAGTGAAGTATGGATAGGAGAACAGGGCTTACCGTGCACTGGTACCAAGCAAACTCTTCTCCATCAGGACCTGAGATGCACCATGACAAACTTAACATCAGTTGCATAACAAAATTCTGGAAGACAAAACTGTCGATGAGAATAGGAGATTATAATCCAGCTAAAAAAAATCCATACAGTCGCATGGCATGAGACATTAAAACTGTAAGTGGTACTATTTCTGTTTAAATATTGAGGTGCACACCCAGAAACCAGTCTAATTTAGTGGGCATCAAAGTGCAGAAATTGACTAGACAAAATAAGCATAGAAAGAAAAGTAAAGAACTAGGACATACAGAGCTCTTGCAAAGCAAAGACACATATATTATACTACTAAATATCAAACATTCACCTGAAATTATTTTCTGGTTTAAATACACGGTTGACTTTGGCGACGAGAATTAAGTACTAGCTTGGTTCACTTATGAATCAAGTTATGACATGAAGGAAGTATATCTTCACCAAATTTGTCGAATTGATGTCTTTGGTTGTTAGTGAAGGAAGTAGCTTCCAAAGGATTCTTCACTTACCTCGGGGCCTAGGGCAAGAAAAGCTTCCATCATTTAGTAGGAAATGAAAATGTCAGGAGATACTTTCCTCACTCTTTTAGTCTCTAGCACTAGCTACATATTTCCTGGTTTCCCATGACTTTACTGTGTCAGGTTGTCAGCCAAACAATCACTAATCCCTTCGTCCCATCCATTTTTTTACATATTCCATATTTCAGTGTCCCATTAATCTCATTACTTCTAAGTGTTTTGGGTCAATAATTTGCAGTCTACCCCTCTCATCGGCTTGCTGAATTTGAGAACCAAACCAGAAGGGCACTCTCCCTCTCGAGCTCCTCGAAAATCAAGCCTAACCAAAAGTAAGGACATGGGAAGAACTGAGCACAAATGACATGAGCAAGTCGTTTGTACAAAAAAAAAAAAAAAAAAAAAAAAAAAAAAAAGAATAACAGGGTGAGCTATCAACATGGAACACAAAGCTCTAAACTTAAAGCCTTAACTTCCCTCTGTCCTGGCCTAATAGTTTTCGTCATACTACATGGCTAACAACAGAGGAGTAGTTTTTTTATAATATGACATCTCATGAAGGACTTTAGTTTAGACACTGGATTTGCAGATGAATTTAGCCACTCTTCTATAATTCTATTCCTTGGAAAGATGAAGATCCTCTCGATTTTGGTGGGATTGGTAACAAGGTGGCTCACCACCTGACTTGTTACGTAACGATCCTACATAGTAGACAAAGGAAATGGATGGGGTAGGTGTCACAGCCATGCCCACAGTAAGTTCCAAATCATAGAACATCTCACGTAAACCCTCGTCTTTGTTGCATAGCATTGTAGTTTTCTTGAAGTGTAAGAAAGGATTAGTTATGCTGGTAGGGTCCATATGAGGCCATTGAGCAATGTGTTTTAGTTCACTTCAGCTGTGTTTAGCTTTAGCTTATTGGAGCTCGCTTATCCATGGGGTCGAGGTTGATTAGAAAGTACGCCGGAGATCTGCAAGGAGATTACCTAGGGAGTATAATACATTTGGTTATTTTCTCAATTGAAGAGTAATACAGTTCATTTACTCATCTTATAGAATCTTGTTTTAGGTGATTCGTAAGCTCGTGCACATAGGCTTGTTCAATGGGCAGTTATCTATGATGTTTTAAAACAGACTCGTATATTAATGAAGAATAATACTGAAGTGTGAAATTATCTATCTACATAATCGTACTCATAACCAAACAATCCCACCGTTTAGAAGAATCCAAGCGTCATCCTATTTTAAGGATGTCATGTGTCCTTCATCAGATAGCTGCAACTTCAACGCCTAAAAGTCACGTCCTCCCACCAACCAAATATCAGATATCAGCATATCACTGAGTCACTGACTACTCAGCTGATGCAGCAAACAAAAGTGCAGAAATTGGTAAGCCATATCTAGTTGTCAGTGAACATTGGCAAACGACTTTTAGACTTTTGTTTTGTTTCAATTCATATCTTTGGTAAAAGGCCACCAACATCATCTTCCATACAGCCACATGTACTTAGCAGGAAAACCCTATGTTCCAAAGTCCAAACTGCCAATAAATGCATCAAATAGCAAGTAAAGTCCTACTTCTACATGGACGGGTTGCAAGAATCCTCCAGGTAATCCAGAAAGTGTGAAACAGAAAGTTAGGTATGAGGATGTAACGGAAAACAATCCCCCTACATCATGTAAGTGATTTAGTAACAATTCAAGAGAACTATATGCACAAGCGACCCAGTAAACATTATCAAACAAATTTTCTTAAAGCATCAATATCAGGGGGAAAGTTCCTAATCTGATTTTAATTAGCAGTCTTTAACGTAGAAAATTGAACTCCTTCACCAGTTCAGTAGACCAGGCAAACAACCGACCAAGAGAATATACGCCATACAACACACCATAGACCCATGTATTGAACAAGTAATAGACATTAAGAAGAAATTATACCTGGATTTGTCACCTTCACACACTTGAACGGCACATCATCAGGAGATTTTATGTATACACGGCGGGGATCAATGCTTACCACTACTGCCTGAAAAAGCAGTTGTTAGCAAACAGTTGACATAACAAGTAAAAGTACTAAAAAATAAACAGGGACAGTAACTATATCATGTAGCACATGCGCATCCAGATTACTATTAGTACATAAAAATGTCCCATTTGTCTATGAGCTTGACGGCCTTGACGAAAGTCCACTAGTGGTGAGGACCAAATCTGCAACATTGGTAACAGCTAGGATAGGAACCATGGAGAGGAGGAGCAAAAGGTGACAGAGGTCTGTCGAGGGTGAAAGTTGACCAGCTGCATTGCTTGTGGTGAAGGGAGGTCGGCAATGTAGGCACCACCCTCATCCAATCTCTCTCAGTCTCTCTACCAATTATCTCCTCTGACTCCAACATCTGTGGACACGGCCATGTCACTGCCACAAACTATGCAGCCACCATAAGATATCACTGCCCACAACCAGTCGTTATCATCTCCTCCAATATTAAAGCAGTTTATATCAGCGGCCGGTGCGCCACGTAGTTCTACATGATAAAGGATATTGTCTAAGGGTGACTAGCAAGATCTCCGGTTGTAGTTGTCATCGAGGAAGCATAGACACTTTTATCACCTAGTGTCTACAACAGTGTCCGACACCGAGACGACACTTGGAAATACATGCCTAGCCCCCAACAATCAATGTCCCTTTTAATAAATAAAAAGTCGAAAGAAAAATATATATGGTCACAAAATTGATTATTTTCCTAATAATGATGCTTCTTTGTGTTTGGCAGGGTACTGCAAGATAATGGTGTACCAGAGGCAGTTAGAGGTGGTGGGCTGTATATGGTAGTGCAATGATGATAGTAATAGATACCACCAAGAGAAGGGCTCGGAAGGAAGTACGAACAAACTAAGGGAGTCCACTGCTTTAAGGTAGGTAACAGATTCAGCCACACATTGGGAAGCAAAACAAGAGTTTAGCCCATAAAAGTAATAGTTAAACACCCACTCCCCAAAGCTGATCAAAAGGATGCCTTAATTTTCCTTTCACAAGTACGAGAATTTAGCTCAACGAAATGCGCCAAAAGGAACACATCGGTAATTGATTGGTGTTACAGAACCTCGAAAGTTAAAGCTCAAAAGGTCAGTCACCAAACCCGGATATACCGAATGCTTTTGACCATAATTAACATCACAATGGAGAAATATACCACCCCAGTCACAAAATATTCCAGCACTTAAAGACACGTTTTTTGACAAAGATCAGTATTAGATCTGCGCCTCTGAAGGTTAACATAAGTATTAGTTCTGCCCAAAACCATAGTCCAACAAAAACCTCACACATTGGAGCTTTATCCTTCTAAAGACTTTCAAGACTAGACTCATGGAAGAAAGAACTGGTACAGTGAGAGTTTTCATAAAGGAGTAGCAACTGAAGACACCAAAAGACTCAGTCTTCAACACTCTAATATGTCCATTTTGATGTATCCTGTATAGAAAGTATGACCAATAAATCAGCTATCTCTCACTTATAAGAATTAAGGAGATCTTCACAAATGGACCCCAAGAATGCCTCACCAAATTGTGAAAGTTACAGATTGAGATATTTTGTCAAGCAGACAGGCCACATATGGGAGGATATAAGAAAGTAAAATACTCTTCATTATCTCAGGTATCTTCCGGAATCCAAACCGTTCCCACCGTGCCAAAAAATAAAATGCAAGAAAGGTCCTGAAACATTAGAAATGAGATTTCCAAGCAAAAGTATAGGTGCCAGAATGCCCAGCTATTACTTTGGATACTTGGAAGTTTTTATGAGGATCAAGCAACATTATGCTCTAGTTATTATATTAGGCTTGGAGAGCAGATATTACACAGTACACAATTATTTTTCCATCAGAAGAGAAATATACCATGCGGAATATTTCTTACTGATAACCTTACGTGTGAACTATTGCTAGTGCTTCCAAATTCCAAGTGCAATTAATGGAGTGAAAGCTCATACCATGTCAAAGACATCAATGTTCGACACAATACACTATTATATAGCATACCCAAGATGACCAAGCAAAGAGGTGACTTCAGGAGCAAGCACATATAGCTTGATCATGCGGAGGAGCTGAGCCACTGGCCTCTATGTCACAATCCGACAAGGCAAAAGGCAATTAAAAGCTGTGAAAACCTAAACCCCGAACTCCACTATCTCCTATTCAAATACACTGAAGTCCCTACCAACATTCCAGCCAGGATGGAAGGTCCATAAATAAGCTGATTTGGCAACAGTTTTTGTTAAGTATCATAGGTATCTCCATCAAAAATTTGATGCAATTCCACGACACGATCATTTATTAACCAATGGTATGGTATACAAAGGTAAATATAACGGAATACAACATGAAAAGCTAAAGACCTGATTGCCATAAACTCTTGAAATCTGTTCCAAACTGCTCTTTCCAGTCTTAATCTAGAAAAAAAATAACAAGTTCTGTCAGTGAAAAGGAAGGAAATTGAGAAACAGAGAGGGGTAAACCAAAGCGGCACCGAATTCAGGAAACATTTAAAATAACAAACCCCAGATTTCAAATACTCTTCAGCAGCACAAACCGCATCACTTCCAATAGAAATTTTATCAGCACCAGATCTGAAGTATTCTGAAGCAACTTCCAAACTGCTGTAATGCCTAGAAAGACATAGATCAAAATCTCTATTCAAATTATGCGCTTCACTATTATTCAAATTTTGGAATAAAGAAAGTGGGCAGTTGGTTAGTACCTATAGCCAAAAGAACAATGACTCATATTTACAGAAAAATTATTACTACATGCAGGAAGTTGTACCTTCCGCTCGCATCAGTAAAATCTCTTATACCTCCACCCACAGTCAATGGCACGAAAACATTCTCTGAAGCAAATCGCAGAACCTAAAATATGAAAGGACCAAACTAACATAAGAACAATGAGAGGTGCAGAGATATAAGTCAAAACTAAGTATTGCAAGGCAAAAAAACAAAGATTAACCCCTCCACCCTCATTTTTTTTATAAAAGAAAAAGAAAAGAAGAAAAAAAGAAAAAGATAAGATAGGAGACATAACCTGTAACATCGGCAAGTCGCCTAACGGGAAGTCCCTAAATCCAGTGATATTAAGAAAACTGACCTGTAAACAAAGAGAGGCTTACTTCAGCAGTACTCCACTGTAATCAAGTATGATGGTACCATGCTCTCAATGACAGAAAGGCATACCTCATCAGCACCATCCTCATAGTATTGTCCTGCAAGTTCCACTGGCTTCCCAAGATTTCTTACCTTGAAATTCAAGAAAGAAAAACATATGGCCCTCACTCAACAGAAGTAACCAGAGATTATAGTGACAGTCAATAAATTACAAGATTTGAAGAGAGTAAAACCACATATCAGCAATCAGTTGATGCTTTTAGTTTGATGCTGTTGGCTACGAGCCAGTTACATTCTAAGATGAAAAGCATTAGAAAGACATTGCCAACAATTTTATGGTAGTAATACAGTATTATTAACCGAAGAAAGCCATGCAAAGGTCACAGAACCAGGAAGCAAAAGGCAATGAATATAAGAAAGATTGTCTACACTGAGGCAAGTGATAGACACATTCTAAACAAGTGCTCTTTCACAGTACATCCATAGCCTAATAGACACGATTTAAGTACCATATAGAGCTAAAGACAATTACATCACATTTCCCCAGAGGCCCAGACTCCATTAAATTGATTCTAATGTCTCACTGAGTACCTCATTTTCATCAGTCTGCTCTCTCACATCATATTGATCTCCTTTCGTCACAACAAGATCTCCTTTGTCATTAGCCCTCACATCAAGACACGCAATAACCTAGACAAGAAAACAAACAAATGATTGATAAAATCCAACTGAAGCATATATAATCCTTCAAAGCAATTGACACAAAGCTTCAGCAACTGGGCTGGTGAATTCGAAGCAAAGAGCAATTCTGATGTTAGTATAAAACTTAATGAGTAGTACACTTTGTTCAGGTGAGAACCATTAAGCTTATCCAATAATATAAGCAAGCACAGTGAAATCCTTGAGAACACATACCCTTTTTGCAAGTGTTGATGCTTTTCCTTGAGCTGGCTTCTGTCTATGCACAAAGCTTCAGGTTCTTAACTTGAAATCAGTCAAAGATTTAGAGAAGAAAAAAAGAAATGATATTTTAGAAGGGGAAAACACTACCTTGGTACAGAAGAGTTTGGCTCTAAGAAATGTCTCAATATAGAAAGACCAACATCTGTAACATGCAAATGGAGCCAAATAAGAAAATGATTTCACAAGGAATTACAGAGTATGTCTTCAAAATGCCATGGACAAGTAATTCACCGGTATCAAAGTCCTTGAACATCCAAACAAATCTTAGAACAAAATTTATCATCCATGTTGATATCAGAAAGATGCAGAAATAAACTAACAAAATTGTTCACAAATCAAATTGTTTTTTTT
Source organism: Spergularia marina (assembly GCA_963680865.1). Taxonomy (NCBI): domain Eukaryota; kingdom Viridiplantae; phylum Streptophyta; class Magnoliopsida; order Caryophyllales; family Caryophyllaceae; genus Spergularia; species Spergularia marina. The sequence goes on along the minus strand of OY804558.1, from coordinate 13,799,555 downwards.
TTTTGATAGGTAAAATAATTTATATAAATAAAGAGAAGAACACAACAAACAAGGGAGGACAGAAACCCAACCACAACCCACAAAAGGGACCAACACCCCAAGCGGCCCCTCTTCAAGCCACCATCATAAATGAAAGTGGCTTTCAGATGGTCAAATTTTTCTTTTTCCCAGAATACACTAGAGTTGGCTTAGTCCGCTTAGGAAAGCTAAGACCCGAGAGCTCTAGAAAAAGAACTAAATTTCAATGGGGATTGATTTCCCACCACAGCCTGGCTGTAGGACCTCCCAAATGAATTTGGTGCTCTCCACTTGGCCCTCTGGAATCACCTTTGCAGCAACCAAATCATCCACAGTGAATTCTTCCTCTAAAGAAAGAGAAAGGGCACCCTGAGCTTCCAAGACTCGAAGTGGCTCATAGGGAACAACACCCATGAAGAAGTCCGCTACTTCCCCCTGTGCACAAGAATCGGAATCCTTCGCCACAAGACCCTCATTCACTAGCTCCTCCTCTAACAGTGGAAATTCATCACTGCCATAGCCAGAGCACGAGCCTAAGTTCTCAAATGAGAGAGGAGGCCCATCCACGACCATGTTGTCCAAACCACATGCAGAATTTGATCTACAAAAAAATACCAGCCTACCAACCAAAGTAAAGAAACATATATGTGAAAGAGAAACTATCTTGCCTCCACTCTTCTCAGGATGAAACTGAACTGCATGAACATTTCCTCTTCGAACAGAAGCGATGAAGTTGTCTCCATAGTTGCAAGTTGAAGTCACCCACTCTCTATTGCTATCTGACTGAAACAGTACAACAATCGAAAAAAGTGGAGAAGGCCTAAGAGCAGAAAGTACCAGAAAATAAGATTGAGTTCTAACAGGTCAAAAGACCATACCGGCATAGCACGATAAGAGTGAACAAAATAGACGTGACGGCTTGCAACATCATCCAAGATTTCAGCTTCCTTTTCAATTTGCAAAGCATTCCAGCCGATATGTGGTACTGGTAAACCATTGCTTGAATCAAAGCGTCCAACAACACCAGGTATCAGACCTAAACCCTTCACTGATAAAAAGCCCAACAAATCAACTAACATAGAGATATTTCAAAGAATTACAGAACCGGGGGGGGGGGGGGGGGGGGGGGGGGGGGGGGGTTGGCTAACACAATCTTCTGATTCCATGTTAGGATGATACAGCCCTTACAGTCAAATTACAGCAACAACAAGTCAGCAATATTACCCCAATGCCTCAAAGGCTACCTCCATAAGGCAGGGTAAGGGGGTTGGAAGTACACGGCCTTTAACCCTACGTTGAAAACATAGAGAGGCTGCTTACACTCAAAATAAATAAATAACACACAAGTCCCATCACATGCTACCATTCTTGAGGTAAAATGAGAATCTCATGGGATACTCTACCGCTAAAGGTGTTGTACGGTATTGACAAGTATCATTATACCTATGAACCTTAGCCAAACCAATCCAAGAGCGAAATTTAAATAGTCGAACCAAATGAATTACAGAAGAAATGGTATCAATTCTTTTCCCAAAAAGCCACAAATGAGAGATCAAATATTTACCTGGCCCTTTCTCTTCACTGGATTCAAAAAGCAGCTGTAGTCCCAAACATATGCCTAAAAATGGACGATCGTTTTCTATGTAGGCACAAAGAGCATCAGCCATCCTATAGACAATGAGTCAGATACGGAATGTCAGCTTACAGCAACAATCTGAAAAGTAATTCGTTAAAGCCAATGAGAAGGAAAAAAGCAAACATCTCAAATTGAGAAGAGGAACAGCTCACACATATAGCAAGGTATTTATATACCAGAGAAAACTAGTGACATGACTTTACGCCTCATAAACATTCTAAAGAATCTAAAGATACATACGTCATTTCTATGAAACTAGGATATCAATAAATTTAAAAGACATCATGGGGTGACTCCAATATACAAAGGAAAGAAATTGGTGAGAATGTAATACTTGACTCCAATTTACACAATTTCATCAACACCAACAACATATTTACCCCAGTGCCTTAAAGGCTTCCGTCATAAGGCGGGGCAAGGGGGAGTCGGATGCATGCAAGTCTTACCCCTATTGAAACATAGAGAGGCTGCGCAAAGATGACCCAAAATGGAAATTGCTTCGAGAATCGCACCCACTGACTGCTACTTCACAAAATTAGAAGCATAGACAGTTTTATAAGTCATTTTGCTTTATTCCATTATATCCCAAAGCCAAAGAATAATTACACAATTTCGTCAAAGAGCGAAATTTGAACGCATGCAGCATTGAAGCAATATCATCCAAATTGCAATGATTTATTTCAATCCAGGGGTCAGAATACTCTCCAACCCTTGTGTGTAAACCGTATTAGTACTATGCTTATTCATATTGCAGCAACAAGGAAACACTTTAATTTAGTGTTTTATATGAAAACAGCATATTGGGGAAAGAAAGGTACCCTTTCTCGTTTAGAACATTGATTGCTGCAGCAAATGCTCCAACACCAGGAAATATAAGACGATTAGCTTTTAGGATGTCCTCCGGTCCTTGGACCTAAATATAAATTTATGGAAGAATTAATCACATAGCCGAAACAGGTGAATATATTAATCTTCACCAACCCGGTCCATATGCTATCATAATAACATCGCCTAACTTTGAGAATATACAGAAAGAATACAATAGTGGAAGCAATCCCTAGTCGCATAAAACATTAAAAGGCGAAGGGCACTTTGAAACATACATCAAACCAAATGATATCGAGAGTCAACACTCCACAAAGAATTAGAAAAAAAAAAACAGAAAAGTTTCAGATAGAAAGCATTCACATGAATGAAGTCTGCATTTTGCAATAAAAGGGCTCGTGATTATTTTTGATGATAAACACACCTTACTTCCTTCATCAAATCTTTTAGATGCTTATCAATTTGATTTTAGAAAAGCCCTATTATCAAACATATTAGCCTTCAACTATATGAATCCTGCATTGAATTGACATAGTCAACGTTTCAACAGAAATATCTAAGCATAATCCACTGTCCATTGTCTGCGAACAAGGGGGTGTTGTCTTCTTTCTAACATCTTCAAGATAGATGTGTTTCTCTAAGAATGTGAAATCCGCTTGTTAGCCTCATTTACCTGAAAATTCGATCAGATATCCTGTTTTTACTTTCTTACTATGTGCTTCATTCAGCTTTGACCATGCTATTACAAAGGTGGTGAAATCAAGGCCAACAATTTGGCATCTAAGGAAGATACAGTCGAGTGATTATACCATGGTCCGAGGATTGTGGTCCTTCTCACAAGTAGGGTGCAGGGACCATGGCTTGAAAAATAAAATATTTTAAAATGTGATCTCCACATTTGTTTTCTGAGGACCATGGTATAATCATTCGATACAATCCCTTCAAACATCGATGAATTCCAAACTCCATTGACAATGTGCATCTCATAGTGCTCCCCCAATACAAAAGAAAAAAAATGAAAAAAGAAGGAAAGAAAAACATGCCACATCCACACGCCCACTTACATTCTAAAATGACTAATCGACTAATGAGGGTATGCCAGACATATTCATTCTCAACATTATAACCTCAACGTTCACAATGCCCTCAACAAGTCTCCGACTCTCCGGTGAGTATTGCTTTAAGCACTATCCTCTTTTCATTTTGGCGCTTATATATTGAGAGCTTAACATAAAATTCACAATCCCAGCACATGTCTAAACCTCCCGACCATCTTTCACGCATTCACAAAATTAAACAGCAGAAGAACCAAAAACATATGATCCTATCATATACAATCTAAAGAAAAGTGAGAAAACAACAAGTAAATAAATCAACTCGAAACCCTTTCCAAGACAACTAAGGTTAACATTCCACAGGCTACTCTATTGCCTTTCCATAAATTCAACATGATGATTCCACAGCTAGCCGATTTAATCTTCATACACATGTAAAATTCTATCTCAAATGTAAATTCGCTAAACCTAATCCTAAACAACGGGGATCATAAGAACCCGTACTATCTGATAAACCTCATTTGAATAGTCAATCCGAACTTCTCCTGAAATTACTCTAAAATATGAATTTCTCAACAACAGTGTTCGCTGAAACATCGGAAATGGAGCCTAGAGCTAGTTTAGAGATTAGCTTCGGCTAAATGAACTTCGAAGTTAGCGTTTCGGGAATTAAATCTTCCTAAACAAGCCATATTCAAACACATACAAGTCCACACTAGCACAAACCACATTGCATCAAAATCGGCTTTTAATATATAGAACACAAAGTACATTTCCAGCCTCGTAAAGGAAATACTCACGTCTTTGATGTCGTAACCGAGACGGCGAATCGCGTTCCTCAGACTGCGCACATTTCCAGCCCCGTAATCAAGCAGCGTCACGACTGTTCATTTTTGGCAAAACAAAAAAAAAAAAAAAACATGCAAGAAAAGCATCACAATCAAACAATTGAATTGAAATTCACAGCAAAAGAAAAAACGGATAAATGAAAAGAGAGGAGTAATAAAGGAGGAGGAGAGAGAGAGGACCTTTGTCGGCGGAGGAGGCGGCGGCGCGGACGGAGAAGTTGGCGGGAGAAGGGAGTTTGAAGGTCTTAGAAGTGTTGAGACGGTGGTGAGAAGAGCGTACGGCGTCGCCGGAAAAGGAGGCGGAGAAACTGATATTTGAGGATGCGAAAGCAGCCGCCGCCGTCGTCATTGCTACGCTTTTGCGGATTCTTCTCTCTCTTTACTTTCTCTCTCTAATTTCCTGCGAAATGGAAGAGCTTGTTTTGGAGGAGTGACACTATGAAATTGGAGTGACTCTATGAAATTGGAGTGACTGACAACAGTGGTCAGTTCAAAGGGATCGGGTAGAGACTAGACTATATGCCACTATATGGTAGTACTGACCAACCTAAAAAGAGTACTTCTCTTTCATTTTTTGGGTTTTTTCTCGTCATAAGAAACGGTCACAGAGAACGGTTACCGAAAATTCCATTTCATGTCCCTAAAATACTGACATACATTTTCAATTGTCACTCGTTTTTAGCTCCCTGTGAGCTGGTACAATTAAACTGTGTGTGTAAGTGTATGAATGATCTTTTACATCACAACTAATATGGTGACAAATCAACACTCGTGAAATTAGCAATAGATCAAACACTGTAATTAATATTGTTGTGTCAATTAAAAACTCTACAAACATCAGGTCAAATCTACTTTTATTTATCACCAAAGTCGTACTCCAACACCATCAACAAGGTCGGCGTACCAACAAAGCCGCACGACTACCACTAGACGAGGCCGGCAAGGGCGACAAACTGCTGCCTTTGACTGACAACCACTAGAAATCTCTGTTCAAAAGTTTGGGTTCAGGCAAATTATACTACTATAGTACCCCTCGACTCTTCTTCGGATTAAGTACCTCGATCCGGAAAACGGTTGTTAGTTTTTGGGGAATTGCAGTGGTATTAGATGTTGAGCTAGTTATTAGTTGTTGAGGTAGCCGTTAGTTTTTATCATATACCTTAGCTGCAGAAGCAGCAATATGTTAAGACGTAATTGGCCTGCTTAGCTTTTGAATTAATAAAATTACTTAAAATGACATGTTGGGGTGAAAAGTTAATGGTAATCGGGGTGAGGGTTATCGATTAAGTACGTCACTTAAGGAACTAATGTGTGATTGTGTGATCGACTAGGAAATTTAACGGGAGCGAAGGGCGTCACTCGTTAGACACATACTTAGTCGATAAGGTCAGGTGTTTCGCTGATCTTGTGTTCTATAAATAATCTGTCTCCTTGGGAGATTCGTTCTATCCCTTTTAGGGGATTTTTTGCTGCTCCGGTTGTGAGAAGGTGTGTGTTTTGTGGGTTGATTGATCTAGTTACTAGATTCAATCTCTTCACTAGGTGGCTGTTGTTTGGATCGATTCGTTTTCGGGCCGACGAATGGAGGATTTACTCCTCTTTTGGTTTGCCCACAATGTCGTGTTGGTGTTGTTCGTGCGCCTCCAAGCCAACCACGAGAATGATGTATTGGAGCTCCTATGATCTTCGTTACTCCACCAAATTCGACATCAAGACGGCTATAGCACATCTCAACGTGATTTCCTCCGCTTTAAATGATGTGAGAACATCCAAAAGTTATCTCGGATTTCGATCCGTCCTCAAGGAACTATGCTTGACCCGTTGTTTACTTATCTGCTTTAGTTGTATAATTTGTGGTGGTATCTTATATCTACCTGCCGTTTGCCTTTTTATCAATGTGATTTTATGATTCCCGTAAAAAAAAAGGTCAGGTGTTAAAACTTAAAACTCGAGTCTAGGAATTGATAGGGCAAGCAAGTTACGGAGTATTTGATACACTAAATTGAACGTAACCCTAAACTGGCAACCACAGTGTACAGACTCATCTAAAAAAGACACGCACAAACACCTCCGAAGAGATTTTTCATCAATTTCGCCCTCAATTAATCTCCACTTTCCGCCCAATTCAATCAATTTAGCATCTGCACAGGTAAAGGCTAAATCCCTTTTCCCCGTTATTATTATATATCATTGTTTTGTTCATATTTATGTTATCCCTTCATTACAAATGCTTAATTTTTATTGAGGAAAATCAGAAGAAATGTTTGTTGAAGATTAATTTTTCAATCTGATTGATGAATTTTTAGTTGTTTTATGTTTTTATTTTTTCCGCCGTAGTTGTTGTATTAGGAAACAATTCTTAAAAAAGACAGAAAAATCTGCATTTTGTATCAATTAGAAATCTATCGTAGTTTTGCACATGATGACATGACCCTTCTAAGCTACTAGACGGCGCTCCCCATTATCGTAAAACCCGAACCGGGTTCTGGATTGGCGTGTGTTGGGGGGGGGGGTAGGGCAGGTGAATAAGGCGAGTTAGGGTTTTAATTGTTGATGTGCTAGCTGATTGACTAGGTTTTAATTGCATTAGGCAGCAAGCGGCTCTAAGATGGCGAACCGACCAGACTTGGATGATGACGATGACGACTTTAGTGATATCTACAAGGCGTACACTGGGCCGCAAGGGGGTTCAGCTACTAATGTGCAAGAGCAACCACAAACGCAAACCAATAATAAAAGGTCCCAAGCTAGTTCTGATGAGGAAGAAGAGCGCGACCCTAATGCTGTTCCGACTGATTTTACTAGCCGGGAGGCTAAGGTTTGGGAGGCTAAATCCAAAGCTACAGAGCGTAACTGGAAGAAAAGAAAGGAAGAGGAAATGATTTGTAAAATTTGTGGAGTGTCAGGTCACTTTACTCAGGTATGCATGCAGGATTGTTGATTCGTGTGTGTGTTTATGTATTAATAATGTCGGTAACTGTTTTGATGTATTAGTGTTAGTGTTGATATTCTACTGGGCCGTAGTGGCAGCAAAGTGTGTAGGTATTCGATGATGTTCGTGGGATAGTTATATCTTATATATGATGCTTAATTTTCTACATCTTACCCGTTTTAAGTTTCCTCCCCAAATATACATAAAGGACTTTGCATGTATGACAATATATTACGACCCCTTGAGTCCCATTTAATGTAATTTGTTCAACAGTAAAAATGTTCAAAGCCTTAGTCCCAAAAGAAGATTGGTCTGCTAAAGTGAACATTTAGTCGTCCATCTTTTCGTTATGAAGAATATCAATTTACAGTTTTTTTTTTTTTTTTTTTAAATTTTGCTTCATGTTCCTGCTTTCTTTGCATTATTCCGTGAATCGTGGTTCAGTATTGCAATGGAAACAAATGCAGGGATGCCCATCTACTCTTGGAGGGAATCGCAATTCTCAGGATTTCTTTGAAAGGGTGGCTGCAAGAGACAAGCATGTGAGAGCGCTATTCAATAATGAAGTGATAGAAAAAATTGAGAAGGATAATGGCTGCCGACTCAGGATGGATGAGAAGTTTATAATTGTTAGTGGGAAGGATAGGCTAGTCTTGAGAAAAGGTGTAGATGCTGTGCATAAGGTTATTAAAGATGAAGGTAATGATAGGGGCTCTCCTAGTTCTCATGTGGAAAGAGCTAGGTCACTTGATCACAGTCCTGTTGGTGGCACTCGATTCTCACGCTCAGAATCTCAAAGGTCTAACCCTAGTCCTAGAAATGCATCACAATTACAGAGATTTGGTAGACAGGATAAAAGTCTGGAGGATCGTATACGTGGTGATCTACAGAAACCATCTAGGAACTCTCCACAAGGTAGGGGAACTTTAAGATATACCTGTAGTGCATTATTAACCTTTTTGTTTCATTTGCCACTATGTGTTGAATCTATATTAATTTGATGTGCTTAAGACAAATAAAAAACGAATTGCTATCTATTGTCATATTATGTCTGAATTTTTAGTGACATGTCTGTTGCTTATCATTTTGTGTGCAGCAAGAGGTAAGTTCTTATATTCAAGCTATACCATGTTGGATACTGAAGTGAGTTTCGCGGATGGGTCTGATTTTTCGGGATTGTCTTCAAACGATACTGTAAACTTCATCAGAGGGACTCTAACTGTAGTCTGTCTAATTAGAGCTACTGTTTGCATTAGACAATCCCGAATCAAGTGGTTAACATAGTATTCGTTTGCTGAAGCTTATGGTAGTGATGGAGGAAGAGGGCGTTCAAGCCATTCAAGGTCTCCAGCACGTGTCTCTTTCAGTGGCAATTCTTATAACACATATGAGGCTCACAGACAGGGTATTGGGGCCTATAGATCAGATGGGTGGGAGACGGAGAGGCGTGGTGCTGATTTTCATGCTGATGATAAATTTGAGCATTCTTCATTTCCACAGACACTGGAGGATTTAGAAATGGAGTACCAAAGGGAAGCAGTGGATGTTGCCAGACTTCGTGATCAGCAAGTTGATGAGGAGAACAAGAAGCATCATGAGGTATATATTAGCCATATCATTTCTATTTTTCTTGTCCTAGACATTTTAGCCTTGAAGGCTTGGTAGCTTCTCCAGCTGGGTATAAGATGTTGACCAATGCATTTCATGTTGGATTATTGTGGATCATAAGTGGGGAACTTAACAAGTTAGAATTGCCCAAGAGTTTGTTTTATTATTTACAGCTCTTCCATTCTTGAATTGGACATTGGTATACACGCTGACTACATTAAGCTATTATATGTAACTTTTGCTTGGTTAAATGTGTTACTTTAACTTTACATGTGAAGGTATAAATGGCTTTCTTTTTGCATCTTTCCCCAGTTTACTTTGCTTTCGGATAATGTAAACATTACTTGAAGTAATGACTAATTTCAGTAATGTTTTCATATTAGAGTTCATTATTTTTTCACATTTTTGTAACTGTTGCTTCTGCTTCAACTTTATATGTGCTCTTCCTGACACGTGGGATGCAAAATATCAGGCGTGTAGGGAACTAAGAGAGAGTTACATGAAAAAGCTCACTGCCTTACGAGGCTCTCATGCCAAACAGTGGGATGATTTTCTTCAATTGGATGCTCAGAGACATCAACAGCGGGTTCACCATCAGCAAATGCCAGTTAGGGCTGCTTCAGGTTTTGGGGATTATCAGCATTCAAGTTTCGGTGATGGTGATTCTTTAGACAGTCAACCCTATGCGGGGTCCAACTTTCATAGGGAGCCTAGTCGGCACTACGCAAGCCCCAGTGAAAATTACCAACATTCAAGACCTCGAGACGCTTATGACGATTTTCAGCATCAGAGGGTGGAAGGCTATGGGAGGTCGTACAATCGATACTAAATTTTTATGCTGAAACAGATGTAGGTGAGTTTTTGTTGCTCTTTAGATTCGGTAAATGGTAATTACTTCTGTGCAAATCGTAATAGTCATCCTGAGGGCTTGGCTTCGTCTGTTGTGAGGCCAGTTTACTTTCATACTCACCTCAGAGTTGGTTCAATCATAGTGTACAGTTTTTCTTTTGTAAATACAAGTGATCAATTTCAAGAAAAGGATCTTAGGGGTTGGGAATTTTGTGGATAAGTAAGCTTTTAATATTTGACTGATTCACAATAGTTAAATATTCACTTCAAAAACTTTTCAGGGCTCGGGCTTGAGGGGTTACCAATGCTAGTGGAGCCTGAACCTAGGTAAGTTCTTGAGCTTCCGTAGGGTGAGAATGAAACAAGTAGATTTCTACAGTATTGTGGACTTGTAGTTCAGTACCCTTTGTAGCTCTGCTTTCTCAGAAACGACAATTTTGACTTATTTTTTCTCGTTTGATTACATTAGCCACGTTGTTCTACTGGCTTGGATTGAGTTTCTTTTTGTTATTGTTTGGAAACGTTGATGATGGTGTGTACTCTCATATGGTATGAGCTATGAAGCCCTTTACTAAGTTGAGTGAGGCCCTCTGCCTTTGCTTTTCATACCGTCAGACTTTTCTTCAACCTAATTTCAAAGGTTGAATTGGACTGTAGCTGTCTTCTTGACATTGTTACAGTAATTAGTGTCTTCAGATAGAAAACTATACATGATGAAGCATTAGCTTCACTCTTTATCCCTGGCAGCTATTTGCCTTCAGTTTCTTCATTCACGCTTCTGTGTTACTGGGTTGCTGTCGATTCTGTAATCGACTTGCAGCTATATTTGGTTTTGCACTCAAATGATGTCCAGCAAGATAATCGTTGTCTCTGTTTTTCCCACTCATATGACGGTTAAATAGCTCCTTACAAATAGATAGCAGTGTTACAAATTCGAACAGTGAACAGCTGTTTACTTCTGCATGAACCCTCTGATGTTGCTCGGTATCCTTTTTTTTTTTTTGTTGCCACTCACTGTATCAAGGCATATCGGGGTCCGGTCTGGGTCTTGAACTGCCTGCCTGCCTGCGCGGCCTACCTTAACGTTCTCCCATCATCGAGGTTCTTTCCGGCCTAATTTTGGTGGTGAGGTAAGTTTGATGTTGATATCACCATTGTCTTATCTTCCCTTGGAACCCAGCTGAGTTTTGATCCGATTATAAGTAGTCAAGACAGTTCCCTTAAAAGCTGATAATTCTAGCAAATACCAAGCCGAGTATTACAAAGTTCAGGTGTTTTAGGACATCTACTAAAAGCCAAATAATACAACACGTTTCGTGGTTTGTCTTCGATTTTATCAAAAACGAAGAAGCAAGCTACAATTTGTCACTTTTCCATTGAGGGTGGAGTATTGGTCGCATGTAACATGTTTGGATTTGATACTACATCCCAGCACTATAAAGACTCCGGCCATAAAATGCATATGCAAATGAGAAAATTTGAACTTGATGGTCTTGGCTGTTGGCTAAATTTTGAGAGAAAATTGAGGGTTTCTCTTACAGCATGTTTGGTAGGAAGGAAATAAATGGAAATAAATGGAAATGAAAGGAAATGAAAGTTAATTTCTAACTTTCCAATGTTTGGTTTACAAAAAAGATAGGAAATGGGGAGAAAGGAAAAGAAAGGAAAAGAAATGGAAAGAAAGTATTCCTCATAAAATTCTGAGTTTCTTTTCCGCCCAAAACGGTGGGATTTGGAAGGAAAGGAAAAATAGAACATAAAAACACACATTTTCCTTCCAAACCTCTAGATTTTTAAGTTTCTAGCCAAACAACGAAATCATAATTCCTTTCCTTTCTCTTCCTCCCTTTCATTTCTCTTCCCTTCCTTTCTCTTCTCTCCCTTTATTTCCGTCCAATTCCTCTCTACCAAACAAGCTGTTAAGTTTCTCTCTAAAAACAATACTTTTTTTTTGACAAAGCAGAAAGATATAAGTGGAGAACTAAGCCTCGAAGGGCAAAACTCGACCTTGACAGCAACCTGCTAGATTGTGGGCCCGCTGAACCTTTTCCCTTGGAACCCTGAAAACACCGCACCAGTTGAATTGTTTGGCTAATTGCTGAAGCCGTTTAATCCACCAAATGACCGAGACACCTGGCTGTATGTCTTCTTTGAGTAGTGAATCTGTAGAAACCCTCAACGATGTGAGTTCTTTTTTCCGAGCCCATTCAATCCCATGGATAAGGCCAAGATCTCCTCTTGTAGAGCTGACGTCGTGGTCATAGCCGTACATCCTCTGACCAACAATTAATACTAGCTATCAATTGATTTACTAAGTTTATTTCGGGCATAGTTTGGGTAGTAAACTAGTATGTACTAACTTTAATTAACGGGGATTAACCTACGTAGGCTAACAATTACATCAAAAGATTATATTTAATATTCTTTCGAATGTAGATTTTGTTACCACACTACTCTCGTACAAGTGTATACTCATATGAAGAACATATCCAGGACTCGGAGTATCTCTTCGTTTAAGCAAAGGTCTACACTAAAAAATTCTGCGAGAATTATACGTTTCATTTCAGTCGATTCTGGATTACATACGTATTTACCAAGCACACGCATAATGTTGGTAAAAACACCAAAATAATCAAACTTGTTTTGGGGACTTGAAAATCAGATCTCAGGAAGTCTCATAGACACCAATTCAGCTGGCGGTCGTAGAGTGCAAACCATCTCTCTTGTCTTGCCAAAGTAAACCTGCTCGAGTTACAGGCAAATATATAGTTTAACAAGTGATTCTGAATATTGAAGTTAAAACATTGATAAAGAAGCTACCCATTCAATAAGATTATGGCCCTGCCTAACAAAAAGGGGGCCAAACCAGCCTGTTATCCCCGAGTTCATAGATGTAAGCTTGGGGTGGACAAAGGGTCTACTTAAGATAAGGACTCAAGTATGAGAGGAAAAACGACCTGCAGGATTGACTCATTTTGTCAAGTAAAGAAGTACCTGATCCAAAGAATTTCTCAGCTTCCCTTCGAGTTCTTCAATCATTCTTCCCATGTTACAAAGATGGCCGTCAGCCACAGACATTTCCATGTTCATCTACACAGTGAGAGAGGGGGGGGGGGGTTAAAGGAAATTACTGTTGGGAAACACAGGAAAAAGGCTACAGCAAAAGTTATGTGCACTGGCAGCCTGACACACAAGCTTTATCGATCAAAATGGTTTGTGCAAACGCTAGATGACAAATCATAACGACATTAAAAAAAAAAACACAAGGTGTTATGGTTAAAGTGAAGATCACATTAGCACAAAAAACTTGTAAATAATTAATGAAAGACCCTAGCCAAGAAAGATTGGCGACTTCACAGGTTATATGTCAGTTGTTGAAGTAGACTACGTAACCATGATGTAAAAAATGACAAGTAAAAAAGGGTTGTCAAAACAGAAATTTGAATAGGTAAATCATAATATTGTCCCTGAAACTCCAAAGAATTGCCTCAACAGAAAAATGCACAGTGTCTAGCTCCAGCAGTAATGATACGGAGTATTTAGATTCACCATTATAATGGCTCAAGTAGATTATTGGGACAGCTAACTGTATCAATCATACGATCAGCATAGCGAGACTACCATTCAACTTTCTTAGTGGGAATCCAATCCTTCTTCTTAAGCCTTTAAGAGTTCCAGAGTTTTAGAGAATCTATAAAAACGAACAGCTTGACGCCAGCCTGAAGCTAACAAAGTGGAAGTAAACAAATTTACTAGGAAAGCTTTTAAGAAATAGGAGTGCAGAAGTCAGAATCTCTAAGTGACATGGTTAAGATTACTGAACCGCTCTCACACTTAGTTTGACTGGCAGACCATGTCACTTAGACTATAGAATTGGCACGCCACTATCATTGGGAAAGAATACTATAGACACAAACTGAGTTTAGTTCTATAACTGAAGAGTGCCGAGAAGATAATGGCATGTAAGGTTTCTGATGCACTCGCGCACAAGGTGGTGATCAATGATCTTAGTGGTGCATAGGAGAGCAAGAGAATCTCAAGGATAGGCTTCAATTATTATGGATATTTCATTGAAATATAAAGTCAAGAGATAAGAACCCTCTAAAAACCAGTAACCACAGATCTGATTGATACGAACATATCCAACAATCAGGAAAACTAAATAAAAGACTAAGCCAACCAAGGTAATGATTTCAACTAACAGCAGGGGGAAGGGGGTCATATATAAGCCAAACAAAAGTACCTGTCTTCTGATAGACCCTGATAAGCTGAAAGTCCCACTCGACTCATTATTTGTAGTCAAAGAGAGCATGATAGTGCTGGTTAAACAGTACTTTGCAGTCCCTTCATCCTCAGGTATCACCTAGAGCAACATTAATAAAAACAGAAAGTTGTCACCATTAAGCTTAAAATGTGATGAAACAGAGACATCTGACACATGACTAGAAATAGTAAAAGCGTATTTAGATTGCTAAAATAAATTTTTGTTCAAAATCTTTGACTCAACAGGAATCAGGACACACCTCAATGACATGTATTGCATCCCATTGCCCCTCCTGCAAATAGCCTCTTCGTCCGTGAGCAGACCTTGAACCATCTGTATCAAGAAATGTTCCAGTGAATCAGAGCAGTGAAAGATACGATAGCATGCATCCCAAAAACCTAAAAGGTTTTCTTGTTTCTTCTAATTTGTTTCAATTTCTTCTTCCCTTCCCCAACCCCGCATTGGTGCAATAGGGTAATCACAATGACTGGGTGCTTAGTAGGCGCCACAATAATCAGGGAGAGGGAATGAAATGAAAATTTGCACGAGTAATTACCTTTCTTGATCAAGAAGCATGCAACAAACCCTTCAATGTCGTTTTCCCACATGTAAACCGAAGAAATACCACCTTCATAGTACCTAGCAAAACACAATGACAAATGAACATAAAGCTCGTACAATAATCAGCATATTCACTGAATTACAAAACCAAGGACGAGGTAAGTGAAGGACCTCACTGGTCACAATATACAGCAAAGACATCGTTGGCTTCAATTTCAAGCTTCCTTAGTTCTGGAGATGGATACAAGCTGTCCTCCAGAGGTGGTTGGTACTGATTCGTCCACGGAGACCTAAAATTTGTATTTCAAATCATCACTAGGAGAGGAAAAGAAGTGCTACAGTCGAATGCTGAAAATGACTCTCTGGGGAGTGTTTAAAGCTTCTATAAACGCTTGCACATATGTAATGTTGTGATTAAATGAAGAGAAAAAAAAGACGCTTGGGGGCGGGGTAGAAGTTCTGTTAGCTCATAAAGAAACAGAAAAGATACATACAACAGTTAACCCAGAGCTTCTCTATGGTGTGCGATGTTGAGTGTTAATTCCAGTGACGAGGAAAGGGTGGAAACAAGAGAATTCTTAAGACAGAATGTAAGCAGACTGTTAACTTCCTTACCTGTAAGAATCAGCATCTCTGTTGTATTCACACAATATGAACTCCTTACCAGTTTCTGCATCACATAAGACCTGTTTCATGGACCAAGAAATTCAGCCTAACCGGACATCCTGGACAGTGGACAACCAGACTCGTGAAGGTACAAGATAAAGATGCATGGGATTGAACTAAATATCAAAACAGAGAGTATCCCCAAGTATAATTCAACAGTGCAACAGATGACCAACAACGAAATATGCTATTATGTGGTTCGGAAAAAGGAGCATATCAGATTCCAACAACTCCCCTTGTAATGGCACAATGCCATCCTCAATATCACTAGTTCATTAAGTTTCAAGATATTATCCATACATCAAATACAAGTATTTCCCTTTTCCTTTGATGTGGTATATGAAAAGGCTACCTCGAAGGCTCGAACCTTATTAAAAAACCATTCTATCTAGATGACAGTCAAATATTGAAGGTTGACCTAGATTAGTGAATTATTCCATCTTGAAGCATTAAGCATAAGGAACAAGGTCTAAGTCTGATGAAGTTCTTGATACTTCGTGTTCAAGCATGCAATACACAGGTTCAGTCAATCAGTTGAATTCATGTGTATGCATGTATACAAGAACACCCATTCCGATACACAACTAAGACCAGCTTAATGACGACGTAAAAGAACCTAGTACCCCAAAACCCAAAACCCCATTTGGGGAGATGACAAACAATCTAGTACCCAAAGACCCAAAACCCCAGTTGGTAAGATGAGACATAATCTAGCACCACGAACCCAAAACCACGATTATCCCTACGACCTCAACTGAACATGAATTTCATACTTGGAGCACCTAACCCCCACGGCCCCAAGCAGTTATCCATCAAAACCTCCTCAACATATATAATCGTTTGCGCACGCGATAGAAGAATGTGTACATTTCTAACACTAGGAAATGCTCTAGGAAATGCTCAGTACCTGTTAGCCTAATAATCCGCAGCAATCCCAGTTCTAGTATAAAACGTCATGGGTACTCAACTTACCACACTAAGCAAAGCAAAGTAAACCAAACCAAACCCATCAATCAATCAAATAATCATATCAAATTAAAAACCCTAATCATGAAAAAAGAAGACATGCCACATAACCCAGAAAGTCAAATTGAGTGAAAAATAAACCCAGATCATAGAAAAAAAAATTAAAGATTGGGAGAAATGTGAATAAGAAAAAGAAAAGAGAGGGGTTAGGGGGAGACAGACCTGAAGGGGTTGATCAACCTGAGAGAGGAGATCAGAGGAATTGTGAGGGAGGAGAGAGAGAAGTGCAGAGAGTGCGGTGTCAGTGTGCTTCGGATGAATCCTTCTCATCAATCCCATCGCTGCCTCCATTCTCCTGCTTCACCAATACTCTACAGCCTACAGGTACAGACCTGCTCTTCTACAAATTTCAGTCAGACCAATGTAAAGAGAGGGAGAGAGGGAGAGAGTGGAGGTGTGGGATTTGGTTTAATTGGTGTCAATGATGATGATAACCAAATGTTGGATGATCGACGAGTACCATAAAATACTATCGTTTATGATAATGCTCGATAAATTTCGTATAATATAATTTAACGAGTTTTATTGTACTCCGTATCAGTTCTCAACCTTTGTAGTCATCTCAATCAACCCATTTTTGTCGCAATAGGCCAGTGGGCAGTGCAATTGATATATTTTTTTTTTAAAAATAAGTCTGAGGCCACTATATTATCAACCCACACTTTCGTGGAGTAGTCAATCGGCCGCCTGTGAGCAATTGATATTGTTTTGTTCCTATGAACGTGTGATTTCGAGCAAAATTGTTTATCTATTCGTTTATTTAACTAGAATTTTCAAAAAAAAAAAGAACTACCATTAGGTGATGATTAGATTACTCCTTAGATAAGTTACTCGTATTCTAAGTATCTTGTCATGTTTTTACTTAACCACAAGCTTAGAGGTGGACGTGCGGTAGTACCCGTGGGTTGTGGATCTAAAGGGGACAGAAAATGGAATAGGAGTCACTCCAAACTATGAGATCTCTACACGATTGAAAAAAAAGGACATGTCTCAATTATAACTTTGCTTATACTCGTTGGAAATATTATATTGGCACATGTTCTCGAGATAAATCAGATCTACAGAGTAATCAGATCAATGTCTATTGATTACTGATTACTCTGTAGTAAACAATTAAAGTTCATAAAAAAAGCACACAAAGATCAAAACTAAAGAGGTAAAGAGTAGAGAGAGACATAAAAAACGTCGAGTGCTTCTCCGTCACCTCCATTCTATGAAAGTAGGACTGTTTCGAAATTCAATTCTCAGTGTCATATAACAATGTTGGCCAAATTACCGTGTGGTAAATATTCTCTTTCATTTACGTGGCATGTGGATCACATAAAAATCATATAGCTCTGTCAATCAACGTGCTTTTAACCGTTCTAATTTAGACTGTAAGTCTAAACGTTTAATCTGACTCGTGCTTAACCTAAAACCTTCAAAGCCGCACGACATGCTTTCGAAATAGCATCATCCTTCAAACACCTTCTTATCTCGACAATCAACACGATATTATCCCGATATGATTAATGCGTAACCTTGAATCTGGTTATGAGAATCATCAATACTTGTCCTACGACGATGTGCTACTACGCCGTACTAATGACATGATTAATTTCTCCGTCAAAACATAAAAACTTGTGTTTCACGCTGCTAATTATAACCACAGTTTCAGAATTAACAAAAGCGCAAATTTTGGCACCCATCGTTTCCTCTCTGCTTCTCTCTCTCTCTCTCTCTAAAACCTGTCTGAACCACCATTAACAAAAGCTTCATTATTTGTGCCACCATTCATCTTCGAGAAATTCGAATTTCTAACTGAAATTGAAGAACAACTTCATTGATAAAATGCCCACAATCTCTAATTGATTTTTGTGTTGTTTTATGGCATCTACTCAGCAGCATCGTTGCGTCTTTGGTAAGTTTCATTTTCTCTCTCCTCATGAACTTTTGATCAATTTTTATTGTTGGGTTAATTGAATTTTGAAGTGGGTATTTTTTTGTTTAATCGAAAACAGTTGGGAATATACCATATGATGCAACTGAGGAGCAGCTTGTTCAAATCTGTGAGGAGGTTGGCCCTGTTGTTTCCTTCAGGTTTGTGCTTTTCTAATGTTTGATTCAGTTTTTGTTGTAGCTTGTAGTATACTGAACCCTAAATTGTTGTTAAAGTTCAAAACTTTACTGAAGAATTTTAGTGCAATGTGTATCCCATCAAAGTTTATTGCATTGTAAAATGATTATAAATAGATTGATGTTAGTCCTAGATGATAGGTTCATTCAGCTAGTGGGTTTCAATAGGGAGTTTCGTCAAATTAGGAAATGAGGATGATGGGATAGTTTATCAGGAGTCGTGTTCGAAGTGTGGCGATAACTTAGTTGCTTGCCAAGGATGGAGGGTGCGGTGGGGTTACAACCATATGGATAGCAGTGAATATGGTTTAGAGCTTAAGTTGTTTGCAGTGTGGATAGAAACATGTAGCTGTTGGAGTTTTCTTGTTTTTTGTTTGTTAGCTGATGGCAGTCAAGGGAAAGCTATCTGAAATCAGATGAAATCATGTTTTCTTGACGAGATAGATGAGACTGGCATGAAGGGGGTTCGATGATTGACTGACATTGGAGGGGATAAGATACTTAGTTGAATAGACTGAAGCAGTATCTGTTACAAACTCATAGAATAGCGTAAACTTAGCCTCAGGATATCCTGTAAGATGAAGACGCTATTGGACTTTGACTCCCCCTTCGGGCGCCGAGCTGAGAGTATGTAGATATGTGCTACATATGGTGAGTACACTTAGCATTTTGATTATGCAGCTATTAATTGTTAGTCATAGATGCCTGTTTCAGTAATCAGTTCTTGGACACACTGATCTCGGCCTATCCTTCAAAAAAGAAGAGCTTTCTCTTTGTCCATTCTCTTTTGTTAGAATATCACCTTACGTTGGTGAATCTCATTATGTGACTTGTTAGGTTTTTTGTGAGAGCTCAACCCAATTTGTTTCTGCGTGCTTCATGAATAATAGTCAACCAGGCAGAAATTTGGAGGGAGCTTGTAGTCTTAAACTCTCAATACTAAGTTAAATCAATTGCAATGAGACAAAGGGTAATTGTGAACTTTCGCATTAATTGAATTTATTCTTGTTTTCAGGTTGGTTATAGATCGTGAAACAGGGAAACCAAAAGGTTATGGATTTTGTGAATATAAGGATGAAGAAACAGCACTTAGTGCCCGTCGTAATCTTCAAGGTTATGAAATCAATGGTCGTCAATTGCGAGTAGATTTTGCAGAAAACGACAAAGGCTCTGATAGAAATCGTGAACAGGTTAATTTTCTGAGGGTTGACGATTCTTTTGTGTTGCAGTTGTAGTTTGATCTGTATTCTGGTTGTATATCGAAAACTGAAGTTTTACCGAAACTTTTGCATTGCCTCTGGCTGTATAGCCACGTTGATGCATGTATTTTCTTGCAATATAGTGCAGTTCATACTTCATACATGTGTGTTCAATAGTTCGTATAAATTCCATTCAAGGCTATAAATATATTGCTTAGCTTGGCTTTTCAACACTTCAGACTCTTGTACTTTATTTTCCTTAACCTTATGTTGATACTGCTTGATCTAAGTGTGCAAAATTTAGGTTTTGGTCTCATTATACGCTATACTATCTCCATTCATTTCAACTCTACCGATTGTTTTGTTGTCTTTGATTGACCATATTGGCAGCTACCTTTAGACTAAATGATAGACACACTTGTCTTAAAATTAAGGGAATTGGGATATATGCATAATAGAGTGTGTGCCATTTTTCTAAACAAGTGAGCATTTTGGTGTAGAGGTGGTTCCCAATATGGTCACTCAAACATAGCAAAACAACATGAAGAGTGGATGTGAATGGACGGAGTATCACGTTGCTGGGAATTGGCTAGTTTAAGCAAATTATTTCTTGAAGCAGACATGACATGTATGTTTTTGTTGGTGGATTAGCTAACATAGAGTGAATAATCCTTATATTTAATCTGTATAGTTAATTTAGTCAATATTTAATCCTTATATTTGAACCAAGTGGTGTAGCCCCAAATTTAAGGGAAATTCCATCCCCAAATTCATCTGAAAAGACCCAAAGCCCCAAACTTGGAATTGAGGGTTTTTTGGAGGGGAGATCGGGCTAAGGTGGAGATAGGGGAGAAGACAGAATACCAAAGGGAATGTAGGAGAGAGAAGATGAAGTTGGGGAAGGAGGAGTAGAGATAAAACATAGCCTGGGATGGGGCGGTCCATAGGAGGAGGTGCGCAGTGGTGTGGGGTGCTCATTGTGAGTTTTGTTTCCTTGGTTCATGGCTGGAATGTTGGCTTATGTGATGGAGATCGAATTTTGGTGGTGCGTTACACTAAAAAGAGTAAAAACATGGTGTTCTTCATTAAGTAAATATGAGATGGTGTTTGATAAATTTGAGAGTTTAAAAGGTGGTATTCATAAATTTACCTTTGATTTTCTCAACATTAGCCAAATCTCGTTGATATGTACAGGTCCAAAAAGATCACATAGGAAAAATATTTTCTACTCTTATACTTTGTTATTATAAGGTTCTACTTCAACCCTGTGGTGACTAAACACGACCTGCTTATGCTGGAAGCATATGAATTTGTTGAAGTGAAAAAAACCGACTTATGTACTTCATCTGTCAGATTGGTCAGGGAATTTTGTTTGCAAAGTGTTGGAGTTCACTATCGGGTTTTCATAGTGTTCTCTGTAGCAATAGTTGGGGGTCAGGATCTTTCTGAGTTTGTAAAGTCTATTATAAATGGTAATAAAACATTGTTAAATGCTTTTAAAAAGTTTGAGATGTTTTTTCTTATAAGTTTGAGTATACTCGACATGATAGAGTTTATTTTCAACTCTGGATGATCCCGATCACAATATTTGTTACTTTGATATTTTCTGCTGGTGGATGACTTTTTTCCTTGGACCTTTTGACACTTGTGAAGTAGGTACAGCAGGCAAACTTCGACCTATTACTGTATAGCAGGGGTTATAATTTTCCTTTTTTGAGCTGCTTTTATTTTAGTTTTTGTTATTTTCTGTAGAATCAATTACCAACACCAACTTGTGTTGTGGGTGCTTTCCTGAAATTAATTTCTCGCTCTCTTTGTACGCACTTTGTCAATTACCACATCTTCCGTAAAGTAGATATCTTGTCTCCTCCAGTTGGTAGTCTTTAGTGTTGTGGTGATCTGTATGTTCTGGATCTGGGGAGATCGGAGAACTTGGCTTTCTCAAACTGTAGAATTCAGATTTCATGGTTGACAAGCTGCTTTCAAAGGAGTTCCCTTAGCCTTGAGATTTATGACATTACAAATAAATCTCATCATACAACAAGATTTAGCTCACATTGCTACTTTAAAAAACACCCATCTTATTTCTCGCAAAATGCTGGACAATACTCTGCCCAAAACACCCAAAAGCAGGATCTCATCAGCTCAGTAGGGTTCAAATTATATGCTTCTTTTTTTGTTTATGTTAAGCCAATTTGACAAGCAGCCAGCTGATTGTGTTCTATACCTGTTTACCAAGTGCCTCAAACTGCTGTAACACTAGCCATTTCTTGGATAGGATTTTGTTGTGGACAGTTACTTATTGACTCTTTATATACTCGTCTTACTTGGAGTGGATTCTGTATTCAGCCTTGTGTAATTACCATAATTTTTGTTTGATGTTCCTATTCATCACCTGAACACAAGAATCCTGACAGAGTAATTAGTTAATGCTTGCTACACTTATCTCATTGCAGGGTCGGGGCGGGCCTGGATTGGCGGGAAATGCTGGTCAGTTCAATATCTTTCACAATTTATTGTATTTGGATTTGACCTTCATTTTCATACACTGTAGTGTCCATGTCACTGACATTCTCCTATGTTGTTGGCTGAATAGATGGTCAAAAGCAGGTAGGTGGTCCAGCTGTCAATGTGGATGCAGCACTTCACAAACCTGTTGGCCTGCCAATAGCTATGACTGCTGCTTCTCTCATGGCAGGAGCCCTTGGTGGTTCTCAGACCAGCCAGGTAAATGAAATTGGATTGCAGAATCAGGCACCTGTGGGCAACGACCCACTAACCCATCATCTAGCCAAAATGTCCCGCAGTCAATTGAATCAGATCATACACGATATTAAGGTAAATGTCTCTGATTAACTGGTCTGTAGAATAACTTTAGTTAATATAGAACGTGTGACAATTGCCATATGAAAACTCGGTTTTAATTTAGTACGAATTGGTTCCAGATGCTAGCTACACAAAACAAGGATCTTGCTCATCAAATTTTACTTGCAAGTCCACATCTCCCGAAAGCTCTTTTCCAGGTTTTGTTCTACTTTAATCTTCTTCAATTGATTGTTATAAGCACGTCACTCGTCATCTTATGCATATATCCTTGTCGCTGGTAGTTATTTTATACTTCACCGAAGAGAAAACGGGACGGGGTGGGTTGGTGATTGGGGGGGGGGTAGTTTCTGAAACCTTGAGATTGAATTCTGAGACGCTTGGCACTTGCATTGGTCAAAACCGTGCTACCATATTGGATTAAAAACAATACTATTTGAGATAGTTTCCCTAAAAAGAAGGAAAAACAATTATTAGTGAGTTGAAAGTATAGCCTGTGAAGGACCGGCAGTATCAATGATCACTGGAAAATATCGTGTTCGGATTACTCTTCACACCTCTGGGAATCTGTGGATAGCCATATGTGAAAAAGAAAGAAAGAAATCCTATCTGCCGGTATGAAGAGGTTAAGCAAAAAATCCTTCCCCGAAGAAATTCTTATGAGACAATCTGGAGAAGATTCTAGAGCCACCTGTAACTAAAGAACTCAAAATATGCCCTTAAAAGCAGCCAAGGGAAAATTCAGGCTATTACGTTTCTTATGCAGAGGTAAAAGAAAGCAATGTGAGCTAATGCAATTATGCAAAGCAGAAAGTGCATATATCTAACAATTTGTGACCTTCAAACCACTTCTTTTATATCTAACAAAGTGAAGGAAATGCGGGGAAGTTTAGGTGTTAAACTTCCAAAGGCATGCATGAGTTACAACTTACAACTAAGCTCCGAGACTCCCCAACCGCTATGGTGAAGGCCATACTTGCTCCTTATAATACGATGCC
This sequence comes from Spergularia marina, assembly GCA_963680865.1. Classification (NCBI taxonomy): domain Eukaryota; kingdom Viridiplantae; phylum Streptophyta; class Magnoliopsida; order Caryophyllales; family Caryophyllaceae; genus Spergularia; species Spergularia marina. Next base: position 13,776,132 of record OY804558.1, on the reverse strand, counting down.
ATAGAGCTCAGGTGCCAAAGGAAAACACCACAGGCATTTGCCAACCAAAGAAGTGTTTTTGGCTGCTAGACTCTTAATTCAACCTCCTGCCTCAAGTCACAAACTCGATTACAACCTACAAAACAATCTATTTTCTTGCCTCTCAGCACCAGACCATAACAGAAGTTCCTCCTTGATTCCTCAATATAAGTAGCAATTACAACTGAGGTCTTATAAAAAAGAACGCTGTGTCAGTGTCGTATAAATGTATTTGTTTTTTGGGATTGAAAAAGATTTACTATTAAACTAGGAAGCAAAATAGGACAAGAGGACTCCAAACGTAAACAATTATAAAGAAGACCAAGTCTGTTGAATGAATTTAAACGGAATACCCTTAAAAACACCCCAACTCTATCCCTCAGAAGAAGCTAGCTTACCCTTAGATATCCATACGTGTGCTTTTTCCCAGGAAAAACCCGAGAATTTCGCTCCAACCACTCACCGTCATAACAACTTCCCCAAAGCTTGAAATTCTGTGCTAAAGACATACCCAATATGCCCCTGACGAAGCTCAAATACCTTAGTTGTGTAGTACCATGAGGTCCATGACTAACACCATCATGGAGGGTTAAAATGTTAAATGCACCCTTCTCTCATTTCCAGCACATATGATATGCACGTTTGGAACCGAGAGCAGTATTTGGTGTACCATGTACGCCTGTCAAGGTTATCGTAAGTGTTATTTCTACTCCCAAAGCCAAAACTGTAGCCATATGAAGATATTTTCTTGGAAGTATAGGCTTCTTTGTAATTTTTTGGTCTTAACGTAGAACCTGATATTGATCAAGATGTAAGTATCTAGTGGTATAAACGTATTGGAATGACTATTCTACATATATAGCAAAATTTGAATATCTCTTTTGTACGTGGTTGTTGGCAGAATGTACTGAAACTCCTGTCTACCTTTTGTCTATTTTTGAGTGCAGGCACAAATTATGCTGGGGATGGTGACCCCCCAAATGGTGTGTTATCTGATCTGGCTTTGTCGTATTTGTACTAAATGTTATGGCATCAATATAACATTCTTTTTATCTTGAACCTTCAGTTGCAGATGCCAAATATAAGACAACAGGCCCCCAATATCACAAATCAGCCTTCACCACAGCTAAGCCAGCTTCCCGCTTCTCAAATTGCTCCGGGGCCACCCTCTTTTACTCCGTTATCCTCTGTGTCTCAGAATGCTTTGGCGCATACACAGTTCTCAGCACCCTTACCACTTCCTCCACAGCCACGAGGGCAGCATCCAAATTTTAGCCAATTGGGGGTACCACCACAAAATTCTTTGCCTGCCTCATCTGGGCCTTCACCAGTTCTACACGCTCGTCCTCAACTTTTGGGCGGGCCGCAGATGCCACCTGTATCTTCATTTAGGCCTGTGCAAGATTTACATCAGCAACATGTAGGATATACTGGTACACTGGGTGTTCAAAATGCAAATTCTCAGCCTTCTATTCAGACTCGACCTATGTCTACAGATCCTGGATATCAGGTTAGGAAAGTACTTTCAGAAAATGTGAGCTTTTCTGTGATAGAATGATAGTATAAAAATTGAGACACAAAATGATGTGGTGGAGCTCAATAACATCAGCAAAAGTTCTCTTCGATTGAAAATTGTGGTATGGATGGGCTTAATGAGAAAATAGCTCGTGAACATGAGGTGTTGGACTTGTGATGGGAATCCAAGGAAGTGTTATTTTGGGGTCTCTCAATGCATAAGGTAGCTGCATTACCATTCATCCTTGCTAGATAACTGATTCTTGTTTAATCATTGTTCAGGTTGCTGCTTTGGTACGCCCTGTTATTGCAGAGGCAAATCCCATTCGACCACAAAATGTTCGGAATGCATCCTTGGTTAACAGATCACACAACTTGCCTCCATTGTCTGGTGTAAATGATTCCCAAGATCAGGGTCCTTCAAAGCTGATGAAGTTGGATGGAGGAAGAGCTGCTCCTTTCTCATCTGTTGGTTTGGCTGGACATACTGCCGCTGCCCCTGGACCGTCAAATATTGGTGGGATTAGTTCAGCTGCAGTGGGAAAAAGTCCAAGCGTGGAAGCGCATAACACACAGAAGCAATCCTCACAGGTAACATGTGCCTCCCAGACTTTTAGCCTTCAGGAATTCTATCTAAGCCTGAAAGCAACTCATTTTACAATCAAACTTCCTATTTGACTTTTGTTGATCAAAGTTACAAAACTTTGACTGTAATTGAGTTATAATGTGACACTGAAATGTTTATACTCCGTATTAGTTTTAAAAGTTTTTCTAAATTATACTCATAAATTTTTATATGATGAGAAAAGTAATGGACAAAGTAGTCTTGGGGATTGTGCAATAATTGGATGTTTAAACTAAGGGAGTAATCAAGGAAGGGGTTAGACAGTACTCACAGTAGTGTCAATAATACAAGGCAGTTCAGTGACTTCAATAATTTAAGCGGTCTGTTAAGTAGCTTTGTAATATGTAAAGGACTTCCAGAACTAATTATATTTTACTTCTAAATAGAAGTTCTTGATGATGCCTGAAGGATAGCAAAATTGTCGTTTCTCAATTGGACTGCAGGATTTATTTTCTAACAATTTCTATGGTGTTTTACATGGTCACGACTTCAAAATAACATTTAAAGAGTGCTAATAAACCTTGATATTTGGATATGCTTCTTGATGGATCGCCTGTAGTTAAACTGCTCTGTGTTGTCGAAGTGAAGGACCAAATGCTGAAATCTTTTGAATTGTTTGGGCTTAGTGGATTTCTCTCTTTTAACACTTCTTAATATTCTGCTGTTGCAGCTTCCACCTGATGTGGAGTCCGCCCTGTGGCAGCAAGTGCTTAGCCTTACTCCTGAACAACTGAGTTCACTGCCCCCAGATCAACAACAGCAAGTCATTCAGTTACAGCAGATGCTCAGATGACAAGTTTCATTGAAAGGCTTCCAACAGAATTAGGATTGTACTTGGAGCTGATACTTCCTGTAAAATCTCCGACGTCTTGTATAAATAGGTGGCTGGCTAGTATTTTTGGTAATGCAGATTTATGCCTCCTTAGGATACACGACGGAGGTTATCAGATGCTGTAAAGCCATCTGATTTTTTGTAATATTTGTGAACTTCCCACAGTAGAGGAAATATATGAATGAGCTACAGTTGTCTATAAGCACAGAAGTTTCGGGCAAGTTTCTAGTGTTCTGGACATTTTTCTTTTGGATGACGGTTCTGGACAATAACCCTTAATTGAAACTCCTATAATAATCACTCAATCATTCTCATTTCATCTGTTAGTATGACTATTGTACTTGATTTGCCTTCACACGGTGCAGCTAGCTCTCGTCTTGCCAGCGCCGTAAATGTGTGGTGCTTTGCTTTTTCTGTTTTTTCCCCCCTTAGATTTTGAGCATTTCTCTGATTCAAAAGTGCAAAGCGAACTTCACTTATGCAGTGATCCCGAATCATAGCCATTCGGTTATCCTTCCAAAACATCACTGGATTCTTGACAGTCACACCTCTGGTTATTTAGACATGTTAAGAACGCATTTGTACCTGGAAAGAGACGTGTTAGAAAATGCATTTGCTCATTGTCGCAGTCGCATTTATAGCAAGCCTAGCCCTACATTAGGCATACACTTCCGATCAACTCGTATGCACTACTACCTGATTTTGGATGAACCAGAGCAGGCAACAAAATTACGTCGTTTCAATATGACATTTCAATCTGATTAATACGTCTATATAAAAGAATAGGCCTAGCCCCGGTAGCTCCTGACATGCTGTAACAAGCTATTTACATTGCAGTGTCCTTCAGGGTTTGTCGCAAAAGTTCATCAAAATTCATTCTGTATGCAACTTCCCTCATATCAGAGTTCTTAGTACCAATATGCTCATGTAAATTGTCCATAAACTGTATGCCTGTGTGCTTAAACAAGTGAACCTCACAGATTTCAGAGAAGAAATCCACGGAGTGTTCTTGCGGCCATACGCGAAAACAACCTTGCAAACACATCAGCTGGTAAAGTATAGAGTCGCTGCTGTCGCTCAAGTGGAAGCTGGGAAATAAGGTCAAAACAATCCAAGTTAGGGAACATCGAGTCAGGCGCACCCCAAATTCTTATGTGCATCTAAAGTAATTACATGGCAAGAGGTTAAGAAAGTTGCATCACTGATAAAGATTGAGATCCCCTGTTGTTGGAAAATAAACTCTACCATGAAGAGCTCCCTCTTGTTTTCAAAAATGCATTTCTAGTAATACTTACTGCATTTCTAGTAATACTTACTGCGTTTCTATTAATACTTACGATATATAGTACACTCTGTAGAAAAATAACTCTACAGGGTCGTAAACCCTTTCCTCGTTCTTTAACTTGGTCAGAGTTCTTCAAATCCAGACAAAGGTACTGAAGACTTGAAAACTGAGAAGGAAATGCAGTTATGTTTCTATTACCTCATTAACCGAAGCAAGGATGGGCAAAAGTTCCTGGATAGATGGAAGCTGAATAAGAAGCTCAGATATCTCTTGCAGAGCTGGTCTCCGGCTCCTCTCATCATTCATCTTTTCAGTTTCCTAGAAGAACATCAGCATAAGTATGGTTTCCGAACTGTCTATGATTATGATATCACATCTTACAAATTAGTAGAATATTCAAAGAGGCAGAGCTATTATCACATGAAACTGAAACATTGACTGTCAGATTGTAACATGAACAATCGCAGCAGTTCAGTATTGAAAGTCCTGCTAAAAAATGAAGGAGAGATGGTTCAGTGAAACTTTGTACTCATGCAAGACCTCAACTAACTATAATAGCAATAAAATTACTCCAGTGCATGAAAGACTCCCATTTATGGTGAGATAAGAAATAACCCGTTTTTAATTTAACTTCGCCTGTTTTTTTTACCAGGTTTATCCCACTCATTAAGGAGAGAATTGGTTATCCTGGCACCATTATTATCTAACTTTAGTATGGCAATTCCAGTTACAATGCACACCCTTTCAAACAGTAAACGCGGCCCTTTCAAACCCAAGCTACATACACTAAGCTAACAAATAAGTATTCAATTATGAAATGGATGACACAGATGTTTTTTTCCCTCAGCATGTTTATGTAAGGTCATTTGTGTCAAAATGTGTGATGGTGAACCATCAAAGGACCTGTATGTACTTACTATGCCAGAACCTTGAAACCCTGATATCAATAGCACAAGGCGACGGAAGTTCTTCAAATTGATAATATCTTCCTCGGTCATTGGATATGGTTGAAATGGAACCGGAAATGGTATAGACGCCATAGATACGGACGTAACAGAGTTGAGAGTTGCTACCCCCAATGCATCCAAACCCTGTAATATCCAATCAAAGCAGTCAGATAAAGCCAGGTTTCACATCCCAACCTCCGTATCTCAGTGACTGGATGTTTGTAAGAGTTCTCTTTATGGCTGTAAATGTCTAACCTTGGCAGTTTCTTCAAGGAAAATTTGCCGTACGAAAGAGCCCTACGAGAAACCAAATTCAGAGGGAATGTCATTACAGTGTCAAGTCCTGGCAGTTGAAAGAAAAAGCACAGAAACTTGTAATCTGTGCATCTAGAAAGGAGCCTGAACACCACCCACAACATAACAAGATGAATCAGCAAATGACAAACGGAAGTGCAACAGTGAATATTCGTTCTTCCTCATTAGCTCTAGAGGAAGATATGCAGGTTAATATATGCTCCCTTTTTCACTTACACGGGCTACACCTTTGACATGATTGACATGTTCACCCTAATACCGAGTACATTCTCTAATCATTATATTCAGAAATGTATACTGCAATGCAATACATGGATCTCTAATCACATCGAATGAAGAGGTGCAATGAATGAGCCAAGCTGCACTTTAATGCAATGAGCAAATAACATTAGTGAAACCTGTAAAGTCAATAGATCACTCCACCTGTTCTGCTAATGTGAAAGACAGGATATCCTTGGCAACAAGCCTCGTGTCGGGTTCGTCTTCCTTCACCAGCGCTTCGCCTATTTTAGCACGTTGCATCTGTCATAGGAACTAAGATGTCAACAACATGGAGGAATTTGACAAAAGATCCAGATTTTTAAGTGGTCGTCTATAAGCTTTTGGAGCTGCAGCATAGATTGTTAGAATTAACCCACTTGTATGACATTTAAAGCACGTGCATTGAATTCAAATCGATCAAATGTATGGTAACCTTAAAGACAAATATGAGTCCCCACTCCACTTTCCCTGAGAGCAAAGCCCTACATAAACGGGACTAAGTAAGGCCTGAGGCCCCCCTCAAATCCTTTCATTATAAGAACATGCCGCAACATGGCTTTCTTTTGCCAACTTAAAAGGGGACTGCAGGAAAGTCTGTTAACCCCATGTCTGGTATCATGTTTGAGCAAAACGCAAAGCAAGCCAGAACTGTAAAAATCTTGAAACGAAAAGTGCCCATCACAGTTTATCGCTTCGGAAATGTTCATAGGTACTGTAAAACCATATACTGAATACTTTCAGGTCGACAGACCTATCTCAATTTACTAGGTGGTTGGTAACCCCAACTCTTCACTGGTTATAAGAACGGTAATATATTTAGCTGCTCCCTTTCTCTATGAAGAACAGTCTCTTTTTGATAAGTTTAACATGAAGAATAGTCAGAATCGTAACGATAAAAAGACCCTTAAGCATCCATCTAACAACATTTTCTTCAACAGCATGTCTATGATCAGTAACTGTGCTGCAGTTAAGTGCATATTCAATACATCAAAGAACATAGATACCCTTTAAGAGAGGAAGGAGAACATGTACATCCTAACATTTTGTACAAAAATATAGGTATAGGAACATCCTAAAATCCTAACAGAAGCATGAAAGCGAAAAGTGGGAAAGGACATCTAACCTCAGTAAGCAACGACTCTAACCGGTCAATTCTGAAGACTCCATCCTAAGAAAGCAGAGCAATAATTAGAATAATGTAAACTGATGCAGTCATAGATTATTAAAGTCACAAGCAAACCAGAAGATGTGATTTGAACAGAATATTACAAAATTTCACCTCATAAAGAAGCGACTGCAAAGAAGATGTTAACTTAGGCGAGCTTCCTGTAAGGACTTTTCTGGCGATGTATGGATATGTACTCCCCAGAACCTTGTAATTGGGGTCAAAGTTGATTGCAATGCCCTCCAAGACAGCCAGACTGAATTACGAGAAAGGAATTTAAATTAGCTGTAAAGTACTATTCAGTGTGAAGTCATGCGAATCTCAGGGAAATTCTGACTAGTCACCTCCAATCTTACATGCATCCCCATGTACACTTTTTGACCACTCCAAATTCAAATTCATTGGCCTTAAGGAACGTCTATCACCCTAAGATGTCAAATAGTCTCCAGGCCACAACTCCTGGCCACTTATATTCATCACCAATATGAATTTTTCTGCTTAGTCCAGCATAGCAATTAATTTCCATCTAGATGTCGTTGAATCCCTGCCCATGGAAGCAGATCCTAAAATGGCCAGTATGTCTATATGACTCAAGTCAACTGCTACACAGTACTGTTCTGGAACTATCTTTAGAAAGTCCCTAATCCCCATGAAAGGGTAGTACTCCGCAGAGCTCTCAGATACACTGCCCTTTGGTGTAAGCATGTTCAACATATGGTGTAAGCAAACACAACACTAATTGATGACCAGCATGTTCAGAAAGATTATAGTACCTCCGAATGACGAGGGAAAAATATGAAGGTATACGAAATTTGAACTTATACCTGCAACAAACCATATATGAATGTTGTCAGAACTTTGAGAAAGTAAAAACAAGAAATATATACAAGAACATGCTTAAACAGTTTCTTTCCAACTATTTCCCACCCCCACCCCTTCAAGGAGGAAGAGAGAAAGTAATATTCACCAAGGAGTGCTTCCTTTTCTTTCCCATGTCTGTTTACTACAAGGGAAGATACATCGAAATTTTAAACTCTGAGGATGCATGACCTCTGAGGTATTTTCTGACATGAGCACAAATGACTAAGTGCGCTGGGGAAGGACCATAGGTTGATCTGTGGGGCACACTGTTTAGCAGGTATTGATAACATACACACACATATGGCACACACCTCTAGTTAAAAATAAATCCTTCTGTTTTACACTTACCAACCATAAGTTCAGCATACTGAATTCTTTTCTTATTACCCCCCTTCCCTCCACTCAAAAAAATGAAAAAGACCCTAGAAAGGAGTTGTCTGACAACTTAACTAAATTCAGTAACCAGTCAAGTTTTGGGATCATGGTATCCATAATCGGTGACAACATCTCTCTGCTCCTTTCCTTCACGAAAACTGTCAACATACTCGAATCTTTTCATATTTTCTAAACATTGTAGTGAGCTAAAGACCAAAAGTTCACAATTCATATACATGTAACATAGGGAACCCATGCACGCAAAGAACAAAAACTTACATGGTGAATCCCAATTGACCCGAGAGATCCCCAAAACTTATATTGCGAACTCCTTTACCAACAGCATTCTTGAAGACACCTAAAGACAACAAAAAAAAAAGAAAAAAGAAAAAAAAAGAAGCAGAATCTCATCAGCAAGCTCAGCTGATAAGATGGTAAAGCTATGCAGACAAGGATGAGAAAAAACTTCCTACTTCAAATTAGTAATGCTAGGGCAGTAGATGCAGGAACACTATACCTGTTAATGCATTTGTGACAGCCTCTTTCTCTGCAGTCGGGGGAAGAAGCCTGCATTTCATAGTCATATGATAAGTAAAACCATCATAAAATGTTACTCTATAATATTTATACATGATAGGATAGAGAAAATGAGGAGACCCTAAAGTAACAAAATCCTTCGCCAATGCATTGAAATCCCGGTTTACAAGATGGAGGCAAGCTTCAATAAATCCATCACGTAACTCTTCCTTAAATTCACCCATCATGCCGAAGTCTGGAAGTAAAAGGAGACAAAATAAAACAGAAGTCGGATAAATATTGTTCATGTGATAGGTTTAGCATTTAGCAGGCAAACAAAGCGATTTCAGAACAACCAAATCCACTCATTCCCATCTGTTGATCCAAAATATGCCTGTTCAATAACAGTTCACCCGTTTTCAAAACCAATCTAACAAAAAATCTTTTTCTGCAGCAAAATTTAACAGAATTTTGATGCCCTGAGAAGTGAGAACACTTCGAGCAAGTAATTCATGACAAACAGAGATGATATTGTGTCAGACCACGTTCCAACCTGATGTTCGCCTGTCTTGTAATGTATTGAGATATACTTTAAATGTCCTTATATTTATATTCTAAAAGTTGAAAAGGCTGCTTATGCTTGAATTTTGGACCTTCCAGAACCCAACTGGATGGTTGCTTGAGTCTTGGAAGTAATGGAAATGAAGAAAACACCACTAGGAGTTCATGTTCTTACTTAAAGAATTATGATAATTCATACTAAGGAAAAATCTCAAATGAGTAATGAGTAATTAATAACTTGATATTGATCCACTTGAACAACGCAAGTAGAACCAGACCTGAACCGAATTTCTTTGACAGCAACTGATTAATGTATTGACAATAAAATAAAGTACCCAATTTACACTTAGCGTAAAACTAGCGTGGCCCACTCCGAAACAAGTTTCAAAACCAGGCAATCTGATTCGACCCAAACCAAAATATACCCGACCAATACAACTGTTCTATCAGGTCTAGGTTACACTCACAACACAGTAGTAATTGATCAAAAACATACATATGTTTGAAGTACCTAAATATGCTAACTTCCCGTCATTTGTACGAAGAAGGTTGCCAGGATGTGGATCCGCATGATAAAATCCATACTCTAGAAGTTGATTAAAAGAGCAATACACTCCTACCTGTTCAGATAGACATTCCTTTCAAGCTATCGTTACAGAAACTACTAGATTAACTATAAAGTCATGGCAAAAAACTGGAGTTTAGAATCTACCTCAACCAGGTAGAGATCTTTAACTTCCGCCAACTTTTGCCCCTACGTTACAGTATTAGTTGCAGAAAAATTAGACAATTTTATAGATGGAAATTTCTAGCTGATCCTTCTCATCCTTAATCAAAATGGCCAATATTCATTCAAAAGTACTCAGTAAAGGAGGAGAAGGTTTATTTAAACAGATATGTACAAAGGAAACGACATTCAAATCAACATGAGGCAAGCCAACTACTGTACCTCTATCCATTCCATAATTAAAACTCTCTGAGTCGTATTCTCAATGTACATATTGGGAACCACAACGTCTGGAAGACCCCCATACAATTCTCTGCATTGATTGGAAAAAAAATCTATACTGAGATTAATAAATGACGACAAGGTAGCCATAAGCAAAGAAGGAACATTCAAGAAGAAATACTATCTTCAGGACGAAATGAGTGACTGGCTTCAGATACAGGGAAATTCAAGGAGCTAGATAGCGGCCCTAAGAAACCTTAATAATAAAATAAGTAAACAATAAGATTCTTACATAATTTCTTCAAAAAAACTATATCGAACCTTAAGTTGATTAAAAGATTAATAAGAATGACCTTGTGAAAATACAAACTAATAGAACACAAAAGTTTCAGATTTATACAGTTAAACCTTAAACTCATTGGTTTGGTAAAAACCGAGTAAATTTATAAGTTTTCTTCCCAATTGCAAAAAAAAGAACCTCTTAAAGTCGAAACCTCCAAAGGTTCTGAAAGAATACTGAAGCTTTACCAGAAAAAGTAGGCTCCTCACCTGAATTTTAGCCCATTTTTTGCTTCTTTTCTATAATCCATCTCCTGCATTCAATTTGAGTTACCTGTATTCATTAAAACTCTCTAAGAACCCTTCTCATCAATCAAAACAAAAAACAAAGCCATGGTCTCAAAATGGTTTGGGGCGGCTAACATGAATCAGGGTCAGGAACGGTCGATAAATAAAGGGAAATAAAAAAACAAAATAGGACAAGTAAGAAAAACAAAGTGCGCAGAGAACAAACCAGAAAGACAAACTATCATACATATATGTAACCCTTGAAATTGAAAGTCATGACGAGATGTAAAAGACTGAAATCATTATAAGAAAAAGATCATCGGAAATAGAATTACCAAAGGTACAAATGAAGAGAACATAAACTTTCAAAAACATAACAAAAAATGATAAACTGAGGTTGCTTAAAAAAACAAGTGAAAAGAAACAGATAAGAGAAAATTTGACGTCCCCATCATACTATCATCAAAGAATATTTCACATATCACTTGAAAAAGAAGACATAAGTTCAGTGGTACAGTGGTAAACTGGTAATTCATAGTAGAGATGGCAAAATAAAATCTAAGCAAATGGATCCTAAAGTAATCTGTAAGATGTCATGTCAAACATAAGTTTTGATCACAGATATAAAGGACAGAACATTACCCGAAAGAGGCTTGTAGCCCATTCATCAACAACAGCCTGCAAATGAGGTTCTACCCTTTCAGTTACAATAATAAGATTAGAACAGCAACAGGTACTTGTCATGGTCGTTGTGGACCTCCTGCCTACTAGTTGAAGAAATTACATCCTGATTGTTTTTGTAATTTAGTATCCCAAAAATGGTGCGCTGGATTCTATTTGTTCCAAATAACCATCAACAGCATTACCTGAAGATCAGTATTTAACTTTCCAGCACTCCGGATTATACCAGCTACATACCGCAGGATGAAGATGTCCAAGGAAATGACCGCTTTTACACCAGGCCTCTGGACCTTGACAGCGACTACATGTCCATTTGTCCGAAGTTTTGCTTGATAAACCTATTTTGCAGAAATCTTGCTCATTAGAAAATTATTATGATAAAAGAACAGTCAGCAGTTCAAAAGTTCACATGAAAGAAGCTTTTGTAATAGAAGAAACATTTTGAGGTAACCATAAGCAGCCTCCCTATGTTTTCAACGTAGGGGTAAGGCTTGCATACATCCGACCCTACCTGCGGGAGCCTTTGAGGCACTGGGGTAATGCTGTTGTTGTTGTTGTTGTTGTCATCTATCACTAATGAAATTTTGTGTTGAAAGCATAAGCTCTTGACAATGCTGTTGCGAAGAGAATTTATTTTAACAGAAGAGAAGTAAGGATTAACCAGGTCGGGGAACACCACAAAAATGAAGCATTGTATTTAATAGCCACTACAACCTTTGTATTTATATTTCATTCTTATACCTTTGTAACCCCCATAGATGAGTATATCTATACGATAATATTACTCCCTTAAAATTCTTAAGAGACCCTACCGTATAGTTAATAGATTCCGGAGTGAAGAAATCCAATAATGCCACACAGAAGGATCTTTGTGTTACAAATCAGGAAATGTCCGACTACAAAGACTGCCAGTCAAACATATAGGCCATATAACCAACTACTACGCATCCAAAGCAGGTTAATTGTTAGATACACAATGACTGAAAAGGATAAAATACAGCAATCATAACATCACACGCACAAGAGCATTAGCAATAAAGGGTTTATGACATATCTCAGCATACTACGCAAAAGTTTAGGCCTCCAGCTGATATTAATACACAGACATGCACATTAGGCATCTAGGCATCTTATTGATGATGGAAAGAAACTGTCCAGTTCACATTCATATTCCTCATTCCCAAATGACCTTCCAAAATTCAAATCTATCCCCTTTTGATGTTTTTTCCTATACAAGCCACCAACTCGATCCTTAGCTTATTCAATCTAGATGAAACTACTTCCCTACTTTCTTTCGAAGAAGTCCCTCCAGTCTAGAAAGCTAATTTTATGAGCCATCTTCTTCGTCTAATGCACATTATTGATTAAACAAAATGAACCAATTACTACGTGAATCCAAGTCATATTGTAATTGTTACCAAAAAAAGGAGAAATCATAATCGCTACCAAAATAAATATCGGAATGGTCCGTCACATCACCAATCACTTTGAAATGTACCATCTTAGTATCTCCAAAAAACTCACTACATTGTCTGCGCTTCTCATATTGTAAAGTAGCAATAGGTTGTTCCATTTCAAATACAATGTTGGTAACAGGTCATCCTTGAAACAATCCCCCTAAGTTTTCAACATGGATTTAAGGCTCCTTACAACTGATCACCCCTTACCTCATCATAGGGTGGAACCTTTGAGGGAATGATGTTGTTTTTCGTAAACTCTCCTTGGCTTCTGTGTGAATGTGAACCCTTGGTTCCAGTCTTGCCCTCAGTTCATCTAGAGCAAATCCCAGTAGATAATCTAAAAGGTGTTGGCTATGTAGCGCCCTAAGAAAGTGTACAGGATCTCAAATAAACCGAAACACGATCATCAAAAAGTTTTCATTCCAAATCATAAGCACACAAAAGCAATGATTTTCAGAAGCTACATATCAATTCCTCAGATTAGAGGCATTAAGCCCAGTGGTCCACAGTTTCAATTAAAAGCTAGACTCATTTGTGTCAAAGGTGGACCGAGTTTATTCCCTCCTCTATCACACATAAGGAAGATGTTAAAATGACAGATCAGCAAGAAGCATGTATCACCAAAGTCACCACGGAATCAAACCCAAAGTAAAGGTAAACTATTTATTAATAACACCATCAACGCGATAGTACAACTTCAGGAAATATGGTACCTGACCAAGAGATGCAGCAGCAACTGGTTCTGGAGAAATTTCTGAAAACATTTCATCTAGTGTCATCCCAAGTTCTTCTTCAATGGTACTGAAAGCAACTTTACTAGAAAATGGTGTAATTCGATCTTGCAGCAAGGAGAGTTGCTCCAAATAAGATGGTGGAATCAAATCCTACAAGAAGAAAAGTAGTTTAACAAGTGCTCACACTTCGAACAGAATCGAGTATCTGAAGTCTGGAGTTCCCAGATTCTGACCATTTACCGTTTCAGGTGATGGATAGAATTGTGTTTAGCAAGTTGTATATATCTAAGTACAAAAAAATTAGTTGAGAAATACACAATTTGTCTCGAAAGGAATGCAGCATCAGGCGAAAAGAATCAACCGGTGAAGTGTGAACAGCGGTTAACAATAAAACCTCAAATTCCCCCATATGGCATTTCTGAGACTTACCAACACCTCAACCCAATTTTTTCTACTGTTCTACAAGGGTGGCCAAGCATCAGCAAGGATATAATGCATGTAACTTATCAATCTACAGTACATAATTCTCACTTTCATCTAGAGCTATAGTTGATTTATGAATGTTTCTGGAGTCTCAGACCTCCATGTATACTTCCATTTACATAAGCCGGTAGCAAACTACACCTCCATATTTAGAACGCTGCCAGCATTGAAAACAATTAAACATGTACAGGCAGATGGACTCTCTGCGATTAAATGTCACAAACCTCGAAATTAAAAGTAGGCATTGGAAACACACAAATTTAGATAGATAACTTACGGATCTAGATGAAATCGCCTGAGCAATTTTCACATAAGCCTGCAAGAGTACAATAAATTGTAGTCAGCTAACAAAGACATTCCATATTTCCATTGCAATCTTATAGGAAAATACAGAATGTGCATGCAAATATATCAATCTATTTAATTAAGACAACGAAACAAACGAAAAATCGTTCCCATCAACATGAATTACACCCTCCGTTTCCTTTTGAATATGTGCGAGGAATTCAAATCAAACTACGTCCCATAATCGGACAATAGCCCTTCATTTAATCATCCATTCACTTTACGGACAAATTATTGAACCAATCGTACAATTGTTTATTAATAAATAACACCAGTATGTCCGAATTCTTACCGGGCCCAATTCCACCAGTATTTTCCGAAGCTCCGCAGCTCGAACCTGCAAACAAACGTCAACAACAAGTCTTAAACTTGCAATTTCCAGCTATTCCTTCATAATTAAACATGTAAAAGATTACCTCGAACATGGAATCAGCTCTATCCATAAGTCGGTCGACATAGCGAAGCGCGAACCACCGCCCAAGCGTAGTACCAATCTGAACAACCCGGCGAACCAAAATCAACGGCTTCTTCCGGTAAATGGACCCGATTATGGCGACGTTGTACTCGGAGAGTGACTCGGCCTCCGACTCACTGAGTTGGAACAGGTACCCCGAGTTCCGCGTGAAGGTGTCCACGTCATCGCCGCCGCTGCTGGTGGAGGAGAGTGCCGTCGTTTTAATCCTGCGCGGCGGCAACGCGGGCGAGTTGACTCGGTTGAGTTTGGGATAGCGAGTGGAGTTTCCGCCGGGGTATGGGTGGATAAGCGGCAGAGAAGGCTGCCGGAGACGCAAGGACATTTTGGGAATTTCAGATTTTTTTTTTTTTTTTTTTTTTTTTGTGGGGTTTTAATTGCCCGGGAAAATGGAGGTGGTTTTTAACGGAAAATTACGTGGTTAGGAGTCAACTAGTGAAGTAGTGGTAATGGGCAAATACTATCGTACCCGGGGGTACCAAGAGGAAGGTACCCCCGGCCAAAATAAAATCATGTGCCGCGGCCCATCAGTTATAAGGAATGTGGCCCATTAATAAAAAATGCAACGAAAACAAGTAAATCCCAACTTGGCCCATTTTTCTCTCTCCTCTGTCCGAATATTGTGAAACTTATTGCGTAAGTTTTCATAGCTGAATTTTGCAATCATTCTGAAAAAGAAGAAGCAATCATTCTGAAAAAGAAGAAGCAATCATAGCTGAATTTGCCAAGAAGAAGATATCGAACTTGCCTGAATTTTGTGATCGACGACGATGGCGAACGAAGAAGATATCTTCGCAAACGTTGAAGATATCGATGACGAACTTGTGGATTTGGCGGACGAACTTGCGGATATGACGAACAAGGAATTTTGTCAACCAAAGGAGGGCAAAGTTTCAGAATTCCCAGCAGGTTCGACATTCATATTCGGATATTTGATCATGAGGATGTGATTTTTTATTTGTCTTAGGATGAATGAATTTTTATTCAGTATGGTGTTGTTCCATCATAGGATGATTATGTTTTGTCATGGGATGAATGGTTTATGTTTCAGTATGGGTTTGTTTCCGTCATAGGATGATTATCTTTTGTCATAGGATGATTATATTTTGTCCTGTGATGTTTGGGTTTTGTCATAAAATAAATGTTTTTATGTTTTTGGATGGTTAACTTTTGTCATAGTATGATTTGATTCATGTTCTGGGATGGTTAAGTTTTGTCATAGGATGATTTATTTATGTTTTGGGATGAATGACTTTTGTCATAGGATGAATGACTTTTGTCATAGGATGATTTATTTATGTTGTGGGATGAATGACTTTTGTCATAGGATAAATGCCTTTTTGTCATAGGATGATTGATTTATGTTATGGGATGAATGACTTTTGTCATAGGATGAATGCCTTTTTGTCATAGGATGATTGATTTATGTTCTGGGATGAATGCATTTTGTCATAGGATGATTTATTTATGTTCTGGGATGAATGCCTCTTTGTCTTAGGATGATTGATTTATGTTCTGGGACGATTGATTTATGTTTTGGGATGGTTAACTTTTGTCATAGGATAAATGACTTTTGTCATAGGATGATTGATTTATGTTCTGAGATGAATGCCTTTTGTCATAGGATGATTGATTTATGTTCTGCGATGAATGCCTTTTGTCATAGGATGATTGATTTATGTTCTAGGATGAATTTCTTTATCATTTTTAGGGGATCCGAAAGTTGTTGTACCAGAAGCATCAGAATCGGTGTTGTTAGGGAAGAGTGCCCCCTCTATGGAGAAAGCTCATAAGTTATATAATGATTATACTTATACAAAGGGTTTTGGGACTAGACTGCATAATATCAGATATAGGTATAACAGTTCTGATATAAAGGGGAGAGAAATTGTTTGTTCAAAACAAGGAATAAAAATGAAGCCCGGGGCTGTTGGTAAGCAGTTCACAAAACTGAACTTGAGGACTGGATGCAAGGCTATGGTGTTCTTTGAAAAGAAGGGAGATGATTTATGGGAAGTGACTAAGCATAAATATGGTCCATAATCATTTGCTTGTCCCTCATGATAAGGTCCATCAACTGAAATCACATAGAAATTTCAGTGCAAATATTCTTAAGATTTTACGAGATTTAGTAGATTCGGGAATTGATGTAGCAGATGCATTTAGGTTTTTGAAGGTTCAAGTAGGGGGATCACCAGCTCTTGGGTTTAGTAAAAGGATGCATATAATAAACTTGGTGCAGAAAAGTTGAAGTTTATTGATGGATGTGATGCACGAACATTGATGAATATTTTTGCGAAAAGGCGTGAGAGTGAGGATGATTTTTACTTTGCTTTTGAGCTAGATGAAGAAGCTCGTTTGGTGAGTTTCTTTTGGAGGGACAAACGCATGAAACAAGATTATAGGCTATTTGGCAAACTTTTCATTCACGATACTACTTATAGAACAAATCGGTACAAGATGATTTGTGCTCCTTTTCTGGGAAGAAACCAACATGGTAATAATTGCATGTTTGCTTGTGGGTTCATTTTAAATGAACGGATCGAGTCATTTGTTTGGCTGTTCAATCAGTTTCTGCAGTCGATGGATGGGTTGCAACCTGAAACTATTATGACTGATCAAGCTTTTTCTATGGCGGCTGCTATAAGGGAAGTTTTTCCTAGCGCCAAACAAAAGCTTTGCACTTGGCATATTTTGAAGAATTCCAAGAAGAACATTCCACATCTAACAGGGCTGCATGGGTTTGAGGTTTTGTTTAATCAAGTCCTCATGTATTGTGACACCATCGATGAGTTTAATCACTTCTGGACTAGGTAAGTATTGTGAAACACTTCTGCTTCATTCTGTAACAAATACTTAGTCATTCTGAAACACCGTACTTGTCATCCTTTAACATTCTCTGACCATTATGAAACACTTCTGATTCATTCTGAAACAATACTAAATCATTCTGAAACACATCTGAGTCATCCTTTAACATTCTCTTACCATTCTGAAACAGTCTTTAATCATTTTTATTGTTTATACACAGATTGGTAAATGACTACCAGTGTGGACATCATCTCTGGATTGTGAGACTTTGGAATTCAAGGGAAAAATGGTGTACGGCTTATACAAAAGACCGTTTCTCAGGTGGTATTTTGTCGTCACAAAGGAGTGAAAGTACAAACAATAGTGTGTCGAGAAGGCTACATGCAACAGCTTCTTTGTATGATTTCTACAAATGCTTCTGTGGAGTTATAGCTGAATGGAGAAGTAATGAAAAGGAAGAGGATGGACGCTGTGACAATGGCTATCCAGAGGTTGCAATGCCGAATGTGTCCATCTTGGTACAAGTTTCAAAAATTTACACAATTAAAGCTTATTTGATGTTCCAAGAGAACTGGTTGAGTTCATTGTCATGTCGGCACAATCGTGATGTTGATGATGGTAACTGGAGTTGTTTCGTTGTGTGGAAACCAAACAGTGAACTCTTTGCTCATGTTGTTCGGATAAATTTGCAAACCAACGAGGTTAATTGTACTTGTAAACAGTTCGAGGAGGTTGGTATACTTTGTTGTCATGCCTTAAAAGTTTATGTTATAATGGGCGTTGACAGTGTTCCAGATATGTATATTGTGCATCGATGGACTAGAGCAGCAATTAAACCTTCTGAAGAAGGTGAGTCGAGTAGTTCAAGGCCAAATGTTTCAGAATCATCTACTATTTGGATAATGACAATGCAACGGAATTGGAATGGGTTATTGCATGCTAGTTCCGGGAATTTGGATGCAAGACGTGTCTGCCAAGAAGCTTTTGATCAAGCCAAAAATACCATTGAAGATCAGTTGGGTCCTATTAGTGGAGACGATGCTGAAGTCGTTGGGACTCCTCAACTAGAAGGCATTCAGATTCGTAATCCTGAAGGGGCTCGTACCCCTGGTGCAAGAAATGTTAGGCGAAAGAGTACAAGGGAGAAAATTTGTAACCGTTTGAGAACAAGGAAGAAGATTGTCAAGCAGTACCCAAAATCTGCATCAGGCCCGTCGTATGTTAATACTGTTCAGCCAACAACAGTTAGAAACACGACGAAAAATTCTACAGAGATGAGGACGAATGTTGTCAAGGATAATACATCACAAGTTACACCTACACTTAGTAACATCACATGTGATTTTATTTTGTAAAAACAATTCCTTTTGGAGATCAAAATAATCGGATTTTTGTTCTGGGATGATTAAAATTTGTTCTGGGATGAAAAATATTTGTTGTAGGATTATTAACTCTATGTTACTCTTTTGCTCTGTTCTGCAATGATTACTTTTTGTCCTAGGATGAATAATTTTTGTTCTAGGATGGTTGAATTTTGTTCTGGGTTGACTAAGTTTTGTTGTAGTATGATTAACTCTTTGTTAACTCTTTGTTACTCTTTTGTTCTGTTCTGCAATGATTTATTTTTTGTCCTGGGATGAATAATTTTTGTCCCGGGATGATTGAATTTTGTCATAGGATGATTAACTCTTTTTACTTTTGTTTTGCTCTGCAATGATAACTTTTTGTCCTGGGATGAATAATTTTTGTTCTAGGATGATTGAAAATTGTATAATATTAAAAAAGCAAATCTTTTTATATAATGAGACCAGATGTTTATAAGCTACTATATTACAAAGCGAATTTGTAAGCTATGAAAATGAATAAATTGTAATTTTTCTAATTTCCTTCTGCTGATGCCGCCGCTGCCGCTGCTTTGTCTTTCCTCAACTGTTGATTGGTCACTAATTCTTTGGCCTTAATTATTTCTTCAAGCTCCGTTTCAGCTTTCTTAAGCTTTTTCTTCTCTTCTTGTTGTTCCTTCTTTGACAGTTGCCGTGCAGATGCAGTCAAGTAAGCATCTCTCATAATATCTCTCTTTATCTTGTTGTCGTCGTCCAATATTATTTCAGCACAGAGTTTTGCTCGGTAAAACCGCCTTCTTGCTGCCTTTAAAATAAAAACAAAATAGGACATGTTATAGCAGTTAACACGTGTTTTGGCAAACAAAAGGATATAAATTCCAAGACTTATTTGAATGCTTACCAAATTTAAATCGGAACTCCAGCTTTCACCATGGAAGCGTTCCATGTTCATCATCAGAAACAAACCACAGTCCCACAAGTTTCTACCATTTTTCCAGGAAAGCTCAACTATTTCGCAGCGTTTGTATCCAGTGCACTTTGCAATACACTCCGTGAAATAACCATACTTTTTTGCCAACGAAAACAATCTTAATTCTTCAATCTATAATTTAGAATACAATATTATAGTTTAATATACTAACCATTCCAGAACAAAAGCTAACCATCCTATGACGGAAACAAATCATCGCCGAACAAAAACCAACCATCATATGACAGAAACAACGCAACACAGAACAAAAAAAAAACATTTTTAGAAGAAAAAGAACACAAAGCAGAGACTAACCAGAAGTTTGAGAATGTCTTCATATTCCTGTACGGACTTTCTATTGTCAAGCAGCTAAGAGGTTTTGTCAATGAGGTTTACACATAACAACGTAAAGTGACTCTCGTATATAATAGGGAAAAATATCTACAAATGACGAAGCAGTTTTAAGTTATTATACGATGATGTAATTGTAATAAAAGATAAGTCATAAGTGTATTAAACAAACAGCATACCAATGAATATTCAGAAAGGTCAGAAATGTTGCATGTTTGCATCCAAGTTCTCATAGTGCCACGCACAACGTCTGTCTTTGTCTTAAGACGTTTTTCATCCTCTCCCAGAACTTCGCCATTTGCAAGTCTTTCATCTTGGTCTTTCTTTTCTTTCAACATTTTTGCGTAGACCTGAAACAGAAACAAATCATCCTATGACAAATATCATCCATTCCAGAACAAAAAGCTACACATACTGAAACATAAACCATTCATCCTATGACGAAAACAAACATTTCTGAAATAGAAAACTTACAAAGACTGCAGTGTTGAAGAAAAATCTTTTCTTGTTTCTCCAATAGTCTCTTACTTCCGGATTCTTCTCGCCTCTTAGCTCTCTTTTGTTGAGGATATATGCCCAACAATCAATTACACCAACCGTCATCCAGTTTAGCTCTTGCATAGAGTATGCATCACCCCTCGTAAACTCAAGACGAGGGGTAAATGATGCTAAAACGAAATCATTTTCTAATCTCAGGAACCTTTCAAGTGCTCTTTTTTCAGCAATAACCGCCTTTGTCTCAGGTTTATTCAACAGCTTCCTAATCTCTGAATTCACCCTCATCATCTCTTGGCTGAATTCAAACTCTGAATAAAAGGCGTTGTCAGCCACTGTCCTCTCCAATGGTGATAAGTCATCAAAATCTTTTGATCTCCTCTGAAGAAATGTCGAAACCATGAATAAATTGTCTTCCAAAGGCTCAAGCTCGGCTGGACTATCTTCTTGTGAGCTGTTTAGTCTTATCCTTTCTTTAAGCCTGTCCTCGTACTTTTGAACGAGCTCCTTTGACAGTTCTTCAGTTATTTATTCAACATCAATAATTTCTTTTCCAAAAAAAGCATTTGGAATTGGACTTGGTAGGGTGACAGGTGGCGGAGAAGGTGTTGGGGTAAGTAACTGAAAGCTTGGTACAAAATCTGCTGGCACATTTGCGAAATACTTCTTCAAATCATCCATGAATTTGTGTGATTTTTTCCCCTTCTTCTTGCGTGGGGGGTCAGTCTTGATATTCTTTGATATGCCAACTTCGGGGGTGTCGAGAAGAATATAATTCTGTTGAAAAAAAAATATTAAAATTATTTTATCATAAAATCCGAAGCATTTAAAGGCAATTATCCCTTGACAGAAACAAGTCATCGTAGAACAAATCATAACCATCCTAGGACAAAACCTGATCATCTTAGGACAAATAGCATCCATCATAAAACAAAACCTAACCATCCTAGGACAAAATCATCAGTTACAAACAATTTCATCCTAGAACAAAACATAACCATCCTAGGACAAAAACATACATCATAGAACAAAACCTAACCATCCTAGGACAAAATCATCAATCACAAACAATTTCATCCTAGAACAAAACCAAACCAAACCATCCTAGGACAATAAATAACCATCCTAGAACAAAATCTGGACAAATAGCATCCATTATAAAACATAAATCAATCATCCTATCCACAAGTTCGTCATCGATATGCAAAAATCATCAATCAGAATAAATTTCATTTCAGAAAATACTTGCAAATCATAATTGTATTGATACATGTGATGTTTTCATAAACAAAAACATTATTACAACGTTGTTCAACTCTGTTCTAAATCTTTCTGAATTCAAAGTCGATTATTACAACAGTCTTCAAATTTTGTTTCAAGAAGGTACGATCAAACCTTGTCTTCATTTGAAATATGTTGCTCTGTGTCAGGAATTGAATCCTCAGGGTCAGTCAATTTCATTTTGGGATCATCTTTTGATGGAATGAATGTCTGAGCATCTGTTGATCGAAACTTCATCTTTTTCGGTGGAGAATCTGGTGCAGTAGCAGTTGGAGCTATGATTGGTGTCTCGATGTAAACATCCATGTTTTCAACTTCTTTAGGCTGTAATCAAATTACAAAAAAAAAACAAATGTGAGTTATATGCAAAAATGATAAAGAAACTCATTTTATATTAGTGAAGGTTAAGTGTTAAACCTCTGGAGGAACATCGACTTTCTTTTCTGGTCCCTGTTGCTCATTGTCCTTCCCCGGTTTTGATTCACAAACATGATCGTCCTTTTTTGGCACCGTTTCCATTTGTTCTGACTCAGGAACATCATCATCCTTCGGTACCGATTGATGAACATCGTCATTCTTTTCTGGCTCCGTATGCATTTGTTCTGAAATAGGAGCATGATCGTCCTTTTTTGGTTCTGAAAAAGGAACATCATCGTCCTTCGGCCCCGATTCATGAACATCAGTGTTCTTTTCCAGCTCAGTTTGCATTTCATCAGATTCAGGAACATGATTGTCTTTTTCCGGTTCCGAATCAGGAACATCATCAATCTTTGGTTCCAATTCATGAACATCATTTGTGTTTTCTGGCTCCGTGTAAGAAACCAATGCCTTCATTTCTTTTGCATTCAGCTTCAATTAAAAAAGAAAGTGTGTAAGTCGTGAAACAAAAACAAATCATCCTAGAGACAAAAGACCATTTTCATACTGAAACCAAAACCATTGATTCTATGACAAAACAAAATCATCGCAGAACAAAAACAGATCATCCTAGAACAAAATCAAATTCTCTTAGAACAAAAACAGATCATCGCAGAACAGCTTCATCAACAGTGTCAACCCGGATACCATTCTAAAGCCATTCACACTCTTCTCCTTTGCAATTCTGCTCCACATTTTCTGATTATTCCAGTGTTGGATCAAAGGAATAGTGCATTTCTCCCGTTCTCCATGGAAAGCCAGGCTGTGGAAGTAGAAGAGTTGTAGAAGTAACGTGCAACCAGTTAGATTGGTACTACGTTTGTCCGATTCCTTGAAGGTCTTGATTGATTTGCAGAGGTAAGTTAACACAAACTCACACCAATTATACCGACCAATCACCTCTGCGTCGTCGATTGCTTTGCTTATATTAAGCTGCACAAAGGAACTTGATGTAGTCCCAAGGAAGCACGAGACAACAAAAAAGACAAATAGTTGCTTGAACATTGGTCCCCCATCAGATTCGGCAAGCATCCTGTCCTCGAATTTATTCCACGCGACATAACAATATTTTTCATCCTCCCTGCCCAATATGTTTCTCCATTTTTCCTTAATTACTGAATCCGGGTTATCTTTTCTCTCTGGACTCATGTGAGGGAATGGCACATCTCCGTGCGGTATTCCTAGGATGTAATGAACATCGATAGGTGTGAATACCTTAATCTGCTCGTTACAAAACCTCATAAGCCGTGTCCCCTCATCAAAGTTTTGAAGCAGCCACATCATCATATCTTTTGGCACGTCTTCAGCCTCAAGATAAAACAACCCATGAAATCCTATTTCTCTAACTGCTCTCACTTGGTTCAGGTTTGCTTTGATTTTTTTCCATAAGCCCCTTGACAGCAGAAGGGCTACACCGTACTTGTATAGATTTTATATGGAAATTTTTCCTGGAAAAAATACAAGCGAACCATCTTAAGACAAAAATCATTCATCACTATACAAAAACTTGTCATCCTGAAACAAAAGGTGTTCAATCCAGAACAAAAACCAATCATCCTATGACAAAAACCTTTCATCCCAGAACAAAAACTAATCATACTGAAATAAAAGTCGTTGAATACAGAACAAAAACTTATCATCCTATGACAAAAATCATTCATCCCAAAACAAAAATCATTCATCACAGAACAAAAACTATTCATCCTAGGACAAAAACTAATCATATTAGAACAAAACAAAAACAATTCATCACAGAACAAAAATTTATCATCATGAAACAAAAGTCGTTCAATCCAGAACAAAAACTAATCATCTTATGACAAAAACCTTTTATCCCAGAACAAAAATCAATCATCCTATGACAAAAACCTTTCATCCCAGAACAAAAACTAACCATTCCAGAACAAAAACTAATCATACTGAAATAAAAGTCGTTGAATACAGAACAAAAACTTATCATCCTATGACAAAAATCATTTATCCCAAAACAAAAATCATTCATCACAGAACAAAAACTATTCATCCTAGGACAAAAACTAATCATATTAGAACAAAACAAAAACAATTCATCACAGAACAAAAATTTATCATCATGAAACAAAAGTCGTTCAATCCAGAACAAAAACTAATCATCTTATGACAAAAACCTTTTATCCCAGAACAAAAACTAATCATCCTATGACAAAAATCATTCATCCCAAAACAGAAATCATTCATCACAGAACAAAAACTATTCATCCTAGGACAAAGAGTAATCATATTAGAACAAAACAAAACAATTCATCACAGAACAAAAATTTATCATCATGTAACAAAAGTTGTTCAATCCAGAACAAAAACTAATCATCTTATGACAAAAACCTTTTATCCCAGAACAAAAACTAATCATCCTATGACAAAAATCATTCATCCCAAAACAGAAATCATTCATCACTATACAAAAACTTATCATCGTGAAACAAAAGTTGTTCAATCCAGAACAAAGACTAATCAGCCCAGAACAAAAACCAAACATAAATCCAAGGTATCGCGAAAAAAAGTTGCTCATCGCGAAAATTTAACCTAATCATCCGGAACAAAACCTAATCATCCGGAAACAAAACCTAACCATCCGGAAGCAAAACCTAATCATCGCGAAACATAATCGTTTCATTAAAAAAAAAAACACTAACCATTCCAATACGAAAAACACTTAATTAAACCTCAAATAAAACTAAATCTGCAAAATCCAAAAACCTGTTTTGTTCAATTCTTTGCTACCTTTCGCCTCAAACTGTTAATTTTGTACTACAAGTGGAAATTTTGTTACTTTATTTCAAATAAAAGCAAATGGCTGAAATGTGACTACAAAAAACCGAATTTTCATTTTACCTTTGGTCTTCAAGTTGATTTTCTTCATCTTGAGTTGTAATCATATCTTCGATTTTTCTTTTCTGCTTTAATTGAGGCATTTTCGATATTTTTTTCGAGCAGTTTTGGTTGAGGGCGGGAGGAAGCTTGTTGAAGAAGAAGGGTAGTTTTTTGGGAAATGTTAAACGTTGGAAGAGAGAGAAAATGCTTATTTTAGAAGAAGGGGGGAAACGGTTTTTATTTTTTTGGGCCGCGTTTTTGTTATTTTGGGCCGCGTTTTGTTAGTTGGGCCACGTTCTGTTATTTGGCCAGTGATTTATTTTGGCCGGGGGGTACGAAATGGATGGTACCCCCGGGGGTACCATAGAATGATTGGTGATAATGTGGCCAGAAAGAAAGATTTGAGGTGCAAATATTCGACACACTACCAAGAGTACCAACACCTTGGCGCCACAAGTATTCATCACTTTATAATTTTGGGTGTACAAATCATCAAACTAGTATTAAATAGAAAATATAATATAATATACTAGTAATCTATATTGAACGACTATATTTTGAGACAGTATCGAAAGAAAGGATGAAAACGATGACCAAAAAATGAACTTTTGAAAGGAACCATCTTATGTATCACTACGTTCGTAAAGAACTATCTTATTAATTTTTATTTTTTTGAGGTACAACATTACATCGTTACTTATTATTTACGATTTATTGGTCACGCCTAGGGATGGCAATGGATTGAGGATCCTGCCTAGATCCTTTGGATCGGACCCTGTAGGGTAGGATATGGATCCTATTTTTTTGAACCCACGGATATGGGTCGGATCCAGATCCATCTACTATTGAGAAGGGTCGGATATGGATCATAGGTTCAAAACTCAAATCCTACCCATGGATCCTGTGAATATATATAAATAAATCAAAAAATCAAATATAACATTACAAGAGTAAATATTTTATGCTTATATATTTTTTAATTGTTAGCTATGATTAGTTACGAAGAACATCGACATCTTAATCGAAAAGATCGACTTTATCTACCTTAATCTCCTCTCACTAAACGAGCTACCGCACTTAATAACTACATACTAACATGAGTAAATGCACCAACTTATGTCGATAAGTTTGTTTCTATCATGCAATATCTAGTGTAATTCAATGTGCTTTTGTCACCTCTTACTCTCGTCGATCGGATGAGGGTCCCATTTTGAGCCTTTGCTCATCATTAACCTTTGCCGATATGTTGCTTGGAGTATTTTAGCATGGTTGGGATCATGCACATGGTAAAATCTTTTTATTTTCATTGTGGTGATACATTAAATATAGAAAATTACATCATAAGTCGCAAAATATTGCGAATTCACAATCCATGGCCCTTATCTGATAAAGCATCCACCGAGGATCCAGATCCTGCCCAGATCCACAGGATTTTTGTAGGGTCGGATATGGGTCCTAAAATTTTAGACCATGTGGATATGGGTCGGATACGGATCTATGTTATGGATCAAGGATCTGGATCTGGGATCTGGATCTTAGTGGATCCTACCCAGATCCTACCCATTGCCATCCCTAGTCACGCCTTACTTCGTTCTTTGGCCAATTAAGTGAGTTAACTTGCCTAAGTTTTGTTGACTCCACTATTTTAGACTTCAGTTAAAATTAATATAATTTGCGCTAGTTAATCTAACTTTCTCTAATCAATCTAAGTTCTCTAATTAATCTGTTTCGATCTATTCATTAACATTTGTTAAGGCTAAAGGTCTTGTCTAATATTGGAGAAAAACCAAGTGTTACCAACTAATTAACTATGTCATCAATATGATTGAGCCAAGTAAGCACTATATTGTGTGAAATGATGTTGTGATCACACCTCGCTCTAGCTATCTTGTTAGAAACTAACTATAATATAGTTTGATCTTCTCATCCGAACTTTAGAGGTTTACGGGGAGTTGATCGATTAGTTCGTTGTATAGCACAAGCTGGGGGGAAGTATTCACCTTAATATCTCCCTTAGAAAAAGACTTGGACAGGGACATGACAACTCACCTGAATCAGAGACGAAAATGACAATCCATGGCCATAGTCCATTTTACCACATGTGGCAATTCACAAAATCTCATAAAAGACGGTCTCTCATAATTTATTGAGAGAGCATTATATTGTTTACAAAGTGACTAGCTCTTTTTACATTGTTTGTAATTACAAGGAAAATTTGCGAGACCGCACCTTATAAAATAAGTTTTTTGCGAGACTGCACCTTTTATGTTAAATTTTGATAACAACACCTTTTAAATCTATTTCTTTGCAAAACAACACATTTTTTTCATTTTTGACCAATTTTGACCACCCTACAAAGTTGACCCGACGTTGACTTATTCTAACAATTTAGGAGTCTTTTATGTGGGGGAAAAGGGGGGATTGAAGGGGGAGAGTAAGGTCGGGTTAACATTGGAGAGTGATCAAAATTGGTCGAAATTGAAAAAAAAGGTGCTGCTTCGCAAAGAAATAGACTTAAAAGGTGTTGTTTCGCAAAGTTTAACATAAAAGGTGCGGTCTCGCAATGCGGTCTCGCAAATTATCCTAATTATAATAATACTTTTAGAGATCGTATTAATTTACTGTAATAAATCACATTATCTATAATTTTGGAATATCAAACCATATAAAATTAGCTAATAAAATTTATATAGTAACTGCTTTGCAAATCTTAGATTAAAAGCGTCAAGGTCCTTAAGTAATACGATTACCAAAAGTAGTATAACAGTCACTAATAATATAAATAAGGTCACGATTTAAATAACATAATTGGTTTCTCAATAAATTACTGAGAGACGCTCTCTAACAAGACATACTGGTAGCAATTTGCCTGGATTATCATTCCATTACACACAAAATATCTTTTCCATCTTTATGCATATATCCACTCCACTGCTTCCACTTCGTAGTTCCACTCACACTTTCTCTCCCCGTCACAAAATAGTAACAGACTCCGTGTAACAGGCTGATCCCTCATATGTCAAAAAATAATCCAATATGAGGGAAATTCTCATTTTTGGCACAAGTATCTCTTTTGGGGTTAAAAGGTGAAAATCTTGTTGATAATATGATTGTAATATGAGGGCGGCGGCATTGGTGGACGATGATGGTGGTGGGCATAGAGGGAGATGATAATAGGAGAGAGAGACGGAGAGAGTGAAAAAATGAAGATCGTCAGAAACACGTGACGAAGAATCAGGAAGAGGAACACCAATGTATTTTTTATTATTAAAAAATTACCATATTGCCCTTCGGACCACATTGTTATCCGTCGTCCGATATTATGGTATAATTTGCGGAGCTCCATCTTATCAGAAGTTTGTCAAATGAGTTGATATAAGTCTCAAAATAGTGACAATAGAAAACTTTAGTAAACAACCATTCGTAAATAATAGAGGCAAAATCATGTAGATGAGGATTGTCTGGACCTCTACTTTCAAAACTACCTTCTATGTCACCATCCTTAGAATGTTGATGCAACAAATAAGTAACGGATAAAATAGAATAACTGTAATCGACCACCACAATTTCCGACCACCACCAGCGACAACAATCACCGAAGTGGAGCCGTTGCATGACCTTCCTTCCTTACTTTACTCTATCCACTCACTGTGTGTAATTTTTTTTAAATCAAACCATTGCATTAAAACCTCAATGACCGCGGATATGAAATCCGAGGGCGCTAAATCAATTACATTGAATGGTCCACTATCGATCCACACTCTTGTTAAATAATCAATCGAGTTTAGCTGAGCGATTGGATGCGCTACTTTATTACCCGATCTCCTAAAGTGACTCAAAATACAAGAATCAAACCCACGGGAAAAATTAACATCTAAAGATAGATCGAAGTTGATTTCAAAGTATTAACTAGTTGTAAATAGTCAAACTCTAACACCATTTGACTTGCGCCTTACCGCCATATATATGTCCCTGACTTGGCAACACGATATCCTTGTCACCTCCCCCTCGCTCCCTCGAATCACAACCCCAAGCTAGACCCCGTTTGACCTAAGACAACCCATGTTGGTTTTAAACTCTCTCGTCGACGCCAACTTCCATACCTGCTCACTGCCCCTCTCGATAACCAGCCCCGTCCCCACACTCGCCACCCTCATGGCCTCCTCAAAGCCCGGAGGAAGCGCAACGCACTATTAACTATCTTGCTCGCTTCTACCCCGCTACCATCATGGATTACATCGTTTCGAGCATTCCACTGTGTGTAAATGTGTACTGAGTTGCTCTCGATTATACTTAATTTTTGTTATTTTGGTTGTAAATTTTAAAATCGTATATTGAACTTCTTTTAAGAGCCATACACTGATATACCATACATTTGGGAAAACAACAAAAACTTTATTTCACACCTCACATAAGTTGCACTTCTATCAAACATTCAAAGATTTCAAACCACACACTTCAACAGTCCTACTCATTAAAAAAGCACTTATTAGTAAAAAAATATGGCGCCATTCTAGAACTCCCTAGTCTATACTCTCTACCCCCTACCCTTCCAGTTCCTTCTACTTCACACTTTCAATTCACAAAAAAAAATGGCAGGAGAGTCATCCACCAAAATCAGATTCGGAATCTTAGGATGCGCGGACATAGCCAGAAAACTCTCACGCGCCATCCTCCTTAGCCCAAACGCCACCCTCCACGCCCTCGGTAGCCGTTCCCTAACCAAAGCCCAAACCTACGCCCAAACCAACGGCTACCCTTCCTCCACCAAACTGTACGGCTCATACGACGCCGTTCTCGACGACCCTGACGTGGACGCCGTGTACATCCCCCTCCCCACTTCCCTCCACCTCCACTGGGCCGTCTCCGCCGCCCGCAAACACAAGCACGTCCTCCTCGAGAAACCCACCGCCTTGAATGTCAACGACTTGGATCAAATCATTGCCGCTTGTCATGACTGTGGGGTCCAGTTCATGGATGGCACCATGTGGATGCACCATCCTAGGACTCAGCTTATGGCTGATTTCTTGAACGATACGCAACGTTTCGGCCAGCTTAAGTCTGTGAGTCCCTCCTCAACCCCCCCCCTTTTATTTTAAATCTTAATTCGTATTGAAATGATTGTTGCGTTATTCAGAAGAATTATGATTAGATTGTTTGATAAGGAATGAGAATAGTATTTATGTAATTAATCTAGTACTCACTCCCGTTCTATATAATGTTCCACGATGAAATTGCACGGAATTTTATGTAGGAAGTGGGTGGGTCCTAAACGATTAAGACCACGAAAAGCCTTAGAAATAAGGAAAGTAGAAAATTATTTAGAATTGACTAAAAACGGAAACATGAACATCATTCAGAACTAGAGGGAGCATTACATGTACACGCATGTATTATATGAAAGACATGAAATAAGTGGGTAAATGTGTTAAGCGGGCTTGGGCGAGAGTGGTACAAGGATGAGTGTCGTTCTGGGAAGGCCTCGTGTTGCACCACTTTTTCCGCGCTTTATGGGTAAGGTAGTATTGAGAAGGGCGATTTGTTTTGGGATGGTGATTAGTTTAGTGTGGTGAAGAATCTTTAATTCGGATAATGTAGGTGGTATTATTGTGTGATTGGGTGTTACATTTTAGATATGATATGATATGATATGATGTGATGATAGCGTTGCATTGGGTGGTACTTAATTTCCGCGGCACCCTCTTCACACATTTGAAGACGAGAGATGTGAATGTGAGAATGACAGCAGGTGTGGGTACCAGAGGGGGCATTAAACCACTGTCCTTTCCGATGTAGACTTTGATTTGTTGATCTTTTTCGTATATTTTCTTGGAAAACATGTGTGTGTATTGTAGTTGCTGCTTTGATTTGATCGGGAAAGATAAGATTGGAGGGTAAATGGATTATGTGGACTCCATGTTGGAGAAGGTTTTCAACTTAAATTTAGACTTACACCAGTAGACTGTTTTTTCACACACACTGTTCATAGCTCTATACATACACACTGGATTCGTGTATGTATAGGCCGTTGATTTGGTTAGAGCTGGATTCGTCTGCTCTTGGTGCTATAAATAGTGGCTTTGGGTAGTGCTGAGAGTGAGCCTTCAATTGAAAAGTTAATGTTCTCGACTCTGCATAGTAATTCACTGACAGTCAAGACATCATTTGCTATTACAGGGTGATCGTGTGTTTATGGAGTTTGGTGGAGCCTTTAAGGTAGATACTAGATAAACAATGTGAATGACAGATAACATTCCCACATCAGAAGATGGAGGTAACTTGGACTAGAAATTCAGTAGACAACTCCTCCGACTACTATTTGCTTATAAGATGGAACTTCTCCAATTTGATGACAAACTCCAGTACTCCTTGGCAGTTCCTAAACAGGCTCCTCCCTGCCCTCAGTAGGTTTGACATCTTAAAAACATAAAGAAGATATCATATTTTAGCTGAAGACAGTATATGAGGGTGAATGAGGATCTTGGAGAAGGTTTACCCCCCCTTCTTTTATATTGAATAAAAGGTCTACCTTGTCTGTATTAAACAAAACAATGCGATATTATTGGTTCATAGGCCGGTGATGTCGTGAGTAGGAGCTTATCCTTAATGGCTCAACCTTCAGGAATAGAGCATTTTTTTCATTCATCAACTTATGGATCAAAGTATCCTAAAAGGCCATCACTGGGATTGGAGATTTAGAAACAGATCTAATAAGTCTAGCTTCTGAAGTAACCGTCAGGACTAACCAAATTGCTTCTGTGGAATTTGAATTTAGTAAGGGAAACTACAAAGTTGTCTCTGGAATTGAGATTTAGTCAAGACGTCGTTTGCTATTACAGGGTGATCGTGTGTTTATGGAGTTTGGTGGAGCCTTTAATGTAGATACTAAAAAGACAATGTGAATGACAGATAACATTCCCACATCAGAAGATGGAGGTAACTTGGACTAGAAATTCAGTAGACAACTCCTCCGACTGCTATTTGCTTATAAGATGGAACTTCTCCAATAAGATAAAGTGTTTTTCTTGGAGATTGAAAGCATATTGTGTGCTGGATTCGTGTATGTATAGGCCGTTGATTTGGTTAGAGCTGGATTCGTGTATGTATAGGCCGTTGATTTGGTTAGAGCTGGATTCGTCTGCTCTTGGGGCTATAAATGGTGGCTTTGGGTAGTGCTGAGAGTGAGCCTTCAATTGAAAAGTTAATGGTCTGGACTCTGCATAGTAATTCACTGACAGTCAAGGCGTCGTTTGAATGACAGATTGCATTCCCACATCAGAAGATGGAGGTAATTTGGACTAGAAATTCAGTTGACAACTCCGACTACTACTAGTTGCTTATAAGATGGAACTTCTCTAATTTGATGAGACTCCAGTACTCCTTGGCGGTTCCTAAACAGCCTCCTCCCTGGCCTGAGTAGGTTTGACATCTTAAAAACATAAAGAAGATGTCATATTTTAGCTGAGACAGTATATGAGGGTGAATGAGGATCATGGAGACGGTTTACCCCCCCCCCCCCCTTCTTTTACATTGAATCAAAGGTCTACCTTGTCTGTATTAAATAAAAAAAATGCGATATTATTGGTTCATAGGCTGGTTATGTCGTGAGTAGGAGGTTTTTTTCAATGGCTTTCTTGAAGTAGAACTGTAGAACAATTTGCTTCAATACGAATCCCTCCAGGATATAATCAGCTCTCAGATTTAGGATACACTGAATCAGATTCACAATGAAATTTATCACTCAAATTCGTTTCAAGTTGAATGCTAGCTCCACAAAAGTTTTCGCCCAATCATTAGTTGTGTGCGTAAAGTGAGAAAGTAAGCTTCTTCCTTCTGTGAATATTTCTGTGATCGGCGTTGAGCATCTCTCATCTGTCTATACTTGTAAGCTTTTGTTAAGCTAGACCTTGTAGCTTTGAACAATGATAAGATGTTTAAACCTACCTTTAAAAGCTAAGTGAACATGTATAATTACAAGCAGTGAACTCAAATTGTCTTTTATTGAACTCTTTTTAAACTTCTACCCCCAAATGAACTCCGAGTTTTCTCAATCTCAATTGAGTTTTGCGGGTATCTTTGACGTTTCTTGAGTTTTGGACCTTGTTCTATGCTTACTCTTTGGATCTTTTTCTATGCTTACTCTTTTTGGATCTTGTTGTATGTTTCCTTGTTTTTGAATCATCAATACATAGATCTCTTCGTTGTGGCTTATTGTTGAACTTGCGACAGATGCTCAATAGAAAGTCGTCTAAGGTTTCTGCTAGATGTTTTTAACTCAATATCTTGCTTGTGGGTGGATGCACTGGTTGAGAGGTAATATGCAGTGACGGCAAATTGTTTGGCAAATACTTTGGTCCTTTGAGAAGCTAGCTCTCATTAAATAGTTACTTTAGTTTCTGTTGGCTAGTTTGATGAGCTGCTTGGCTAGTTTTGATGAAGATTGCAGGGCCAATTGTGCTGTGCTTAATATTTAAGTCAGCTACTTTTCAGGATTAAAGATGAACAATGAATACAAATGTGTTCAAAATGTGTGACTTGATTAGTTTTTCAATAAGAAAATTTTGCGAGTAACCGTATCCCTGTCAATTGGCATGTTCCAGAATGCTTTAGTTTATCTGGAAGTTGTTACATTCCTCCTGGCATGAATAAAGGGGGTCACCTAACTAATTTAGCAGCTTGGGCTATTCCCTTTGCTTCTTCAGTGTGCTTAATCTGATAGGAGTGTGTACAGATAATGTATTGTGTCTTGCAACATTAGGACTCGTCTAAGTTATGTGATGCTTGTGATCTGACAAACCACTTTTTCCTTCTCCTATGAAATGCTCTGTAGGTCTTTTTCTCATGTTAATTTGATCTAAGTATATGTTCTCTTTGAACTTCCATTATTTCTGTTCCTCTGCACTTGTATTAATGATGGCATCTGAGTGATCTGTTAATGCACCTATTTCTCTTCTCTGTATGCAAAATCCCATTTGTGCTTAGATAATTGGACTCTGATGTCCCCGATAGGGAGTACTTGCAACTTGTTTAGGTAATACTGTAGTAGCTTCTATGTTAGAGAGGCTTGTGTCTCAATAAGTAGAGTACGTGAAACTTATTTTTGGGAGTAGCTTCTATGCCAGAGAGGCTATATATGTCTTGTTTTAAAAGCAGTGTTCTCATTTTTCAGTCGCGATTTTTCAGATACAAACAACCTTTAGCTTTGCTGGCGACATTGACTTTCTGCAAAATGACATCCGTGTGAGACCTGATCTCGACGCTCTTGGTGCACTGGGTGATGCTGGCTGGTATTGCATCAGGGCAAGCCTGTTTGCTGCTAATTATGAACTGCCCAAGTTTGTCACTGCTTTGCGAGATCCAGTGAAAAATGATGCTGGTGTAATCTTATCTTGTGGGGCTTCTTTGCATTGGGAAGATGGCAGAGTAGGAGTCTTCCATTGCTCCTTCCTTTCCAACCTAACTATGGATATATCAGCTGTAGGCACAAAGGGGACCTTGCGCGTCAATGATTTCATCATCCCTTATGAAGATAAGTCTGCCTCGTTCTCAACGTTGTCTAATGGCTGGTTCACAGAAATGGCCTTGGAATGGAACCAAAAACCGAGTGAGCACATTGTGAATACAGATCTTCCCCAGGAAGTTCTCATGGTGAAGCAGTTCTCGACTTTGGTTGATGGTATAAAGAACCGTGGATTATCACCAGAGAAGAAGTGGCCGACCCTTACTAGGAAGACACAACTTGTAATTGATGCCGTATTAGCCTCCATTGACAAAGGCTTTGAGCCTGTTGAGGTTTAATGATTTCCCATTGCCCTTGTGACATGTAAACCAATTGAGAGTCTGGTTGTAGTATTTCTCCGATAAGAGCCTATCATTGTAGTCCTAAATGACTAAATCCCACTGTTCTGTTCTATGTTTCAAATTCGAAAGGTTTGCATCCTGTGCTCTTGCCTTTACATGTTTGCTGTGTTTGCTGTTCCTGGATGAACAGCGGCTATATAATCAATACTTAGACCGTCGCTAATGTCTCTTAGTTTCGTTTTTCGACCCAAATAAGCCATTTCTTAATCGCATCTGCATTGCCAAAATTCTTTTTTCTTAGAATATGTTCAAGTATTTGTATCAAACTACATCGGAACTGTTCTAATGTGTATTTAATTATTTATGCAATGCATTGGAGCATTAGACTTTATGTTTCGATAAAGAATCTATTGCGATGTAACTAGGTGTATAATAGAAGATAAGGATATGTCATTGATTCCACCATAAGAAAAACGAGAAGTAGCTGATGGGTGTGAAAACTAGTTGGGGCAACTTAATATGTTGTTATTTCTATCTTGACTCTTGAGTCAAAGTCTACAAATTTGTGTACAAAGTGACCAATTTGATTACGTGGTTTGTACGTCAAGTGTGTTCAAGTGTTTAACAGTATTCAATTTCATAATAACTTTTGGGGTTTTTTGCGAAACTCTACCTTTAAAAGTCCAATATTTGCGAAAGCCTACCTTTAAAGAAAAATCAATTTTGGGGGAAATTTTCGATTGGGTAAGTAAAATCAATTTTGGGTCAGAAAGTGATAAAAGAAATTAAGTCAACTAACGGTCAATGTCGGAGCAATTGTTAGTTTAGACGGAGAAACGTGTTTAGGTAGTGTTTCGCAAACTATTTTTGTTTTAAGGTACTGTTTCACAACTTTTTTCTTTAAAGGTAGGCTTTCGCAAATATTGGACTTTTAAAGGTAGGGTTTCGCAAAAAACTCTAACTTTTGATTAGAAAACTCCTTAACACACACCACCAGAAAAAAAAAAAAAAAGAAAAAAGAAGTGTCGCCAAGTATTTGTAAACAATTAAACCTAATCTCCGATTATTGTATTCGTTAGTGTTTAGTTTAAAATTCATCTTACATATTTATACATATAAAACGTTAATTAGCTATTCAAAAAAAATGTCTAACTATTTAACTAGATATGTAAAACGCAATAGATTCCGCAAAGAGAAGCTAAGGGAAAGAACGAGGAGTGAGTGAATGATTATTGATGGGTGTGAAAACAACACACGGCTAGCTGAAGTATTGGCTTTCCTACTTAGATAAATAACTTGGAAAATATTTGGATCATTAATTCATCATGTTATGGATTTTGTAGTCTTACTACGATATCGAGGCCACCTTATTCTTGAAGGAAAAGAAGAGTGAGTGTGAGAAATTGACATTATTTCTAGAAACACCAAAATGCCATTTTAATCTAACGAGAGTGGTGGATTCTATACATTTTCTTGTGTTGGAGCAAATGCAACATGTCCTTGATCGCGTTTCCTTCTCGCACAATTTCAAGCTTGCACGTTGAGAATTGCCTTGAAACTTGTCACTTTTGGTACACATGAAATAATAGCTAGTTATGGGTCCAATGGTCCAGACACAATATTTTTCACTCACAATAACAGATACTGGTAAAGTAATAATACCGATAATAACTAGCTACTCTATTAACATAAGAGTTTTTGGTGAGAATTAAAGTTGTCTAGTGGTTAATTGAGAACTCAACCTGGACTGGAGTTGTACCGGCTCGGGTTCAAATTAGTTTTGGTCTAAACTTTTTTTTTGACAAGATATAGTCTGACCAAAAACCCTTGAAACACTAAGGATAAAGTAACACACATTAAAGTCGTATTAACTACATCAAATCATTCTGATTCTATACAACATACTCCACATAGCCTAATAAAATGAATGCGGTGGTTTTTCATCTGAAAGGTATCAAGACAAATTTTCGGTGCATGGTGGGAGTGGGACAACACTTTGATCTTATGACCCCATGGCGGGCCTAGCTCTTGTTTGATGGAACAACATTAATTAATTGCTATCATACACCTCTATATAAGGGCAAAATACACCATATATATTTAAATAACGCTCTTTTTAAATGTGTAACCACATCTATTACTATAAAATAAATGAAATTTAAATTCTTCCACCTCTTCTTAAATCTTAATTAATCGAAAACTATGTCCAACTGTTCTAAGAAAATTTGTCCACCAAAAGGCAAGAAGAAATTGTAACAATATTTATCTTTCCATGACGTACAATTTAGAACACATATAGTGATACATATAGCAAACCTCGTTCTCAACCATGCCAAGTGAAAAATTCCTGAAATAGTGGAAGGTTCACATTGTAGTTAACTTGGTTTCCACATTTGTCACAGATGGGTTCTCGCAAAACAACTGAAAGACGGCGCCAAAGTAGCAAGTAGCAAGTAGCAACCTTGGATTTGGGAAGAAGCGTGAAGAGCAATTTAGTTAAGTTTTAGGAAAACACGTACAACACACAAGTGTGCTCGAAACTGCTAAGCCACGACTGCTTCCCCATTGATCCCAATACAACATCAGTGGGGTTTGCTCGAACAACACAATAAATTACGTTGTTTGGTTCACAAATTTGCATGGGAATTCAGTATTTGCAGTTACAAGAATTTGTAGCAAATGTTGTTAATTTCTTGGGAATTCAATATTTCCCCAGATAGCGAGCACCGCCTTCCGCACGTGAGGTAGTGACGACTTTTGGACATAAAAAGTTGTATGGTATGTACTCAAGAGTACAGTAGTACAGTTGGTAGTTTGGCATCAACTAGGGGGCCGGGTTTGATCATATGGTGAATGGTTTGGTTCGGTTTAGAGGTCTCAATTTTCGAGTTTGACCAGGAGTTTTGTGTGTTGAAGATAACATACCCACTCACTTCTACGGAGTGTTAGTTAAGATATAACTAATTATTAGTCCTTGACCATTCGTTTAAACCTTTGGTTGAGTTGGCTCTTTAAGATAAGTATGTGACATGAGTCAAAATTTAGATTTTCCGATCGAATCTCTCGTAAACTAACCAGAAAAAGTTTAGAGTGGGAAAATTGATAATTATTTCGGGTTGAAGACATATACATACGGAACTTAACTCGTCTAGACCCAAGAATAATAAAGCTAATTGAAACGAGTAGACTAATTGAACAGTGGTAACACGTTTTCCGATTCTTTTTGATAGCAGCCAACTCATAACATGATCCGTACACAACTAGAAACGATTATATCGTATAACTACTTGTGATCATTCTCACAATAGAGGAATAGTGATCACACTCAAATAAATTTTCAATAATTTTAAGTGTGTCCCTACCCTCCTATTGTGCAATCGGTATATGGTACCCCGCGGGTACGTAGCTCTAGGTACCCCGGTTCAAGTGGTATATAATGAGTAAAAATTGAAAATTAATGAGTGAAATTCGGGAAATAATGGGTGAAAGTTGGGAAATAATGATTGGAATAAAGTTGTATATAATGATTGGAAATTCAGAAGTAATGACTGCAAATAAATAATGACTATAATGTATATATAATGAGTGAAAATCGGAAGATAATGTAAAAATTGTAAAATAATGAGTGAAAATATATAATGAATGAAATTGAGAAATAATGAGAGGAAATTGTAAAATAATGAGTGAACAGTTAACCGGGGGGTACGTAGCTCTAGGTACCCCCGGGGTACCTAATAATTTGTGTAATAAAATAGAAAGATAACTATAAATTCATAATTAATATTGATGGGTGTAAGAGACTCTCTCTAAAAAAACCCTAGCCTCTCTCTCAAAAATTCTTCCTCTCGACCTCTCTCCTCTTTGATTATTTTGGGGCTGCCATCAGATCCTTTACCGGTTAGTAAGCCCCTAGTTATCGTATTATTGATTTATAAGTTTTGTTTTGGTTTTGGAGAATAAAATTTTCACCATTGATTGGTTTCATTCAATTTTTTTGGCTCCATTGTGAGGCACTTTGTGACTCATTTGTGAGGTTTTTTTGGCTCCATTGTGAGATTCTTGCGACTCTTGTGTGAGGTAATTTGACTCCATTGTGAAACCCTTTTGGGCTCCTTTGTGAGGTTTTGTTGACTCCGTTGTGAGGTCTTATTGGCTCCTTCGTGAGGTTTGATCTCTTGATCAGTGGTGTTTTTCCCTATTTGTCCAAGACGAAAGTTGTTCCCAGATCGGTACCCTCAATGAATCCAGCATTAAATATCGTTAATTACGTCAACTGCCTTTTCTTTGTCGAGTTACATAGATCTCTACTGCCAATGAAATACGCAAAAATGTCGACGTGCGAGGGATCGATTTTGTTAAATGGCGAAGGATTGTGTCAATTAGATCTTTTTGATGATATTTGTATCGTTACAATTCTTGATGTAAGTGTCGTTTGACAACTATATTAATGAAATTCCGTTTTATTTCAAAAAAAAAAATTATCGATGGTGTAAGTGATATTTTTTTCATTCCATTTTAGCTAAGTTCGACATGCAATGCAATATGCATTCTGGTAAGGAGGTCTTTATTGCTTCATACATCTTTATTTTAAATATAGACTTCAGGGTCGGTATGGATTGGTATATATATGTGCATTATCGATAATGCTTCATGCCCAAAAGGTGTTTTCACGTAAAGAGACATAAAAAAACCTTTTTAAGAATTTTAATGCTTAATTTCTGAAGCCTATAGCTAGAAATATAGAAGAGACATGCGATAAAGAGAATAAATCCTGGCCTACTACCAAATGTCCTCAGTGGGATTTGGAATTCTGATCTCCAAGCAACAAATCTAAACTCAAACTCTTACATCGACCAACGTCAATTCATGTCAATATACGAGTAATTGATTCAGGATCTGATAAACTGAAAAATGTAAAACTACCGTTACCTCGATATTAACCATTAGCTTAACTTTTGGATACCGTGAATAATCTACATGATCGATTGCTGAAAGATGCTACACATACAACCATTGTATGTGAATCTTACATACAACCCAATCATAAAGTGACACCTAACTATATGAAAAAAAAATCTTTTTTTCTCAGAGGGAAATGTTTGATGCTTTGGAGGGTAAAAAAGGTGAGGATGTTGGAAACCCAACAATTAAGTATTTAATATAACAATTAAAAATAGAATTATACTAGTATTTGTTTGGCTAGTATTATGAATTATACTGATAAACCTTTCCTCCCACCATTGTTATCTTCAACCTTAGACATCCATCATTAACATTATTATCAAGCGTAGGATAATCAAAATAAAACAAAAAACACTGCCGACCTAAAAAAACATATTTCATATAAACTAATGCGATTTTCAATGGACTAAATTCTTCATGTTTTAGTAACGCTTACTCTTATTGATTTATTTTCAATGTTTTATAATCTTCAACACCCCGGAGAAAAATTTCTAACTCGTTCATCTGGAGATAATTTATACCTTGTTCATTCATTGTTATTTCTATAACGATAAGATATAAATATGTGTTTTTAAGTTTTGGAAATAGGTTTTGTAAGAAAATTGAGTATTTGTATGTTGAACTTTTTTTTTTTTTGGTACATCTCGGTCGGGACGTTACCCTTCATGGGTTTTTGCGGTAAAGCCCACCGTGCTTGCGCGGCCAAAAGATCGGCGTTGTTGTTCCAAGCTCGTGTAATGTGAACCACATTCACATGCAGTGCTCTTGACAACCCCCTGCAAATGTCATAAATATTGCTCAATCTGTCCACATGCTGACTAACATTGTTAATTCCATGTTGAACTTCGATGATAATTTTATCTTCATCACTTCAACCTGTGACGTAATTATATGAAACTACAAAATACTTTATTTAGTATCAAATGTGATTTTATTTTAATACATATAACTTATTTAGTTTCGTAAGTAGGTGAATACATTTTAAATAGTTTCAGTGTTTACTTTTTATTCTCATGTACCCGATTCATATAGTATCGCCGAATGCATGCCTATATGGTTCCGGGAGATGGGAACGAACTATTGACTTAAACGTTAATGGATAGAATTTGTCCGATCTTAATAAGGACTTGGCAAAATATAAAGAAATTGTTGACCAATATGAAATTCAACTAGGCAACGGTGTACACGATCGAAATAATGCAAAAACACATAGTATAAATGAAACCAACACATAAAATAAACGCTACGACAAAATCACAAACATGTTTACTTGTGACAATTTTGAATCTGCGTGTTGACGACCTACAATTATAAAATCACTTCAA
Organism: Spergularia marina; assembly: GCA_963680865.1. Taxonomy (NCBI): domain Eukaryota; kingdom Viridiplantae; phylum Streptophyta; class Magnoliopsida; order Caryophyllales; family Caryophyllaceae; genus Spergularia; species Spergularia marina. Next base: position 13,734,559 of record OY804558.1, on the reverse strand, counting down.
AAAGATATATGTATTATTCGTAATGGTAGCTAACACAATGTCAAGCAAGTTTTGTTTGGAATTGCTTTTGAACCTAGTCTTACTATGAAACTAGCTATAATAAATTACAAACATTACAATACAATTACAAACTATTTTATGTACCAGACTTTCAAATTTAGTATCAACTTTAATAAAAATGCTATAAGGAAATCTATTATTCAAACCCTAAACACACCTTAACTACTTTACCCCCATAACGATAATTGCTACTATTAAACAAATGCATACATAAAAATATTAATAAGTTTAATTGACATATAATGTTGTGATTACACACAAGCATGACTTTGAATACTTCATCATGCTAGCACATTTGTTCATATTTGACCGTGCACAAAAATAAATTATTCTGATCATTGCTAATAAAAATGAATCAATTATTTACATTACAATGCCACTTTTTTATGTATACATTTGTTTGTTTTATTTTGTGGATCTATAAACAACTAAAAAATTATCTAGCTCATAATATATAGAAAGCCAAGTAAACCAATTGACATAACATTACTATTCATTCGATGCAAAATCCATACAATCGCACAATAACTCTAAGTACTTTAAGTGTATGATCGGTAAAGGTAAATACAGATATATGTTAAACACAAAATCATAGAGTTGTGATACCCCCGTAATAGTCAAATTGATTTTTATGAACGTAATGTTCTCTTGTCCTCCCGAGTCGAAGTCCGCTACTTGAATTGTATCTATCTATTTGAAATATTATTACTTGGCATTTTTATTCTAGATATATTCATAGTAAGTTACTTGGCAAACGGGTCATTCGGGTCGAGTCATCTTTCGGGTCATGTATTTCGGGTCTATTTCGGATCGGGTCGGGTTCGGTCGGGCCTAGTTCGGATGTGACAATTACGGGCCAAATCCGAATCAGGTCGGATTCGGATCGGGTTTTTTCAAATTGTTCAAATCCGATCATATTAATGTCATATTTCTTAAAATTTTGTCTAATACTATCTTAATTTGAAGTTTTACTGGTAATTTGAGTGATTAAGGATGTGATATATCGAATCTAAGTCATTTTTCCTCAACCGAATCATTAAAACGTCTGGTTATTCGGGTGTAGATCATTTCAATTCGGGTCATGTTCTGGTCGGGTCAATATCGGGTTAAACAAAATTCGGGTCATTTTCGGGTTCGGGTCGGGTCAATTCGGGTTTCGGGTTGAGTTCAGATTAGAAATTCGAGTCAAGTTCGAATGTTTGGGTCAAGTAATTCGGGTCGGATGTTCGGGTCTGGGTCAGTTTTGCCAGGTCTAATAGTAACATATATTTATTGTTTAGTATCAATTCAAATTATCATTAATTCCTTTTAATAAATTCTAGTTTCGGTGTTTGAAAAATTAGTATCAGATAATTACGTTCTTGGATATAAAGTCTCACCGTTAGTTTCAACATATTATAAGCAAATGTTATTCAACGAAATACCTCGAGAAGTAGCAAATATAAATGGAACTTGGAAATCGAAACTTTACGTTGGAAACTACTTTGCATCCACTTGCACTTTTTTAATATTTTTTTTTTAATGATTCAGAATTCAAATTTATTTGAATATGAAATCTCTTCATTTAATTATAATTATTATATTATATTTGGACCAATTATAGGGAGTTGTATGAAAAATGCACATACAACCATCGTATGTGTAGCATTTTCCTCGATTACTAGCTTATTTGACATTGGGGTATTGGGAGCCACATCCCCTCAGAACTCAGAAGTCTTTGGTAATTAAACTCTTAAGCACGAGGCCAAATAGGCATAGCATCATCTGTCGATGCTTGAAATTTAAAGGTATTTACGTAATTAAAGAGGTTGTTAATGTATAAAAATTTAAACCATTTAAAGAACCGTACGTAGTCCTCAACTTAGCTTTTGGAGTTTTGGCTAAGATCATTTTTTAAAAAGCTTAGCTTCGAACTATAGAATACTAAGTAGTAAGTACATGTTACTTTTAGAGGTTTTGCAACGTTAATTATTCTTATGTTCACATTGAGGGATCAATCATGCAATACTATATATTGATTTAATCATAATTAGTAGTATGTTTTTCTTTCTGGTCCTAACACTTAGATCGATTATGTAAATTTTTGGTAAATGGATCAGCATATGAGTAATTTTTTTTCTTCTCTTTTTTAGGTTCCAAGAATGTACTACTTTGACTTATAAAAACAATTAAAACTATTAAATTAGCCTAAACTCAAGGTCAGATCTCTCACTATATATAGCCTAGTATCATCTCCAATAATGTTCATCACTTCAGCCTACTTCACACTCTAAACATCCATTTTTCCTTGAAACCCCTCTTCAAAGTGACTTTACTGTTTTACCCTTTATTGCTTCACTTTAGGATATGGCACCAAGTATCACAAATGACCACTCTTTTTGGTGGGTTTTTAGCCTACCAGCAATCCTAACCTTTGACAACATTTCTTCTAATGTAACATATTTGATTTCCTTGGCAATTGGGCTTCTTCTTTGTCTTGTGTTTTTGAATTGGGTCTTTACACCACACGGTGGGCCCGCTTGGACTAACGGGCGTAACCAAATAGGCCGAGTGCCAATCCTCGGCCCAAGGGGTCTACCCATATTCGGTAGCTTGTTTACATTAAATCGTGGCTTGGCTCATCGTACCCTAGCCAGTATGGCTCAGGGTAGGGCTAGTCATAAGCAACTCATGGCTTTGAGCCTAGGTGTGACTCCTATGGCTGTCACTTCTGATCCGGACATTGCCCGTGAGATTCTTACCTCACCTTACTTTGCTGACCGTCCAATAAAGCACTCGGCTAAACAGCTTATGTTTAGCCGAGCCATAGGATTCGCTCCTAGTGGAGCCTACTGGAGGCTCCTTAGGAGAATAGCCGCATCCCACTTATTTGCGCCAAAGCGCATATTGGCTCATGAAGGCGCACGCATGCTGGCATGCGCCTCCATGATAAATGATATATTTAAAGAGCAAGCTTTGCATGGGGTTGTTTCTCTTAGACAACATCTCCAAGCGGCTTCTCTTAACAATATTATGGAAAATGTGTTTGGCAAAACATATAATTTGATGCCACAAAAGATGAATGAAGAAGCTAAAGAGTTGCATGAGCTTGTTAAAGAGGGTTTTGAGCTATTAGGAGCATTCAATTGGTGTGACCATTTACCATGGTTAGAACATGTTTATGATCCTTGTAGGATAGTTGATCGTTGCTCTATGCTCGTTCCTCGAGTTCAGAAGCTGGTGAGGAAAGTCATCGATGAACATAGAGATCGTCAATCAAATGAAAATCATTCATCCGAAATCTCCGACTTTGTTGATGTGTTGCTCTCTTTGGATGGTGCTGATGAGAAGCTAGCTGAGGATGATATGGTGGCTATATTATGGGTAAGTTTAAGATGTTATGGTATGTACCATCACTACAAGAAAACAGGCAAATTGTGATCGTCCAAATCGATCACAAATAGGCATTTCAGACCTGTCTATTTGCGACCGTTATGGGTGGTCGCATAAACCTTGATCGCAAATCGAAAAAATGCGACCGACTTTGGGTAGTTGCAAATTATACGACTTATTTGCGACAGATTTTCGGTTGTATAAATAACAACTTATTTGCGACCGGCTGATCTAAATTTATTATATTTGTTAATCATTATTATGTTTTGATTCAAATTTCTATGTCTACCTCTATTACTCTATGTTTCCAATTAATCAAATAATTAAACTCATGCATGTTTGATTTTGCATGCATATATTCAGGAAATGATTTTTCGAGGGACAGACACAATTGCACTTTCAATAGAGTGGATCTTAGCGGAGCTAGTATTAAACCCAACCATGCAAACCAAGTTACAAAGGGAGGTTGACAATGCCATAAAAGATGGAGCTACAAACTCCACTATAACCAAATTACCATACCTTCAAGCCGTAGTTAAGGAAGCCCTACGCCTCCACCCTCCCGGCCCTCTCCTTTCATGGGCCCGGCTATCGACAACGGACGTGCAACTAAGCAATGGCATGGTCGTCCCTAAGGGGACTACCACCATGGTGAACATGTGGTCCATAACCCATGACCCTAACATGTGGGATGAGCCCTTAGTGTTCAAACCCGAGAGATTTATCGAAGGTAATGGTGGTATCGATATGGATGTTAGGGGCAGTGATCTACGACTTGCCCCTTTTGGGGCTGGTCGCAGAGTCTGCCCTGGAAAGGACTTAGGGCTCACAACTGTGAGCCAATGGGTAGCCATGTTGGTCCACAATTTTACGTACATACAAGATCAGTCTCATTTGGTCGATCTTAGTGAAGTTTTGAAGCTTTCGTGTGAAATGAAGTATCCTCTCTCGGTCGTGGCCATTCCAAGGAAAGGATTCGGAGCAAAAGGTCACTAAGCTCGTAACACTGCATTGTGTGTACCGATGTACGTACACATACCAGATTGTGACACTTTAATTGGCAACTAATATGTTGATTGCCTCGATAGAATATAATATACCTATAAAAATTGTACGTACGTTTACTTTTTATGTTTTAATTTCTATGTTTATTTATACGCTCAATTCAATGTAATATAGTGTAACATTATAAGTTTTGTGTATTTCATTTTATAGGTCATATGCATGATGTGTAACATGCATTTTAAGTGTATGTACTAAACACAAGAAAGATAATAAAAGCATAATATATATACTTTGTATATCTGATTGCTTCATGGTTAATGAAGGTGTTAAATCCAAAACTAAGCATAATTAAAACATTGTGATTGATATTAAAACAAAGTGTCCATTATTGAAATTTTGGAAGCTAATTGAATTTTGTTAAAATTGATATAATATTACATATACGTACTACATACACGTTAGCTGATTCAAAAAGTTTACATCAAAGCATTTTTGACTAATTAATTCAACACACACTTAGCTAAACAACCATCTTATTGTGGCACCAAGCAAACTTCATTTTAAAATTCTAACATGTAATAATGAAAAATCTAAATTTTTCGATTGAGATCGATTTACAATTTAAAAGAATGGAGGGAATTCTACTATAATAAATCATAATTTATATAATAACAACGTTGTTCACGTAATCTATGCTAAATAAATCTCCCTAGGCGGGATCGAGCAAGTAGCTAGGGGTCGTAGGTCGGTTGATTGCAATCTACAAGGTAGTTAACATGCCCAACTTAGTTAGTTACGTGTATGAATATTCCCTTTAATTAGCATGGCTTATTGCTAAATCTGAAGTCGTGTTTTGACCGATGAGACCATGCATATATTACGATAAAGTGTAATAAATTTATATATCTAACTCCTACCTTTTATATACCAAAACTTCCAAAATCTTACCTTATTTTTATAAAGTTTCTAAATCCTACCTTATAAAACATTTTTTTATCAAACTCCTACCAAAACTTCTACTCCGGCGGGTTTGACTCTATTTTCCGACATTAACCTTCGACTTGACGCGATTTCCTTCGATTTGTTTTGTATTCCTTCCAATTTGTCCCTCAAATTTCACCTTCTCTCTCCTATTTTCCACATTATATCACATTACACTCCAATTTGATCTTCTCTCCTATTTTTCACATTTTGCAATCAAATTGGAGTGCAATGTGATATAATGTGGGAAATAGGCGAGAGAAGGTGAAATTTGAGGGACAAATTGGAAGGAATACAAAACAAATCGACGGAAATCGCGTCAATTTGAAGGTCAATGCCGAAAAATAGAGTCAAACTCGCCGGAGTAGAAGTTTTGGTAGGAGTTTGATAAAAAAAATGTTTTATAAGGTAGGAATTAGAAACTTTTTAAAAATAAGGTAGGATTTTGGAAGTTTTGATATATAAAAGGTAGGAGTTAGAAATTTACCCTAAATTTATTACAATTTGGAGTTGATCGAGTTTTAAGACTTTTGACCTTAGCTTTCACTTCAACTTGTCAATACGAGAGTTGAAAATCTGATAGATATCGAACAAAATAAAACTAGTAATAACACAAAATAAAGAGAATTTTCAAATAAAAAAACAAATTAATACTATCATATAGTTTATTTTCAACTCAAGCGGATCCAAAATATCCAAAATCGATACCCAAACATAGTTCTTATCACGTATCAGAAAATTTATTATCACCAAATGACATTTGCGGCTAACTCGTTTTACAATCACTTATAGGCCATTTTCACCCAGAGGCCAGAGCAGACATTCTATCTCATTTCGTGTCTCACTCCATGCATGTACCAGTACCACACCAACCACAAAATTCATTTTGCTTTAAACAACTAGTCAGTTGTAAACTTTTAATTGGTGTGGTGCATAACAGAGGATCTGCTTTGCATTACACTAATGTAAATTACATTTCCTTAATGAGTAATTCATTAGTTAACAATGCTTAATTGAGAAGTTCATAGGAACTAGTCGCAAGGGGAGATGGGGGCACTAAAATCAATATACCTGTCAATTGAAGTAATTTCAACTGTCTGATGTTTCATGTTTGCCGTTAATTGACATGAATGAATGATGTTACCCATTCCAAGGTCAACCTTTTTACCTACTAATCTACTATGCAACATTCTGTTGACTACTACGTGCTTGACGGTGATCTCTAATTTAATATGCCTATATAGTACTCCCTCCGATTCTTTAAGATTGCCCCATTTGAATGGTGCAATAAATTTTCTAGAATTTTTATGCTTACGTATGTATGGTACATACTATATCTAATGTAATTGATAATTAGCTACTTTAAAAAAAAGTTAATTAAATTTTTTTAAATGATTTTTACGGTGTTTTGAGGTATTTGTCGAACACCCTAAAATTCCACTCTGGGTATAGAAAGGGTAAAAAAAAGGTCATGCTGATAGTAATGCGCATTGCGCCCGGCTGTGTCTAATTTATTCCACATTCTATCAATCTCGCACCAAGTGTAGTAAAAATCAGTAAGTCGAGCTTGGGACAACAACCCTGAAATTTCCTACGACTGGGGTTAGGTTCACACAATGCAAACGTAAAGATCTCGACGAAAGGAATGGAGTTCTAAAGTAGCAATCAAGGACTGGCATATTGTTGGTTGTAGTCTATGTCGATCGATGTCACTTAAGAGAGCCTTCTAGTGACCAGCCTTCCAAGTAATTCCGTGTGCTAAAACCATAGACAAAACACAAAAGTAATGTAGTAGGACGAACAGGTATCACATTGAACTTCACCTCACGATTGTCAGTTAGCTCTAAGTTCGACCACCCTGTCAATAAACAGTTCTAATCGTACAATCTTTGTACGCTAAGAGCGCTGAAAGATGTAAGAATTTCACCTTGGGAGCTCGGATGCAGGATACATTGCCAAAGATATGTTTGAGAATTCTAGGCTTTACTTAATGTATGCCTAGCCTAGCCATGCACCAAGTCTAACGATAGCATATGAAAATTACACGACTTGCCCATTCTAATCTTGTCCTATTTTAGGAGCAAAACGAACTTCACTAAATAGTGGCTTAGCTTTCCAATTATTAAGATGCCACATTTTAGATGTATTCTGGAGTGTGCAGAAGCAAGTTAGGGTTAAATTTACCGACCAAAACTTGGGTATCTTTCCTTCATATAACCCATATACCTCGCGGTCTGCAATGAAATGAAGATCTAGCTCCGTGGTCAGTGGCGGAAGTGCCTCACTTCAGTGAATACTAGTGACACACCGTACTTGTTGCAACAATCTATAGCATCCTTATCTCTGATGCTGCCTCCCGGCTCTGCTATGACACTTATACCGCTTTCACAGGCCTCTTCAACCGCATCATTCCAAGCTATTATCAAAAGAGACAATAGTTATCATCACCAATTATCTCCATCATGCACAAAGCTTGTATGAAAACTTAAATATGTGGAATAAATCAACAAATACCATTGTTTCTTAATTAAAATATAAAGTACGGAAAACCTTGAATGTTAATTTGCAGGACAACACATGTAGTTAAACCTTAATAGCAAAGCTGGCTTTTGGCGAAAGTTATCTCCTTATTCCAGCAAATAGAATCAGATGAATTCAAACGCATCAATAGAAGACAATGCACTTACCAAATGGGAAGAAAGCATCACTGGCCAAAGCAGCACCCTTGACTTCATCCCCTGCTTTCCTCATAGCGATTCTCAAACTTTCAACACGATTTGGCTGTCCACTCCCCATACCTAGCATAGATTTGTTCTGCCAAAAAAAATGGTATTTAAAGACATGTTAGGCACATTATTCATTTATATTCCAGCAGTTACGACAGGTTTTACTGTATCTTTACTGGGGAAGACGTAAGAACAGCTTTTCAAACAGTTATACGTAGCTGTTATCCTTACTATTATCCTTCTTTCTAAAAAACAAATGGTATTCTGAATCATAATACTCATCCAAGCAGGCCCCAATTATTTTGGAAGAACTATGCTTATAATTGACACACTGTGACACTGTCACACTGATTCTTTGCAAGTCTAAAACGAGACATGACTGCGGAAAAAGCAAAAATGTGATAAAGACTGCCATTTGAAGAGACATCAATACAAGTTTTAGAAGGTTGGGTTTTCACCTTGGCAATCACTATTGCATTGCTCTTGACATGCTTCACACAAAGCCATGCAAATTGTGCATCGCTAAGCTTTTCTTCTGTTGGGGTTTTCTCGGAGACGGCTTTAAAGTCGATATTTTCAGGTGTCAAATCGTCAGAGTCTTGAGCTAACCAACCACCACCAACTTGTCGCAAAGAGAGTTTTCCTTTCTCATTCTTCTTTGCCTCCAGAATTCTCAAGGTCTTTGATTTTCCACGAAGAACTTCAAGACCTTTTTCTGAATACTTGGGGGCAACCACGATTTCATAAAACATCCGAGTCTCACCGTCTGTAGGGCTTCTGAATTCCCTAAGTTCTTTTGCAAGAGCCTTAAAAATAGCAAGGCAAACAGTCAACACAAGCAAATTCATCTCCACCATTTTTTTAAAAAGGAAAAAAAAAGAATATACAGCCTCAAAGTCGTATCTTTACAATTTTCAACTTAGTAAACACTCTGATTGAAGAAGCTGCTGAGACAGAAGCTTTTAGTACACAGAGAGGGTAGCAGTAAAACATTTGCAGTGAACTATGGCAGGGGTGGGCAAGGGATGAAGTTGAGAAGTAGTAAATAGTTCTAAAATAAGGTGATAATTGAAAGTTTATGTAACATCTCTTGCATGCGTAAATTATAAGTTTCATAAAAGTAAATAAGTTAATCACAATGAACTTGAAAAGTTTTTGGTACTTGATGGAACACAAATAAGAGAGACTGAAAATTAGAAAATTTGATGTACAACACCAAAACAAATAGTTCTGTGCAACTTGTATGTTAATTAGAGCATAAGAGTATCGTTGCAACAATAAAGGGCAGCCTCTTAGTTTTAAGAAGCTAGGTCAAAGTTGTATAACACCATCTCTCACCAAGGGAATACAGACACAATCAATGTGATTACCTCATCAACTTCAACGTTGAAGGCTACAATTCCACCGAAAGCACTAACTGGATCCGCTTTGACAGCAAGTCTGTACGCTTCAAGAATATCTTCACGTGAAGCTAGTCCACAAGGGTTCGTATGTTTCACAACCACACACGTAGGATCTTTAAATTCAGTCACACAATTCCATGCAGCATCAGCATCTAAGTAGTTATTATATGACATTTCCTGCAAAAGTAAGTAATCTCGTCACTAATCAATCTCAAATAGATAATGAACTAATTAGTAATCACGAATGAACATAAATTGCATTTAACCAAAATTAGCTAACACAATCCAAGGAATTAAATTACTCTATGGATAACTGAAGAATTGCACAACGATACTGATTATTACTTAACTAAAGATCCCAGGAAGCAAATGGCATGGAGGACTATACACAAAGCAATTGAGAAGTGAAAACACATCGAAAATATAAAGGTGAAACAATAACTTCAAGCTACCAACATAATAGTGAAGACGGTTAGTGTAGTCTATTCGACACAAATTAGAAGGCAAGCCACAAATTACATCAAACCATACAACTTTAAACAGCATATCCTCAAAGAAAGCTACCACCGATCGAGAGTCACATGATCCTTTTATCTATATGATTACATCATATCTGGTAAATCTAAGGGCGTGATGGAGATGTCATAAAATTCTCATGGAAGAAGCTGTTTCAGCCCCTCGGTAACATCACCTCCGTTCAAAATTGACAAAAAATTATCTGAGGAGGCGTTCTACTACTGAGATGTCGTTCAAAGGGCAATAAAAGTACAACTTACAAGACAGATAGTTTAGCAGTGATATGGGGAGATACAAATAACCAAACCAAGCCGTTTTGTCTCACCTTTCCATGATGTTGAACAGCCGTAGCGATGCCACCAGCATTAAACTCAGCAAGACTTTTGTCAACATAAAACGCAGCTTTCTGGTGAGGATTCTCTCCATAGCGAAGAGAGCTTTTAAGAGTCAAAGGCACCGTAAAGCTGGGAGGGAACTTGTCTATCGAAAAAAGAGAAGGCCATTAGTCTATCGTAGAAAGGACTAAATTAATCATGCAGTATATAATGTACTTGCAAGTGGTGATACATAGTGTGCTTGTCATACATAATAAGTATGGGATATAAAGACAGAATTACAAAAGAACTTAACTATGGGACAAACACAAGCCGTATAAAAAGATACCAATCAATATAATTTGGCATAAATAATAAATTGTACAGACAATACCTTCTCCATTCTGATTCCATAACCACTCTGATATTGCAGAATCATATGCAGCCACGTGCTGAAATGCCTTCCAAGCAAGCGTCCTACGGAACAGCTGATCATCCTGCTCTCCATTAAGATGTTCCAAGAGGGCCGTGTAGTCTTGTGGATCAACCACCACCAAGACATGATTATGGTTCTGTTAAAATGGAAACAATAAAGATATTGGACATAAGTTTCATCTCGGATGAGAAAATATGAGTAATTGATCAGAAAGGTTAGACTTCTGAACATGCATAGATGGGGCAACAAGGAGGGTATAAAGTCCAGCTCAGTCCCTACTCCCTAGATTAGGATCGAAAGAAAAATTAACTCCCAAGTAGCTTCATAAATATGGAATCATCAAACAGGAAAGTAGGAAGTTCCTAAAGTAATTAACAAAGAGGTTTGTCTTAGCCCCTCACTAAATCTTGTCAAGTAAACTTTCCTGCTATAAATTTGTTAGAAAAAAACAGTCAGGAACTTCCCAGTAGTCTATAGAATGAGAATGCACAAGGCAACTGAATACCAAAGAACTTCTTTCATTTTCAGGCAACTGATCATGAGGTGTGCAATAGATTAGTGCATACAGCGATATAAGAAGGCAAGGCTAAAGTTTGCAAGTATTACGATGCCCTTGTCAGAGTTGGCACAGTCCAAGGCAACAGGATATTTTCTGTTTGATGACTCTAACTAAGAAAGGAGTTCCACAAAAATATATTAACATCATTAAGGACATGTATGAGGGAGCTACCACGAGTGTACGGACTAGTGTAGGGAAGTCAGAAGAGTTCCCTATTACAATCGGAGTGCACCAAGGGTCCGCACTTAGTCCGTTTCTCTTTGCTATAGTCATGGACGAATTGACGAGGTCAATCCAGGATGATATACCGTGGTGCATGATGTTTGCAGATGATATAGTGTTGATCTCAGAAACGAAAGAAGATTTGGAGAGGAGGTTGGAACTATGGAGGCACACTTTGGAGTCTAGAGGGTTTCGGTTGAGCCGGAGCAAGACCGAGTATTTGGGGTGTAAGTTCAGCGGCATTAGACAAACGGAGACGGGGACGATCAGGTTGGATGGAAAGATTGTTCAGGGATCTGACTTTTTTCGATATTTGGGATCAATTCTTCAAAAGGATGGAGAATTAGATGGGGATGTGGCGCATAGGATCAAATCAGGTTGGTTGAAGTGGAAGAATGCCACAGGACTTCTGTGTGATCGAGGGATGCCCAATAAGTTGAAGGGTAAGTTTTATCGAACGACAATTAGTCCGGCACTGTTATATGAAACGGAATGTTGGGCCGTGAAACAGTCTCACGTTCATAAGATGAATGTGACGGAGATGCACATGTTACGGTGGATGTGTGGAGATACTAGACGTGATCGGTTAAGAAATGAAGTTATTAGGGAGAAAGTAGGGGTTGCACCCATCGGGGATAAGATGATGGAGAACCGGCTAAGATGGTATGGTCACGTGAGGAGGAGGCCTAGTGACGCGCCGGTTAGAAAAGTAGAAGGGTGGGGAAGTGATAATATTAGTAGGGGTCGGGGAAGACCCAAAATGACTTGGATGAGGGTGATTAGAAATGATATGAGCTTCCTAGGGCTTGAAGAGAGTATGGTGTTGGATAGGGCGATGTGGAGAGACTCTATACATGCGGAGGACTTAATCTGACTCCTTTGATTTCATTGTTTGGTTTCCCCAACTCTTTTGCCAAAACTTTTTACCTTCCAAGTTCATATGTTTTTCAATTTTTTTTTTTAATTTGTTTTGACGACTTTATAAAACTTCCTTTGAAAGTGTTTAAATACTCCGAAAAGGTTTACAACGTTTTGAAATTTCATGGCGTACACAAGACGGTTACTAGACGACGATTCATGTTAGCGAGTTAAGCATGAGTTTGGTGTCCCATGTTTCCAAAAAATTATCATTTGGGGTCTGAAGTTTATATAGTTATCGTTTAGGGACTGAGTGGGGTCCCGTTTAACTTCCGTCCACTTTGCTTTGTGCTTTCCTTCCCCCATTCATTTTCTACCTCTCATCATCACTCATCACTCATCACTCATCACTCATCACTCATCACTCATCACTCCTCCCTCAATCCTCACTCATCCTTTGATCCCAAGATTCCCATCCATATCAAACTCTTCCCCCAAACCTCGAGGACAAACCAAAAACCCAGACAAAGGCCTCTACCGCTGCCGTCGCCGCACCGCCGTCGCATCCAAATCCACCACAAAGGCATACTCCACCCTCAACCAAGTCCCTCTCCTCTCTGGCAAACATAGTAATTTGATCAAAAATCAAATTAAAAGAAAACAAAAAACCATAAATTTGAATTTGACAATTGCAGCAAATAAGCGCAGAAAAATGGTCGAAAATATTCGACCATGGTGGTGGCGGTGGTCGCATCAACCCAGAACCCTTTTGCTCCTTGGTGAGTCCAAATTTTGTAGAATTTAATTACAAAAATAGTGTCTCCCAAAATTTGTAGAAGTATTAACAAAAATACTAGTGGGTTATCAATGATGATCATGATTTTTTGCTAAGACTTTTTCTGTGTTATTTTGGATGATTTTGGTGGGAATATTTTTGATGAATTGGAAGAAATTTATTCAATTTGAATTAAGATTTTATTTGTTCATACCAATAGTGTGATTTTTGGATGCATTCCAATGGTGTGTTTGAAGTGTGATTATTTTGGATCAATTACATCAATAGGTGCTAAATCTTATTGATTTTTTACTTGTAGAGAGGGTTGAAGATGATCGATGGATTGCATGGAGAGAGAAGGGAGAGACAGAAAGATAATTATTGGAGTAGGTGGGGACTGAGAGAGGACTCAGAGGAGTGAACTAACGGCAAAACTAACGGTAGACCCTTAACGATACAATATAAACATACAGACCCCAAATGATAAAAAAGTTGAAACTTGGGACACCAAATTGGTGCTTAACTCCATGTTAGCCGACCCCAAATCATTTTGGGAATAAGGCTTGGTTGTTGTTGGTGTGATGACTCCAACAAACCAATGATGAGGTTTTATCATAAATAACACACACAAAAAAAAAAAAAAAAAAAAAAAAAAAAACCAAGTGATGAGTTTGTCCACAGCATCAAAATATTAAATAAAATATAACTACTGTAACTAAATATAAATCTCAAACATATATGCACATAGGACAAGCAAAGGACACATGTTGATAGTCCAAAACCACCATCTTCCTATACTGGCTTTTATTAGAATATTTATGTCACATAATTCAATGAATATATGACCCATTGCCATCGTTGTATATTTATATCATTTCACAAATGAGCCAACGCTTGGCATTGCGTTCAGCTCTGTTCGGAAACAAGGAGCTGGGATCAAACACTACCAGCTGTTCCTAGCTGCTAGCGAATACAGGAACTATAAGTGTTTGCTGGGTAAAAGTAAAAGTGTAAAACGATAAGCAACAGATTAAGTTTACTTTCCTACTCTCTGTTTGCATGACTTTAATCTTCAGTTCCCACAAGTTAACTATTTGTAATATACATTCACCTTTTATCATACAAAGTAGTACATCAATTACTAGATCTTTGCATCTTTGAACCAAGGAGTTTGCAAAGGGAGCGTATCCAGGACATACTTCCAGCTTCAATTTGAACTAATGCACTGATTTATTCTGCCAGCCATCTATGTGAATCTAAGAGGTGCTAATTAAGTGGCATTCACACCGTCAGCAAACCAAAGAGATAAAGGAATATGTTTCTATTACTACTCTATCTCTCCACTTCTTTCTTTCCCCCAACCCTTTCAATGTAACACGTAGATAAGGTAAAAGAAAAATACAGTATCAGTAATCATAGATGCTTTTAAATTTCCAAAGAGTAAAGGAGTAGTGGTAGCACAACTTCAAGCGCAGAAAGTACCTTTGCAGCAGCTCTGATCATGGTAGGTCCCCCAATGTCGATGTTCTCAATACCCTCTTCAAATGTAACTCCAGAAGCTGAAGTAACTTTATCATAAAACGGGTACAGATTTACGATGACAAGGTCAAAAACACCTGCCAAAACAACAAAGCTGAATAAGATAATATCCTAAGCAACAGAAAAAATAAGCAAAAATAACCCCAGATATTAACTCACCGATTCCGTGTTGTTCAAGAGCTTCTATGTGATGCTTCAAGTCTCTTTTAGCAAGGATGCCCCCGTGTATGTATGGATGCAAAGTCTTCACACGACCATCAAGCTGCAGAGGATTACTATTAGAATCAATTTGATCAGGACTTGAAATCTTGAGATATCGTTAAATTCCCACCTAATATGTCATCTACGGGTGCATGACTCTAATTATGTGGCCAACAGATGTATATCATCATCAATTCAAGAACGTCCAGATAGATCAAAAGCAACCCCAATCATCTATATCAGTCAGATGACAAGCTTAGCCCTAAAAGATGACATCTTCGAGGAAAGAAATAAAACTAAAGACCTCTGTGACATGACCCTCAAACAGGTAGCTGAGAAGAAACACCCGGAGAGAGAAAGTTGAAGCAGACAATTGTCAAAGGTCATACGGAGTATATCAGAAGTTTCACAAATAAATTATGTATTGAAAAAGACAAGGACAAACTATCTTCTAAGAGGTCATTTGGGACCCATTACACAGCCGAAAATGATGAATTTGAGAGTCCCAAGAAGATTATATAATGAGACGTAGGTTGAGTTGTTGGAATTGGACGACCCTTACTAATGGACTGGAGTTACAGATTTTGACATATTTTCACATAAGACGGCCGCAACATAACCTACAGAGAGACGGTCTCATAAGAATTTATGTTTACTTTTGTTCACCTAATATTCGAACAGAAAAAATGCATCCAGACTTCCAATTGAGGACCTTAGATACATTCCCAATCCAGTACCTATCAATAAAAGCATTTCCAAACGAACAATTTCACCAAAATCTCGTAGTACACAATATAGTGTGCGCACCATGTGTATTGAGCAAGTTTTGTAAGACATTATATAGTTTTTACCCTTAATAATGGGTCACGAGTTATTTTTGTTGCCCTAACCCACAGAAGGGATTCACTCTTTCAGTTCAGGACCCCATACAAATCCTCAATCTAGTAGTTCCATTTGCAGTGGCCACAGAGATATACTTAAGAAGAGAGATTCTTGCAAATACACAGTAGGTGCACTGTGTTACTTGGACACTGCATTAGGGCGCCGTACCCAAGTCGACACGACCCGGCCATTGATGCATGTAGCACCGCAAAGTTGCGCAAGCCATGCAGGTTGAAGGAGGGGGAGTGTAGTGCTGATAAACTAACGACAGCTATGTGTGCAACACAACAAAAAGCCTACCATTTCAGGAAACTCAGTTAGCTTCTCCACTTTAGTTACAGAAACACCAGCATTTTCCAGAGCAGTAGCAGTTCCTCCAGTTGAAACAATTGTGTACCTGGAGAAAAGATTTATGCTCTGATCAGAAAACATGGTAAGATCAACTGCAAATGAGACTGAGTCGTTAAAAAAAAAAAGTACCACGACACACTTGATCAAATCAAAAGCTAGCACTCAGATGCATACAATTTCTGGGTGCGGGAATGTTCCTAGTTCCTAATTTCCAGTTACCTGGAGCAGGTACAGCATTAGCAGAATACAGCTACCTTTGTTAAAGTAAAGAAAACTGACACTTATTTCCATGATACCTTACAACTATGTTACAGTGTTAGCAATCGTTTCAAGAATCAAGCTTTTAGCAACTGGTCTATCTTCTCGTGAAACCTCTAGTTCTCATTATAAACATAGCTGAACATACAGTTAGGTACAGAGGGAATAGCAATACAAGATTTCTTCAGATATATCATTCTCAAAGAGTTGCTTAACTGAACTCGGTAGAAAGAAGCATCGGGTCTTCGATTCCATATCCATTTTACAACTCTCCACAACTTGTCTAAATACACATGGGCTGACCGAGTAGCTCAAGTAAAGGTTGATATCCATTCTCGATCAGATATCCATTACCCAAATAAACCTAAAACCTTATCATAAATTGGAAAAAATGAAGGAAAAGACTTTTCCTGTGAACCCTTAAAACGAAACTTAACTGAAATCTAGTTCCCAAGTAAAACTAAAAAAGTGAACCAACTACCAAACTATCCTAATGAAATACCAGAGAGAAAACAGAATGAGTTGATGAGAAACAAGATTCATAAAATAACGAAAGTGCACATCGATCAAAACAGAGCAAAAGCACCAAAGAAAAACAAACAACAATACTAATGCATTCAAAACTCACCCCAAGCTCTCTAACCCTCTAGCCAGATACTCCAAATTAGTCTTGTCTGATAGAGAAATCAATGCCCTCTTGATCCCTGAACCAAGTGACAAAGGTATAAATTAAAACAGTAAATACACCCGACATCTAATTCACCAAAATACAAACCAACATAAAGAAAGAAAAGAAAAAAAAAACACATACATTTATCCTTCTAAGTCTGTTCTTCTACAAACGAGCACACGTGTAAGCATAACAACAAAAACGCCCTCTTCTTTCTCTCTTATCAATACAAAGCTACATCGGAAACATTATGAATCTCAAGCCCCCCCTCCCTCTCCTCCTCCTCATTTTCACATTAGCTCTCCAACTCCCAATTAAGCGCAAACCTCCTAGTAAGATACATTTCTATGATTTTCTTTAAAGCTTGTTCATCTACAAACGTGCACACGTTTAAGCGTAAAAACAAAAACGCCCTCTTCTTTCCCTCTTATCAACACAAAGCAATATACGAACCATTACGAAAATCCCACCTCCCCCCCCCTCCTCCTCCTCTTCACATTAGCTCTCCAACTCCCAATTAAGCCCAAACCTCCAAATGTGATAGCTTTCTATGATTTTCTTCTACCAAATTGAACAATTACACCTTACAAGCAATTACACAAGCGCGAATACATAAACCCAACACACAATTAAGAAGAGAAACCCACCTGAGGAAGAATTTGATTGCGTGTCCATGGCACCAGAAGCCACAGACGCAGCCATAACTCTAAATTGATTGCACCGCAAATTAAGGGACAAGAGGCCAACTCGAGTGTGAGGCAACACCACTGCCGCAACCTGATACCAACAAGATTACGCCTTAGTCGCAAAATGATTTGAGGCCGGCTAACACGAACTTATATAATTAACAACATTCAATTGACACTAAGAAATCAAAGCAAGTAAAGGGTATTTGTTTCACTAGCCGAATGTTTAGTACTAAGTTTTGGACCGGAGATCGAGTGAAGAATACGCGACGACTGAGTAATGATTGAGGTTGACGGCGCAACTCTACATGACACGCACGCCACAGACATCTACACAATTCAAACAAACACACAAAAAAAAAAAAGAGCAAGCGTGAAATAAACTAAGTGTACGACAATTATAAGTTTAATGGGTGAATTATTAGGAGAAAAACGCCATAGAAATGAAGGAAAAGAGTACCTGAGAGTGGAGAAGATGAGAATAGTGAGTTTGAAGAAAGGTGAAAGCAGAAGCGGCAGCCCGTTAAGCACTTCCACTCGTTTTATAGGAAAGGGGGGACAAGGGGGGTTTTGTAGCGTAAAGGAGGTGTTTGAAACTTGAAAGTTCCAAAGGTGGTGTGATTCTTGTTTTTGTGGTCGTTTAGTTGGATGTGGAGTCTCGCTAGTTATAGTTTAAGACATGTTTTATGTGAATCGGGATGGGTAAAATTCGATCATATCACATTATTATGAGTACATGAAATTTTATACGAGGAAGTTGAATTTCACTTTTTTTTTTTTTCTGAGTTTCACTTCGTTACAACAATATAAACTAAGTTTATTATCGAAATGGACATAATGCAACAATTTAAATCATAACTCACTGCGTAGTCGTGACAAAAGGGATTGGTACCGAGATTGGCATGGTGAACGATTTTGTGGGATGATGACTGGTGAGACGGGTGAATAAATCATTACGGAAAAAACACGAGATAGGTGAATCAATGATTCGAGTAAATCATAAAAGAGGTTCAATTCAGAGCTCATACGAGTATTGTACAATTTACAAGAAGGCAATAAATCAACGTGACATACAAACAGGCAAAGCTTAAAGTAAAAATTTCGATTCAGAAGATACGTAGTCTTTTCTTTAAAGAAAAAAAGGTCTGCGTATTCACATCTCTGTAGATGGTCGATGAAGACACTACCAATGCTGTTACTTGTTAGTGAATCTGGGGATCCCTTCCTGAACTTACTCCTGGTCTTGGGGGCCTTCTCCTTATGGCTTCCTGCACATCATTTACGAGATTTGTTTCCGAAAAAATAAAGAGATAGAAAATGAAACTTGGTTGAGTTGACACGAGACTCAATTGATTTAATGTGAAACCATATACTCCGTAGTTCGTGGAAAGAGATTTGCAGCTATTTATAGGACTAGCAAATACTAAGTAAATAATCGTCTCAAATTTAACTGTATGGTGCAAACTAATAGACAGTAATATCGTATAAGATATTGTAGGAGTGTATTAGACAGTATCATAGAAAAGATATTGTGATAGTATATTAGTATAGTATCTTGTCAATAAGATATCAGAGATATCTAGGACGGGTAGGGTTAGTCCAAACGTATGTAAAGTATTGTGGTATAAATACCACTCTATTATTAATGAGAATGACAACCAAGTATTCGTAACCGTAAACACAAATAGGGCGGCTAGGGTTAGCCCGAACGTATGTAAAGTATTGTGGTATAAATACCACCCTATTATTAATGAGAATGACAACCAAGTATTCGTAACCGTAAACACAAATCTACACAAACAAACAAATAATACTCGTTCTTTAAAATGGAGAAAGGCTTAATGTATATACATATACATTACAAAATATATATTCACCCATTTCTCTCTCCTCAATCCCACTGGTCATATTTTGGATTGACATTCCATATTTTGAGTTGGTATTCACATATTTTGAGTTGACATAATCATTTGTGAATAGTTTTGTTTTGATGTATTCTGAATTGACATCGTTATGTATGAATTGACAGGTTAATTCATGAGTAGTAATCTGCTACCAGTGAGCCATCAATCTTCATTTTGTGGGCATATTTTAAATTGACATTCTCATATTTTGAGTTGACAGTATTATTTGTGAGTGGTTTTGTTTTGATGGATTCTGAATTGACATCTTTATGTATGAATTGACATGTTAATTTTTTAGTAGAAATCTGTACCCGTGAGTGTGCATTTGGGAGTGAGGAAGAGAGATGTGAATCATTAAAAGTGGTGAAAATATCATCTTGCTCCCATATACATCCATAAGTATATATGTCATGTATGTTTAGCCTTACTTTTTAAAATGTAGGACATATAACATCATGCAACATGTTCTGATGTAAGACTATCTAGTTTAAAATTTCTATGAATGATGAGTAAATTTCAGAGATAAGCTGATTAAGTACCTTTCCCAAAAATTTTAAAGTCTTATCTTTGAATTAAGTACAGGATTCCAATGAATGAAAGTATTGCTAACAGTTATTGGTGTTACATACCCATGAGGCCGTGAGATAATGATTATGAGTCTTGCTATCCACGACACAATGTAACGGGTACATATGCATATAAGAAGACAACCACCTCTACACTATCAGTTGGTAACCATACTCTATACAAGAAAAAAGGTCATCTTGCAACCGATTGTTGCAACCAATGCAATATGATATCGGTTGCCAATTGAAAATTGGTTTGAGTCCATTGCTAATGAATGGTTTTAGGTTTGAAATGCCGATACCTCCGTTTTGTTGGATTCTAAACATTTGGTGTAAGAATATGTGGGGAAAGTCAAATCAAATGCTAAAATCCAAGGAACCGAGAGAGAATCTATTATTCTTAAGTAAGACCTTCAACATTATTATTTGAATGTAGGTAGTAGTGTAGCACTGCAAAAGGAACTAAATTCATTTCTCTTACAAACACTTGTCTAATTCTCCTAAAGAGTTTACTTAGCTTCTTTATCACTTTGTCCCGCAATACAAACAACCCCATATGTAAATATGTTAACATATATCGACCGGCATTAACATTAACAAGGGAAACAAATCAAACGACGGAAGTATCTTTCAACTACAACAAAAATTACACGCAATTTATCTATAGCATAATCAAATGTAGCAAATTAAAGATTGCACGAAGTAAATAATATGCTTGTGTAGTAAATTTAACATGTTTGCAGTAAATTTATAAAACTGACAGTAAATTCAACATGGTTACGATTCTATATAGAAAAAAAATTAAATTGATTTAATTCTCAAATCAAGAACCCTAGATTGTCTCTATTTCCTTATAATAATCCAACATTTACAATATTATGCAACAAAATTTACTATACATTTGGTTAAATTTACTACAAACTAACCATAGACATATTTTAATTTGTCTACATATATATAGACTCCTAATAACCGTCATGCATGCATTACAATAATATAAATTCAAAGCAAATTCTGCTTAACAATATCAAGTACGAGCATGATGATGAGTGATAATTAAGATTGTTTCATAATTAGAAATAGCTAGTATGCTAATGTTAATGTCGTTCTATTGCATGCTCCCTTGCTTTCTGATCTGCTAATCTATGTGATGCATGATATCTTATTTCTGCCTAAAACACAGTTTGGGGATAGTAGTCATAGTACTAACAAGTAACAACGTATAACAAGACCGTTATTAGTTCGTCGGGACGAGAGATAATACACGTACATTTAATTTACTAATTACGAAAACCAGTAATTAAGGACTTACAGCAGTCGCTCCAAGGTGGTGCTGATGATGAGAACCATCTAGTACTACTGGTTCTGGCTCCACTGCCGCCGGATCACTTAAATCGCCGCCGCCGCCATCGTCTTCACCACCACCAAGACTAACATCGCCACCTTCATCACCACCTTGTTCCGGTGCAGCTGACGGTGGAGGACAATAACTCTCCTCCTCCTTCTGCGGCTTCTCTTTACTACCTACTCCATCTTCATCAGTAGCAGTTGCACCAGTAGCAGTCGTCGTCGTCGTTGCCGTAGAGTCATCAGTACAACAGCAACAACAACAACGTTGATAAGCTGCAGACTCATCAGAAGACTCAGTGAAACCAAGACACCTGAGTATAGCTTTTACCACTTCTTCTATGAAATCATATGGTTTCTGAAACATATTATTATTATTATTATCATATGATGATGCTGCTGCTACTACTTCCTCTCTCACCTCTTTGCTTTCTTCCATTATCTCTCTCTCTCTGAGTTTTGTTTTCTCTCTCTTGTACCTTGGTTTAGGTAGTTCTGATGATGTGTGTGTGTGTGTCTGAAGTTCTTGGATGGGAATTTATTATGGGGTTGGTGAAGTATATTTATTATCACAACTCATCAGAAATGTATATTTATGAACTTATGATATGAGTATGAATATGATATTTTTGTATGAATATGATATATCCAGTTTTTTTTAACCTCTGGTGGAGTAGTAATATAGAAATTTATTGAAATACACCATAGGTTAGCTTTAATTTGTATTGTTGACAGTCAACTAACACATGCATGTCTCAGTTTCACTACTCTATAGATTTTGTATTCAGCTTTTGTACTCTTCTCAACTCATCTAGTACTTAGTAGTTAGTAGTCATCTTTTTATTCATGGCGAGGCGTTGACTGAGCTCGTTCTGCTTTGGTCAAAAATATGTATTATGGCCTACTTTCAGCTTAGCGGTTATCTAGTAACCTTACTACTATAGGGAAATCCGTTTCGAAAAACTAGGATGTACGTTTATGGATCAGGGGATGTAGATTGCAGATCTTGGGAAATAGATTACAGATGAGGGGAATGAGTATAGAAGACAGAAAATACTAAAAGTATGAGAGTTTTGTAGGTGGAAAACCCTTAACTTCTGTATAAGGAAAAAACCCACCGGAAAATGACTTTATCCCACCAAGTATTCCACTAGTTCCATTGTAGGTAACGTATACTTACTATGTAGATTTCTAGATCAGACTAGTAATACAAGGGTAGATGGGTAGGAACTCGAATATAAGTATAGTAATTTGATTGTGGTGTTGAATATCCTCTTCATTTGCCTTCGAGTGTCCTTTTATACTTGCTCCCTTATTAGTAATCAATTCCGTTCATTATTGTCATTCCTTGAATCTCTCCTCATGTGGTTCCACCATTCACTCGACAACATAAATGCAGCATTAATCCTCATTATTGTAGAATTTAATTTCCTCATATTGTCCATATTAAATTGGCCTTTTTAATTGTATAATATTTTCACTATTGCTGCCATTATCTCCATAAGTGACGGAGAATTAATTATATTAGCCGTTGTTGACTCATTCAAACGTTCTAAGGTTTTTCAATATGGAAATAGAAGTAGTTCCCCCTTAGCTCTACAGGGTGGATCCGAATTCATTCTAGATCCGAAGTAGGTATAATTGTTGGAAATTCATTCCCCAACACGTTCCACCTAGGGGTTTACGGCAAGGTGACCCTATATCACCTTATCTTTTCATCTTTTATGCGGAGGCATTATCAAGGTTAATTGACATGGCAGTGGGGAGGAAGGCACTGTATGAGATACGCATATCTAGGAGGACTCCTACGATCTCGTATCTCTTCTTTACAAATGACAATATTGTTTTGTGTAGAGCGAGAATGGAGGAGTTTCAATGTGTAAGGGAGGTCATTCGTGTGTATGAGGGAGCTTAGGGTGAATCTTCATAAATAGGGCCGAAGTATCTTTTAGTCCTAACGTGAGGGAGGAGGTAAAGGCTGAGCTAGAAGGGATGTAGGAGGCACGTGTGGTCGACTAACATAGCAGGTATTTGGGTTTACCGGGTACTATGGGTCAGAACAAGAGAGTTGCCTTCAAATAAATAAATTAAAAGATCGATTTTGGTAAAAGTTGCAGGGGTGGATGCGGAAGTTGGTGTGTTTCACAGGTAGAGAAATCCTAATAAAGGTCGTGACCGCGCGACGATTTCTACCTATCATATATATGAGATTGTTCAAGATTTCGGCAAGCCTTTGTAATGAACTAATCTCGATTGTGGCTCGTTTATGGTGGAGAGCCAAGGAGGGCAAGTGAAAAATTCATCGGGTGGCGTGGGATAAACTTGGTGGCTCGAACCTGGATGGATGCCTCGATTTCGACACTTGGGAGCTTTTAACGAAATAATGTTATGAAGCAGGCATGGTGCCTACTTTTAAACCCGAAGGCTCTAGCGACAAGGGTACTTTAAGGTTCGGTATTTTCCAGAGACATCCTTCTTGGAAGCTGGAGTCAGTAACCAGTCGAGCTATGTGTGGCGAAGCATTGAAGGGGTATGATCTCTTCTGGAGGAGGGATGCTGATGGATCCTTGACAATTCTATAAGAGCATGGCATGTCGGGTGGACGGCGAGGAGATCATCGGGTCGTCTTATATCTCCGTTGGTAGGACACTTTGAGGCTAGAGTTGCGAATTGGGTGGACGAGGATTTGAGGTGCTAGAAGTGTGAGGTGGTGTGTGCCCGACCAGCAACATGCATCCCAATCCATATTGCATTGCTTGACTATCCAATACGCCTTATGTTCCATCTCGACAAGTAAACGACCGACAAGGTAAGTGAGTAGGATTAATTGGTTAATTATTGCATGAGAATGATTTAATCGACTAATTGAGATTTAGATTAATTAGTTGAGAGGGTGTGTATCGTTTTGTTGTCCCCTATTTTTGCATAAATCAACTTATTGAGTCTTGTTTGTCAATTCCCCTAACTAAAGTCACCGCCATTGTTGCATGAACCTCACTATAAACCCCCCTTAGCGTCTAATTTAATCGGGTTTCATCTAAAAGCCTTCGTTTTTATTACTCTAATAGTTGATTAGTGATAATTATTAGATAAAACTCCAACCTTAGTTTAGATTAGACTAAAATTGAACTACAATCGATAGTCAATCACCTCGTCCTCATGGATTCAACCCTAAGTTATACTAGGATTGATTAGACTTGTTTGAAACTCGTTTTTAGGCATGTCGAAATTCAAATGAGGATGAGCTATAGCACGACTTGGCATTTGCACAGATGTCAGAAGCTGAGTGGAGAGTCACCAGCAAGAAACATCAACTGACAACTAGCCACGTGCAGAAAATATCCCAGGTTCTAGAAGATTCAATGGGGACAGCTCATCATTTGCTACGCCAGCACTATTTTTATCCATTTGTACTTTTTAGCTTGAATAGCAAGCGTTTTGTAAATGCATTGCACCCGAAAATACAAGATAGTGGTATTGACAACCAATGGTTTGTAATGAGGCTCCACTTATAAGGACATTGGTCCTCGATTTTAGTTTTGATGAATAGTTTAATCAAATCTCACCATTCATACTTAAGTGACTCTCAAGAAATCACCACAGATTTGTGCTACTTGAGAACACTAGTCTTGTATTAAATAGCTCAAAGTTTCAATCTTTATACAATAATTACTTTGATGTATTTCAGACCTTATCATTTGGTTATCTGACCTATGGAGGTGAGAAGATTCCAAAGCTCATCAGCTACAGTCGTAGCCTCGTAGGGGTACAACAAATGTGATAGAGGTGCAGCAGATGAACAATAAGATCATTATCCTTACGCTAAGCCTGGCTGCGCTCACCGTCGAGCTTGAAAAGTAGAATAATAAATCTGGTAGCAACTCTGATAGTGCTAATAATTCTTGTACAAGTCTGACCCACTATATGTCCAATAAGATGGGAAATCAACTTTGTAAGCTCATAAATCCTTAATTGAGCTTAGAAGGTGAAAGGCTTGTTGCTAGTATGATGGTAGGAATCTATTATAAACGTATCATAAGAACCTTTAGTTCCCAATATGGGAAAAACAATTTTCATAAACTACTTTGCATAATCGTGGGCGTTACAAACTTCCCCACTTAAAGCACATAGCGTGTTCGTTGCGCCTAAACCACAATCCAAACCAATAACTACATAGGTCCAGGATCTCCCCCACTAGATGGCCGGTTTGCCCAGGCCAAGCCCTAGCAGCCAGCACGTAGTCGCAGGGTAGCTCTAATATCATCTGTAATAGCCTGATCCACCATACATGGTAACACAACTCAATAAAATGGAAAGTCAACTTCTTAAACTCCTAAGAGTCTTAATTTTCCAATGTGGAACAAACAAACTTTCACAAACCATTTTCTATAATAGTGGGGTGTTACAAACTTTCCCACTTAAAAAGCTTAACGTCCTCGTTGCGCTTAAACCACAATCCAAGCCACTAGCTACACAGGTCCATGATCTTCTCCTAGTTTAATGGTATCAGAGCAACCTTTCGGGCGCGTGTTGATCATGTGTTCAGCAGCGCGCACCAGATCAGCAGTCTAACGTATAAGGTATCGAAATATAAATGATACATAATGAAAAGGATATTACCTATGGTACCCCCGAGGTTTGAGTCGTTATCGGTGGTACTCCTGTGGTTTTGCACATATCCATGGTACCCCTGAGGTATCGTTTTCACACAAAAAAACTGTCGGAGCTATATCGCCGTTTGCTTTGTTTCTTTTTATTTTAGTTATGCTAATTAACCGCCACTAATCTAACTCACTCCTTGTAATCTTAAAAACACCCACCCACCCAGTTTATCATTCATCAGAAGTTATTGCACTTCCCAAAAAGGACAATTTATTGGTGGGAAAGCATTGAGTGCTCGGAAACTAGATGAAAAAAAAAAATGAAGAACATTTGAAGGGTTTCCGCCATCGATTCTCGGTTCCTAGTGCAGTGAGGCTATAATCCAACAGTAAGGTATGCACCTCGTCTCCTTACATGCAATTTTTTTAATCTGTTTGAATTTTGAATTATAGATTTTTTTTTGTTTGAATTCTTGATTGATGGTATACGTTTGGATTTACTTTGGTTGGTTCTAATATTATGGAGCACCTTTTGTTGATGTTTTGGTTGATTTTGTTGGTGGTGATGATGTTGGGGTTAGTACAGACCCCACTACTCTTCGTCTTTTTTTTAATGGTATATTGGCTTCTTCTTCTTCTTCTTCTTCTTGTTGTAGCTCTTGTTGTTGTTCTTGTTATGCTGAGAAGTTAAGTATTGAATGTTGGTGTAGGTGTAGGATGAGGAGAATGAAGAATTCATGGCTAAAACCTTAGCTTGAAGCTTGAAGAAAATGGCCAAAAGAGGGACGATGAACAAAGCTTGGAAAATTTATGAACAACGGTTGTCGGGAAAAGAAATTCCTAAAGTTATCTAGGTAAGAAAGGCCCTCCGAACCACTAATGGTGAGGATTGATGAAACTTGAAAAAGATGATCAGAACTTTAAGCTCAAACAAAGATGGTGAGGGGAGAGGAGAGAGATGAAAAGGAAAAGAAACTTGAACAAGATGATAAATAGTGTGATTAATAATGTTAAGGTAGTAAAAAAGAAAGGAAACAAATGGCCTAAGAACTCCGTCAGTTTTTTGGGTGAAAAAGAAATCTCAGGGGTACCGTAGAAAATATCTTTTTTTATAATATACGGAAAATCGTATATATTTTTATACTTAATTCATAATTAATTATACACTACGGGTATTTTAACTTATTCATGATCATCATGTAATTACTTCGATCTGATACATTGGAACTACCATAAAAAGTAAAACGGATCCTCTATCTCAGTTTGTGACCCACTCCGGTTGAAGACCAATCAGAATCTGAATTTTTTTTCGAAATAGGGCTCAAAAAATAAATATTGAACAAAATGGGTCGGATTTATTTTGGCTAAGGGTGAAACCTCCATTGAAACCGCCACCCCCCATGGAGGTTTCACTCTCGGCCAAAATATGGGTGAAACCTCCATGGAGAGTGGCGGTTTTACTCAAGTGAAACCGCCACCCCCATGGCGGTTTCACCCTCGACCAAAATATCACCCACTCGATTTGTATCTCATTTTTGTGAAGAAACCGCCATGGAGGGTGGCGATTTCTCTCCACTTAAAACCGCTAGGGGCACTGGCGGTTTTGTCCTGGACCTGAAATGGGGTGAGGTGCACCCCATAAGATTGAACATTTTTCAATCCGACCCATTTTGTTTAGTATTTATTTTTTGAGCTCTATTTCGAAAAAAAATTCTCAGAATATTGCAAACCACATATTTATTAAAGTAAATAAATTTATTTAGTTTTATATATGAAATTACTGGATTCATATTGGTGCGGTAAATGAAATGGGACAAGAGATCGTATAAATAACAGTCATAAACACAATAAGTGGCTAAGATTGTTATTTATTTCTCTTTTCCAAATTAAAGTCATGTTTAAAAATAAGGGTAACATGTGCAAAGATTTAAATTGGAGGTTACCATGTTTCCAATTACAAAATCGTGGATACCACATGTAATTCGCAAAACACGAGGCTACCACGTCAATTAACCCAATTTTGATTTGCAAATGAGCGTTTCTCGAAAACGGCATTTTATGAGGCAGTGTTAGAGAAAAATATTCCAAAATAAAGTTCAATGGTTAAAACTCTTGAATCTGATATTATAGTGAGTATGGAGTATCTGACTCCAATTAAGCATCCTTTAAAAGCTTATTTTCACTAGTAATAGTTGTGCAATCTCTATAAGGAAAGATGATCAAGCAATATAGTTATTGGTTAATTGCTCTCATGAAATTCAGTAAGCTCATGTTTACTATCTGAATGGTTTAGACTCGTAATGTTTATCTGAACAAGTAAACATATATATGATATAACTTGCTAGCGGTACCTTTACAAGGAAGGAGCCCCCTTAGACAACCCCTATCATATTTTTGAAAACTTTAAATTATTAGTAGGCTAATATCTTAAGAAAAAATGTGACGTAATGACGGCTCAAAAATCAACGATGCTTGCAGATGAGTACAATGGCTCGAATACAAGCATAGCAACCATAATACTTATAGCCGATGGGGGTTCGTCATCAAACAACGAACAACGCATTCATGAGGGTCCAGGCAGCCCAAGCAAGTAATATGAATTTACGAACCTCTTCGGCATCAAGCTTGTGCAGCCCCCAGCGGAGCGATCCATGAAAGAGCTAGTAAGTGCATCGAGAAGTATGTAAAGGAAAGAGCTCCCTGCCCAAATATACTTGACCTTAGAACGATCAAATAAAGCATGGCTAACTATCTCTTCATCGTACCTATACAAGCTGCACTTCAATTCGCATGAGGGGCAATATTTCTTCGAAAGAGATTAGCTTTCACAGCCATAACACATGCACAAGCACACCAAACAAAGTGAGCGAGTTTCGGAGGAATATTAAGATCCTATATAAAACTTCATACAACCCGCTTTTCGTCCATTGCGCCATGCCCCATATTGGTAGCCCCAGCCATACTGAACCAGTTTCCATATCTGACTATGTAATTTCCATCCACAGTCGCCCACCAAAAGAGTTGATCAGCTGATAAACGTTCCACTCAGATGGATATCACGAATAAATTGTTGATCCCTCTCTTCGAAAAGGGGCTTCAGAACGTATTCCCTCCACGTACCAGTCAGATGGTCAATCAGATTGCACACCCGCAAATCCTCATCAGGATTGTTATCCTGGACAGGAACAACACCTGACGAGTCACCAAGCAGCTAAGCGCTATCCCAAACCCCTATACAAGAGCCATCACCAACACGCCACTTTAGACCCTTTAGAAGAAGAGCCTTCAAGCCCCATAGGCTACACCAAGTGTAACACTACGGATTATGGAAAGTGGTTTATGGAGTTGGTTTGTCCCACATTGGGAAAATAAAGCTCATATGATCAGTTTATAATAGATTCCTACCATAATACAACCAACAAGGTCTTCACCTTTTAGAGCCCACGAGAGGATATATGGGCCTAAGGGTTGACTACCCATGTTATTGGGTTGTGTTGCGACGTATGATTGATCGGGCTGTTACAGATGGTATCAGAGCAACCCTGCGACCGCGTGCTGAGTGCTGGAGCAAGGCCAAGATCAGCACATCGCGTTCTCTAAGTGGGGGAGTGTAACGAGTTTATTTAACCGCAAGCGTACGGGTAGTTGTAGCTAACGGGTCGATCTCAGGGAGGTATGAACAATGTCTAGGTTGTCTAAAAGATTGTGGAGTCAGCTACGCTATGGACGAAGTGATTTGAATGTGTAACAACTAATAGTAATAAAAACAAGGATGAAATCAATAAACTAAGGCCTAGGGTAAAGATATCCCCACTAACATGCACCTACTACGATCATAAAACACATAGCAAGTCAATTAAACATAGATTAGGGGAGATTATGCAAAGAACTACTTATCCCGGCGGGGCTATCATAGTCTAATCCGATTACTATCCTAAATCCTACTTCCATAGTGAAATGATCAAGTAATAAGAAGCATTAAGAACGCATAAATAACTCCCAACTAGTCCTAGCAACCCACTCCCGTGGTGAAACAGTCCTAGTCAATATTAGAGGGCTAATTACTAAACAAGAATCGCCACTTTCGCTTATAAACTCCGTTTAGCACTCAACAAGCATGAATTAATGTAAATCTAATCGCAGCAACATGCATATAAATTAGACAACAATAATCAAAATCAAGTTGATAATTAAACCTAGCCATAATAAGCCCTAATCATATGAACAAATATAACTTGCTAATTTATGAATCAAATCGTAGTATCTACATGTTAGGGTTCAATCAAACCCCTAGAAAAGACTACTCACACATAACTAAATCAAGAACAACAATGAAAAGATTAAAGCAAAACATAATTAAAGAGTAAAGGGGAAGAATTGCAATATTGTGGATTGTCTGAATAATACTTCTGAATAATAAAGAAAATAATCCGAAGAACAATAAGCGTCGTAGTCTTGAAAAGTAGAAGTGCAGAAAAATAATGAAAGCTTAGATCCCTAATACAAAGGCTCAACTAGGTATAAATACCTAGGAGGTTATTTTCCAATTACTTATTTTAAAATAGGAAATAAACCCCTGAAAACAAATAAAGAAAATCCGGAAATTATATCTCGCGCGGGCTACACGAGTCGTGCACCATAATGCACGAGTCGTGCCCTATGCAGCCCCCAAATCGTGAATGTACACGAGTCGTGCAATCAGCGCATGAGTCGTGTAAAACTGGTCCGGCAGTCCAACTTCAAACGCCTCTAATTTCTTTTTTACTTATCCGATTAGGGCGCGTGACCACTTATTAGAAAGCTAAGATCATAATCTTTCACCTCCAATTGGTTTCACTGCAAACTTCCAAGTGGTTTGGGAGATATTGAGCTCCGAAGTTGGCCCTGCGTAAATGAACTTCAATCCCGCATCTTAAATCCTCCAATACGTCCTCTTTATGCCTGAAAAGCTCAAAAACCAACAACTATACCAAGGACGTGAAATATTGCGAGAATGAATGATAATCAAGTATAAAAGGAGCAAATATAGCATTTATAGCATTGTAAAGTCCTATATAAATATGCAAAATATGGACTTATCAGGGAGTTTGTAACACTACGGATTATGGAAAGTGGTTTATGGAGTTGGTTTGTCCCACATTGGGAAAATAAAGCTCATATGATCAGTTCATAATAGATTCCTACCATAATACTACCAACAAGGCCTTCACCTTTTAGAGCCCACGAGAGGATATATGGGCCTAAGGGGTGACTACCCATCTTATTGGGTTGTGTTGCGACGTATGATGGATCGGGCTGTTACACCAAGAGTAACTAGGTCAGGTGAGCATCGACAATGGAGTCATGCTTGAAGTACCGATCTTTCAACACTCTGAAAGCTATGGAATGTCGAGAGTTGTGAAACCGCTAAATCTGCTTCCTTAAAAGAGCCAAATTAAACACTTTGAGAATAATCAAGCCCATCCCGCCTTGGCCTTTTGGGCGACAAAGCTTGCCCCAACTCATCTAGTGGATCTTTCGCTGGGACTCAAAAGACCCCCACCAGAATGGGCCATAACGGCCTGAAGCTCATCAATAATCGCAATTGAAAGAAGGAAGATACTCATCATGTAGGTGGGTATAGCCTTGGCAGCCGACTTAATAAGGATCTATTTCTCCGATTTTGATAGCAGCTTCTCTTTTCAACCATGGATCTTCTTTCACACCGACCCAATCTTTAAGACTTTCAAATATTGTTCGACTTGCCTATCATCGTCGGAAGACCCAAGTATTTCTTGGGGCCTATCAACTTCACGGACATTCAGGATCTCACGAACCTCCTCTCGAACCAACCCCGATATTTTCTTGCTAAAGCATTTATCCAATTTCGAGTAATTAATATTCTGTCCAGATGTTCTCTCGTACTTGCTGTGTAACACTACGTATTATGGAAATTGGTTTATGGAGTTGGTTTGTCCCACACTAGGAAACTTAGGCTCATATGATCAGTTCTTAATAGATTCCTACCATCATACTACCACCAAGGCCTTCACTTTTTAGAGGCCAAGCGAGAATTTACGGGTTTAAAGGGTGAATTCCCATCTTATTGGGTTGTGTTGCGACGGAAGGTGAATCGGGCTATTACATGTTGACTATATCAGCTATAACCGAACATTCCATCATATTCGATCTAGCAAACAAAATATTGTCATCGGCGAAGAACAGATGGGAGACCCTTGGGGTACCTTTACAGATCAGACTCTCGCCCCATGAATTTTCACTTCCGTGGCAGCCTTGCCTATCATCGTAGAAAACCATCTGCACACGACAAAAACAAGTATGGTGAGATAGGGTCTCCTTGACGCAACACACGTTTAGGAACAAAACTCACTAGAAAGCCTACCATTAAACTTAAAAGTATGAGACACCAAGCCCAAACACTGCATAACCTGTCCCACCCAACATGCTGAGAACCCCATTCATAACATAACTCTCTCCAAGAAAGATCAATCAACACGATCGTCGGCTTTGCTCATATTAAGCTTCAAAGGAAAGCTACCTCCATGTCCCTTAACTTTCCTCTTCATATCATGAAAATTTTCAAAGGCTACAAGAGCATTATTAATAACTAAGGAGAGGTTTCAACCTATTCGCCATAGTTTTCGAAAATATTTTATACAACACATTACACAAACTAATCGGGCGGAACTCTGTAACTTTTTTAGGCTCTGAACATTTTGGAATGAGGGCAACGATAGTCTTATTCACGTCATCATGCTGATTGATACGACCCACCCACCAATCACGAACAAAGGCACACACATCACGCCCGACAATGCTCCAGTGCTTTTGATAGAAAATGGCATGCTTTTATTCATGTTCTCTTAAAACTTATTTTAAACATGTTTATTTGTGTTACTCCCTCCATTTCTTTTGATTCTTTACGTTTGGTTTGAATCTGTGAGAGAAATTCAAACCAAACGCAAAGAACCAAAAGAAATGGAGGGAGTATTTCTTTCATCTCTTTGCTTTCCTTTGCTACCCACGTGATTTGTGAGTAAATTTCATATTAGAGGGATTTGGGGAATTGCATAAAGTTAGGGTCTTTTCGGATGGGTCTTTAATCTAGGGAGCTCATAACGTCCACAAATCAACCGACCCACGCTTTTTTTGTGTCTGCCAAGTCGTAGACCCCATCGGGTTTATGACTTTTCAGGCACAAAAGAGTGTGGATCATTTGATTTCAGTGTGACGTTATTATTACCCTCAATATATTGATGTTTTTAAAGCTTGATAGTTGTTTCTTGTCTTTTCACATCATTTTGTTTGCGTGATTTCCCGACTTGATCATTTGGGTAGTCATTTTCCGTAACGAGCCGGCATGGGAGACCCAAGGATCGCTTTAAACGCACGGGTTCAGGGAATAGTGTAACAGCCCGAACCACCGTCCGTCGGAACACAACCCAATAAGATGGGAAGTCACCCCTTAGGCTCATATATCCTCTCTGGGCTCTAAAGGTGCAGGCCTTGTTGGTAGTAAGATGGTAAAAATCTATTATAAAATGATCATATGAGCCTTAGTTTCCCAATGTGAGACAAATCAACTCCATAATCCACTTTCTAAATTTCGTAGTGTTACAAACTCCGCCACTAAGAGAACGTAACGTGCTCGTTGCGCCTCGGCCAAACCATATCAACATCAACACAAGTCCAAGATCTCCCCCGCTAGACGGCTGACCTTGGCCTTACCCCAGCACTCAGCAGTCAGCACGCGGTCGCATGGTTGCTTTAATACCATCTGTAACAGCCCGATCCACCGTCCGTCGCAACACAGCCCAATAAAATGGGCAGTCACCCCTTAGGCCCGAATATCTTCTCGTGGGCTCCAAAAGGTGAAGGCTTTGTTGGTAGTAAGATGGTAGGAATCTATTATAAACTGATCATATGACCCTTAGTTTCCCAATGTGAGACAAATCAACTCCATAATCCACTTTCTAAATTCTGTAGTGTTACAAATAGTGGAACAATTGCTCGAGAGAGAATTAATAATAAGCTATTAAGGCTTAGATATTAAGGCATATGCTCGCCGAAGGTCGGCAAAGTTGAGCCACCCACGCACGCCGATACTACCCTCCCAGCCGGTCATACCATCGTTTCCATGCCATACATTATCGAAAAGTGTACAAACATGAATTTTCTTGCACCTTATAATCCAGCAGATAAAGTAGAGGGCCTATGCTGAAGGAGGGGCGACCCAAGTATGAATCATTTTTCGATATTTAAATCTTGCCGTTTCTTCCAATGTTTCTTAGTTCAATGATGGTCGGTTGATTGTCCTTTTTTTTAATTTTTTCTTTTGCGAAAACTAGACCAGGCCACCATGGTATTTGTCAGTCAGCTTCACGAAGGAGGGGTGATGTCGACCAAAACCAACGATATCATTGTCAATCAACAACGCCATTGACAATCAACGGTGGTAGTGGTGGTCACGACTAACATTGACAAAGAGGGGGAAATTAAGTAGGAGGTATGAAAAATGAGAAGAGGGAAAGAGGGGTGGAGGGGCTAGGGAGTAATGTGAGATACTCCGTTAGGAGTATTTGTTTAGCAAATAGGCACACGGAAGAAAACGGTTCAACTGATTTCAATTTCTAGTTCTTTCTTTCTTAGAACCCTCCCAATTTTCTAAACAAAAGATCACATTACCTAACATATATTAACTACGAAACATGAAGACCTCTGGTAACGAGTTTGTGGTCTTTATGGTTTTGGACACGTACATGTACGAAAAGCTCCCCTAAGTTGCTAGTCTATGTTCCATATGATTTTGGACATGGACACCACGAGGATACGTGTTTGGTGCCTAATTTGGTTTCTTGTTCAATCTGGACAGAGAACTTGCATTGTAACATGAGGGATATCAATTGGAGCGTGAACACCTCGTGGTTATCTCTATGACACAAAACATACACTGCATTCCCATAAACATTCTTATTCTAGAAAACTTTTATGCTCTCTTTTCACATCTTTAACAATCACACATATTTTCTATTTCTTAGACGTCTTCTCAGCGGTCATTGTCATCGGTTGTCATTTTGCTTGTTATGAAGTACTTCGTTTGGTTTCACGATGTCTTATGGTTTGATTAAGAGTACACTAAATTACTGTTGGGACAAAAACAGAGTTGGCTAACTTGGTTTATAAGTGTGTTGTAACCCATTCATACCCAAAAGTTTAAGCCAATGAGTAGAGGCACAACCACACTTATAAACATCTTCCACTTCTCTTGTTTTTCCAATGTGGGACAATTTAACACATATGGGAAATTCCCAACAATTACACATTTTAAATTATATCCGTTCTCTACTAAGTATATTCGGCCTGGGTTTGTACTCGTGCAACTTTAGTAGTGTCGATATAATGTATTCCAATTAACTCGATATTATTTGCGATCAAATACTTGACAATAACTCACAAGTTTAAAAAAAATCTAATAGGAGATTAATCTTAGCGTAAGTGGAATGCACATGCACAAGCAATTAATGGTTTGATAAATGGTGCCTCAAATTATCCATTTTAAGCAGGCAAATTGTTGTATGAGACAATCTCACATGTGAGACCAGATCCAATAATAAAAACCCATTAAATTACACATTACCTCTCAATTATTTTTATCTCACCATATTTCTCATATATTTTGTCCATTTCTATGGTGAATACTACATTTAATTGACTCAAATATTTACATTAAGTATTCGAGAATTTATATTATGAGTTTAAAGATTTATATATATATATATATATAATTCAAAAAATTATAACGAAAATTCAAGGTTTAAGTTAAATTAGAAATCTATCTAATATATATTATAAAAGCGGAGTACAACCCTTCATTGATGGACACTTGGCACAATTCTATTGGATATGAATAAATAAATATTATTGGGTATTAGGATATGTAAAAATACTATATAAAGTATATAAATATTGATAAGGAAATTAATAAAAAATATAACTATCATAATAGATTGAAAATTTAGATAATTTTAATTTACAAGAAAAAAGGAAAGTTTAAATTTTATTAAGAGTTCAAAATATTTAATGGTTGAAACAGTCGAATAAAAATGATCTTCAGTCTATATTAAGTATATGATTCTCTTCCAATTTGTTAACTAGGATCATAATAATTGTGACACGTTTCGTTTTCCAACATCTTACGAAAAAATGTCCAAAATAAATGTGCAAATCATAGAGAATTGGAGCAAGTATAAGCCTTAAGGTGAATTATTATTAGTTTACAAAATAATTATAAAGTTATCTGTTCACTAATTTTGCCCATTTCACTTGCTTTTTCGTATAAATGTGAAAAGAGGTTTTATTTCAAACATATTCAACTAGATTAAGGAATATGTTCAAGATATAGTCAGTAGTGAAGATAATATGCATATACTAAGAGTTAGTAATTAGTTCGTGGTTTGGGTTGAACATTACTTTGTTATGTAGCACTTATTTATGAATTTATCTATACAATTTGCGCTCTCTATCTCTCTCTTGGCTTCTTGACTACTATTGTTTCATTTTTTTTCTCCAAAAGTTTCATTCTCTTATAAGAATCATAATCAAGTTCAGGTTGGACATTATCATGTTATCTAGCGTTGGTTCTAAATAGGGGTTCATAAATAGGATTAAGTTGACTCAAGTTCTACCACGTCCAGTTTTTGGATTTCTCGCATAGTGACACCTTTGATGCAAACAATTAAAGTAAAGAACACTGTAAAATGATGACCATATAATAGGCTCTGTCAAATATTTATTTACATTTGTAATGTAACAACTAAACTGTATTTTTTTTTTCAAACATTAAATAAGGATCAATGCAACATCATCATCAAAATCGAAGGGAGTATAAGTCCTTAAATTAGTTGTTATTCTTAAAATTGATTATAATCGTCTTTACATTAAATAAAAAATTGAGGAGTAATTAACTGTGACACGTTCACTAAAAAAAATCATTTTGTAGCAAATCATTTATTAAGAAAAATTGATAAGCTTAACACAAAGGCGGAAAAAGAAATAATAGTAACTTGGTCTTTAATTTACTACTTCCTATTCCATTATATTTCTAAAAACTTCAACTGGATTAAAAGTCGGAGAACCAAGAACATGACACTTATTAATACAATTATGTATAGAGTCATTGACTTCATTAATCGTTTTAAAACGATCAATAAATTATATAAAGATAATGATGTAAATTATTAAGCGAAATATGTTTTCTATTGGTAAGATGATTAAGGCTCTGTTTGATCTAATATGAATTGATTTGATTGCTCCTAATCTAATCTGATTTGATTTGAATGACTCTGAACTGATCTGATATGATCTGAATTAGCTGAAAAATTGATTGAATTTTAACGAATAGTACCAAAATAGACCAAATTCATTGATCGTTATTTCAGCAATTTTGATTCGATTTCATCTGATTTGAACAACTCTGATTTAATCTGAATAATACTTTTATTAAGTCCTATCAAACAAAGGCCTATCAAACAAAGGCTAAGGCCCTGTTTGATAGGACTTATTTGTTAGAACCTAAGGTGGTTTAGACACTCTAAACAACACTTAATAACTCTATTAAGTTGAACCTTAGGTGATGATCGATTTGCATGTAGTTAAAAACAACTAAAAACCGAGTTTAAAGATCGTATACCTTGTTTTGGCTCTAGGTTGTGCTCTCCTTTACTAAGGAGTGTCTTGAGCTGCTTAACGAGGATGATCCTCCTTCCAAACTTTGATTCTTGAGCTCTTCTAATCTCCCACGGCACGTACCAAAGGATTCACGAGAAAACCGAGTTATTATGTACTAGTAATAACTCGGTTTACCCCAAAAACAAAATAGCCCTAATCCCTAACAATTAGGATCAATTAGGGTGAAGTATTTTTGTGTTTAGATGTGTTTTTGAGCTACATGCAAAGCTCAAAAAACTTGGTGGCTATGGTGAAATAGTTGGCTCTTTTTAGAGAGGAAGAAGATGATGATTCTTTCCTCAATTTTTTTGGGTTTATTTTTGTGTTGAAAATGATTAGTTCTCTAAGTCTAAACATGGATTAGACTATATATAGTGGTGGGTTAAATTAGTAAATCAAATTTACTAATTTGCCCCCACTTACATTAACCAACCTTTAAGGTATAGTAAGGTTAATTTAGTCATTTCATAACTTAACTAACTAAGTTACAATTAACTATTATATATTGATATAATAATTATATCTAATCATATTTTAGCTAATAATTACAACTCTTGTAATTAATTCTAGCTAAATTTGTCACGACTGACAAATCACAACAATACCCGTATAATTACTAATCTCAAATTTAGTAACTTATACACTGATAAAATTTCTATTTTATCAGTGGTTTATTTATTATCAATTATCTTATAATCAATAATATAATAAACTCTACAGCCTGATACTAAACACATTGCCAGTTAACTATTAACTGGCTGACAGGAGTTCATCACGTTATCCTATATAGGTATGACCGATAGGGATCAGTCGATCTCCGCCATCTTACGACGACAATAACGTCAAACCCTAGACGGCCAATCGTTATTGATTTACGTTGATCAACTGATAAGTTCATCTTATAAACTGATCCCTGTTTATTCCATAATTGAGATTTATTAATCAACGCACTATTGTCGGAGGACACTAGTCCAACAATCTCCCACTTGTCCGAGACAAGTATGTGCGTGATCGACTCTCTTGCCCTTTATATCTCCCACTCAATGCAAGATGTCTTTCAGGTCTCTCCTGCACCCGATGTGAATCGTAAAGTGGTTTTCTCGATCGAGAGTGCAACTGTCTGACCGGAAAAATCTACCTTAGATTGCTTCCGAGCGTGGCCACGCATTTCCAGTTGCTACTCCTCGAGTGGCCTAAAGATATTAACCCTGACGTGGGCGGACAATCCCTTCACTCTATTTTCATTGTTCCATACAACTCACAGTGACCCAAAATATGCCCTTATAACCTCCTTTAACGGCACGACTTAGGACATAAATCAAAGCCACTATTTATTGCACAAACTCTGGCAAATAGTTTCAAGTCAAAAGAATCGACTCAATGGTATAATACAGTGCTCCTAGCTTCGACCCAGCAATAGGAATCTGAAGGTGGTCAAGTCCGACAGAGTGTCTCACATTCTACTTGTGTAAACGACCGGTCATCCCATGACCTATGACTTTTGAACCAGTCATCCTAATCGACTTACACTCTAGTCACTTAGAGTCGTCACCTCACATTGTGACTAGGGACTAAATTATTCTGCTATTCCTGTTCACTTCATAGGGCTCAAATCGTCTCTACGACCTATAAGAGTTTAACAGAATGTATATTTATTCAGCATATACAAAACTGAATAAATTTAAACGATAAAATCTGTATATATATATATATATGTCAATACAAAGATCTAACTATTACATACCATATAATCTACAACCAATCAGTCATGCGTCTCAATCCCATGGACGCTACATGACTGTTGTGCTTAGCCAGTGTCATCGGTTTAGTCAAAGGATCGGCGACATTATCATCTGTCCCGATCTTACAAACCAAAATATCTCCTCGTTCCACAAAATCTCGTATTACATGAAACTTCCTGAGTACATGTCTAGACTTGTTACTAGACTTAGGCTCTTTAGCCTGAACTATTGCTCCACTATTGTCGCAATAGATGGTGATAGGATCTGCTGCTGCCGGAACAATCTTCAGCCCTTCTAGAAACTGCTTGATCCATACCGCTTCTTTTGCAGCTTCTGAAGCCGCAATGTACTCTGCCTCCGTTGTAGAATTCGCTGTGCCAGATTGCTTGGAACTTTTCCAGCAGATCGCTCCACCGTTCAGAGTAAAAACATAGCCGGATTGAGATTTCATATCATCTCGATCAGTTTGGAAACTAGCATCTGTGTAACCTTTTACACGTAGCTCAGTATCTCCTCCAAACACTAAGAATGTATCTTTAGTCCTTCTCAAGTACTTTAGGATATTCTTTACAGCTATCCAGTGACTTTCACCGGGATTAGCCTGATACCTGCTCGTCATGCTCAAAGCATGTGAGACATCAGGCCTCGTACACATCATAGCATACATGACTGATCCAACTGCGGAACCGTACGGGATCTTTTTCATGCGTTCAATATCTGCGGGCACAGACGGACATTGAGACTTACTCAGAACTATTCCGTGACCCATTGGTAGATATCCTCTCTTGGATTTCTCCATATTGAATCTCTCAAGAATCCTATCTACATAAGCTTCTTGACTTAATGCCAACATCCGTTTTGATCTATCTCTATAGATTCGGATGCCTAAGATGCGTTGCGCTTCTCCTAGGTCCTTCATCCGAAAATGATTTCCTAACCATCCTTTAACTGAGTTAAGGGTCGGAATATCATTTCCTATGAGAAGTATGTCATCCACATACAGGACCAGGAACGTTACCTTGCTCCCATTAAACTTCATGTACAAACATGGTTCCTCAACACTGCGAGCGAAACCATTTTGTTTGATTACATAATCAAACCGATGATTCCAGCTCCTGGATGCTTGCTTAAGTCCATAAATGGACCTTTTAAGCTTGCAAACCTTCTCAGGATTGCGTGGATCGACAAAACCCTCTGGCTGTGTCATATACACTTCCTCTTCCAGAAACCCGTTCAGGAAGGCGGTTTTGACATCCATCTGCCATATTTCATAATCATGAAACGCAGCAATCGCTAAGATTATCCGAACGGATCTGAGCATCGCAACTGGTGCAAATGTTTCATCATAGTGAATACCATGAATTTGCGTGAAACCTTTCGCCACTAGTCGAGCTTTGAAAACGTCCTTGTTTCCATTCATGCCGATTTTGATCTTATAGATCCATTTGCATTTCAGAACTTTTGTTCCAACTGGCACATCTACCAAGTCCCATACTTGGTTCTCGTACATGGAATCCATTTCAGATTTCATCGCCTCCAGCCATTTTGTAGAATTTGGACATGTCATGGTTGCGTTGTAGGTTGCGGGCTCGTCACTTTCTAAAAGTAACATTAAGTATTTATCATCATCTTCGATAATACCTAAGTATCTCTCAGGTGGGTGACTTACTCTCCCTGACCTTCTAGGAACGGAGGTTGGAACCACTATATCAGAAGTTTCAGGGCTGTTTTCTCGTAAAACATCCTGATTATCTTCCTCTGTTTGTGACTCCTGAACTTCTCTAAGTTCAAAATTTCTCCCACTCTGTCTTCTAGAAATAAATTCCTTTTCTAGAAAGACAGCATCACGAGACACAAACACTTTGTTCTCCTGACGATTGTAGAAGTAATATCCTCGTGTTACTAAAGGATAACCTACAAATAGGCATTTATGGGATATGGGTGCTAGCTTATTGTCAGAACGGTTCTTAACATAAGTTTCACAGCCCCAAACCTTTATGAAAGAGAAGTCAGGAACTTTTCCTTTCCATATCTCGTATGGTGTCTTTGGAGCTGATTTTGTCGGACTCCTGTTCAGCAGGAAAACGGCGGATAGTAGAGCGAAACCCTAAAATGAATCAGGAAGCTCAGCCTGACTCATCATAGATCGAACCATATCTAATAGGGTTCTATTTCTCCTTTCAGCAACACCATTCATCTGTGGTGTTCCAGGAGGTGTTAATTGTGATACTATACCACAATCTCTCAGGTGATAACTGAATTCGTTACTCAAATATTCACCTCCACGATCAGATCGTAAGGTTTTGATCTTCCTATCAAGTTGGTTTTCAACTTCCCTCTGAAATTCTATGAATTTCTGTAGGACTTCGTCTTTGTTCCTCATTAAGTAGATGTATCCATATCTACTAAAGTCATCTGTGAATGTGACGAAGTAGTTGTAACCACCTCTGGCTGTGATGCTCATTGGACTACACACATCTGAATGTATTAGTTCCAATAGCTCACCAGCTCGAATTCCTTTTCCCGAAAAAGGTTTCCGTGCCATCCATCTTGCCTAATAGGCAAGATTCACATTTATCAAATGATTCGTAATCAAGTGATTTGAGCACTCCACTGGATACGAGTCTCTTAATGCGTTTTTCGTTTATATGACCTAAACGACAATGCCAGAGATAAGATAACTCAGGATCACCTGATTTGAGCCTTTTATTTTCTACATGGTAGACATCAGTGGTTAAGTCTAAAACATATATTCCGTTGATTGACGGGGCTATTCCATAGACCATATCATTGTGCGAGAAGGAACAACATTTGTTTTTAATTTCAAAACGAAAACCTTCCGCGTCTAACATAGATACAGATATTATGTTTTTGCTCATGGTTGGTACATAATAACAATTATACAAGTGCAATTCCAACCCTGACGCTAACGACAAAACATATGTTCCTACGGAAACAGCAGCTATCCTTGCTCCGTTTCCAACGCGTAGGTCCACTTCACCCCTTGCTAGCGCTCGCACCTCCTGCAGCCCCTGCAAATGATTACAGAGATGAGATCCACATCCAATATCTAATACCCACGACGTGGAACTAGCAAAGTTTATGTCTATAGTGTAGATACCTGAAGCTTTCTTCTCCTCCAGGTATTTGGGGCAGTTGCGCTTCCAGTGACCTACTCCGTCACAATGGAAGCACCTTTAATCGGGGTTCGTGCTTTTGGGCGGCTTAGTCTTTGCGTTTACTGGCGCTTTTCCTTTGCCCTTGCCCTTTCCTTGCACGGGTTTCTTCCCCTTTTTCCCTCGGTTTTCGAACTTGCCACCTTCCTTCCTTACATTTAGCGCTAAAACATCTCGTTTTCCGCTAGTACTCCCACTTGCGCCCATGTCTTTCTCTGCTTGGACAAGCAGAGCATGAATTTCATTGAGGTTTTTCCTCAAATCGTTCATGTTAAAATTCAACCTGAAATTGTTGAACTCGTCATGTAGCGAGTGGAGTATACGATCTACCGCGATTTGGTCGGAAATCGGGCATCCCAGTCGTTCTAATGTCTCTACGTTTTCGATCATTTTGAGCACGTGGGGACCAACAGGCTGTCCCTTGATTAAACGTGCCTCAAAGAATCGGCTGGCGGCATCGTATTGCAATATTCGCGGTTTTTGCGAAAACATATTCGTCAACTTGACGAATATTTGGTATGAGGAGGAATAAATCAACCTGCGCTGCAACTTTGACGCCATCGAATAGATCAAAACGTTTTTGATCGAGGTTGATTCCTGCTCGTACAATTCGTACGCTCGACGCTCGGCCATCGTTGCGTTAGGCCCTGGCGTCGCAGGTGGTGGTTCAACGAGGAACCGCTCCTTTCCGTCGCTTTTAGCGGCTAAACGTAGACTCAATTCCCACTCTGGGAAGTTGCTCCCATCGTCCTTCAAGGAGTGCTTCTCCATGAAGGCACGGAGC
Organism: Spergularia marina; assembly: GCA_963680865.1. Classification (NCBI taxonomy): domain Eukaryota; kingdom Viridiplantae; phylum Streptophyta; class Magnoliopsida; order Caryophyllales; family Caryophyllaceae; genus Spergularia; species Spergularia marina. The sequence continues at coordinate 13,690,898 of OY804558.1, read as the reverse complement.
CATGAGTCTTTCGTGATACTCGGTAGAACTGGGTTCGCATTTGGATTTGCCATTGCGATTTACGATTCTACAAGTTTGGAAATAAAATTTGGTTAGATTTTATAGCATTATTTTACTTCACATTTTACACATAAAACGTGAATTCCGTTTATATAATTGATCTCCCTTAATTATATAACCGATTCCGAGATCCGTCGTACTTATAAATTTTGGGCACGCGAGAGGGCGTCTTTAGCCTTTTCCCTAATTTATAACACTCGGGTGAACCAATTCTTGGTTGATTCTAACTCTAAGAACTCTCGGTTGACAAATTTATCGAATATTTGTCCTCTAGCCTCGAATTTGCATAACCCTTATGCCTAATTCGTCGAGATCAACCAAATCTAACGCGTTGTAACACTTACAACCCTACTCCCCAAGGTAAAAAGGTCCCACCTCACGAGAGGGTGAGTGTGGTTCCTAATGAAGAAGGTTGTATAGGTGTTAGATTTGGAAAAGCTAGCTCTCGATATTACGTTTGATTAAATTTTAGGAGATCTAGTCGTCTTATATTGTCTATCGCGTTTATTCAGTGAACTAAATATTTAGCGAATCGTTGACAATTTATAACGACTAAAACGTGTGCACAAATTTTAGTTTATATCGTATCCACTACGTCGGCGGAAAAAACGCAATAAACCAAGCATGCAACAGACGATTAAACTAATAAATCGATCACGAGTACTAGTATGGCCCTATCTCGCCTAAAAGAAACCTAAACTAGTCCTAACTAGTCTTTGACGGCTTCTCGTCTTCAAATGCAATCTTCGACTCCACGCCAAGGTTTGTAAAAGCTCCAAAATAGAATTACATGTAAAAGCCTATTATACATTCACTTTCTAAAAATAGAAAAAAAAATATTACAATATGGCGATACGAGATCGCAATTAATTACAAACCCACCGATACCGTCATTGCATTACGGTACAGTACCGGTCCTACGAGACATCTTGGCCTTACTGTACTCGGATTTTGGTCAAACGTATAACACTTATACGTTTGACCTCGGTAAACCACATTTACCGACTAACAAAAATCAAACAACGGCTAATTTTGGAAAACGATTTTACCAGCTAAAATCACGAATCAATCAAAACACTTTTGGAACCAAACCAACAACTAAACTTTTTAGTTTATCAACCTTTAATCCCACTAAAGTCGATTCAATTAGTTTGATGGATTCGTTTTAGCCCTCTTTTTGCTCGAAAAGTGCCATAAATCATTAATTTACTCTAATTAATCATAACAATTATGAATTTAATTATAAAAATCATTTCCTTTAACTAACAAACTATACGGCCAGTAGCACATGCATGAGCAAAATTTCCAGATATTTCTTGTTTTAATTCAATTAAGAAAATAATTTCCAAGTTAATCATTATTAACTCTTAATAACGATAAAAACCCAAAATTAACTTTTAATTTTAGAAAAATTTGAACCAATGCCATGGTGAACTTTATTACTGGAAATTTTAGTCCTCTTAATTTTCACATAATTTTATACATGCAAATTATCTAATTAACACTTAATTCGATAATTAAGCTAATTATGTGATTTAAACCGAAAATTCATGGAAAAATAGCTAAAAAATTCCAAAATTTCTACAATTTCGTCCTAAACTATTTTAAGACTAGTAGAAGCCATGCATGTCGAAAAAACCCAGTGACAAAACCATTTTATCATTAAAATTAATTAAGTCGATAATTCACCTAATTAACCAACTCGGTTTTAACATGCAATAAGACCAAATGCTCTGATACCAATTGTTAGAACCTAAGGTGGTTTAGACACTTTAAACAACACTTAATAACTCTATTAAGTTGAACCTTAGGTGATGATCGATTTGCATGTAGTTAAAAACAACTAAAAACCGAGTTTAAAGATCGTATACCTTGTTTTGGCTCTAGGTTGTGCTCTACTTTACTAAGGAGTGTCTTGAGCTGCTTAACAAGGATTATCCTCCTTCCAAACTTTGATTCTTGAACTCTTCTAATCTCCCACGGCACGTACCAAAGGATTCACGAGAAAACCGAGTTATTATGTACTAGTAATAACTCGGTTTACCCCAAAAACAAAATAGCCCTAATCCCTAACAATTAGGATCAATTAGGGTGAAGTATTTTTGTGTTTAGATGTGTTTTTGAGCTACATGCAAAGCTCAAAAAACTTGGTGGCTATGGTGAAATAGTTGGCTCTTTTTAGAGAGGAAGAAGATGATGATTCTTTCCTCAATTTTTTGGGTTTATTTTTGTGTTGAAAATGATTAGTTCTCTAAGTCTAAACATGGATTAGACTATATATAGTGGTGGGTTAAATTAGTAAATCAAATTTACTAATTTGCCCCCACTTACATTAACCAACCTTTAAGGTATAGTAAGGTTAATTTAGTCATTTCATAACTTAACTAATTAAGTTACAATTAACTATTATATATTGATATAATAATTATATCTAATCATATTTTAGCTAATAATTACAACTCTTGTAATTAATTCTAGCTAAATTTGTCACGACTGACAAATCACAACAATACCCGTATAATTACTAATCTCAAATTTAGTAACTTATACACTGATAAAATTTCTATTTTATCAGTGGTTTATTTATTATCAATTATCTTATAATCAATAATATAATAAACTCTACAGCCTGATACTAAACACATTGCCAGTTAACTATTAACTGGCTGACAGGAGTTCATCACGTTATCCTATATAGGTATGACCGATAGGGATCAGTCGATCTCCGCCATCTTACGACAACAATAACGTCAAACCCTAGACGGCCAATCGTTATTGATTTACGTTGATCAACTAATAAGTTCATCTTATAAACTGATCCCTGTTTATTCCATAATTGAGATTTATTAATCAACGCACTATTGTCGGAGGACACTAGTCCAACATTATTCTCAGATGAATTCAGATCAGTTCAGAATCATTCAGATCAGATCAGAGTCATTGAAATCGGATCAGATCAGATCAAAGTCATTCAGATCAGATCAGATCAGAAATGTTCAAATAACTACCTATGTATTTGGTCTATAATTGATACTAATTCGTTGAAATGCAATCAAATTTTCAACCAATTCAGATCAGATCAGATCTGAATGATTCATATAAGATCAGATCAGATGAGAATCGTTCAGATCAGAATCATTAAGATTAGTTCAGTTCAGATAGATGCAGTCCTATCAAACAGGGCCTAAGTATGTGTAGAATTATAGGTTTATTTACAATTTCAACACAAATAACAATAAATGAATAATGCAAATAGAGTTGGAAATTAGGAGGGCATATCTATTACCCGTATGGTAAGAGCGGGTTGAGTCCGCATGAAATTGTACATCACGTCGATTTTGGTTAAGAAAGCTGTTAATCAAGTCGCGTATTATAAGATAAATTTTTTGAAGCTTAGGTTGATTTTTATTTAGGTCCTCATCGAGACTGTTACAAAAAATTTTTATCGCATTATTTTGAGACACTTCCTTTATCCATTCATATCTTATTTATGAAAACATACATACGTGAAAGTGTTATTCTTATTGTAAGCCAAATCTCAACTCCATCAATACGCCATCTATACATCTATGGAGGTAGTAGTAATCAACATTTTTATAAGGGAGACCTAATACTATTTAAATGATAGATGTCACTTATAAATTCACATATAAACTATACTTTTTCCATGTGTTAAATCATGTTCAACATATGACATTTATGTGTACAGTAAAATTATCTAACAATATTTTTTTTTGTGACATAAGTATCATTGATACAAATAGGGAGCCCGGGCACGGAAACTAGTTTACATTAAAAGCTCAACCTTTTAAGTTCAAAACTCAAATATTAGCATAAACATTTATAACTTGTAGTTTTGATTACAAAACTCAAGCTTATAACTTATTAACTCTTTATTTATTTATTTTTTTCATTAATTGGGCTATCTTCTTTTTGGGCCAGTCTCACAGGTGAGACGGTCTCACAGGAGACTTGCTGTTTTAAGTATATACAAGTAACTACTCCCTAATAAATAAATTTGTGTCCAAAATTTCGATACCCCAAATTCCCTTCCATGCTCCGTCTGTATCCATAATCACACAAATTATTAGTTACCCCGGGGTACCTAGAGCTACGTACCCCCCCGTTTAACTGTTCACTCATCATATACCACATTATAGTCATTATATACTTTTAGTCATTATTTTACAATTTTCACTCATTATTTTACAATTTTCACTCATTATTTTACAATTTTCACTCATTATTTTACAATTTTTACTCATTATTTTACAATTTTTACTCATTATTTTACAATTTTCACTCATTATTTTACAATTTCTCGATTTTCACTCATTATCTTCCGATTTTCACTCATTAATCATTATATATAACATTATAATCATTATTTATTTTCAGTCATTATTTCTGAATTTCTAATCATTATGCACAACTTTATTCCACTCATTATTTCCCGAATTTCACTCATTAATATTCAATTTTAACTCATTATATATACCACTTGAACCGGGAGTATCTAAAGCTACGTATCCCTGGAGTACCATATACCGATTGCCATACTCGTGCAACTTTCGTGTCTAGAACCGAACTTAAAAGAACACGTTGCAATACTCCGTGGGACACTAGTCCACTTTTATTCTGTCCGTAGCTTATGTAGGAAGGTCCCTTTCCTACAGAGTCTGAGAGAGCGGGAAGCCGTTTTGACTGTCTCCCCTTGGGCAGCGGTCAGCCCCGTTCCGGGCAGCCCAACTCTTCTGCACGCTTTCATTCATCACTCACTCTCACTCTTCCCTCTCTCTCTCTCTCTCTCCCCTCTCTAGCTTACACAAGAAGCTCAGCTCAACTCAACACCCGCAATCTGTGAGGAGAGAGAGAGAAAATAGGGGTTAAAAAAGTGTTCATAAAGATAAAAAGGTGAACATTATTAATATTTTAGTAATAAAACTAGTAATTATAACAACAGTAAGTAAAGTGTCGAAAAAAGGGGGAAAAAAAATCAAAAATGTGCTAAAAAAAGTAGCTAACTTTTCTGGGTTCACTTAAAAATCAAATTTTGTTATCTGGGTTTTGTTGGGTTTTACTCAAGATTTAATCTTTTTGAGTACCCAGAAGTTTAATTAGTTCAAATTTTTAATCTTTTTGTTGAAAACCCAGAAATTGGAAGTTGAATTCTGGGTTTTTTGGGGGGGGGGGATGATGTGAATGTGTGTTACTTTTTGAGCTGATTTTAGGGTTTTGTTTGGGGGAATTCTAATGGTGGGTTTTTGGATCTGAAGTTAATTGAAAATTTTCAAAGAAAGAGAAAAGGAGTGATGAGGGTTGAGGTAGTAGTAGTCTTGGTTCTGTTTATTGTGCAGATATTCAGGATCGTTTCTGCTAATGTAGAAGGTATGTAGCTTCCTCTTTAAGCTGAGTTTTTTTTTTTTCTACATTGAATTCTGATGAATTAAATGATTGTGGTAGTAATTAAGATTTTGGATTTTAGTTTTGTTTTTGATTTGTTGTTAGTAGTATGAGTTTGGTTGTTGAGAATTGCTGCTTGTTGATGATGGTACAAGGGAGAAATTAGCAATTTGGTAACAATGACGCTATGTAATTGGATTCGATGCTTTACGTTTCGTCTTCAAGCATCCCTCGTATGTGTTGCTGGTGTAACAAAATTAGTGATGACTTGAAATTCTGGTCTCTAATGAGATTTTGATCATGTCTACTCTTTAGGGTTTGGAACTTTGTTTTCGCACTGGTGTAGAAGTCCTGTTTCTCGCTCTCCGATAGCTTTGTCGTGTTTGTGAGTGACGAGTCTGATGACATAGGTGTTTGAAACTCAACCTTAGTATGTATCAAGCCTTATGAGTTATGACCCCTATCCCTTTTGATGTAATGGTCTTAAACTATAAAGATGTTATAACTAGAAATTGGGTGCCGCATCTGATCATGAACTGGAGTGTGAAGGTTGGGATAACATTTATTGTTGATTGGCAATGACCATTCACCTGTAGTAGAGTAGAATTTGGCAGTAAATGGGCTAGTTAAACGATGCTTGCGGGCAAGTCATTATATGGCAATGTAGATAAAACAACAGGAGTTACGGATTTAGCCTTTGTTTGAAGTGCTATAATTTATTATAGTAAGTGGGGAAAGACGGCAATCTGCCACCCCATTCTCTCTTCTGATAACACATCATAGTTAGTTAGAGAATCAGGTGTTTCTAACCCATAATAGTCGTTTGCTGGGTAATAATTTGTTGGTCACTTAGTGAACATAAACATAAACTTATCAGCATCATCTCTTTTCTCCCATTAGTAGCCTACTCCCATATTTTAGGCAGAGGCTGTCAGTGTATGCGGCAGTGCCTGTTATTATATTGTTCGTCCTTTTAATTTCTGGTACTTTGGTAGGTCGTCCTCAAATATGTGGATGTATCTAATATTTGCTTGCATATTTTATTATTCTGTATTCCCTGTTCTGTTTGTCATCATTGCTGTATTCATCCAAATTCATGCACCATTCCTTGTTAACATGCATGCTGGTAACCTTTGTTTTAGTGACATGTCTGTCAAATATTGAACAGGTGATGCGCTTCATAGCTTGAGGACCAACTTAGAAGATCCTTATAATGTTTTGCAAAGTTGGGATCCCACCCTTGTAAACCCCTGTACTTGGTTTCATGTCACATGCAACCCTGATAACAGTGTTATTAGAGTGTAAGTATGCAGCTATGTTTTTCTGTGTTATTCATTATGACGTTATGGGCTGACCCAAAGAGTATCATGCACATAATTGTCTTTTTGTCTATCTTTAGGGATCTTGGAAATGCTGAATTGTCGGGTCAACTAGTGTCACAACTTGGATCTTTAAGAAATCTCCAATACCTGTGAGTTGTTACATAGGGTATCTGACTATTTGGTTACTTAAATTATGTTGTTAGTCATTGACATTTTTTCAGTTGTTTCATCATCGGGTGATCTGGTTTCTATTGACTACTGGGTCATATGATCATGCTGCCAGAAAAACTTGGTCAATAATCACCTAATCGATGTCACGTAATAATTCCAAGATTCCATCACCCCATAGTAGATTTGAAACTAGTTTTATGGTACCAAAACAAAGTTCTATGGTGAACTCGTACCCCCAAATTGGCATAGCGAAGTAGTAATTGTTAAGTTAGATGCTCTCACCAAGAACACTATTTCCCTACGATCCATAATACATTGCCTCCTACAAATGGCTACTCGGAGCCAAATGAGAGGAAGGGACGGGTTTTCTCTATCATTTATCTTATTCTGCCATTTTTCATCGTTACCAGGTTATTTGCCCAACATGAACATTGCAATTTTAACTAGTTAAGTGACTCCCGGGTAAGAACACCTAGGGAGGGTAGTGTATCCTTCTTGGATTCATTTTGCGAACTAGTGCGAAACCATGAGTCATATGACAATGCACCTAGTTGCAGGCTTGCTGTTGGAAAAAATACTTAGATGCAGTTCATTGGTGACTGTATCGTTTAAAGTTATGGAACAGAACAGCTCCCTTAAGCGTGGTATTATATGCAACTGCAAATGTTTATGATAACCCAGGGAGGAGCATGAAAGATGATGTAAAAATGGGCATTCTAAAGAAGAATTTGATTTTTCGCTTCATATATTCCTAAATTTCCCCTACTCCCAAACAAGGAAAATGAGGAAAAGTAGTTTCCATGAAAATGTTCCTCCCAAACAGTGGCGAATAGACATGAGATTTTGGCCAACAACTAAAAGTGGAAATGAGTGAAAAGGCAGGCATTCTGATGGAGTTGTTTATTCTGATATCAATCTATCTCGTTATAATAGTTTGTTGAATTCTCAGTTCTCAGCTGCTCAACTTCCGTGACGTGCGTAGGTCATTCTTGTTTCTCTTATACCTTGTTTGTTATCGTAACACATGTCACATTATCTATTGACAGGGAACTCTACAGTAATAACATAAGTGGACCAATTCCCAGTGAGTTGGGTAATCTGACAAATCTAGTCAGCCTGGATCTCTATCTAAACAGTTTTAGTGGTCCCATTCCAGAGTCTTTGGGCAAGCTATCGAAGTTGCGTTTTCTGTGAGTATTCAAATACTTACCTGATTTCCACTATGCAGGATATCACTTTTGTTATAAGTTTTTTCTTGCATGCTGCTTTTTCCATCTTAATTCTACTTGATGTATTTGTGAATGTTGTTATGCGGACCTTGTTTTGTCACGACAAATAATAAGTGCAAGTCGGTAAGGCCTTTCCGGTGGTCTATTGATTGCTCTTAGAAGCGTGAGTCATGCTGGTTTCTGACTGAATTCTAGGGGAAATGTTAAGGAGACACCTAGCCAATATCCAAATTCTTTATCTGCGCATTATTGATATGTTGATCATATGATTATGGTAGGTTATATATGATTTGATGATAGGCTTTTCTTTATTGGGAGTCTCTGTTCATGTGTAGTGTGTACCTAATGGTATAATTATATTACAAATGTGATCACTGGACAAAACTACTTTTGAGTGGGTGCAAAATTATTTACAAATACCTCGTAAGCCACTTGGTTTACCTTGATACCTCAATTAAGGAATTGATCTGAACTCTCAGTGGGTTTATTCTTCTGTAGTAGTTATTAAAGTATCTTGCTCGTAGTTGGGTGAGGTCTCAGTGTTTAAGTTCTATGTATTCTTTTGATACGATACTTGAAATTCTAAATTTAATACTAACTCTTGTCCAAAGTGCACAAGTTCATTATGCGCCAATTTACTGTTTTTACGTAAGTGATTAAAGAATGAGTATTTTATTAATAAACAAAAGATGAAGGCAATTTCGTCATAATATTGACAATAAAGAAATAAGTAAAAGAGGAACTTTAGAATTGGACAACCAATAATGCAAAGTAAAATCTTTGTAGTTGGGAAGAAGGAAGGAATTAGTATAAGAAAAATAGTGTACTTATAAAAGCATAATGGTGAAATCACATAGACACCGATTGAGTGTTTACAGTGGTTGCAACTCTTGCAAGGGTAGTGGCATAGCTATAGTAAGGAGTGCTTTGTAAAACTGTAGATGTTCATCTGGTTTCCTGAAGAGCCCCCATGCTGACAAGTGATCTCAGCTAGCCAAACTTATTAACTCAGTCAAATGAAATAAGTAGGGGAAGCAGCACGGCCTGTTGTTTATTTATTTTTTATTTTTCTATGTTTGGCTGTGTTGAATTGAGGAATAAGGAAGGCAGTAGTAAAAAGTCGGCAAGGAATGAAACTCAACCCATATCTGAAAATTGATTGATGAGACAATGTCAAGAGATGCACCAGCATGAGGCAGTTCTCCTTTAGTTCCATAGGAATATTTCACCAAGTAATAGCATGATCTAAGAGACTAAGACTATGTGGGCCAGTCTTTCCTTCATGGGTTCCCTATCCGAATGAGACCTATTCAATTTCAAGAGAAGGTGACTCAAGAAGCGTGACATTTTATTGGTTGCTACACTTGTATATATTCGCTCCTACTCTTGTGTAAAGTAGTCTTGGCTGGTCATTTAAAATGCATAAATTCTGTAGTTCTCAGTTATGCTTAAGTCTCAGTTCTAAAATCAGTTTATTTTCACGTGTTGCTGCTAAATCTAGATGATCTGAGATTGTAGTGGCATCATTCCCTGCAAGTATGTAAAAAACATTATTAGTAACAGATACTCTTGAATTTGTTGAAACAACTTCATAATTCTCTGTTAGCTTAGCTACAAAAAAAGGGCTATCGTGAACTTTGACAGTTTTAAGCATGGTGTACATATAATGATAATCCAGCTTAATTTGTTGAGAGAAATAATCTTGCAACTTGCTTTTTTAACATTTTCAAAATAATGTGCAAGGATAGGCGGCTAAACAACAACAGCTTGACTGGTCACATTCCAATGTCGTTAACAAATATCACTTCACTGCAAGTTTTGTAAGTCCCTTGTATCATTTTTTACATCCAACTGTTCCCATCAATCATAGTATGACATTAATGAACATGATCTTTTCATGCAGGGATTTGTCTAACAATCGCCTTTCCGGATCTGTACCAGACAATGGCTCCTTTTCCTTATTTACACCGATAAGGTTTGTGCTATATCACCTATAGGTTTATAAAGTAAAATTTTTTGTCGAACAGAACTGTACATGTTGAGCTTCTGATTTAATATGTGTCTTTGTATGTAGTTTTGCCAATAATTTAAATCTATGTGGTCCTGTCACTGGACGGCCTTGTCCGGGATCTCCACCATTTTCTCCACCACCTCCATTCATACCACCAACACCAGTTAATTCCCAAGGTATTATTAATTTATTATCAACTTTAAACAACTTTTATGCATGCTGTTACAGTTGAAATTAGTGTTCATTTTCAGCATGTGTATAATAATTATATCAAGTGTCCTAAACTTACAAAAGTATCAGTCTGTTTTTTATTTTTTTAATTTTTTTTTAAATCAATCTGCCCGAAATGTTACGACTTATGACTAGGTTTTTGGCCATTTTAATCGTAGACTCGTGCTGTTGTGCATGAAATTGTATTTAAGTGAGGTCAAATCGTTCCCTTGAAAAGAAAAGTGAGGTCAAATTGAAAAATGTGTTACTTTGGAAATTTGTTAAGCATGAGTGCTCATGCGCAGCCATTAAACTTGTGTACTTGGATTTAATTCTTGCCTGTTATCATTAAATAACTATACGAGGACTGTGAGGTAGTTTGCACTTGCCTTACATTCTTGCTCTCTTATGACGTTCTTGGTTTCTATTTTAGGTGGCAGTAGTACGACAGGAGCAATTGCTGGGGGAGTTGCTGCTGGTGCCGCTTTGCTATTTGCTGCCCCTGCAATATTGTTTGCTTGGTGGAGACGTAGGAAGCCACAAGAATATTTCTTTGATGTACCTGGTACTTACCTAAGATCTTTGATCTTTTGCATTATAGACTTGTAGTCGTGTTATAAATTTTGGCCTGAGGATGAGAAGAGTTTTTATCCAGTTTTTCCAGATTCAGTAAATCTGTCTGTTGTCCTTGTTTTACAGCCGAGGAGGATCCAGAAGTCCATTTAGGCCAGCTTAAAAGGTTTTCTCTACGAGAACTCCAAGTTGCCACTGATAGTTTCAGTAACAAAAATATACTTGGCAGAGGAGGATTCGGTAAGGTGTATAAAGGACGTCTTGCTGATGGATCACTGGTTGCGGTGAAAAGACTTAAGGAAGAGCGTACTCCTGGTGGTGAGCTGCAATTTCAAACGGAAGTAGAGATGATAAGTATGGCCGTACATCGAAATTTACTCAGGCTGCGTGGTTTTTGCATGACACCTACTGAACGGCTACTTGTTTACCCATATATGGCTAATGGGAGTGTAGCCTCTTGCTTAAGAGGTAAAGCTGATGATACTCTATAAGTCTTTTCATGTCGTTGATAAAATGTTTTTTTTTTAGTCTAAGTAAATTGTTGATGAGCTGTTATGCCCTTACTATCAAAGTATTCTAGCAGTCGTTGCACTTAAGAGAAGTAGATGGACGGGATTGATCATTCTCTGTCATACCATACTTTAGAGGATCCATTGGATGCCTTACATTGTGTCACTGACTAGTGCCTTTATATTTAGAACGTCCACCGAATGAACCTCCACTGGATTGGCCAACACGCAAGCGAATTGCTTTGGGATCTGCTAGAGGACTTTCTTATCTGCATGATCATTGTGACCCGAAGATCATTCATCGTGATGTCAAAGCTGCTAATATATTGTTGGATGAAGAGTTTGAAGCTGTTGTTGGTGACTTTGGTTTGGCTAAGCTAATGGACTACAAGGACACTCATGTGACTACTGCTGTACGTGGGACCATCGGACATATAGCTCCAGAATACCTGTCTACGGGAAAATCTTCCGAGAAGACTGATGTGTTTGGATATGGCATTATGCTTCTTGAGCTAATCACTGGGCAGAGAGCTTTTGATCTCGCTCGGCTTGCAAACGACGACGACGTGATGTTGCTTGATTGGGTAAGATTCTCTCACCTTTGATGTTTATCTTTGAATGTTAGAATTATCTTCCCTCGAATTCCCTTGCCACCTTTCTATTTTTTCACTTGAAAACCTTTGAAGAGGCATGGAGTATTTTACAGCACCTGTACATTTTACATGTGATTGAGTTTGCTATACTGTATACCCATCTCTAGCCACCTTCCAACGACTCTTATAGTTGTAGTTAGATGACGACCGATGACTTAGTTGGTTTGGTTCTTTTTGGAAGTGTGGGCCATCAGGTGCATTCAGTTTACATGGCAGTTTAACCATCTTCCTTCAAAGGTTACTGGATTTGCATCTGTCTAACTGTATTAGTTGACAATAGTTCCATGAGCGGTGAGGCCTCTCATTTCTTTCCCATGGTAACTTGTTAGAATAGTTGTATTCCTCGTCCTGTTTGAAACATTACTTGTTGACTTACTCAATCTGTTGTGAAATTATTGAGAATGATATAGCATACACTTTTTCTTGACGGGGTAAGGTATTGGCATATACTTATTCACATGTTTTTATCACCAAATGGTTTTTACAGGTCAAAGGGCTTCTCAAGGAGAAGAAATTAGAAATGCTTGTTGATCCTGACCTACAAACTAACTACATCGACTCAGAAGTTGAACAGCTTATCCAAGTTGCGCTTCTATGCACGCAAGGGAGTCCCCTGGACCGACCGAAAATGTCAGAGGTTGTAAGGATGCTTGAAGGTGATGGCCTGGCGGAGAGATGGGATGAATGGCAAAAGGTAGAAGTTCTTCGGCAAGAGGTGGATTTGGCTCCTCACTCTAACTCAGATTGGATTGTTGACTCAACAGATAACCTACATGCAGTCGAATTATCCGGTCCAAGATAACTCTCTTTCACTGCTCAAGTAACCTGAAAGCCGGAAGAAATTAACCAACATGTCTTATTTTACCCTTCATCACAATTTTTGTTTTCTCCCTTATTTTTGGGCATGTTCTCCTTCCTAAGTTATCTGGGTGCCTATTAATTCATTTGTGTGTATATGACCTGCTTGACGAGGCAATTTCTTTGGAAGTCCGTTCAAGTCTATTTTGGTTTAAAGGGAGCCACAAAGAGAGAATAGATGTAAACAGATTTCGATCCTTGGTCTTGGGTACATTCCCCTTGACATCTTGTAAGCTACATGTTGCTTTGCGAAAAAATGAAAGAGATGGTTACTAAAATTGTAGATTCAGCTAGCTCGGAGTTGTTTACCGAATATTGCAGTTCAACCCACGGTCCCATCTTGGGGGGCAAATTGCTACTTTCGCTCATGTTTATTACGTACAAATTGCATAGCTGAACCAAGTTCATGGATTCTTTAAACTTATGGATTTCACAAATTCAAATACAGATTCAGTATCCATCATCTGTATTTGAATATAAATCAAACGGATACTGCACAGAAATGAAAGAAAACTAGGAAAGAAACCATCTCAGTGTATGTTCTTCAAATCCCTTCCCAAGATATTGCTAGGTATACGATGATAAGCTTAAGAACCAATGTATGGGTGAGCTTCCATTAACTCTATCAACTACCCCAAGCATAAGCATCATTCTCGTCATCAACTGCTGTGATCGCGGAATTGCATCAGGTCTATTGACTATCCCAAGCATAAGCAACAGATACTTGACCTGAACTGCCGCACTCCCACAAGTGGTTTCTTGTCAAGAATAAATGCAGGATATGTTGTCTCGCGTCATCATTGGACTCCAAAGCACAGATGGGGAAAGACAAAATCCAAATCCAGGGGTAATCCAATTTTGATATTCTGCATTACGTATGTACAGCAATATATCCAGCGATCTGAAATTTCCGATAGAAGCCACTGTCAGAACTGAGAACATCTCACTCTCACTGGAAACGTAAATTTGTTTGAGTGTCAAATAATTCCAGAACTCTGCAGTTACTACAGAAATGTCACAGCAGGTACTTTTTCTCTGCTCCTCGGAATCTTTAAGCAGAGTAACAAGAAAGCTGGCAGCAAAATCATGTTGAGGTGGAAACCCACCACCAGACCTAAAAGCTAAACACTCAAAGTCGGAAGTCGCTAACTAGCATTTGGTCTGGGGAAGATAACATAAGGTACCATCACAACAATGGCTGTTGTAATAAATAATAATCTTCAAAAGAAAGCAGCGAATTGGCCTGCCTTCAAAATAACAAAGGAGCACCCTCACCTTGATGCATGTAATGTGGCCTTGAGAGTATCAGCTCTCCAAAGCTAACTCCGGGTCAAATTTTGAAGAACTTGTAACCATAGTCGGAATCAGTCATCCCCTCCTCCCAATCACCCAAGTTACGACCGCCGAATACTACCTGCTTGATACCCAGATACCTGTACACAGATTCAACACAACTAGCATCAAGGCTCCACGGTATGTTATGAGTTTATGTCAAACGAACAACTTAAGGTTATGTAGAAGTAGGCTTTAGAAAAGCTTACTCGGAGCTCAACACAGTCAGGGAATTTAGGAGAACATCGATGGCAAAAAAGTCACATGTACCAAGGTCTACCCTGTTTCCATAGAAATATGCTGATTAGCAGTGCAAATTATATAGGTCTGACCAAATTCAGCCAAGGGGTCCTGCAACTCATACCGAAAACGGCCCCAGTTATCCTGAAATTCAACGTCACTGATATCATGGAATGATGAAGGCATTACTTTGAGGGCTTTCTCTGCATCGTAGATGGGGTTGTAGTCCATTGAGGAATTCGCCAACTAGCCATACAAAATGCAGAGAAATGCTTCATTATGGACATTTACAAATCTAAGTACAACTTATAAACATAAAGGACTTCATGCTCAACTTCATTGGTTTTGATTGAGAATTGCAGTGAAACAGAACAGAAACAGAACGTGTCATAAAATGTTAATTATCAGCTTCTGTCCTGACCCCTAAAGCAGAAACAGAATGAAAGTCCTTGATAGTACTAGGCAACTTCAAATTCCAGCGCTAAGTACCGTGGAACTTAAAGGAAAAGACTGGACTCTCTCAAGCACATAAAGCTTTGCCTGTTCATGAAACTCACCCAATGAGACAGAAACGCAGGATCCCCTACTCAGCACCACCGTTTTCCAAGGTGGATCTCCCATAGCCGAGTGGATCGATACCCCTGGCTGGATGAATCTCTTCCAAGGGTAAACCACTGACCAAAGTGACCAGGTGGATTGCTGGTGGAGATCCACCCTGCTGTGCTACGCTTGGGCTACAAGTAGTGTTTTTGCCTTTCTTTCGTGGGTCCTATATGTACCCCATCCCTATTTGTAACCCTACACTCTAAGAGATTTCAAGCCACCTTTAATCCTAGCATTGTCCTCTTTTCTCTCTCCTCTCATTCCAAAGCACAAAAGTAGATCTAGAATTTGTGTATTAGGTATCAATATAGGAATCATCAACAATTCAATTTTCTCAACCATTCTCTTATTTATTAATTATCAATAAAGATGGATTATTTGTCAAACACTCCCTTATAAAAGGTTGAATTTGTCAAACACTCCCTTATATAAAACTTTTTGTCTAACACTTCCTTATATAACCATTTTTTTGACAAACACTCCCAAAATACCATTTCCGGCCATAAAAGAAGTCAATTTTCCGGCTTGACTACCCTTTAGCACGTGACTTGTTATTTCCTTCCCTTTTGTGTTTTCCCTTCAATTTTTTGGTTTCCGACTATATTTTCCGTCTTTTTTCAAAAACAATCTTTTTTTTTTTTTAACGAATTTCTTTCTTTCCTTTCCTTTATCCTTCGTTTCCCTTGATTTATGGTGATGGAGTAATGAAGGTGGCAGCCCAACAGTGGAGTAATGGAGATTGATGGTGGTCAAGTCACGTGCAAAAGGATGGTCAAGTCGGAAAATTGACTTTTCTTGGACGGGATTGTTATTTTGGGAGTGTTTGACAAAAAATTGGTTATATAAGGGAGTGTTTGACAAATTCGACCTTTTATAAGGGAGTGTTTAACAAAAAAAAATCCAATAAATATTAAATATATTTCTTAGCTTTACTATTACTCTTTATATTTAGGTAGTGCACATTGGAGTCCCCGCAAGGCAAGGGTCTGGGCAATGTTCCCACCACAAGGGTATATAGGGGGCAAGCCTACCTTGTCATATTTGGACAGAGGCTCCTCCCAGGACTTGAACCAATGACCTATCAACTCTCTCAAAATGGAATCATGATTCTTTGACAGAAAATCCATTTTTTCCATAACAACAGCCGCGGTCCCAGGCGGGGCGTTGCTCTCGAATTTTTTCGAGGCACCCTTGGTCAAAGGGGTTGCCGCACCTTTGACTGGCTTTGAATTTGGATAGATCCAGCGGGCCTTCTTGCATGGACTTGGCACGTCTGCACCTATTTTGGACCTACGACCAGGCATTCTGCCCTTGTCGAATCGAAACCAACTACCACTGTATTGCGCTCTCAAAAAGCAACACCTTAATCGGCGCGCCAAGACCAACTGGATAGGGTAATGTTCACAAGAGTGAATCAATTAGCTTTTTTTTTGGGTACATAGGAGCAGTTATTGCTGTGGGAGTAAGGTTATGAAGATTCGAACCCAAGACAAACACGGCAACGTTAACTTCCTAAACAGTGGGCCAACCTTAATCTTCTTAGTTAATTGGATGTTAAAAGGCTACTCGAGAGATGTTGCTAGTTGTTGATGTCCTATATACGTTTATCACCTTACTCACAAGTACTATGATGTAACCCACTTGAAGACTTATATGTCATATTAGAACCCAGTAGTAGCCCCTAGCGCTCTTTTACTAGTATATATAATTTTATTCAATCCTGTTTAGTTTAACTTGAATCACCATAGTTTACATTGTTAATATAGATAGATTAGTTTTGGAAGATACTAAATTAATCCTTATTCAGTTCGACTACAATTACCTTTGAAACCAGAAGTAAAACCCGCTTGTCCTTGTGGATTCGACCCTTAGCATAGCTATACTACAACTGACTACTGACTAGTATGCTCAGGACTATATTTGAGCATATCAATGCAGGAGAAAATCATGACTTCCCTTGTATAGAAGAACATTCACACCGATAACAAGAGACAATAGCAGCAACAATTACCTGTAAATTTAAAGAATTAAAAGCCCCTATCCGTCCCATCACATACCAAGCTTGAATAACCTGAAATGTTGTTTAGAGATAAAAACTGATGTATTGAAATTTGCAGCACAAGGATGGTATGAAGCATCTCTTAACAGATGGTATGAAGCCAAAATAAAAATAATTTCACTTACACTTCCAAAAAGATCAACATCCCTATCAGAGGGCGATCCGAATAGTTCAACCCAGATGTAAGAGTCTAGAGGATTGAAGCTGCCACAAGTATAAAACAATGGAAAAGGAAGTAAGTAAAGAAAACACTAAAACCAAGAGACCTTCACAAAATTAAGAAATTTTTGTTAGGCATGTACACTCGCAAAATAGTTAAACATTACTGCACTCTCGATTGATAAAAGGTACGAGATTGCATGCTATAGCTGATTATCATATATTTATATCTGCAGTGCGAGATAGTTTGACAGCAACTTATTTGAATCCTTTACGCCTTTGGTTTTCCGAATTCCATAGAGTGTGACAGGCAGCATATTTATAAACTGGAGTATAGATCAATTGCACAATTGCCACAAATCCCTACTAAAAATTAAGGACAACTGCTATTGTTTGAGACAGCACCAGAGCAGCATCAGATTACGCAACTATTACTTGTTTCCGTACCAAGCAAGGTTTTCTGGTTTCATAATATTTTCTGGCTAAAGTACTTCAGGGAGAAGCCAGATACATTTTTTTTACTTTTAAGGAAATTAGGAATATACTCATGGTCCGTAATCTGAAGAGACATGAGCTATGATGACACACACTGTTCAGCAGTTATGTAGTGAAGTTTCCAGTCTAGTACTATGAAACACTCCAATATACTAAACCAAACAGGCAAACTAAGATAGATATATGATGCAACCGTTCAATCTTGGTTGACGAAAACGTTCTATATTGAATCATTCATCTTAGAATAATCATAATGACAAATATATAGAACAAGATGATAAGATTAAATTCCATCTTACTCTCTGAATGTAACTTTGAAGGCAAGGACAGAGCCCGTCTTGGATTTCTGAAAGTCCCGTCCCTTCTTCCTAACTCTTTCCTCAACCTTAGCAACATTACACACTGTATCAAAGGCTTTTCCTGACGTAACTAAATTAGAGGGAACAAGGAACATCGATGGATAGAGAGATCTGAACCACAAAGAATTGTCATTTATGAACTTTCTATGAGGTACCTACCACAGTACTTGCAGGATGAAAATGCAACCCTAGGAAGCTAGTAATGCACTAGTTTGAGGTGTAACTCCCTTACATGTGGTTTCAGGTGTACTGATAGGAAACGTTAGTGAAATCACTTCTTGATACAAGCAAAGCTCATAGTAAAGGGGAAAAGGAAAGCTTGGATTTAACTGTCAAATAGAACTTTTTCCTGATTTGATTTTAAAGAAAGTACACTGCAAGTATAAGCTGAAACTGTACGAATCAACATACAATCTTCTGACATCACCAGTACCAGTCCTCATTTCAAATTACAGTGGCTACAAACTTATAATCAGCAAGGTCACATTCTCATTACCTTCTTGTCTTTCATGATGCAGAGCATTCCTAAGAGTATGGCAAATTAATTCTCTCTGCACCGTGATCCTCATCTCCACCAAAATCACAGTCGAATACTGTTGAAGTGAATACCACATCTGAGTGTCCCACATTGGAAAAAGAGGAGAAAGTTGAGTCGTATATAAACCAAGGAGTTACTCCTCCTATTGCCAATTGGTTTTAGGATGCAACCTCCTTGGGTTTATGATACGGACTCTCTCTCCTCCTACCGGGTGCGGCCCAGGCCCGTCGTGCTTTAACATGGTATCAGAGCCCATGATTGAATACCTGGGACTCAAGAAGACGAACTAGACCCGTTGCAGATGGATCAAGTTTACGCAACCGAAGAGAGCTAGGAGAGCCCCGGTTTGCGATGCCACCGAAGAGAGCTAAAAGAGCCCCGGTGAGCTTGTGAAGGTCCAGTCTGCGCAGATGGGCAAGAGATGTGGGAACCGAAGAGAGCTAGAAGAGCCCTGGTTAGCCACCAAGCCCAGTCTGCTAGTAAAAGGGAACTCACATGTGAGGGGGAGTGTTGAAGTGAATACCACATCTGAGTGTCCCACATTGGAAAAAGAGGAGAAAGTTGAGTCGTATATAAACGAAGGAGTTACTCCTCCTATTGCCAATTGGTTTTAGGTTGGAACCTCCTTAGGTTTATGATACGGACTCTCTCTCCTCCTACCGGGTGCGGGCCAGGCCCGTCGTGCTTTAACAAATACAACAAAAAGTTCCGAAAGAAACCAAAGAGATTATATCTCCCCATCTTAGTAAAAACTTAAGTACTAATTCAACGTGACCCATCTTTTTGACAACAAGGGCGTAGAAACGAAAACGTGCTCAGTCATTTTTGCTTGGAAGTTCCATTTCGCCCAAATGCATACCCCGACTCCAGTATTACCCAATTAAGCAAATGCGTAGGGTTTACTCAATTGTGAAAAATGCACTACTCAATCATCCAAATGCATAGCAGATACTCAAAAGGGTTTCCTCCAAACTCAAACCTATGATGCTAGCGTAAACGAGAATCAAACTTGACAAATCATTTACAAAGTCATAAGCTGCCTATCCAATAAATATACCAACCATTCAAATTTCAAACACATACCAAACAGTAAAAAAAAAACACGATTAGAATAAAAAAAAAAGGAAGAAAAAGAATACCCTTTTGCGCATAAGTTCAGGATCACCAATACTATCACCAAGCACAGCTCTGAGCTCAGTATCATTCTTACACGCATCCTCCAGCACTCTGTTTCATCATACAAAACCGAATTTAATACTAACAACTAACTTAAAATTCCGTGTTCGGATATACGCAAGTCTTACCCCTACCGAATAATAATATAAAGAAATATGCTATTAAAAAAAAAGAAAAAGTGAATACTTAGCCCAAGAGGGGTAATTGTGAAGGCGGTGTTGTTCACGCTTATGCTTCTCCTCCCGCAACCTAACAAGCCTCCTTCCTCTGGCGGTTGTTCCCGACCCTTTCGCCGCCGCACGGTCACCATCAGGTGGCGCTGAGGAGGTTACTACGGTGGTTGATTTCTTGTGTGAGAAGCTGGTTTTCCATGGGATTTTGGAGAGGCAAAATTGGGATATGGTCGAGGAAGTAGAGTGTAGTGACTGCATTTTGTGTATATTTTTCTCTAAGTTTTGGAAATGAAGATTTCTGTGGGGAGCCCGGTTTTCTGTCCCGTGTGTATGACCCCAAAAAAGCCGTAATATGGTAATGGTCGGTATTTTGTTTCTCTGTTAAAATGAATGGTAAATCGGAAACAAAAGAAACATGTATTTTATCGATGAAATCCACTTATCTACCTTATCGTCCAAGAATAATAAGATTGTATTTTTAGACGAGGTAAAAGATTTTCGTTTCGAGTAACCATTGATTGTGTTAGATAGATTGACATAGCCTGTACAGGTTCCAACGGACCCAATAGATACAACATCAGTTCAGTCGATATAGCCTAGTGAATTGAAACCATTACGGTTTACGGACCAAGAGAACAAGGTTCATCTTCAGGCATGTCGGAACAATACTTATTCATTTAGAGCAATTCTTAGTTCTTACGGGTCCGATTTCGGACTAATGAGGCGAATGAAGAACACAAGATTCACAACCAAAGGAAAATTTCCGTTAACATATACCAAGAAATGGGAAAAGTGAGTCTGTGATTCAGTACATTCTGAAGCGTCCTTCTGTACATCACTGTGTTGACTCTCAACATGCTATAGGAATGTGCGGTTTATGGACGTCATGAAAGCTATGATACAACTTCAGCAAAAAAAAAAAAAAGAACACTAATATACACCAGCGAGTCTCTCGGATGAGTTCGAGATAAGAAAAACATGCACAAGAAAGGAGGAAGGTAAGAGGCAGCTTCCGAATCTATTTCACGTCTGATCCTTGCCTTGGAAGTGAGGTGTCAAAAGACGGAAAACCAGAAGGCATATTTCCACCCTGTGAGCTGAACAGGTTTGGATATGTGAACACTGATTCGTCTTCCATTGATGGTATCCGTTTAGGCTGTTGGTAATTGAAAGAATTGTCTGCCGGAGGGGAGCTTTCCAGATCAGTAGTATCTGTTGGTCCGTTTGCGGTTTGGTTGTGTTCGACGTGTTCAGTTGGGCTCCAAGGATAAGAAACATATTTATCACCTATAGGATCATCATCCACTCGCAGATTATCCATTTCAGCTGAGAGATTGGAACTGCTACCATGAAATGGGTTCTCAGCATCCCTATCAGGAGATTGGTCATTCCTACTCTTGATAAGCTCAGAAATTCTGACCTCTGCAAGACTAGCAGCAGTACGAGCAGCAGCTGCAGCACGTTCAGCAGACTCAGCTGCAGCCTTTGCAGCAGCCAGGACATCATTCAAGTCCACATTTGCGTGATATGCATCACTTTTGGTCCTTGGAGGATTTATAGGTTGAGTACTTTCCCTTACAGGAGCTGATGCCTCTGACAGTGATGGTGGAGTTATGAATGGTAAAAATTGTTTAGTCATCCCAGGACTGAACGAAGACTTGGGTGACTCAGGCTTGGCAGCCTGCATTGTGTTCTCTGGATCGGCGATAGAATGGTTAATTGACCTCTCGTCCCTTTCAAAAGCTGTTTCGGGTGCACCATATTGTTCCGGGTGTGGAGCTGACGGTGCGGCAATATCTGCACTTACACTTGGCCTTACTGACACTTTTGGAACTTCAGGAAAATCTAATTCGTCATACTCTTCCTCAGATTCAGAATGCTCGTCAACCACACGATCTGTTGTAGGCTGCAGAATTTCGTCATTCTCCTTAGGGAGAGGTACCTTAGAACCACTGACAAATTGGGTTGGGCCATTCTGGGAACAACAACAAAAAGTTTAGTAACAAAGCAGTGAAGAGAGCTTAATTTTAATCAAGGGGTTAATAATACACACAAGTAAATCCTCATGAGACTTGAAAAGTTCAGCTTCAGAAGGAGCTGGATCCCAATCTATTTCGTGCTCCTCAGCAATTTCCTTCAACAACTTCATCTTCTTTTCAGCAGAAGGGGCACGGACAGACAGCAACTCTACTATCTACACAAACCAGTGACAGAATATAATATATTGGTAATCACAAGTGATGTTTTAAACAACACAGAAAACACAAAGATACCTGCCGATTAACACCACAATCTGGCATTAACTCAGAAGCAGCTGCTACAAATTCTTTCCCATATTTTGAAGCAAATGCCAGCTGAACTTGTAGTAACTCTGGAAGGTCCGCGCATCTTGGTGCCGCAAAACAGATACTAGATATTGCCTCTTTTAAGTCCAATGGACATTCCCTGCATAATAGGTGTAACTTTTAAGTGTACAAAAAAATGTAGTTTGAAAATATAAGAGGCGTGTGAAAGAAGAAACCCTCACTAAACCAAAGATACTCTATTCGAAAGATGCTTGCTAAGTTGCTATCACATCGCGGGTGCAAGATGCATTAGCAAAACCCTTGAGACAGGAAGCTAGAGCAAAATACCATTGAGAAATCCCAGTACATTAGACTAAAGAGGCTCTATTTCTGAAAGCACAGTGGCCACTTTCTAAATATTACTTTTTTTATTGATTAGCCAAGGATTCAATCAGAAGTACGAATGGTGACAACTATGAAAAGAGGACGTAAGGAAATCCCGGTTTAGGTTATTAACATTTTCAAATTATGGTAATGAAAGGAAACAAAGAAAAGAAAACATTGGGTAATTTTGCATTTCCAAACTCCAAGAATCATCAAGCAATAAGAGAGATATTAACATTAAGTTAGCTGCGATTTGTGACAGATGAATGAGATAAATCAACATTCAGTTAAGTGCTGTAGCTAAAACTAAGAATTTGTGCTGGCACGCTGGCGCAGTTATACTTTGATGAAGTCATAATGGCATCAAGAAAAAAGCTGTAAAACCTGGATAAACTGATGGGTCCCAACAAAGCACATGCTGCCATGGCTCATGAGCACAATGGACCAAGATTAATAGGAGAACCAATTAAGACCATAATGGTGATGCAATACAACCAGGATATCAGGAGCTACTGTTCATACTACCACTTTGTTCTTTGCAATACATATAAAAAGGTACTACTGTAAAAACACACACACACACACACACCAAAAAAAAAAAAAAAAAAACAAGATGAATGCTGTAAGAAATCAGTTTGCTAAATTCTAGCTACAACAATGCAAACATAGAAACCAAAAGCAGTGCAGTCTCCATTCAAAGACCACTCCGAAGGACAGAAAACGAGTATCTACTTGAAGACACAAGGCCATCCTAAACAGCTGAGATAACTAAGGAGTGCAATGTGTGAACTTTTAGGGACTCTTATGACAGGTCTCAGATTCCGATTTCGACATCCTTGGTCAAATACTCAAATTGTTTATAACTGCTTAAAGGAGTGAACTTCAGTCATAGTAAACCGAAATTTGCAGGGGGTAAAAACATATTCCACTGATTTGAAGGAGAATAAGAGGGAGTAGTAATCAGTAGAAGGACACGGACCCTGAATGAAGCATGTTTGAAACAGGACATAAAGAGAGTTAAGAGGAGTGCTTGCAAGATACATCAATCAAGAGGTTGACTTTTGCAAACTCGAGTCTATTCTAGTAATTCTATTTAATAAGCAATATGCACTTTGTTTTCTCTTCTTTTTTCGGGAATTAGGATTCGAGGGAATTTGAAGGAACAGGGAAGAGTATCTCCTAAACCATCCCAGTATCCCACTCTTCAGTGCCAATCATCTAGACACGAATTGGTGTGTTAAGCGCAAAAGAAAAAAAAACCCTCTAATCGTACTATATAAGCTGGAAATTAACTAATGTACAATATATGCAACAATCAAACCCTGACTCGTGCAGTCTTGCATATCCGTCACTAAAGACAGTCAAAAGCTCTATGGTGGTAATAGTGAGGTCCAATTTGATATCCGTGACACAGATACTTTATCACATTGTTTTTACCTCCTCTATGGACTAAATCAGAGTAGAAAAGAAAAACATATGGATGGATGACGCTGGTTTTTGTTTGCTGGTGGTAATATACAGTAGATGACAAGGATTCTTGTTGGAGGTGTTATAATTAGAACCATGGAAGTGATATGATTTAATTCTAGTTTGGATGAGAGCCTGTCTCTTGGACGTGACGGCCTCACAAGACTACAAGAGAGTAAGAGACCATGTAAAATATTTCAAAATAATTGTGGACTTTTGAGCAGACATATAACAACTCAGCTTTTTACCTTAAACACAGACAAGGCCAACACTTAAGCCGTGTTCTTAAATTGTTATTGGGCATGGGAGGGGCCTGCAGAAATTGTAATTTAGGAAGAAGATCGCCATAATCTATAATGATCAAGTGCGGCTAATGGCTAACAACGAATGGTTTGACAAAGGTTACTCTCACGGTCCAAACTAGCAAGAAGGGCAAACCTCAGGCTCTCAGAAAGACAAAATTTTCTAGGAAAATCTATAACTAAGATAAGAATTTGACCCAATACCTTCCCTACCCTATTCCTATGGTCTGCGGAGACCCGTATCCAATGATCAATAGGCTCTAATCCTAAGAGACGTGCCCCACCAACTTCAAGAAACAATTAAGGGCAGCATTGTCTAGTTTGATGATTGCTGCCTTGGCATAAAAGAATCCTTATCATCCAATAACAAAAGATTAAGTCCTGAATGTACACATGAACCTTGCGATCCATATGAGCGGTCTTTCTATAAATATATCTTGCACTTGTGAATACGAAAATGGCTACCCAGGTGACTAGGTCTACCACCATATTAGACTAAAATGTTAATACCCAAACATCTACTCAGTCCCAATAAAGAAAGTTAGAAAGGGATGAAGGGCAGTAATTCCATACTTCAATTTTGAGCACCTTAACAGAATTTATGTGTATCAAAGAAATAGATTGATGCCTGCATGTCTAAAATTTTGGGCTGACAAGCTCGGATTTGCTACTCCTTCAAATTGACGTATTGGCATTGCAAATTAACTGCTAAGTGAGAGGCCAGAAGTGACAACCCCAGGACAAAATTGCCAATCAAAGGAACTTTTTAAAAGTGTGTAAAAATCTGTTTTCTTGTCAGGCAATTGATTTGAGAGCAGAGTACGGACATAGTATGGACATTCAACCAATTTGGTCTGCCAGTCCACAAGGAGGATCATCCTCATAGTTTCCAATAACAACAGAAATATATATATACTTCATTATTATCAAATCAAGGAAGAACAACAAACCTTTGGGACTCAATAATGGGAAGACGAACAGAAATAAGCTCGCAGAATAGTTCAAGTATCTCCTGTGCGGCCATCATATTCTCCTCTCGTATTATATGCTCGACCTGAATTCCACAATAAATCCACCTTCAAGTTTAAACATTTTCAAATCTCGGTAAGTATTACAAGAATGGGAAACAAGGACTGACCCGAATACGAGCAGTGGCTTCTTGACCAGTCTCAAGAAGCTTAGCAATATCCTTACGCATTTGCTTAAGCTGACTCTCTCTCCGATTCCTCAACAACTTAATTCTTGGAATCGAAAGCTTCAGTAACGTTTTACTGGGCACAAATCACAGTATCACACCCAACCAAGATATATCAGAACAAACCCATGTCATAAACAACTTACTACATAAGCTGGCAATCCATCACACACTAACTAACTGCAATTCTTTCACATTAAATAAATAACTCAAATAAGATTGAAACTTTTGCCCTTTGAACTAAAAACCTAGACATTCCTAATCGATTACTAACTCCTTCATCTTAAAATTCCTCCAAAATACGAGGATTAAGGTTGTCCTAGTGGTTAATAAGTCAACCTGCCTAGAGAGTGTCTCGAGTTCAAATCCTCATATCCCCACCCCGGCACGCTGCACCGTTTTCCGCTCCTATGTACCAAGTGGCTATTTGCCTATTCTTCTAACACAATAGCATAATTTTATTGATATACACTAAATCCCATTAATCAAAATTCATCTATCTTCAACTTAACATGATCAAATTCATCAAAAAATCCCAGATAACAACATTACAAAAAAAATAATACAAAGATTAGGGATAAGAAGATACCATTTAGAACCCCTAAATGAGTTAAATCCCTTGTTAAGGAAAGAATCAAGCATCGACATGATCAATCAATCAATCAATCAATTAAACCTGCAATTACAATAAGACCCAGAAATAATTTGGCAATTATAAAGAAAACCCAATTTCAGGAATAATCAAGAGATTAATAATAATAGTTAGGTTAGGAGAGAGAGGATCAGGAAATCAGAAAATTATGAAATTTCACCTGCTATGCTGTCTTGTTCGATACTAGTAGCACAAAAGAGAAAAACCGCGTCAATAATAATTTCAAAGGAAAAGGGGATTTTATTTGTTTTAATTGGTAGTTAAATTTAACTTAATAATTTATACACTGATGGATAACTTAGGATTGAAGGATCCTTATTGTTGTCTAAGACAAGAATCATGCAACTCGGCTGAGGCTGATGATGATGATTGTTATACTAGGACCCTGGTACGACTTTTACGTTTATTTTGTGGCATATCTAAGTTCCCAGCTCGAGTGATGTGGGGCTAAATGAACAAGGTATGAAGCTCCCGCGAAGCAACCTTGTTGGAGGTAAAAAAGGGCCGATGCGCTTTTTCGTAGGTTGGTTCGATATCGTTTTTGGTTTGAGATTTTCTTATTTTTGAGTGTTAAGGTTGGTGTATAGAAATTCCTTCTTTCGTATATAGGGCCAACCGGCCAAGTAGACCTGGCAAAACTGACCCAGACTCGAACATCCGACCCGAATTACTTGACCCGAACATCCGAAATTGACCCGAATTTCTAATTTGAATTCAACCTGAAACCTAAATTCGACCCGACCTGAATTTGACCCATAGTTGTCACACCCGAACTAAACCCGACCCAAACCGAACCCGACTTGATCCGAAATAGAGCCGAAATACATGACCCGACCCGAATAGACCCGACCCAGACCAAATGACCCGTTTGCCAGGTCTAGGGCCAAGTCACCCAAAGTTTGATTGCGATTTGGGTTTGTTAAATGACTCATTTCGATTCGTTTTTTTAGGCGGAATATGTTTAGTGAATTTTGAGACTCATTTGTATCGTTTTTTTTATTTGACATGTATTCTAATCTAAATTCCTAAAAAGAGGATGATCTATGGTTGTAGTGATAGATATTCACAATCACATGGGTATTTTATAAGTTATAAAAGTGCATTCGGTGGTTTTGAAACTCGGTACCATGTGGTGACAACATTTTAAACATGTTACATATGTTATTGATATCAATCGGTATATGGTACTCCCGGGGGTGCGTAGCTTTAGGTACCCCTCGATTCAAGTGGTATATGATGAGTGAAAATTGAAAATTAATGAGTGGAATTCGGTAGATAATGAGTGAAAGTTGGTAAAATAATAATTGGAATAAAGTTGTATATAATGATTGGAAATTCAGAAATAATGACTGAAAATAAATAATGACCATAATGTTATATATAATGAGTGAAAATCGGAAGATAATGAGTGAAAATTGAGAAATAATGAGAAAAAATTGTAAAATAATGAGTTAAAATTATTGTAAGATAATGAGTGAAAGTATATAATAACTATAATGTGGTATATAATGAGTGAACAGTTAACCGGGGGTACGTAGCTCTAAGTACCGTACCCCCGGGATACCTAATAATTTGTGTATTGATATTGAAATTGACGCCGAATTGCGCAACTATACCTCTATACAACTTGCATGGATATCCAGGATTCAAATGGATTGTTATAAGATTACATGTTTGTATTGTACAAGCAAAATCGTTATAGGATTTAGAAGGTTTTTTTTTTCTTTCTTTGGACAACGTCTCAAGGTAAATTTTTGTGAGTTTAAACAAGCGAGAAGTTATTCATCGCCCGCTATATTCCCAAAATACCCCTTTAAATTTAAAAATTCAAGCCACAATTTCTTAACCAAAATCCTAATCATGCTATATATCACACTAATTGTTACAAAAAAAAAAAAAGCTTTACCACTCTGTGAGCTGCCCATTTTCGAGCGCAAACGACAAAGCCTAATTAAGCCCTGACATCCATTGTCACATACAAGTATACAACAGACTCATATAGCTCATTGGTAATTTCAAGTCACATTTTTTCCATTGTCACATTTCAACTAACTCATCATGTTCAACCATGGAGTTTCATGAATCTGTAGGACTACTACTCTTCCTCTACTGTCTTCTAAACTCGAGAACGGACCCTTCTACATACGTGGAAATAAACCCCCAAATTGGTTTTGCGACTAAGACATTGTTATTGTTGACCTTCATTCATTAAGCTAACGATCGAGAACTTCAACTATGAAAATTATCCAGCATTATTGGTTGATATCTCATATATGTGTTCCATTTTGTTGTAATTACTAATTAGCCCCCAAATCATTGTTTCTCAGTGGAATTACGTAGACAACAGTCTCCGATTTGTGATTTTGCGATACAATTTTGAGTGTTGAATTATTTTGTCGGGTATCAGATTTAAAGTTTACATTATTATAGACATTGGACAACAGGTTGCCATACATTCTCACTGCACACTAGTACACTACCAGTTTCATGCAAATTCTTCCCTAAGCCGTGATGTCACGTACACTGAGACTTGTATAACAATCTCACCTCAAAATGCCATATAACTTAGATCCAAATTCTCGACACAAATTTCATTACAGGGTATCGACCTACAACCTCTTCGAGTTTTATATGCGATCACCCCTTACTTCACCAGGCACCAGCATATATAGAAGCGAGCCTTTGAGGAACGTATTTTTACTCTTCTTATAGTTGTTTTTGTTTTTGTTGTTGCTCACATTTTACACTGTAAACTTAACTGATCAGATTGTATGGAGTATCAGGTATCAGCAGGAATACTTGCCTTGCTTATATTTCTCTACTGTTTGATAAGATGGAAAAACACAACTTGTACCAAAAAAGCACCACCACAACCAGCTGGTTCATTGCCTTTTATTGGACACCTGCATCTTTTAGAAGATCTTCCTGACAAATCATTAGGAAAACTAGCTGATAAGTACGGCCCGATCTTTATGATTAAACTTGGTGTACAGAGAGCCCTGGTAATTAGCTCACCTGCAATGGCTAAAGAGTGTCTAGGCACCAATGACAGGGTCTTCGTGGACCGACCTCAAACAATCTTTGTAGAGCACCTTGCTTTTGACTCTGCCATGATAGGGTTTAGCCCACACGGTCCATACTGGCGTGAAATTCGCAAAATTACCACTGTGGAGCTGCTGTCAAATCAGAGGTTAGAGACATTCAGAGATGTTCGGATTTCAGAGGTAAGGTCTGCTGTCAAGGGTTTGTATGACAGATGGAGTATCAACAGGAAATCAGATTTTGGGTCTGAAATGTCTGACGTTGTTGTTGAACCAGTGGATATGAAATTGTGGTTCAATGACTTAACTTTGAACAATATAGTACGACTGATTGCAGGAAAGTCATTGAAGGAGTTCTACCAAGGTGATGATTACGACAAGATAACCAAGGCGCTGAGAAGTTTTTTCGAGTTGGCAGGCACTTTCATTCCTGCTGATGCACTTCCTTTTCTGAGATGGTTCGACATTGGAGGGTACGAGAAAAGCATGAAGAGGGTAGCAAATGAGCTGGAGCATATGGTTAAAGAATGGCTTGAGGAGCATAAAAGAAGAAGAGTTGTTGGAGAGGTTAAAGAAAAGCAGGATTTCATGGATGTCCTGCTGGGAATTTTCGAGAAACCTCAGGAAAACACATCCAAATACGAAGCAGATGTGATTGTTAAAGTCACCTCAATGGTAAGTTCATTATGTATTCATAGTTTCAGGCATATCAGTCAAAAGACTCTGTCAAGAAGTCTTAATAAGAAATGAAACATCAGAACACTTTTTTACATTTACAGGCAATGATAGTAGCAGCAACCGACACTAGCAGTAAGCCTTACCTGGGCGCTGTCATTACTACTCAACAACAGAGACGTGATGAAGAAGACACGGGCTGAACTAGACACATTTGTCGGCAAAAAAAGACAGGTAGAAGAAGCAGACCTCAAGAACCTGGTGTACTTGCAAGCAGTACTAAAGGAGACAATGAGAGTCTACACTCCTGCTCCACTGTCAGTCCCTCGGCAATCCAATGCAGACTGCACTGTCAATGGATATCACATCCCAGCTGGTACACAACTCTACATCAATCTGTACAAGATACACAAAGATCCCGAGGTGTGGCAGGACCCTACTGAGTTCCGTCCTGAAAGGTTTCTTACAACTCACAAGGACTACGATGTCAGAGGACAAAATTTCGAGTTTATGCCATTCGGTAGTGGCAGGAGGGCCTGCCCAGGAATATCATATGCTCTTCAGGTTATGCAGTTTACGTTGGCGAGTTTGGTCCATGGATTCGAGATCTCTACTCCCATGGACGAAACTGTAGACATGACAGAAGGAGTTGGTATAACGAACCTCAAAGCGACTCCGCTTAACGTCATCCTCACGCCTCGTCCTCCTGATCATCTTTATTGATTGAAATTCAGTTCAACTCTCATGAAATGTTCATGCCACAAAGTATTTCAAGCTTCATAATATTTACCAATTGTAAGTTTTGACTGTAAATATCAGCATGAAATATTTACCAATTGTTTACTTCCCTCCCTACTAGTTTACTGCTAGAGATAGAGATACTCAGGCAATAGGTCCTTAACTAACTCAATAGTTATATCATGCTCTCTGGAGCACAAAGAGCAATAAATGATTATGGATCACACTTAAAAAATGATTTTTTTTCATTTTTCTATGTCATGGGCCTACGCCTTTATTGTGAGTGAGAGCACCATCGTACTTGTGTTCGTGGGAGCATGATATAATTCACCTAGCTCGAACACCTAGCAACGACAAGTATTTTAATGGGAAAAACCAGCAAGTAAAAATATGGTATGAAATAATCATACAAGCTAAGTTCAACAACTAGAACACCACATGACAAAACACCACAAACATAAACAAGGAGCACCAACTAAGCTCACGAAAGAACGACATTCTTAACCAAATACAATTGATATTACCGTCAATCTTTCAGTGCAAACTGGTGTTTTTAATTACTACCACGTGTTTAATATACTTCCTCAATTTCAGGATTAAATTTAACCTAATAGTTAGATAACAACTGGCCGCGGTACTCAAATCCTCACTCGTGCAGGCCGCAATATTTAATTAATAGATAATAATATACTCCGTAATAGATATTATTTATGTTGCTCTTAAAAAAAAAGCCCTTTCGACAACTTATTGTTGTTTAAACATTTGCACACGTCTTACCTTCACGACCTAAAGTATACATGGAGCAAATCACTACGTCAAAAATAACATATAACACCGGGTCCTAAATTAACAAGACACCGGTTATACCCGGTGTCTGGACTGCCGGTGTCTTTAGCAAAGACACCAGTTACTACAAAATTAACCGGTGTTAAATGGTACACAAAAGACACCGGTTGGGCATAAAACCGGTGTCATATGTCTTTATTATGAAATAATTTTTCCATACATAAGACGCCGGGTATATGAACAACCGGTGTCTTATGTTACCAACTTTAAAAAAAAAAATTCCTTGGTTATCAACAATTTTATCATCGTGTTCTCTATCATCATCAACATCCCCTTCTTCCAAACCTTCACCTTCTTCTAGCCTTCTTCTTTTTCTTCTCTATCTCATATCGCCATCGGTTTTTCAATTTCCTCTACAAGAAATACATGGAATATAATAACAAAACATTATTAAACATACAAAAAATCACAAAAAATTGAACCAAAGAAAATAACAAGGAAATTAATTAACCTACTTATCGCCTTCTTGTTCTTCTCCCTGATCTCATCTTGACATCGAGTTTTTCAATTCCTCTACAAGAAATACATGGAATGTAAAACAAAACATTATTAAACATAATAAAAAAAACCATCATAAAAATCGAACTTAAGAAAATAACAAGGAAATTAAAAACGAAAAGATGGTAATCTTTAAAAAAATATGGGTGATCTGGGTTTTGGACAATTTAAAATGAAGAAGTAACAAATAAAAAAGGAATTAGAAATCAATTAAAATCGAAAAAGTGATTAATTAAAAACGAAAACAACTCAACGTACCCAGAATCAAGATTCATGAAGGATAATTGGGAAATTAAACTTCTTTCCTCGGAGATCTGGAAGAACAACGCAACATGAAACAAAAGTTAAAAAAAAATTAAACATGGTACATCATTTCCCTCGGATCTCAACCTTATATAGTTAAATTCCCAAATTCAAACAAAATACACAAAATAACTCAAAGACGAAAAACAGCCCTTACCTCAATCCGTTGAAGCAACATATAGAGATGGCGAAGAGAAGGATCAACGTATGAAGATGTTGGTTAATAATTGAGGGAGGAGAAGGGGGTTGATGATTGAGAAGAGAGATAAGGGGGGTTTGTTTTTTGAAGGAGGAAATGAAGGGTAGGATACGTATAATGGAGAAGGGAATTGAGAAGGGTTAACTGGCGGAAATTACAATGAGACATTAAAGTTTTTTTTTTAAAAAAAAAAAACATAAGACACCGGTTTTAGATACACCCAGTGTCTTATGTGTACATACGACACCGATTGTTGCCATAACCGGTGTTAAAAGTGTCCCAAAATCTTTAATTTTTTTATCTTTTCTTTACACATTACTTTAAGCAATTGTTTTTTTTTTAAATGGCTTTTCACACCGGGTGATGGACAATCGGTGTCTTATTGATATATGACACCGGTTTTAGCATTTCCGGTGTTATATATGCCGGTGTTGCAATTTTTGGCGTATTGAATCAAATTTCGATATGAAACTAGCTCACACGGTCACACCTTTTGAGAACACCTAGTTCGATATACTCCGCTCGTCTCCACTTTTAATTGCCCCAGTTTCTTAGTGATTTGATTTAATTTACATAAAAACTAAAAACTAAAAAGAGCCCTAGTCCAATCAATGCAATATAAATGGGAATGGAGTATTGCAACTTCCAACGTATGGAATCCACGATTGTGAGTGGATAAGAAAATAGCCGGAGGAATATCGTTTTCGGGAAACTTCTCGTGTACACTTGAGAGTAGGCACTCTCTAACTTTTTATTTTTATTTTGTTTCATACGTGTAGTAACACACGTCCGCAGGAAATACGTGGTCTATTTTTAATGTCTCGTTGGAGTAACTTGTGAGTGGATGAGATATGCTGAGTCCAATTTTGTTTTATTTTGCTTTGTTTTGTGCTTGTTAAGACAATAAGACGTTAAGACGTGTTCGCGTGGTGTAGCTGAATGCGGGGTAAGGGAAGATAGGTTGATCTCTAAATTGTTGAGCAAACACGGTATATTTTGTAGAGTATGAATCACACGTTGTGTTACAAAACCAATCTAGGGCCTTCACGGACATTAATGAACCAAATTAAATCTAGACTAAGCTCAACTCGAACACGATCGAGCTTGCTCAAAGTTACTATTCGTGTTCGTCGAACTATTACGGATTTACATACGGAAATGACTAATGAACGAGTTTTGATTGATACATCTCTGTGCATATGAATTTATAAACCTGACGGTAAAAATAAAAGTTAGGTACTGACC
The DNA here is from genome assembly GCA_963680865.1 of Spergularia marina. Taxonomy (NCBI): domain Eukaryota; kingdom Viridiplantae; phylum Streptophyta; class Magnoliopsida; order Caryophyllales; family Caryophyllaceae; genus Spergularia; species Spergularia marina. The sequence goes on along the minus strand of OY804558.1, from coordinate 13,656,935 downwards.
ATTTAATTAAGAGAAAGTCTTAATGTATATCCATATACATTTCTAAATGTATATCCCTAATTTTTTATTCACATACCCCACCATATTCCAATTCTCTCTCCTCAATCCCACCACATAAAAAATACAAAACATACCCTTATTACTCCCCATATATGTTTAGTAATGTATATCACATATACAAATAGCCTTACTATTTAATTAATGTTTGTGTTCAATTATTGTGTCGCTTGCAGGTATCTGCATTAATTTGACCGTCTCTTTAATTGGAATTTACGTACCCAAGTAAGTAAGTAACCCAACTCGTACTTTTGACTTTGAGTCTGTAAATCTACAGTTGATTCAAATCTAGCATCTTATAGTTTACATTATCATTAGACAACAAAAATCAACTTTTGCCTGTTTTCGCATCTGCGCACTAACAATTGGATAACATTTGCCTAAGCACTGATGTCACATACACATACCATTCTAACATTTATGAGAAAACACGATCTACCCAAAATTCTTATATAAAGTTCGATTATAATTCTCAATGCAATTTTCATTACGAGCTATTCATGCACAATTTTTATATTATCCGATCCCCCCTTACTCCGTCAGCCAGTGGGTAGCCCGTAGCCGGCCATTGAGGGGCAATAATATTTGTTGTTCTAGTTTCGATCAGGTAGAATGGAGTATCAGGTATCAGCAGGATTACTTGCCTTGCTGCTATTTTTCTACTGTCTACTAAGATGGAGGAACAAAACTTCTACCAAAAAAACACCACCACAACCATCTGGTGCATGGCCTGTTATAGGGCATTTGCATCTTTTAAGAGATCTTCCTCACAAATCCTTAGGAAAATTAGCTGATAAGTACGGTCCGATTTTCATGATCAAACTTGGTGTAAACAAGGCCTTGGTAGTTAGCTCACCTGCTATGGCCAAAGAATGTCTAGGCACAAATGACAGGGTTTTCGTGGACCGACCTCAAACAATCTTTGTTGAGCATCTTGCTTACAACTCTGCCATGTTAGGCTTTAGCCCATATGGTCCATACTGGCGTGAGATGCGTAAGATCACTGCTATCGAGCTACTGTCCAACCATAGGTTAGAGTCATTCAAAGATGTTCGGATGTCAGAGGTTAGGTCTGCTGTCAAGGGTTTGTATGACAGATGGAGTATCAGCAGAAAATCAGATTATGGGTCCGAAAATTGTGGTGTTAGTAAACCAGTAGATATGAAATTGTGGTTCAATGACTTAAGTTTGAACAATATAGTGAGACTGATTGCTGGAAAATCATTGAAGGAGTTCTATCAAGGTGATGAGTATGACCAGATTTCTAAGGCGTTGAGGGAATTTTTCGAGTTGGCAGGCAGTTTCGTTCCTGCTGATGCTCTTCCGTTTCTGAGATTTTTGGACATTGGAGGGTATGAGAAAGCCATGAAGAAGGTAGCACATGAGATGGAACAAGTGGCTCATCAATGGTTGGAGGAGCATAAAAGAAGAAGACTTCTTGGAGAAGTTCAGGAGAAACCGGATTTTATAGATGTGCTGCTGAGAAGTTTTGAGACACCTCAGGACAATGCTTCTAAATTTGAGGCAGATGTGATTGTTAAAGCCACTTCAATGGTAAGTACGAAACTACATATGTTCCTGTCAATAAGAGCAGTAAATTGTAGCACAGGTTTGTAATATTGGTCGGTTTTGACATTTACAGGCAATGATATTAGCAGCAACAGACACTACAGCAGTAACCCTTACATGGGCTCTATCATTGCTACTCAACAACAAACATGTCATGAAGAAGGCTCAAGCTGAAATCGATTCTATCGTAGGCAAAGAAAGACAGGTAGACGACTCAGACCTCAAGAACCTGGTATATCTGCAAGCAGTTGTTAAGGAGACGCTGAGACTCTACCCTGCAGGGCCGCTTTCAGTCCCTCGAGAATCTGTTACAGAGTGCACTGTGAATGGTTACCACATTCCAGCTGGTACTCAGCTATTTGTCAATCTGTACAAGATACACAGAGATCCTGAGACTTGGCAGGACCCTTGTGAGTTTCGTCCTGAAAGGTTTCTTACAACTCACAAAGATTATGATGTCAGAGGTCAAAGTTTCGACTATTTGCCATTCAGTAGTGGCAGGAGGATCTGTCCAGGAATATCATATGCTCTTCAGGTTATGCAGTTTACGTTAGCGAGTTTGGTTCACGCATTTGATATATCAACTCCCATGGACAGTGTTGTAGACATGACTGAAGGGTTTGGACTAACGAACCTCAAAGCCACTCCACTTGAAGTAATCTTCACGCCTCGTCTTCCTGATTACCTTTACAGCCCTACAATATAATGGTTGTACCTTGATCTTTGCGTGCACAACTGATGTCGTCACAACTCACAACTCTGTGGCTTTTTTGGTTTCAACCTTTCAAATGAGTCGTCCTCTTTGTTGCCCTTTTTTGCTTCTTTTCATTGTGAAATCAGATGTATTTTTAGTTTGGAGATTTTCTTTAGGGGCTGTCTGCACTCATCAGCAGAAGTATCTATAACTGACCAATTTATATTCATGCTTACGCCTCATAAAATATTAGATACAAAGCTGTTTCATATAATAAATTGTGTGTTTTTTGCGAGTTAAGTCATGTCTTGTTGCCTTGTTACTATTATGTTCTGAACATGGAAAAAAGAAAGTGCTACTAGAAATGCCCACCTGAACCTTCAAGCTCCTGGCCTGTTATCGGCCACAATTTTCGCCTTAAATGTGTAGTATTAGGTGTGATTTACGTAACAGGACCGCTGCTGATCAGCTCCTGTCCAGCCAGGGAGTGGACATTACACATTCTTAGAGGTTACATAAGCCTTAAGAGTCGTTGTGTATAGGTGTCAGTAGAAATTTAGAATCAGTGGACATGAAACAATGGTTAGCCTGCAGAATTTGACAGTGAGAAAGATTACTGGGGTGTCATTTCAGTATATTTACCAAAGGCGAGCAAGTTCTTGTTCCCGAACACTATCTTTGAGTTAGACAGGAGAGTATGGAGAAACAGGATTTCATGGACAATACACATGGAGCAGGACAAGCCTAACACATTTCGAGCAGAACTTGTGCTTTTTAATAATTGTATGTTTTTGATATTTTGATAACTACACCTATATTCAAATGTATGTTATTTTGCTAAATTTAGCTTCATATATATACTTGGAAAATAATAGAAATTTGTCATATGTTGAGAAGAAATTTGTCAAAACTTTTAAAACATTAGCTTGATGAATGATGATCAATTTTATTAAGATTGTGAGGAATCAGGAATAGTCACCCATGCCTAGCTTGGAAACTAGTTTAATTATTAAAAATGTAGAAACATTCACGGACATTGTTAATGAGTAGAACTAGATCAAGATTGAGCTTGAATATAACATGAGTGTGTTCGAAATCACTACTCGTATTCATTTATTAAGCCCCGTACATGCATAAGATAAGAGAAATGACTAAAAATACTCCCTTTTTTTTTTTTTAAGATTCTTTACGTTTCGTTTGAATTCCTCTCACATATTCAAACGAAGTGTAAAGAGCCTAATAAAGCGGAAGGAGTAAGTTCGTCTCACAATAAGTTATCGTGAGACCGTCTCATATGAGACTTTGCCAAGGAGTAATTATGTTTCTTAGACCATAGTGAGTATGATTTTATGACAATATTAGTATGAGACCATGTTCAAATAGGATAAAAACTTATTTAACTCTATCGATAGTTGCTAGTTTAGTTTACCACTAATGACCGAGTTTATATCGATAGTTTCCCCAAGAACTTGGTACAATTTCAGCCTTAGCAAAAAAAAAAATAAAAAATACCGACTATTTAGTTGATGTTTGTGGTCAATTATTTCGTTGTTGGTGCAATAGTTGACTGCTTCTTTGATCTTTATTTTTTTTTACAAAGGTAAGAACATGTACGCAAAAATGCGTACTATAACAGGTAACCCTTCTAAACAGGGTATCATGACCGCTTCTTTGATTGAAATTACGTACCCAACTCGCAGTTTTCATAAGCTTTTGGTCTTACTCGCCTGCACAAATCTGAACATTTACAGTGGATCCAAATTCTCACATTGAAACCAGAATTCTATCTTTTGCCTGTTTTCTCAGCTGCAGAATTTCATTTCCAACACTTTGCCTAAGCAGGGATGTCACATTTCACATACACATACCTTTGTAACACCTTTATAAGGAAACTTTAGGGCAACATCTCATAGAAGTTCGATCACAATTCTCGACGTAAATTTCACTACAAACTATCCACATTTCACAGTTGAAATTCAGCTCATCAGGTTGAATGGAGTATCAGGTATCAACAGTTATACTTGCTTTGCTAATAATTTTATACTGTTTGTTAAGATGTACAAACACAACTTCTACCAAAAAAACACCACCACAACCTTCTGGGGCGTGGCCTGTTATAGGGCATCTCCATCTTTTAGAAGGCCTTCCTCACATATTCTTAGCTAAACTAGCTGACAAGTACGGTCCGATTTTCATGATTAAACTTGGTTTACAAAAAGCCTTGGTCGTCAGCTCACCTGCAATGGCCAAAGAGTGTCTAGGCACCAATGACAGGGTTTTTGTGGACCGACCTCAAACAGTCTTAGTAGAGCACCTTGCTTACAAATCTGCTATGATAGGCTTTAGCCCATACGGTCCATACTGGCGTGAAATTCGAAAGATCACCATTGTGGAGCTGCTGTCGAATCAGAGACTAGAGACGTTCAGAGATGCTCGGATGTCACATGTAAGGTCTGCTGTCAAGGGTTTGTATGATAGATGGAATATCAGCAGAAAATCGGATTTTGGGTCTGAAACCTCTGGTGCTAGTGCACCAGTTGATATGAAATTGTGGTTCAGGGACATAACTTTGAACAATATAGTAAGACTGATTGCAGGGAAGTCACTGAAGGAATTCTACCAAGGTGATGATTATGATAAGATTTCAAAGGCGTTGAGGGATGTATTTGAGTTGGCTGGAGTTTTCGTTCCTGCTGATGCACTTCCGTTTCTGAGATGGTTCGATATTGGAGGGTATGAAAGAGCCATGAAGAAGGTAGGAGGCGAGATTGAGAATATGGCTCAAGAATGGCTGGAGGAGCATAAGAAAAGAAGACTTCTTGGAGAAGTCAAGGAAAAGCAGGATTTTATAGATGTGCTGCTGAGAATTTTTGAGACACCTCAGGACAGCGCTTCCGACTTTGAAGTAGACGTGATAATTAAAGCCACTTCAATGGTACGTATGAAGTATGAACTACTTATTTTCCTGTCAATAGGAGCAATAATCTAAAGCTGCAAACATTGAGTTTATTATTACCAACTGAAAAAAAAAATTCCTATAATGTAAGTTCGAGCTCAACTGCTAAACCATTCGAGCGTACGTAAGACCATCTCATCGAAAACTTGTTGCTACTAAACAGGTTTCTAAAGTAAAAGCCCTTAACATGTTGGAGAAAATTACTGATGAGAGACCATTTTTTAACTGTTAATTTAACAAATGATGCTGCTGCATGTGTAAGTAATTGTGGTAACTTTTGATATTTACAGGCAATGATATTAGCAGCAACAGACACATCAGCAGTAGCCCTTACCTGGGCGCTGTCATTACTACTCAACAGCAAAGATGTTATAACGAAGATTCAGGCTGAACTAGACAACTTTGTAGGCAAAGAACGACAGGTAGACGAAGCAGACCTGAAGAACCTGGTATATCTGCAAGCAGTTGTCAAGGAGACATTGAGACTTTACGCTCCTGCGCCACTTTCAGTCCCTCGACAATCCGTTACAGACTGCACAGTGAGTGGTTACCACATACCAGCAGGTACACAGCTCCTAGTCAATCTGTACAAGATACACAGAGATCCCGAGTCTTGGGAGGACCCATATGAGTTCCGTCCTGAAAGGTTCCTTACAACTCACAAAGATCACGATGTCAGCGGACAAAAATTCGACTTTATGCCATTCGGAAGTGGCAGGAGGATCTGTCCAGGAAGATTTTATGCTGTTCAGGTTATGCAGTTTACGTTAGCGAGTTTGATTCAGGGATTTGAGATGTCAACTCCCACGGGCAGTGCTGTAGACATGACTGAAGGAGCTGGACTAACAACCCTCAAAGCCACTCCACTCGAAGTCATCCTCACACCTCGTCTTGCTGATCACCTTTACGACTCCTTGTCCTCTTAGTCGCCATTTCTTTCCTTTACACAGTGAAATCAGAAATAGTTTTAGTCTGGAGAATTACTTTAGGCGTCGATCAGCAAAAGAAATAACAATAATTAGAAATGGTATTTGGAATGAAAAACTGCATTGGAGCATTTTACCAGTGTTCAGTAACTTCTTAGCGGCTTTGGTTGCAGCATGCTGCTACATAACTAAAGCATCAGAGAAGTACGAAATAATTGATGTCTCAACTAATCTTATCTCACATTCTAAATCAGCATATTTAGGCTTATATCTCATCATATATTCTTTACTGCCTAAGACTGTCTCATTGGCCTCAAGTAGGCTTGAGGGGAGCTGAGATGTCGGGGTCGATCCCGAACCAACTTGTACTCACCTCCTCCGCTTGTTAAGGCTCTCCCATTCGGGGCCGTTGACTTTGTGGCGTCTCCAATATTCTTTCCTTAACAGGTAACACAAGACAAAGAAAGGTGGATGTTTAATAATAGCAAGTTTAGTCATAGTTGACATTTTTAAAAGAAGTTTTGGCATGTTCATAAGCGTGTAATGCAGACTAAGCATTGATGTCACATATGGAGACTTAAATCTGATACTTATCCATCAGATTCACATAAACATAAATAAGCTTAAGAAAACTGACTTTTCAACTTTTCATATGATTTTGATCCACATTATACTCTAAAAATCAGCTGATCAACTCCAAGCCTCCAATGGACTATAACCTATATGCAGGGTTGCTTTCGTTGGTTCTGTTTCTCTACTGTCTGCTAAGATGGAAAACCCGAACTTCTACCGGCAAAACACCACCCCAACCATCTGGTTCATGGCCTGTTATAGGTCACCTACTTATATTGGACAACCTTCCTCACAAATCCTTAGGAAAACTGGCTGATAAGTATGGTCCGATATTCATGATTAAACTTGGTGCAAGCAAGGCATTGGTGGTTAGCTCACCTGCAATGGCAAAAGAATGTCTAGGAAGCAATGACAGGGTTTTTGTTGGCAGACCACAAACAATCTTTACTGAGCACCTAGCCTACAACTCCGCAATGATAGGGTTTAGCCCATATGGTTCATACTGGCGCGAGATGCGCAAGATCATCACTGTGGAGCTGTTGTCAAATAATAGGCTGGAGTCCTTCAAAGATGTTAGAATGTCAGAGGTAAGGTCTGCAGTGAAGGCCATGTATGATACATGGAGTATAAACAGAAAATCGGGTCTTGGGCCTCGAAAGGCAGGTAGTAGTGAACCAGTGGACCTGAAATTGTGGTTCAATGACATAAGTTTGAACAATATTGTAAGATTAATTGCAGGGAAGTCATTGAAGGAGTTCTACCAAGATGAGGAATATAACAAGATTTCCAAGGCATTGAGGGATTTTTTTGAGTTGGCAGCCGCGTTTGTTCCAGCTGACGCAGTTCCTTGTCTGAGATGGTTTGACATTGGAGGATACGAGAAAACCATGAAGACCGTTGCGAAAGAGATTGATAATGTTGCTAAAGCATGGCTGGAGGAGCATAAACGAAGAAAATCTGGAGAGGTTCAAGAAAAGAAAGACTTCATGGATGTGCTCATCGGAATATTCGAGACACAACAGCGAAATGCATCCAAATTTGAAACAGATGTAATTATAAGAGCTACATCAATGGTACGTTTTCAGTGAGTATTTCTAATAGATTCTTTTAGCAAGTTGTAATTTCAAGAGAAAGGGTATTATCTAACCTGAGTCAGTTTCGATGCATGACAGGCAATGATAGTCGCAGGATCAGACACTTCAGCAGTAACCCTTACATGGGCGCTATCACTACTACTCAATAACAGAGATGCTCTGAAGAAGAGTCAAGCTGAACTCGAAAGATTCATAGGCAAAGAGAGGCAGGTAGAAGAATCAGACCTCAAGAACCTGGTGTATTTGCAAGCAGTACTAAAAGAAACAATGAGACTGTACCCTGCTGCGCCACTGTCAGTCCCACGAGAATCCATTGCAGACTGCACTGTCAATGAATACAACATCCCAGCGGGTACTCAGCTCATAGTTAATCTGTACAAGATACACAGAGATCCCGAGAACTGGGAGGATCCTTGCAAATTTCGTCCAGAAAGGTTTCTTACAACACACAAGGACTACGATGTCAGAGGACAAAACTTTAATTATATGCCATTTGGTAGTGGCAGAAGGGTCTGTCCAGGAATATCTTTTGCTCTTCAGTTTATGCAGTTTACGTTAGCAAGTTTGCTTCATAGTTTTGAGATCTCTACTTACATGGACGAAACTGTAGACATGACTGAAGGGGTTGGAATAACAACCTTAAAAGCCACTCCGCTGGAAGTCATACTCACACCCCGTCTTCCTGATCACCTGTATCAGCTTAGCAACAGTCCAGAATTGTTCATGGCGTGATTGTTTAATTCCCCATTGCCTCTTTGCATCCTTTACTCTGTGCTTCTTTTCACCAATTACTACTGTATCATTTGAAATAAAAACCAAGTTGAATTATTTACCAAATATTTGTTCTTTACATTTTCGGCATAAAAATGAAAAATCAAGCGCTCATACCTGTGCCTAAGATCAAATGAAAAGTCTGGTCTACTGTATTACTGGTCTTTCAATACTTAACACTGTATGTTACCATTATATTTCAGGAATTAACAAACCCTTCGGTATTTTACTGGCCATAGTTTCCCAGGAATTCGAATTTCTTCATATTTTCGTCCTGCAATTGTACATTCAAATTCATACAAATATGCCTAGAAAACATTTCTCCAGAGACACACCCATCAAATAAAATCACGGACATGACAGTAGTAGAGTCTAACAAGGGTATATCTCTGAGTGTCAAACTTGGCTATTTTTCTTGTTTTTGGAGTTAAATGAAAGTCCAGTGCGGATTGTGCGACAGTGAATTTTGCCATGTGTATGGCACAATACCTTATAATGGATCAAGGCTCTAGATTTCCCTCGTAGAGACAATAACATTACCCAATACTTTAAAAGCTTTCGTCAATGATGAGAAAAAGGGGTTTAAATATTCACGTTGTATACAAAATCATTTTTTTCCTTCAATTTTTTCGTCCTACATTATGAGACACTGCGCCTCCCCAACCCTCATACTCCCAAGCGGATTTCACGTGTTAAGTATGGTTATATACAACATTCCCTCTGCTTAACACGGCTGCCTGCAGTCCTGCATTGAAGCAATGAATACCTCCAAAAGCCATGTCGTTTTTTTATAACAACGCGACACAAACTCCAAGGTCATTACATACATGCACCATGCATTATACGAACTTCATTTCTTTAGATTACTGACGCTAACATGAACTTAGGTGAAAGATATTCAACCAAATGTTAACAGGCGATAATAAAATCAATTTATCATATGAAGCACAAAAAATATAAAAAATGAAAAAAAAAAAAAAAATCTCGAACTAGATAACAAATTCCACCGCGATTGATGCGTAATGCATCATGTAACATACCTCTATATAAGACTCTCCATATAATGCATACTCATAAGAGTCATAACAGATCATAACTTCATAAAATTGATACACCTCTGCTACTTGATTCAATGGAGTTTAGCTTCTTGAGACAACAATTTCCTGAAATAGCAAGTACAGTAGCTTTATTAGTATTCTTTTTCTACATATTAAGATGGAAAAGGAACAATTCTAGCAAGAAGCACCCACCTCAACCTTCAGGCTCATGGCCTGTTATCGGCCATCTACGTCTTTTGGGAGAGCTTCCTCACATATCCTTGGGAAAATTGGCTGAAAAATATGGTCCGATCTTCATGATGAAGCTTGGTGTTCAACGAGCACTGGTCGTTAGCTCACATGCGATGGCAAAACAGTGCTTAGGCAACAATGACACTGTGTTCGTGGACCGACCTCATACGATCTCTGTGCAGCACCTGACTTACAACTCCGCCATGTTGGGGTTCAGCTGTTATGGCCAGTACTGGCGTGACATACGCAAGATCACCACTGTTGAGCTCCTGTCCAAACGCCAAGTGGAGAATCTCAAACATGTCAGGATATCAGAGGTAAACTTAGCAATAAGAGACATTGTACATGACAGAAATCAGGTAGACATGAAGCAGTGGTTTAATGATGTAAGCTTAAACTCAACTGTAAGACTGATTGCTGGCAAGTCTTTGAAGGAAATCTACCAAGGCAAAAAATATGATAGAATTTTGAAGGCATTAAGGGACTTCTTCGAACTGGCAACTGTCTTTACTCCTGCTGATGCACTTCCTTTTTTGAGATGGCTTGACATTGGAGGGTATGAGAGAACCATGAAGATGGTCGCAAAAGAGATCGATCAAGTCGCTCAAGAATGGCTAGAAGATCATAAAAGAAGATCAGTTCCTGGAGAGCAGAAGGGAAATCAGGATTTCATGGATGTCATGCTTGCTTTACATGGGACAGACCAGGAGAACTCTACAAATTTCGGACCAGATACGACTGTCAAAGCTATTTGCATGGTAAGCGTTATATCTTCTGCTAGAAACTAGTGAATATATATGGTAGTACTGAACGGTGATTACACAAAATGTTGACATTTGGTCTTTCCGTGACAGGCAATTATTTTAGCAGCATCGGACACCACAGCAGTGACACTAACCTGGGCATTATCATTGCTACTTAACAACAGAGAGACAATGCAGAGGGCACAGGCGGAAATAGACGCCTTGGTAGGAAAACAAAGACAGCTGAATGAATCAGACCTTAAGGACCTAACCTACTTGGACGCAATTCTCAAAGAGACTCTAAGACTGTATCCTGCATTGCCCGTTTCCATTCCTCGAGTGGCCATTGAAGATTGTACTGTGAACGGCTACCATATCTCTGCTGGCACACAACTCTTTGTCAATCTGCACAAGATACACAGAGATCAAGAGGTGTGGCCAAATCCTTTGCAATTTCAGCCTGAAAGGTTCCTTACAACTCACAAGAACTACGATGTCAGGGGCAAGAGTTTCGCATTCATACCTTTTGGAAGTGGTAAAAGGATTTGTCCTGGAATAACTTACGCCTTCAACTTTATGATGTTTACATTGGCCAGCTTACTACATGGATTTGAGATCTCAACTCCATCACATAAACCTGTTGACATGACTGAAGGTTTCGGACTAACCAACCTGAAAGCCACTCCACTTGAAGTCGTCCTCATCCCTCGTCTTCCTCATCGCATTCATAGCCCTCCTGCAGCTATGAATTAATGTCATGATTGTGAGCTGTTTGAATGTTACTGTACCTTCTAAATTAACATTCTTTTTTGTTGCCTATTTCTTTTTTTTCCAGCCTTTCCAAATCATTTCAAGCCAAAATTCACCAAAACAAAGCCAACATTACCCAGGCAACTCTAAAATTACGCTACTATAGCTGTTATACATACTAACATAGATGTATGATACAAATAAAACATCTCGAGCTTAAGTACAAGCCCATCCAAATTAAACCTATATGTTAAAGAGCCAACTCAACCAAAAGTCTAGACTGATGGTTGAGGCCCAATAATTGGTTATATCTTAACACTCCCCCTCACGTGAAAGCTCATTGGACTTGAAACGTGGACTGAAACCACTTGAAATATGGATAATAAATGCACAACTTTGTGCTGAAATTCTACTTGAAATGGAGGGGGCTCACAGGATTTGAACTTGAGACCTCAGGGTCAATGAGGCTCTGATACCATGTTAAAGAGCCAACTCAACCAAAAGTCTAGACTGATGGTTGATCCCCAATAATTGGTTAATCTTAACACTATATGCAGTATTACGCGAGGAAACAATCCATAAGTCGATACTGTGTCGTCTGCAGAAATTGAAACACATACCTAAGGGCAACTGTACATGTATAATCAGTACAAACTCCATTCCAAATTTGGCATAAATGATGTAAAAATACGAGCTCACGAAAATTCCGGATCTAGCCAAACTAAGTAGAGTACATTACCCATTATCCATCAAGTTGAAAATTTGACAATCAAACAAGCGTACTTCCTCTCTAATTCTTAACAACATAGAAATATGCGGCAGAGTTGACATCAGTTGTATAATATACATGTTGGCATGTTGCTCTATAATGTATTATCAAATTATGAAAGAAATGATCATCCCATGATCAGTTCCCACTACTTCAACAATCTTTTATTATATTGTCAATTATGTGTTCCCATGTATTTTAGTATAGATTGATTCGTCACTTATCCTCTTACTTAGCTCTCTAATTGTAAGTATTGTATTATGAACAACGTGATTGTAAACAATAACACAATAACAGTTGTTGCTCTGCTTAAGCGGATCCACCAGTTTTCCAGGACGCAGGATATCGGCGCGCAGGCTGCAGCTCATATTTTTACTAGGATTGGTTTTTCCATAGCAAATGGTGTGGGGGCTCAGATCGTATCTCGCTTCCCCACAAACTTCTTGTAAATTATTATTAATTTTTAGTGATTATAATATATATATATATATAGAAAATAACACAATAATATGAACGAAAAAAAAAAAAGACAACAGATTTAACGTGGTTCACCAGCAATTTGCCAGCTACGTCCACCAAACAGGGGAAAAACCAATTTCTCTATGTGGAGAGATAGTGCCAATACAAAGTTGTGAGTTCAACGTGAAAAGAACTCACCAAATACAAACGAGATCTAGTGAGCCAGACGTTCTTGCGATCAACTAAGAACCTAACAAATGCTCTCTAATCTCACCAACCAATGAAAACACAGTCATAGAGAAAAAAACCCCTGTCATGGCTCGGTGTACCCATAATAGGTAAAGAATCACTCCATCTCGTGTCTTCGGTCTTCAGGTTTTCCGACCTTACATGTTGGCTTAGGGAACACTAATTACCAAAACAAACGGCCAAGAAAATATGCCAAAATTGGTCAATTATGTTCGCTGCAGGAATTATACTATTGTCGGACCAACATATACCATTCACAGATGTACCATTGGAATTCCGCAGAATACCATTCGCGGATCGCGCGAGATCTCTGCCAAGTCGCTTGTTTTCTTCCCTTTTCTTGACCACGAGCCATTACCTCTTATACTACCCATACAGTATAGGATATAGATGACCCCAACACCCATATTACCGAAACCATACGTGTCTCAAGCTCCCTTCTCAAGCACGGTCACGACCAAAGACAAAACGGTAAGATATTCAAGGCACATATTTCAACAGGGGGTTGTCTAGGCTTATGAGTCTCTTGTACTGGATAAACTCTTGTCAATGAGAATAGAGAGCATGTCTTTTATTCATCTCTATCTCTCTGTCTAGTGATTTACAAATAATGCTGGAGTATATGTAAATATATATAGGATTATCAACAATGATTGTAGTCGAATCTTCTGCGGTACATAAGCTGTAGGCAAATTTAATGAAAATAACCCAATGTTTGTCACTTCTTCATGTAATAACCCAACCTTTTAACTTTAACAAAGATAACCCGAAGTTTTACTTTTCATCACATTAATATCCCAAACCTGCTAAAGTAAGAATTTCGTTCACTCCAAATCTCAAGTGGCTAAGTAATAAGTAAAAAAAAAAAAAAGCATTTTGCACAAATTTAAACGATTCTTTCATTGACGAATTTTTTCCATTGGGTTTCCCCCCATAATTATACGTTGTATTATTATCACTAAAAATCAATAATAATTTACAAGAAATTGGTTGGGAGCCGAGAGACGATCTGAGCCCCCACACCCTTTGCTATGGAAAAACCAATCCTAGTAAATATATGAGTTGCAGCCTGCGCGTCCTGGAGAAATGTTGGATCCGCTTAAGCAGAGCAACAACTGTGGGCTCCAACTCCCCCAAAGAGGAGAAAGAGAAGGGGAAAAAGCCATAACCTAAAGCAGCGCACCTAGTCTCATACTTAGCACGCTTACGATGGGCCGCTTTCTGCACCACCTTACCTGGTTCAAAATCGGTCATTCCGGTCTGAATCAGAGGCGACGACCCAGTCAAATCGACGCAAAAGCCGCGCCCTCTATCCCAAGAATAAAGTAGCATGTCCGCTGGGCGAAGAGGTCGGCCATCAGCACAAAGCATACCAATGTCAACCTCATTTCCTGCTGAGATCCCTGACCGATAACAGATGTCAACTAGCATGTCACGAACATCATTATGCCGATGCTTGACGCCAACCAACCTGCACACGAAACAACATGATCCCCAAATATATCACCCACAAAGACCCGCGAGCAAGCAGAACACGGGTAATCCATGGTGAATAAAGGCACCCCCAAATGGTAGCAAAGCACGCAACAATAAGTATGACCATTCATAGTCTAACCCAATCCTAAAATAGGGACAACCCAAAGCCAATCCGAACTGTGCGCACTCTGTTGAGAACTCCACAAAGCCAAATCACGCGGTGCCAATGAATAAACAGAAGCGGCATCCCTAGCGACCCGAGCGAAATACATATCTGCCAATCTTTTCATAAGTCTGGGGGCAGTGATTTCACCAGGATTACCCAAGACATTAACCTCTAAAGTCTGATTTAAAACACCAACAGCAGCGGCAAACGCAGACCCCAAAGAGACGACACCAGCATGACGAAGAAGCTTAGACTGTAGGTCAGAAGACTGAAGTCGCGACGCTAAAAGAGCATAATGGACAGCATACCCGGCCGTATAAACACCAAGCCCTTCGAGCGAAAAAGGCAAGGTAGTGAGCCTCCACTGCCAGACACCAAAACCTGGACCAGAAGCAACGACGATGCGCTCTAAGGAAGAGCGAAAGGCCACATCAAAAGCTAGCCGGCCCGACTCAAAAATATGCGGCACACAAGTACATAGGGCGAAATATAGCTTAGAAACCCCAGTGCAAGCCCGAAAAAGTAACAACTCGCTCTGAGGATCATTAAGCTTAGCAACCGCATTCATGAGCTCAATGGTCTTAGCCACGCTCTGCATAACCATAGAACTACAAAACCCAAAATCGACACTGACATGCCCACCTAATAACTTGACCCAGAGGAGAGGCCTAGCTATATTAGGGGGGAACACACCAACAAGCCGGTTCCGCGGATCCTCCGTAGGCCAAAAAACCTCAGTTTTATCAACATTAAGGTGAAGACCCAAATGTGGACCCTCTGCCTGAATCATCCCCAAGACCTAACCTACAACCAAGGTATCATCCAAATACCAAGCCTGCAAACACAAGTCAAAGCAGTCTCTAATCTTACACGCCAAAGCGTGCAACACTAGAGCAAAAAGCAGCGGGCCTAGGGGGTCACCCTGCTGCACCCCCTGACACGACAAAAGAGTGTGTTCTCCAAAATACAATCGAGCAAAGTTAGAGTAACAGAACTCCACCCAACGAGCGAGAGCGGGGCAGCAAAGACGAACCTTCTGAAGCATAGCGGTGCGATCCACCATATTAAAGGCATTTCGAAAGTCTACCAATAACATCAAAAGACCCACTTCATCTCCACGACCCTTAACCAAGCGGTTAACAACATGTAAGATCGCATCACCACCCCCTGAAACGCCCACACCAAACTGAAGGTCCGCGAAATAATTGCTCAACGAAGGACCCAATAAAGAGGCCCCCACCTTGAAGACCAAACGCCGCCACACCGTACCCACCGCAATGGGGCGAATACCACCGCCCGACTTATTAATGGAGTGAGTGGCGCACTAGCTACAAAGGGACCCAAAACAGCAGGACACTGCCCATCTAGAAAGAGGTTAACCACGCGAGTGATCGAGGCAAGCAACTCATCAGAAACTGCCACAGCGGCCCTTCTCAAACAGTCCATAAGATGTTGACCACGCAAACTGTCACGCCCACACGAAGTACCACGTGGAAAACTCTTAATCCGATATAAAACAACAGCAACCGGAGCATTTAAATGAGGCTAGTGGACAGGTAAGGCAGGTAATGATGGCCCGGGAGCAACGAGGTGTTTAGCCTGCAAATCCTCCAAAGTAGCATCAGAGCAAGGATCAATGCCCGATGAAGAAAGAACACGAACCGCCGCAGTAAAATGACCATCAGCATTCTTACGCCTACACTGCATGACATCACGCTCACACATCTCCAGGGCCTCATCATCAACATCCAACAAAGGAAGTGAATCCTCAGCCACAACATCCTGAATCAACCGCCAGGCGCCCTCAGGCTCGGCCCAAGTGCGAACAACCCGAACAATGAACTCCTCATGCAAACGGCGCCTAGCTAGTAGCAGACCGACGCTCACGACAACTCCGCGGTGTAAACGTCCTGAGTGTACACAGCGGCAACACAAACAACTGAACCCAACCAGAGATGTCATCAGGCCTACCAAAAACCATGTCAAGCGCAGTCTTGAGCAATCGAGAGAAACTCATATGACACTTCGGAGGGATAAACTTAACCGTGCGCAACCGCTTAGAAGACACATCCCCTACGGTAATATCCACAGGCTGTGAGGCAGGGACAGACGGTCGGTTCAAATTATAGAGAACAAAACGAACAACCCCATCGCCAGTATCTGCGGGTCCCACAAAGTTGGACCTACTACCATGACGACACTTAGAGCGAAAAGTGTGGGTCTTGAAACAATCACCACAAAGCCAACGACTCATACGCCTGAAAGTGGACTCGGTCTCGTAAAAAAAGGTCACAGAAATCAAAAGAGCCAGTTTAGTGACATCAAGGGCAGCACCAGTAAAATGATGACTGTGCAAATGACCCACCAACGAACTCAAAGTAAGACCCCACCCACCATTATTCTGACATCCGCTAAGGCCAAAAAAGGGGCAGTTAAACCTCACAGTCCCAGACATACAAACCGAAAAAGGCAAAAAAAAGGACACAAATAAAACAAGAGAAATAAAAAGAGTCACAAACTCACAACCGACAAACTAAGGGATCCCCGCTGGAATCCCCAAAATCACACGCCCCCCCCCCCAACGACCAAGACTCAGACCGGCGAAGGACGACGGCCGGCCACCCCCGTGGCGGCAAGCGGAACCCACTCCCTCATCGTACAACCAACCCTGCCACCGAGGAACGAGAAACCCCCAAAATCCGATCCGACGAGGGGCCGGGGACGGGCCCCCACCAAACGCCCAGACGGAATATAGAGCGACTGAAGGATGATGGTTGAAGATGATCAGCGATTGAAGGATGATCGGCGAAAATGACGGCGATTGTGGAGTGTCTTGATCGCTGATCATGAAGATGAAATGGTTGATGACGAGCGGTTTAGATGGTTGATCGGCGTTGATGGTATGATCAAGGATGTGTGATCGGCGTGATGATCGTATTGATCGGCGATGTATGATCGGCGGCGATGATGCTTGTTTATCTTCTATCGTGTACTGGTTGCCAATAATGGCGATCGACGTGTAATGGTTTAAATAATTTATAATAATTACTTTCCCCTTATTCTCTAGAACATATCTATTTAATTTCAATCGAAATGAACCTCAATATTACAACTACCTTCAAATGAAAATCTATTTTGTTTTCATTCAAACATGCATTTACATGATAAAAATGTGTGTGCATTTAATTTAGGGATGTTATATGACAATTTAACCAATGAATAAGACAAAAGTTAAATGTCAAAAATGGTAAATAATTAGATTTATGTAGCTAGGTAAAGAAATTTGTCAAGCAAAAAATCATAAAAATTTGTGCAAATAAATAAATAGCCCATTGAAAATTGGAGTGTGAGAAATTTCACTTTACCTGGTTCGTGATATTAGTGTGACGCCAAGTAAACCGTTTCGTTATTTTTTTTAGAGTGAAAAAGTTAGGTTATTCCATGAAGATGTTGCACACGTTGGGTTATTTTTATTAAATTTGCCTAAGTTGTATAATACTCCCTTCGTCCCCCTTTAAACACTCCATTTTCCTTTTCGGGGAGTCTTTCTTTAAACACCTCATTTAAAAACTATCTAAATAGGGTAAGTTTTCACCACACATCAACCCTCCACTATCGCCAAAAACAATAAATAAACCACCTATTATCTCCAAAAATAATAAACAAATCACCCATTATCTGCAATAATAATAAACAAATCACACACTACCTCCAACAATAAACCACACTACCTTAATCCACGTAAAATAAGGAGCGAGGTGTTTAAAGGGGGACAGAGTGAGTATGTATCACATTTTTTTCTAACGAAAAAAACTGCAAAGCTAATAGACGAGGTCGGAGACCTTTTGAACATCCTCACAAAGAATGCGTCACATTCTGTTATTATGTATGCTCGATTTCCACGACCCAGCTACCTTGTGAGATAAGGGGTTGACATTCTGTTTTTAAATACTCAGAGCACCTGACAGTAGTAGTTTGTCGTTCTCGATCAATTCAACGAATCAAATTGTCCATAGTATGGTATGGAATGCTGATAAATCAATCAGTATGATTGGGCGTACGGACCCAGTCACAGGGGCAAAACAGTGTTCCAGCAAACCCAACCCAGCTCAGATCTGGCCACCGCGCAACGACCCGCAATCACGTGAGCCACCACCGGGACCCCACCCAACTCAACGCCTATCTCCGGAGAGACACCTTCCCACCTCCAGCGAGAGCAAAAGACACCCTAAGGAGAGTGGGTGTTTGAAAGGGTTTGATCAAACCCTTAGAGGGTGTGGTGCTCTAAAGTGGCCGAAAAAAAGGATTTAGGGCCCCACTTTTCGACGTCGTTGCGTGTGGGGCGAAATGGTGGTGGTGGGCGGGTGTTAAAGACGGAGAGGGGAGAGAGGGGGTATATGGAGGGCAAATAATATCAGCCATAGGATATGGAAAAGCAAAAGGAGTGACTCAGATTTTGCCACCACTCCGTGAATGGCTTTTTTTCGCCAACCACAGTTATTGGTTTTGTGAAATTCGTATAGTATGTAACACATTTAGTCGCCTTAATTTATCTTTATTGTCGGATTCACGCTTCCAATAATGATTAACATTTTTTTTATAAGAATAATGATTATCATATCATTATTTTTTTATTTGAAATAAGATTATCATATCATTATTTAGGAGCATTTAAGGTCATCACCATCAACCGTACGTGACATCAATTAAATGTTATTTCAGTATTACACATATTTTTTGATGGCCGCCTTATTTTATCTAGATATGGTCGGACTAACTTCATTCATCGATTAGCTGAGAGGGTTTGTAATATAAATTAAATTAGTACTTCGTATTTTACCTTAATAAAAAAAATGAGTCTCAGTAGTCAAAAGAGGATTATAATGAAATAATGTGACGAGGAAGACGATAGTATCCCCAAACCATAACTCGTGTCGACAATTTCATCCCAATCCTTGAGGGAGCAGCCGAGTAGGGACCGTAATCAGAGCTTCACTATGACTCCGTTAACATAGTGTGCAGAGTAATATGCATATATATTGAACACGATGCATTTCCTTGAATTAGTGTATGAATTGAAGAAGTGGCCTTGTACACAAGTAACACAACTAAGTTGATAATCTTGATTTGGGGATTTGGTGCACTTATATAACAACAACAACCAAGTCTTATGCTCAAATTGATTTGGGGTCGGTTAGCACGAATCGTTATCTGGTAACCATTTCGTGTATGACATAAAATTTCAAAATCACAGTGAATCATTTAGAAATAATGAAACCCTTACAGCCTCATTGGTAGGAAGAAAAGGAAAATAAAGAAAAGGAAGGGGGAGGAAAAGAACGGAAATGGAAGGAAAAGAAATTAATAATTCCAATGTTTGGTTTGATGGAAAGAAATTATGGGAATTGGATCTAAATTTGAATAAAATACGATGTGACCCCTTTCCATTAATTGGGGGGAAATGAAATTTCGGGTAAAATGTGTAATTTGCTTATTTATAGCTTTTTGCATCTTATTTTATTTTTTTGACCCAAAACAAATAATGTTTTCCTTCTATTTCATTTTTTTCCTTCCACTTCCCATGGTATAAAACATCGAAAAACCATAAAAAATAATTTCCTTTTCTTTCTTTTCCTTTCAATTCCTTCGTACCAAATAGTCAAAGAGGTTGTTACAAAAAAAAGTTTTAGAAAGCCACCAAAATAAAAATAAATATAAAGCTGGTGGATGAGTAAATCTTGTGTGAGACAGTCTCACAGAGTCACAGTAAGTTTTTGTGAGACCATTCTATTTGTCTATATAGTGACCTCTTTTACGTTAATAGTGACCATTATACAGTTATATTACATATCGTAATTGTTAATTAATGTTTATAACCTCCTATATGAGAGTGTGATTTTGTGTAAAATGTTACTATTGTGACCCCTCCCCCCAAAAAAATTATTTGAATTCCCCCGTAGATATTGATAAAAAATTGTGGAAATTTAGACTAATTTCTAATAAGATATTGTAGTGATCCGGTCAATTTTCATGAGTTATGATTGTGATTGCCCCTAAGATGTTATTATTTTGACCCTCTCCGAGACATTGTTTGAGTTCCACCTGAGACTTTAATTTGATGAAAAATTGGTAAACTCAAGCTAGTTTTGATTCGGATATTGTTATGATTCTCAGCAGATTTTCATGAACTAGGGATGGTTGTGATTCATGTTAAAATGTTATTATTGTGACCCTTTTGAATTCTTAAACTTTGATGAGCAATTGCGGGAACTCATGATGCTTTCTATACTACTGAGATATTATAGTAATTCTCGTTGGATTTTTATGAGATTGTAGTGATTCTCTGTGGGTTTTCATGAATTATAGTTGTGATTCCTTCTACAAGTTTATATATCGTGGGTTGTGACCCCTGAGAGTTTTTTTTGTTTTTTTGTTTTTTTGTAAAAATTTTGTTCTTTATTCATCCACAAACGAGATAACAAAGAAAGAACGTCGTACGTCTGATATACAACTATTTTGGTCTCTTTTTCCGTGTAATTTATGCATCCCGTCCCCTAATTTCATGTTTGTATAACCAATTTTCCGCCAATTTCATGTATATGCTTATCTTGGCTCAATTCGATGTTATTTTCCATAATTTAGTACATTTCCTATTGTGTATGAATCGGGTTATGCGGTTTGCTTTTGGCTTTTGTAGGAACACCTACGGAGCCTGTTGGAGCGAAACCCGGAGCACGAATGAGCCAAAGAGCGGAATTGGAGTTTGGAGTGGGGCGATAGGCACGACAAACGAGGGAAAAGGGAGCAAATAGAGCAAGAAACGAGCTACGCTCGGCGACCCGCTCGCCGAGTGGAACGGCGAGCGTAGGAGGATCAGGAGCTGCTCGCCGAGCCAATGTCTGCTCGGCCGAGCGTAAAGCTCCGCTCGGCGAGCGCATATATCCGCTCGGCGAGCGTCTGGCCGAGCGAAGCCCTAATTCGCCTTTTCTACCCGTTTTTTCGTCTTTTCAGTTCTCCACTATAAATACCCAGCTACCCTAATTTGGTAGCCACATTTTCATTTTTTCTTAGATATTTTTAGATTAATTTAAAAAGGGGATCCAAAACTCTCTCTCTCTCTCCTAGTTTGATCTTTGGTTTCTCTACCCTTTTTTTTTATAAACGGTAGCATGTTTCTCCACCCTTGTATTTCTTTCATCTTTTCATCTTTCACTTTGTTCAATATTATTACAACAATTGTTAAGGCTTATTATTAATATAATTCAAGTCTTTATTCATCCATCTCCACTTTATTTTCTTTGTTTGGGTAACAATTTTTCTCCCTTTTATTTATTGTCTTTTATCTTGTTTTAGTTAATGATAATTCATGTTTAGTAGTTGATTAATTAGTCTAGCCCTTCAAGTTTGAATCTTTAGCAATTTGGCATGTTTAGTATTATGTTTAGGACTCTAATAGTTGGGATTAGTGTTTATTTAGTGATGTGTGAGTAGTTTTATTGTTAGTGGGGGTGGAAAATGTGACAAATATGGTATCTTTATGTGGGAATTAGCTTGTTATGTATATTATATGATTTGTGCCCAATTGCTACTCTTATGATTTTAATTGCATGATTGTCTAGGATGTACACTTGGATAGTTTCATCTTTTACTAAATTAGGCCAACATAAGATATTTGAGGCCCAATTAAGCATAAGAAGGTAGGATTGATTGGTTAATTGTACGAGAATGATTTAATCGATTAGTTGGGAAGTAGATTAAGTACTTGAGAGGGTTTTAAGCATTTGTTGTCCCTCAATTGGCATGGATCAAGCTCATTGAATGTTGTTGTTATTTCCCCTAATTAAAGAATTCGTCTTTGTTGCATGAACCCCACGTATGCTCCCTAACTCCCTAATTAACGTATTTAAAATTAAACCTTCCAACTTTATTTGCTTAATAGTCAATTAGGGGTATAATTAGATATATTCACTCATATTAATTGGATTAGACTAAAATTGGACTAAAATTGATACACAATCACCCCCGTCCTCATGGATTCGACCCTAAGCTATGCTAGAATGATTAGACTCGCTTGAACCTAGATTTAGGCATGTCAACGTCTTACAAAAAGTAAACCTCTAAGTCTAGGCATTCATATTTTCGACTATCTCCTCTAGACTACAATCCCTTATCCAGTAGTACAATCTTGCGCTACCAATAAACTTGAGTTGCCTAATTATTCACTCTACGGAATGCTCCTCTCTTCCAAAAATCCTATTGTTTCCCTCCTGCCATATTAAATAAATTGCAGCATTTAGACTACACACAACCGAACTGTATTTCCAAGGGAAATTTTCCAATATACCCCTGAGGTTCCCGAAATTTTCAGGTATACCCCTCAGGTTACCGAGCTCTCCAGCGTGCCCCTGAGGTTTGCGAAATTGTGTTTTTTTTTTTTGTATTTTTCACTAATGGCATGTAACACCGTTAGCTATCTAGTGCCCTTGACTATTTTCACTCAGATTGACTCTTAATCTCATCAATTAAAAAAAAAAATACTAAACCCATATTCTCTTTCCTCTCCTCACACCTCCCTCCTCCACAACCCCCAACCACCTAATCCATCACCACCTCCAACACACACCACCACCAGGGTTCCGGCTACCACCATCGGCGACCCTATGCCGACCCCATGCCGACCCCACGTGGGCTATGACCGACCACCACCCGCGCCTCTTTTGGCCTCCACAGTCACATATCTCCACCATTTTATTTACTTTCACAACTTTCTTTCTCCTCATTTTCCTTCTTATATGGCAATATCAGAGTCTCCGGCGACGAGTGTAGGTGGACATGGACCATGATGGAGGGGTGGTGGAGCAAGGATGAAGGTGGGGGAAGGTGTAAAAGGGAGGATGGAGGGATAGAGAAAGAAGCGTGGGTAGGGCTGGCAAACCCGACCCGACCCGATTCGTTGACCCGAAAATCTGACCCGATAAGACCCGAAATTGTGGTCAACAAAACCCGACCAGACCCGAACCAACACAACCCGATATGACCCGACCCGACACCGACCCGACCTCCTGTTATCCGACAATGACCCGACTCATAATGCCAAAATTGAATTGGCGCCCATAAATGGCCATAAGTAAGTAAAACCGATTGTGACCCGATCCGACACAAAATTTCCTCGATAAAACCGACCCAAAACCGACCCAAAACCGACCCGACCCAACCCGAAACCGACCCGAAGGTTCATCTGAGCCGTTATGACCCGACCCGATACGAACCGACCCGACATAACCCGACCAGGAACCGACCCGACGACCCATTTGCCACCCCTAAGCGTGGGTATGGAGGAACGAAGGTCGTGGCTTGGGCTGATGGTTGGCGTGTGGTCAACGGAATGGGGCACGTCCTGGGGTGGTGGTGTCGTTGTGGTTGATGGTAATCCGTATTGTTGGGGGTGTCAACCCAAGTCCCACATTGAAGAAACAAGGATCAGAATCCTTATTTATAAGTTCCACCTCCGCGCTAAATAGTATGAGGCCTTTTAGGTTGAAAAGATACCCATGTTAAAAAAAACCGTGCGGGCTGGTAGTCGGGCCCAAAGCGGAGAATATCATACTAATTGCAGAGCCGATGGTTTGGCAGTCCACAACAAGTAGTATCAGAGCCAGGTTTAAAGAAACCTGTGATGGCAAGTGGACTCTAGCGTTTTTGGGCATCCCCCCTCGGTAACACCTCGCGACTGTGTGTCTCCGTATAATAAATGGACGGAGGTCCGGCTATGAGTTGGGCCTTGGTTTGAGGGGAGGATTGTTGGGGTGTCAAGTCAAGTCCCACATTGAAGAAACAAGGATCAGAATCCTTGTTTATAAGTTCCACCTCCACACTAAATAGTATGAGGTCTTTTGGGTTGAAAAGATACCCATGTTAAAAAAAACCGTGCGGGCTGCTAGTCGTACCCAAAGCGGACACTAACATGCTAATTGTGGAGACAGTGGTTTGGCAGTCCACAACAAGTGATATCAAAGCCACGGTTTAAAGAAACCTGTGGTGGCGAGTGGACTCTGGCGTTTGTGGGCATCCCCCCTCGGTAACACCTCCCGACTGTGTGTCTCCGTATGACAAAACGGAAGGAGGTTTGGCCATGAATTGGGCCTTGGTTTGAGGGGAGGATTATTGGGGTGTCAACCCAAGTCCCACATTGAAGAAACAAGGATCGGAATCCTTGTTTAAACTTCCACTTCCTCACTAAATAGTATGAGGTCTTTTGGGTTGAAAAGATACCCGTGTTAAAAAAAACCGTGCGGACTGGTAATCGGGCCCATAGCGGACAATATCATACTAATTGTGGAGCCGGTGATTTGGCAGTCCACGACACGTACTTGTGGCCACCGTGGGAAGGTGGTGCTTGGTGGTGGGGAGGAGAGGGGGAATAGAGAGGAGAGAGAAAAAAAGGGTAGGTTTTATGATTTTTGAATTTTTGGTTTTGTTTTAGTTATTAACTAGTTTACTACCCGGGCTAAGCCCTTTGAACTGTGGAATGAAAAAACTTGAAATGTGGATGATAAATGCACAAACATTGTGCTGAAATTTCACTTGAAAAGGAGGAGGTTCCCATGTTTTGAATTTGAGATCTCAGGGTCCCTGAGCCTTTGATACTATGTTAGATAACCAACTGAGCTAAAAGTGTAGACTTATGGTTAGAGCACCCACAATGGTTTTATACTTAACACGCCCCCACACGCAAATGCCCACATGGGCTAGAAGCGTGGGTAATAATATATTGGCGCACAAGCAACAAATTAAAGTGAGTTATTTATATTGAGTCTCCAACATAATAAAGGAGCGGGTTCCCAGAATTTGAACTTGAGACCTCAGTGTCCCTGAGCCTCTTATACCATGTTAAAGAGTCATTTCAACCAAAAGTTTAGACTAATGGTTGAGACTCAATAATTGGTTATATCTTAACAACTACTCCCACAAGACCTACTGCATACGGTTTAATTAGGACGAGCTTGTACTTAAGCTCGTGATTTTTTATTTGTATCATAATTCATACATCTATGTATAACAGCTATAATAGCGTAATTTTGAAGTTGCCTGGGTAATGTTGGCTTTGTTTTGGTGAATTTTAGCTTGAAATGATTTGGAAATACTGGATAATAGGCTAGGAATCTGGAAAAAAAGAAATAGGCAAGAAGAAAGAACGTTAATTTAGAAGGTGCTTAGTATTACAAAATTTAAACAGTTCACAATCATGACATTAATTCATAGCCGCAGGAGGGCTATGAATGTGACGAGGAAGACGAGGCATGAGGACGATTTCAAGTGGTGTGGCTTTCAGGTTGGTTAGTCGTCCGAAACCTTCAGTCATGTCAACAGGTTTATGTGATGGAGTTGAGATCTCAAATTCATGTACTCCCTCAATTTCTTTTGGTTCTTTACATAGAGAAAGTGGGGGAGTACCAAGGTAGATAGAGAGAGAAGCAAATTAGAGGGTGAGGGGTAGTTGTTAGGGTGAAGCTAATTAGTTGGTAATCTATCCTGATATATATATCATTACCAAAATTAATTAGCCACCATCGTAATAATAAACCTCAACCATCGCTGCCCTCATCTCGGACATTAAAACCACCGTGCTCCTCCTCTAGCATCGGCTCGCTCCTCCGTTTTGAACAAAAAGAAAGACAAACTCAAATTTTCATCAAACTCAAGCACATATTCAAATACAAACTCCTCAGATTCGGAAAAAAATGACAAAAAACTTCATCAAAACTCAAGCACAAATCGAATATAAATTCAATCAAAAAGAAAAAAAAAATCATGGAAAAATTGAAGAACATAAGATCTGAACTAAACACAAATATGAAGTGGAGAGGGGGTTGGTCACATGGTTGGTCAACGACCAACAATGGTCCTTTCCGGTGACATTTGCTTTTAAACAAAAAACCTAGATCTTAATTTGGTGGTGCCGGTGACTGTTGGTGGATGTGTTGGTGTCGGTGCCGGTGACTGTTGGTGGATGTGTTGGTGTCGGTGCCGGTGACTGTTGGTGGCTGTGTTGGTGTCGGTGCCGGCGACATTGGTATTTGGTACTTGTGGTGGTGGTCAGGAAGGGGGCTTTAGGTGGTAGGTCGGGTGGTGAAGAGGATCGGAGGAGAGAGGAAATGTGATACAGGAGTAGTAACCAGGTCCAAGGGCAAGAGTGGTCAGGGCTCAACTTCAGTGGGAGCTGTACTAATGCAGGCTGCAAGTGTGGGTTCAGGACTGTCAATACTTGCATTGGACAGTCTGAACTAATCAAATATTCCTAGGATGAATAAGGCTTGGGTACATGACTAGGATGTGATCAGGGTTGGAAAAGGTAGCAGTTGATACACTAGTGGTCCTTGACATAGCAAGAAAGGAGCATTAAATTCTCAGAAACAAGCTCTGCAACCTGTCGATGTCATTCCAGTGGTCCTGCTTGACACCTTGCGCAGAAAGAACAAATTAGCCAGCTAACTTTTGCAGAAACTAGCTGTTTCTTCCTTTAAGCACATGTATCACTACACCTACTTGTACTACAGCCAATAAGAATTAACTCAGTAGTTGTTTTATTTCTGCATTTTCGAATTGTACTAGATAATTCTCAGTCTTTGATGAATTATCTGATGGTCCAGAATTCTCCAGTGCCTCTATATATAGAGTGCAACTTGTATTGAAAGAGGCAGCTTATTTTGAAATGAAAACCCTAGAGAAATCTCTCAACTTTTCCTTTGTGGATTATCAGTAACCTGTGTGGAGCAAACCTCAGCCTGTGTGGTTGAACCTTGGTTGCTTTTTTCACCTTTTTACCTTGTTTTAGTTAGTTTACCTTTCACAAATTCCTGTCCTTAATCTGAATTCGCAATTAGAACATCTCATCTTAAAACAAAATTCATAAACCCTGGGTTATACCTATCAAAATGGAGGATGTTTTTCTGATTTGGATCGGAGATGAAAATATTATGGAGAAAAGGAACAACAAAGGTGAGGAGGGGAGGTAGATGAACGAGAGTAGGTGGGGTTGGTTGAAAAATGGGAGTTTGATTATAAAAGGTGGGAAGATAAATGATTAATTGTGAGGATTAATTAAGGTAAGTGATACAATTATAAAATATGTTTGTAGAGTTAGTAAGGGTAAGTATGGAACTTTATGGCACAAAATATGGCCCGGAATAGAAACGTAAAAAATCAAAAGAAATTGCCAAATAAGGGAAACGTAAATAATAAAAAGAAATGGAGGGAGTAGTAAGCTGGCCAATGTAAACATCATAAAGTTGAAGGCGTAAGTTGTTCTGGACAAATCCTTTTACCACTTCCAAAAGGTATGAATGCGAAATTTTTGCCCCCGACATCGTAATTCAAATAATGAGAATTGGATCATTATTTGAATAAAATACGATGTTACCCCTTTTTATTAATGGGTTAAATCACGTGGTACCCTCGTGTTTTGTCGATTTGCACGTGGTACCCAATGTTTTGCAAATTTGTACAAAATACCCTTGAGATTTGACTGTTTGCACACGGTACCCAAAACTTAACCCTTTCATTAACACCGTCAACTTTTGTTTTTAAAAAAAAGGGTTAATTCACGTGGTATCCTCGTGTTTTGCCGATTTGCACGTGGTACCCAATATTTTGTAAATTTGTACAAAATACCCTCGAGATTCGACTATTTGCACACGATACCCGAAAGTTAACCCTCTCATTAACACCATCAATTTTTTTTAAAAAAAAAGGTTAATTCACGTGGTACACTCGTGTTTTGCCTATTTGCACGTGTTACCTACTGTTTTGCAAATTTGTACCAAATACCGTCAAAATTTGACTAATTTTTCATGGTACCTTTACCTTTAAAATTCCGTTAACGCCATCAATTGGGAAAAAAAAACCTTTGATTTTCTCCTTCGTCACCATCTTTATCTTTCCCCCAGTACTTTCATCATCGCCATATTCATCCTTCTCCACCACTGTCATCAACATCTTCATCATTTTCTACCGCCACAATCATTTCCACCCATAATAAACACCATAATCACCATTTTTCATTCTCCATTGAATTTAACTTTTAAACGGCGTTAACAGAATTTTGAAGGTCACGGTACCATGTAAAAAGAATCAAATCTTGGGGATATTTGATACAAATTTGTAACACTAATGGGTATCACGTGCAAATCGGCAAAACACGAGGGTACCACGTGAAATAACCCTCTATTAAAAATAAAAAGTTAACGTTGTTAATAGGAGGGTTAAGTTTAGGGTATTATGTGCAAACAGTCAAATCTCGAGGGTATTTTGTACAAATTTGCAAAGCACTGGGTACGACGTGCAAATCGGCAAAATACGGGGGTACCACGTGAATTAACCCTTTACTAATTGGGGGGAAATGAAATTTCGAGTAAAATGGGCAATTTGCATATTTACATCTTTTTGTATCTTATTTTATTTTTTTGACCCAAAACAAATAATTTTGTCCTTCTATTTCATTTCATTTCTTTCCACTTCCCATGACACCAAACATCAGAAACCCATAAAAGAAAAGTAATTTTCCTTTTCTTTCTTTTCGTTTCAATTTCTTCACACCAAAGACTCAAAGAGGTTGTTAATAAATCACATTAAGTGTCCAATCATAAAATTTAGTGACCATGTTTATATAATTTGGAAGATCAAATCATAGTTAGAATTTATAAAGTAATCCCTTTGCAAATTCTAAATTAAGTGTCTAAAGTTTTTAACTAAAATGATTACCAAAAATATTCTAACGGTCACTAATTATATAAACATGGTCACGATTTAAATAACATTATTGGTCTCTTAAAAAATTATTGAAAGGCTCTCCCGCAAGACCTACTGTTAAAATATTATGTAATATTTTATATTATTATTTAAGTACTAACCAGTAGCTAAACGCCAAGATAAAAGAATTGCTTTGATTGAAAGATATCCCATTTCCCCCTTCGCAGTTAAATCTCATCCTAATCGTAAAAGACTGGCAATCACAATAGAATCATCGAAAAATGGGCGAAAGTAGCAATTTGCCCCCAAGACTTTACTCAATTGTGCAATTTACCATCTTAGCTTTCATTGGTAGCAATTTGCCCCCTTTCCTTCTCACTTATGTGCAATTCAACTACTTTCTCTAATTTTCAATTAATTCTTCAATAAAATCAAATTTGTGATAATTAAAAAACACAAAAGATTATTTTTTTTTTGATAAATTCAAATTAATATCTAAAATGTTAGATAAAAACCTCAAAAAAATCCAAAAAATTAATTTTGTTTCAAAAATGTTAATCGCCTAAGAAATTGTTAAATATAAATAAATAAAAAATCGAAAAGTGAACTTTGTTCACGCCATTTTGCATCTCAATTCTTTTTTTGATCATGGCCATCTTCTCTAAGAAAATCGTTAAATATAAATATTTTTTTTCCTCTAAGAAAATCGTTAAATATAAATATATGTTTTTCCGTAGAGTTTGTTGTCTTTTTTTAAAGCATAACTAATTCTTTTTAGATGAAAATTATTTTTAAATTATTTTGTTGGTGTTGCGTATGAATTTTTGGGATGGAAATTATTTTTCTTAATTATAAGTGATTTTCTATATATTTTTAATTGTGATGGAATATTTTTAATAGGCAATTGGACTAATAATTAGTAAAATTGATTGAATTGCACATGATTGAAAAGTTAAGGGGGCAAATTGGTACAAGTGAAAGTTAAGGTGGTAAATTGCACAATTGAATAAAGTCTTGGAGTCAAATTGCTACATTCGCCTCGAAAAATGTAAGACCAACTAAAGACAACCCCGAGACTCGGACTTGTCCCGCTCCCCCCTCTCTCTCCCTCTTTTTCGCGCTCAGTAACGCCGTAACGGCTTCTCAGTTTCTCGCGCGCTCTGTCTCTGTCTCAGTTTCATTCAAAAAGTCGTTCGTCCTTTTTTTTTTTTTTTTTTACATTGAATAGGTTAAGTAACAGCAAAAATGGCGGGATTTAGCGGGAATGGCTTCACAAAAAAGAAAGGGTATGTTTTCTAACCTAAATTTGAATTTGTTTGAATTGTATGAATGAAACGTAATCTGTACTCAATAATGAGATAATTCGATCAGATTTCGCATGTATTTTTGACTTGTATGCCTGTTTTGGTCCGATGGGTATCTCATTAACTTGTGCTTAATCGTTTTCAATTTGGGGATTTATTCAATTCTAGGGTATTGAATTTTAGTTGATTAGATTTTTTTAATGTTAGATTTTTGATGCGTAATCTGTTTGTTGTATTATTGACGAAAAATTGGTAAACTCAAGCTAGTTTTGATTCGGATATTGTTATGATTCTCAGCAGATTTTCATGAACTAGGGATGGTTGTGATTCATGTTAAAATGTTATTATTGTGACCCTTTTGAATTCTTAAACTTTGATGAGCAATTGCGGGAACTCATGATGCTTTCTATACTACTGAGATATTATAGTAATTCTCGTTGGATTTTTATGAGATTGTAGTGATTCTCTGTGGGTTTTCATGAATTATAGTTGTGATTCCTTCTACAAGTTTATATATCGTGGGTTGTGACCCCTGAGAGTTTTTTTTGTTTTTTTGTTTTTTTGTAAAAATTTTGTTCTTTATTCATCCACAAACGAGATAACAAAGAAAGAACGTCGTACGTCTGATATACAACTATTTTGGTCTCTTTTTCCGTGTAATTTATGCATCCCGTCCCCTAATTTCATGTTTGTATAACCAATTTTCCGCCAATTTCATGTATATGCTTATCTTGGCTCAATTCGATGTTATTTTCCATAATTTAGTACATTTCCTATTGTGTATGAATCGGGTTATGCGGTTTGCTTTTGGCTTTTGTAGGAACACCTACGGAGCCTGTTGGAGCGAAACCCGGAGCACGAATGAGCCAAAGAGCGGAATTGGAGTTTGGAGTGGGGCGATAGGCACGACAAACGAGGGAAAAGGGAGCAAATAGAGCAAGAAACGAGCTACGCTCGGCGACCCGCTCGCCGAGTGGAACGGCGAGCGTAGGAGGATCAGGAGCTGCTCGCCGAGCCAATGTCTGCTCGGCCGAGCGTAAAGCTCCGCTCGGCGAGCGCATATATCCGCTCGGCGAGCGTCTGGCCGAGCGAAGCCCTAATTCGCCTTTTCTACCCGTTTTTTCGTCTTTTCAGTTCTCCACTATAAATACCCAGCTACCCTAATTTGGTAGCCACATTTTCATTTTTTCTTAGATATTTTTAGATTAATTTAAAAAGGGGATCCAAAACTCTCTCTCTCTCTCCTAGTTTGATCTTTGGTTTCTCTACCCTTTTTTTTTATAAACGGTAGCATGTTTCTCCACCCTTGTATTTCTTTCATCTTTTCATCTTTCACTTTGTTCAATATTATTACAACAATTGTTAAGGCTTATTATTAATATAATTCAAGTCTTTATTCATCCATCTCCACTTTATTTTCTTTGTTTGGGTAACAATTTTTCTCCCTTTTATTTATTGTCTTTTATCTTGTTTTAGTTAATGATAATTCATGTTTAGTAGTTGATTAATTAGTCTAGCCCTTCAAGTTTGAATCTTTAGCAATTTGGCATGTTTAGTATTATGTTTAGGACTCTAATAGTTGGGATTAGTGTTTATTTAGTGATGTGTGAGTAGTTTTATTGTTAGTGGGGGTGGAAAATGTGACAAATGTGGTATCTTTATGTGGGAATTAGCTTGTTATGTATATTATATGATTTGTGCCCAATTGCTACTCTTATGATTTTAATTGCATGATTGTCTAGGATGTACACTTGGATAGTTTCATCTTTTACTAAATTAGGCCAACATAAGATATTTGAGGCCCAATTAAGCATAAGAAGGTAGGATTGATTGGTTAATTGTACGAGAATGATTTAATCGATTAGTTGGGAAGTAGATTAAGTACTTGAGAGGGTTTTAAGCATTTGTTGTCCCTCAATTGGCATGGATCAAGCTCATTGAATGTTGTTGTTATTTCCCCTAATTAAAGAATTCGTCTTTGTTGCATGAACCCCACGTATGCTCCCTAACTCCCTAATTAACGTATTTAAAATTAAACCTTCCAACTTTATTTGCTTAATAGTCAATTAGGGGTATAATTAGATATATTCACTCATATTAATTGGATTAGACTAAAATTGGACTAAAATTGATACACAATCACCCCCGTCCTCATGGATTCGACCCTAAGCTATGCTAGAATGATTAGACTCGCTTGAACCTAGATTTAGGCATGTCAACGTCTTACAAAAAGTAAACCTCTAAGTCTAGGCATTCATATTTTCGACTATCTCCTCTAGACTACAATCCCTTATCCAGTAGTACAATCTTGCGCTACCAATAAACTTGAGTTGCCTAATTATTCACTCTACGGAATGCTCCTCTCTTCCAAAAATCCTATTGTTTCCCTCCTGCCATATTAAATAAATTGCAGCATTTAGACTACACACAACCGAACTGTATTTCCAAGGGAAATTTTCC
Source organism: Spergularia marina (assembly GCA_963680865.1). NCBI lineage: Eukaryota > Viridiplantae > Streptophyta > Magnoliopsida > Caryophyllales > Caryophyllaceae > Spergularia > Spergularia marina. The sequence goes on along the minus strand of OY804558.1, from coordinate 13,623,882 downwards.
AATATACCCCTGAGGTTCCCGAAATTTTCAGGTATACCCCTCAGGTTACCGAGCTCTCCAGCGTGCCCCTGAGGTTTGCGAAATTGTGTTTTTTTTTTTTGTATTTTTCACTAATGGCATGTAACACCGTTAGCTATCTAGTGCCCTTGACTATTTTCACTCAGATTGACTCTTAATCTCATCAATTAAAAAAAAAAATACTAAACCCATATTCTCTTTCCTCTCCTCACACCTCCCTCCTCCACAACCCCCAACCACCTAATCCATCACCACCTCCAACACACACCACCACCAGGGTTCCGGCTACCACCATCGGCGACCCTATGCCGACCCCATGCCGACCCCACGTGGGCTATGACCGACCACCACCCGCGCCTCTTTTGGCCTCCACAGTCACATATCTCCACCATTTTATTTACTTTCACAACTTTCTTTCTCCTCATTTTCCTTCTTATATGGCAATATCAGAGTCTCCGGCGACGAGTGTAGGTGGACATGGACCATGATGGAGGGGTGGTGGAGCAAGGATGAAGGTGGGGGAAGGTGTAAAAGGGAGGATGGAGGGATAGAGAAAGAAGCGTGGGTAGGGCTGGCAAACCCGACCCGACCCGATTCGTTGACCCGAAAATCTGACCCGATAAGACCCGAAATTGTGGTCAACAAAACCCGACCAGACCCGAACCAACACAACCCGATATGACCCGACCCGACACCGACCCGACCTCCTGTTATCCGACAATGACCCGACTCATAATGCCAAAATTGAATTGGCGCCCATAAATGGCCATAAGTAAGTAAAACCGATTGTGACCCGATCCGACACAAAATTTCCTCGATAAAACCGACCCAAAACCGACCCAAAACCGACCCGACCCAACCCGAAACCGACCCGAAGGTTCATCTGAGCCGTTATGACCCGACCCGATACGAACCGACCCGACATAACCCGACCAGGAACCGACCCGACGACCCATTTGCCACCCCTAAGCGTGGGTATGGAGGAACGAAGGTCGTGGCTTGGGCTGATGGTTGGCGTGTGGTCAACGGAATGGGGCACGTCCTGGGGTGGTGGTGTCGTTGTGGTTGATGGTAATCCGTATTGTTGGGGGTGTCAACCCAAGTCCCACATTGAAGAAACAAGGATCAGAATCCTTATTTATAAGTTCCACCTCCGCGCTAAATAGTATGAGGCCTTTTAGGTTGAAAAGATACCCATGTTAAAAAAAACCGTGCGGGCTGGTAGTCGGGCCCAAAGCGGAGAATATCATACTAATTGCAGAGCCGATGGTTTGGCAGTCCACAACAAGTAGTATCAGAGCCAGGTTTAAAGAAACCTGTGATGGCAAGTGGACTCTAGCGTTTTTGGGCATCCCCCCTCGGTAACACCTCGCGACTGTGTGTCTCCGTATAATAAATGGACGGAGGTCCGGCTATGAGTTGGGCCTTGGTTTGAGGGGAGGATTGTTGGGGTGTCAAGTCAAGTCCCACATTGAAGAAACAAGGATCAGAATCCTTGTTTATAAGTTCCACCTCCACACTAAATAGTATGAGGTCTTTTGGGTTGAAAAGATACCCATGTTAAAAAAAACCGTGCGGGCTGCTAGTCGTACCCAAAGCGGACACTAACATGCTAATTGTGGAGACAGTGGTTTGGCAGTCCACAACAAGTGATATCAAAGCCACGGTTTAAAGAAACCTGTGGTGGCGAGTGGACTCTGGCGTTTGTGGGCATCCCCCCTCGGTAACACCTCCCGACTGTGTGTCTCCGTATGACAAAACGGAAGGAGGTTTGGCCATGAATTGGGCCTTGGTTTGAGGGGAGGATTATTGGGGTGTCAACCCAAGTCCCACATTGAAGAAACAAGGATCGGAATCCTTGTTTAAACTTCCACTTCCTCACTAAATAGTATGAGGTCTTTTGGGTTGAAAAGATACCCGTGTTAAAAAAAACCGTGCGGACTGGTAATCGGGCCCATAGCGGACAATATCATACTAATTGTGGAGCCGGTGATTTGGCAGTCCACGACACGTACTTGTGGCCACCGTGGGAAGGTGGTGCTTGGTGGTGGGGAGGAGAGGGGGAATAGAGAGGAGAGAGAAAAAAAGGGTAGGTTTTATGATTTTTGAATTTTTGGTTTTGTTTTAGTTATTAACTAGTTTACTACCCGGGCTAAGCCCTTTGAACTGTGGAATGAAAAAACTTGAAATGTGGATGATAAATGCACAAACATTGTGCTGAAATTTCACTTGAAAAGGAGGAGGTTCCCATGTTTTGAATTTGAGATCTCAGGGTCCCTGAGCCTTTGATACTATGTTAGATAACCAACTGAGCTAAAAGTGTAGACTTATGGTTAGAGCACCCACAATGGTTTTATACTTAACACGCCCCCACACGCAAATGCCCACATGGGCTAGAAGCGTGGGTAATAATATATTGGCGCACAAGCAACAAATTAAAGTGAGTTATTTATATTGAGTCTCCAACATAATAAAGGAGCGGGTTCCCAGAATTTGAACTTGAGACCTCAGTGTCCCTGAGCCTCTTATACCATGTTAAAGAGTCATTTCAACCAAAAGTTTAGACTAATGGTTGAGACTCAATAATTGGTTATATCTTAACAACTACTCCCACAAGACCTACTGCATACGGTTTAATTAGGACGAGCTTGTACTTAAGCTCGTGATTTTTTATTTGTATCATAATTCATACATCTATGTATAACAGCTATAATAGCGTAATTTTGAAGTTGCCTGGGTAATGTTGGCTTTGTTTTGGTGAATTTTAGCTTGAAATGATTTGGAAATACTGGATAATAGGCTAGGAATCTGGAAAAAAAGAAATAGGCAAGAAGAAAGAACGTTAATTTAGAAGGTGCTTAGTATTACAAAATTTAAACAGTTCACAATCATGACATTAATTCATAGCCGCAGGAGGGCTATGAATGTGACGAGGAAGACGAGGCATGAGGACGATTTCAAGTGGTGTGGCTTTCAGGTTGGTTAGTCGTCCGAAACCTTCAGTCATGTCAACAGGTTTATGTGATGGAGTTGAGATCTCAAATTCATGTACTCCCTCAATTTCTTTTGGTTCTTTACATAGAGAAAGTGGGGGAGTACCAAGGTAGATAGAGAGAGAAGCAAATTAGAGGGTGAGGGGTAGTTGTTAGGGTGAAGCTAATTAGTTGGTAATCTATCCTGATATATATATCATTACCAAAATTAATTAGCCACCATCGTAATAATAAACCTCAACCATCGCTGCCCTCATCTCGGACATTAAAACCACCGTGCTCCTCCTCTAGCATCGGCTCGCTCCTCCGTTTTGAACAAAAAGAAAGACAAACTCAAATTTTCATCAAACTCAAGCACATATTCAAATACAAACTCCTCAGATTCGGAAAAAAATGACAAAAAACTTCATCAAAACTCAAGCACAAATCGAATATAAATTCAATCAAAAAGAAAAAAAAAATCATGGAAAAATTGAAGAACATAAGATCTGAACTAAACACAAATATGAAGTGGAGAGGGGGTTGGTCACATGGTTGGTCAACGACCAACAATGGTCCTTTCCGGTGACATTTGCTTTTAAACAAAAAACCTAGATCTTAATTTGGTGGTGCCGGTGACTGTTGGTGGATGTGTTGGTGTCGGTGCCGGTGACTGTTGGTGGATGTGTTGGTGTCGGTGCCGGTGACTGTTGGTGGCTGTGTTGGTGTCGGTGCCGGCGACATTGGTATTTGGTACTTGTGGTGGTGGTCAGGAAGGGGGCTTTAGGTGGTAGGTCGGGTGGTGAAGAGGATCGGAGGAGAGAGGAAATGTGATACAGGAGTAGTAACCAGGTCCAAGGGCAAGAGTGGTCAGGGCTCAACTTCAGTGGGAGCTGTACTAATGCAGGCTGCAAGTGTGGGTTCAGGACTGTCAATACTTGCATTGGACAGTCTGAACTAATCAAATATTCCTAGGATGAATAAGGCTTGGGTACATGACTAGGATGTGATCAGGGTTGGAAAAGGTAGCAGTTGATACACTAGTGGTCCTTGACATAGCAAGAAAGGAGCATTAAATTCTCAGAAACAAGCTCTGCAACCTGTCGATGTCATTCCAGTGGTCCTGCTTGACACCTTGCGCAGAAAGAACAAATTAGCCAGCTAACTTTTGCAGAAACTAGCTGTTTCTTCCTTTAAGCACATGTATCACTACACCTACTTGTACTACAGCCAATAAGAATTAACTCAGTAGTTGTTTTATTTCTGCATTTTCGAATTGTACTAGATAATTCTCAGTCTTTGATGAATTATCTGATGGTCCAGAATTCTCCAGTGCCTCTATATATAGAGTGCAACTTGTATTGAAAGAGGCAGCTTATTTTGAAATGAAAACCCTAGAGAAATCTCTCAACTTTTCCTTTGTGGATTATCAGTAACCTGTGTGGAGCAAACCTCAGCCTGTGTGGTTGAACCTTGGTTGCTTTTTTCACCTTTTTACCTTGTTTTAGTTAGTTTACCTTTCACAAATTCCTGTCCTTAATCTGAATTCGCAATTAGAACATCTCATCTTAAAACAAAATTCATAAACCCTGGGTTATACCTATCAAAATGGAGGATGTTTTTCTGATTTGGATCGGAGATGAAAATATTATGGAGAAAAGGAACAACAAAGGTGAGGAGGGGAGGTAGATGAACGAGAGTAGGTGGGGTTGGTTGAAAAATGGGAGTTTGATTATAAAAGGTGGGAAGATAAATGATTAATTGTGAGGATTAATTAAGGTAAGTGATACAATTATAAAATATGTTTGTAGAGTTAGTAAGGGTAAGTATGGAACTTTATGGCACAAAATATGGCCCGGAATAGAAACGTAAAAAATCAAAAGAAATTGCCAAATAAGGGAAACGTAAATAATAAAAAGAAATGGAGGGAGTAGTAAGCTGGCCAATGTAAACATCATAAAGTTGAAGGCGTAAGTTGTTCTGGACAAATCCTTTTACCACTTCCAAAAGGTATGAATGCGAAATTTTTGCCCCCGACATCGTAATTCAAATAATGAGAATTGGATCATTATTTGAATAAAATACGATGTTACCCCTTTTTATTAATGGGTTAAATCACGTGGTACCCTCGTGTTTTGTCGATTTGCACGTGGTACCCAATGTTTTGCAAATTTGTACAAAATACCCTTGAGATTTGACTGTTTGCACACGGTACCCAAAACTTAACCCTTTCATTAACACCGTCAACTTTTGTTTTTAAAAAAAAGGGTTAATTCACGTGGTATCCTCGTGTTTTGCCGATTTGCACGTGGTACCCAATATTTTGTAAATTTGTACAAAATACCCTCGAGATTCGACTATTTGCACACGATACCCGAAAGTTAACCCTCTCATTAACACCATCAATTTTTTTTAAAAAAAAAGGTTAATTCACGTGGTACACTCGTGTTTTGCCTATTTGCACGTGTTACCTACTGTTTTGCAAATTTGTACCAAATACCGTCAAAATTTGACTAATTTTTCATGGTACCTTTACCTTTAAAATTCCGTTAACGCCATCAATTGGGAAAAAAAAACCTTTGATTTTCTCCTTCGTCACCATCTTTATCTTTCCCCCAGTACTTTCATCATCGCCATATTCATCCTTCTCCACCACTGTCATCAACATCTTCATCATTTTCTACCGCCACAATCATTTCCACCCATAATAAACACCATAATCACCATTTTTCATTCTCCATTGAATTTAACTTTTAAACGGCGTTAACAGAATTTTGAAGGTCACGGTACCATGTAAAAAGAATCAAATCTTGGGGATATTTGATACAAATTTGTAACACTAATGGGTATCACGTGCAAATCGGCAAAACACGAGGGTACCACGTGAAATAACCCTCTATTAAAAATAAAAAGTTAACGTTGTTAATAGGAGGGTTAAGTTTAGGGTATTATGTGCAAACAGTCAAATCTCGAGGGTATTTTGTACAAATTTGCAAAGCACTGGGTACGACGTGCAAATCGGCAAAATACGGGGGTACCACGTGAATTAACCCTTTACTAATTGGGGGGAAATGAAATTTCGAGTAAAATGGGCAATTTGCATATTTACATCTTTTTGTATCTTATTTTATTTTTTTGACCCAAAACAAATAATTTTGTCCTTCTATTTCATTTCATTTCTTTCCACTTCCCATGACACCAAACATCAGAAACCCATAAAAGAAAAGTAATTTTCCTTTTCTTTCTTTTCGTTTCAATTTCTTCACACCAAAGACTCAAAGAGGTTGTTAATAAATCACATTAAGTGTCCAATCATAAAATTTAGTGACCATGTTTATATAATTTGGAAGATCAAATCATAGTTAGAATTTATAAAGTAATCCCTTTGCAAATTCTAAATTAAGTGTCTAAATTTTTAACTAAAATGATTACCAAAAATATTCTAACGGTCACTAATTATATAAACATGGTCACGATTTAAATAACATTATTGGTCTCTTAAAAAATTATTGAAAGGCTCTCCCGCAAGACCTACTGTTAAAATATTATGTAATATTTTATATTATTATTTAAGTACTAACCAGTAGCTAAACGCCAAGATAAAAGAATTGCTTTGATTGAAAGATATCCCATTTCCCCCTTCGCAGTTAAATCTCATCCTAATCGTAAAAGACTGGCAATCACAATAGAATCATCGAAAAATGGGCGAAAGTAGCAATTTGCCCCCAAGACTTTACTCAATTGTGCAATTTACCATCTTAGCTTTCATTGGTAGCAATTTGCCCCCTTTCCTTCTCACTTATGTGCAATTCAACTACTTTCTCTAATTTTCAATTAATTCTTCAATAAAATCAAATTTGTGATAATTAAAAAACACAAAAGATTATTTTTTTTTTGATAAATTCAAATTAATATCTAAAATGTTAGATAAAAACCTCAAAAAAATCCAAAAAATTAATTTTGTTTCAAAAATGTTAATCGCCTAAGAAATTGTTAAATATAAATAAATAAAAAATCGAAAAGTGAACTTTGTTCACGCCATTTTGCATCTCAATTCTTTTTTTGATCATGGCCATCTTCTCTAAGAAAATCGTTAAATATAAATATTTTTTTTCCTCTAAGAAAATCGTTAAATATAAATATATGTTTTTCCGTAGAGTTTGTTGTCTTTTTTTAAAGCATAACTAATTCTTTTTAGATGAAAATTATTTTTAAATTATTTTGTTGGTGTTGCGTATGAATTTTTGGGATGGAAATTATTTTTCTTAATTATAAGTGATTTTCTATATATTTTTAATTGTGATGGAATATTTTTAATAGGCAATTGGACTAATAATTAGTAAAATTGATTGAATTGCACATGATTGAAAAGTTAAGGGGGCAAATTGGTACAAGTGAAAGTTAAGGTGGTAAATTGCACAATTGAATAAAGTCTTGGAGTCAAATTGCTACATTCGCCTCGAAAAATGTAAGACCAACTAAAGACAACCCCGAGACTCGGACTTGTCCCGCTCCCCCCTCTCTCTCCCTCTTTTTCGCGCTCAGTAACGCCGTAACGGCTTCTCAGTTTCTCGCGCGCTCTGTCTCTGTCTCAGTTTCATTCAAAAAGTCGTTCGTCCTTTTTTTTTTTTTTTTTTTACATTGAATAGGTTAAGTAACAGCAAAAATGGCGGGATTTAGCGGGAATGGCTTCACAAAAAAGAAAGGGTATGTTTTCTAACCTAAATTTGAATTTGTTTGAATTGTATGAATGAAACGTAATCTGTACTCAATAATGAGATAATTCGATCAGATTTCGCATGTATTTTTGACTTGTATGCCTGTTTTGGTCCGATGGGTATCTCATTAACTTGTGCTTAATCGTTTTCAATTTGGGGATTTATTCAATTCTAGGGTATTGAATTTTAGTTGATTAGATTTTTTTAATGTTAGATTTTTGATGCGTAATCTGTTTGTTGTATTATTGACGCTCCATTTTGTCGTTGATTTGATGGTGATGACTGATGAACATAAACTCTTAGGCATGCCTGGATTATCAGTAATAGCCAGAATAATTAAGGGGTAACAATTTCAGACCCATCTACAAGTTTGGATTGGCAGGAAAAAGTTAGGCCCGAAACTCATTACCCACCAACAAGGGTAATGTATTACCGGCTCACCCCATCCAGTAAAGATTACCGGCCCACCCCATCCACCCCATATTTTTGGCCCGACATTACTTCTTCTCTCTCCCCTGTTTACTTCTGCGTATTTTCTAGGTGCTGGATTAATCATCAGAGGTATTCTTCTCTCTCCTCTTCTCCCACCTTCTTCTTTCTCCTCTTGCTTTTCAATTCCCCTTAATCAATCCTAGTATTCCAAACCGACAAATCAATGAATTGTTACCCCCCTAATCAATCCCCCACTAATAATTTACCCATGAATTTATTCCCCTCTAATTATTCCTTGCATACCAGGCAAGGCCTAACTGTTGATCGAAGTCTTTTACATTCGATGTTATTATATTCATATATAAGAGCCAAACGTAAAGTCGAAAATTGAAACGAACTGGAAAAATGTTTTTAATTAACAACTGCCTAATCAACTTCAATAAGGATAGAATTGGAAATTGTAACACTTTTTCTGCTTAAGATATATACACAGACGCTATGATCTGTGAACCTTACAAGGGTACAGTTTTCCACAATCTCATATGATTAATGAAGTACGACCATAAAGATAAAATATGGCTACCATCATCATATGAAAGTACGATTGAAAAGGATTTAATTGCTCTCATCATTATTGTTAATGTTGATCGATCTCATGATTGATGCTCCTCAATGATAAATATCATCACCGTAAGCGTGAGCTTGACGATATATAAAGATAAAATAAGGCGACTGTATAATGTATGCCAACGAAGAAGATTCGACTGCAGTCGTTGTTAATACCCACTACGTATATAACATTTGGTGGTACTAGGACAGCTGCATATTATACTACACACTAATGTCGACTTTTCCGCATATTTCTACCGATAATGGTTAACAGTCAACTCAACAAAAAGTCTAGGCTAATGGTTAATGCCAAATAATTGATTTTATATCTTAACTCAACAAAAAGTCTAGGCTAATGGTTAATGCCAAATAATTAATTTTATATCCTAACAGTAGCTCAGTCTATGAGACTATGACTATCAAGTATCATATTAAGGCCATGTTGTTCTCAATATTAAGAAAAGTAACTTGGTCGATTTCCGGACTAGGAAAAGATCAAGAGGTAAAGCACCTAATCGTTGTGAGCATACAGTGTGTGCGACCGCGAGAGCATTGGGAAGCCTCTTTGCAGTTAAATTACACCGAATATTTATTCATAATAAATCAAGAGCTTACTTTATATCATAATATCTACAATATTCAAATATGATCATATCAATCTACAAGTTACAATAGATTTTTTTAAATAAATTCACATCATCAAGTTGCAATCAAATAAAACAAAGTCTTAGCAATAGATGAATTAAGCTTAATTTGTTTCAATTCAAGTATTTTCCTTTTTGTTTTGTTTTGAGAGAAAAATTCAAGTATTCTTAGTCTTGTTTGCTTAATTATTTTATGATGATTAATAACTCTAAGAGCTTGTTTGGATAGCATTTTGTTTGGATGGCAAAATTGGATAGGAGGGAAAGGAAATGAAACACCATTATTGAATATTAATTAATTTAAATTAATGATAATAATGAAATAACAACAAATGATAAAAATACCCAACTCCCAACCCCTCTCATTTTCTCTCTCCTCACCCATATCCCCTCTCCCGAGCCGCCCACTGCCGCCGCCCATAACACCGTCTGCAACCATCTCCGGCGAAGCCACCCCCATGACTCTCGTCCGGCTCCGGTGAGTCTTCGGTGGCCATCAACGGCCTCCAATCTCCTTCTCGCCCTACTTTTAGTTTTCCCCCAAATCAACAAACGAAACACCTCATCTTCTCTCCTCCACCTCTCCGACCGCTCATGTGGCCGATGACGGCCACTTTTTGTCCGGAAAACTAATTTTTTTCATTTTTTTTTTTAGAAAATCCTAGATCTACAATTAGGTGGTGTTAGGGTGGTTTGTGGTGTTTGTGGGTATGGGGGAAATGGTCGTGGGACCAACGCTATTCATTTGGTGGTGGTGGCGCCGGAGAAGGTGATGGTTGGTGTGGGCCGGCGGCGGTCGTGGGTGGCGGCAGTGGTGGTTAGGGGAGGAGAGAGGAGAGAGAAATAAAAGAAGGTTAATTAGGGAATTTTTGAAAAATGTAGTTGTGTTTATGAAAATTGAAGGGCATTGTTGTAAATTGACATAATAAGGGGACATTTTCCTTCCAAATCTCTCCAACTTTGAAGAGATAAAAATCAAGAAAAATATAGGAAAACTCATCATCCCAAATCCCTCCATTTCTCTCCCCACCCCTCTCAAATTCCCCTATCCAAACAAGCTCTAAATATGATGCAAACCTATCAATATTTTTTTGTTAATTGATTGGTGTATTATACCAAATAATTATTTTTCCTTCAGAGTGTCTAGATTGTCTGAATCTGTACTCGCGCAACACGTCATTGGGCCGAGAGGTACCTAGTGCACATTATAAATAGATGGCCATTAATGTTACAAAGTACATCATACTTCCACACTTGAATAACCTAGCTGCTTTGTTCAATGGAGTTAAATATCTTAAATCATCATCTTTCAGCCCAAAATGCAAGTGTTGTTGCTTTGTTACTACTCTTCTTCTGCTTGCTAAAATGGAAAAAGAGTAGTTCTAGCAATAAAAATGCACCTGAACCTTCAGGTTCATGGCCTATTATTGGCCATTTACATCTTTTAGGAGCGCTTCCACACAAATCCTAAGGAAATCTGGCTGATAAATTCGGCTCCATATTCATGATGAAGCTTGGTGTTCACCGAGCACTGATTGTTAGTTCACATACAATGGCAAAAGAGTGTCTATTAGGCGTCAACGACAAGGTGTTTGTGGACCGACCTCACTCAATATTTGGGGAGCATCTGGCGTTCAACTATTCCATACAGGCATTCAGCCATTATGGTGAGTACTGGCGTGAGATACGAAAAGTCACCACTGTCGAGCTCCTATCCAATCACCGAGTAGAGATGTTCAAGCATATCAGGGTAGCAGAGGTAAGTTCTGGCATGAAAGACCTGTATAACAGGTATTCTGCCACCAGCGATAGCAGGAACTCTGAACTAGTGGACATGAAGCAGTGGTTCAATGAAGTAAGCCTCAATTCGAGTGTCAGGTTGATTTGTGGGAAATCATTAAAGGAGATGTACCAAGAAGAAAAACGTAACAAGATTTCAAAATTATTTAGGGAGTTCTTTGAGTTGGCAGGTGTCTTTGTTCCTGCTGATGCACTTCCATTTTTGAGATGGTTGGATATCGGAGGGTATGAGAATGCCATGAAGAAGACCGCTGTAGAGATTGATCAAGTCGCTCAAGAATGGCTGGAGGAGCATAAAAAAAGATTGGTACACAATCAGGGAAAGGAGAACCGCGATTTCATGGATGCTATGCTCGGATCATATAATGAGACAGACAAGGATAAGCCTACAAATTTTGGAGTAGATGCAACAATTAAAGCTAACTGCCTGGTAAGCCTTATAATATGAGCAACTATATATTAGTCTATTATTACTCATTTCCAGACTAACTTATAAGAAAAGTAACATCCAAAATATCGATCTGCAGTCCGTGATTCTAGCATCATCAGATACAACAGGCGTGAACCTAACATGGGCATTGTCATTGCTACTGAACAACAAAGCTTGCATGAAAAAGGCAACGACAGAACTAGACTCCATAGTAGGAAAAGAAAGACAGGTCACTGAATCCGACCTCAAGGACTTAACTTACTTGGATGCCGTGTTCAAGGAGACAATGAGACTATATCCTGCAGCCCCCATTGGAGTTCCTAAAGTAGCCATTGATGATTGCACTGTGAACGGCTATAAGATCCCGGCTGGCACCCAGCTCTTTGTCAATATTCACAAGCTACAAAGAGATCCAGAGGTGTGGCCAAATCCGTTGGCATTTATTCCTGAAAGGTTTCTTACAACTCACAAGGATTTCGATGTCAGAGGGAAGAATTTTGCACTCATACCTTTCAGCAGTGGTAGGAGAATGTGTCCTGGAATAACCTACGCATTCAAGTCTGTAATGCTTATTCTGGCCAGTTTACTCCATGGATTCGATATCTTGACTCCCTTAGATGAAACTGTTGACATGACTGAAGGTTTTGGGCTAACCAACCTGAAAACCACTCCACTTGAAGTCATCCTCATTCCTCGTCTTCCTAATCACATATATAACCCTCCTGAACTTGCAATTTAAACTCATGTATGCAACAGAATAGTGGCTAAACCTGTGAATTTCCACTCTCTTTCCGTTATATGTTTGAAGAGAGGATGGTGTTGGATAGAACGGTGTGGAGGGACTCTATCCATGCGGAGGACTTCAACTCTTTTTTCTTTGTTTGGTTTTCCCAAACTTTTTTGGCTTTCTAAAACTCTTTTTGAAAATATTCAATATTTCTATATGGTCCACAATGTTTTTGAAATTTTATGGCATACACAAGACGGTTTACCAGATGACTATTTATATTAGCCGACCCCAATCATTTTGGGAATAAGGCTTGGTTGTTGTTGTTGTATTCATGTTTGAATGCTTCTAATGTATGGTTTGGAATCCAGCTGTAAATGTAACCTCGGATAATTATCAAGATTGTTGTTTTTCTGATCTTATTGTATCTCTCTTCATCAGAATTGTATACAAAATAGATAGCTAATGTTATGCAAATGTTATCGAAAACATGGAGTGATAAATGAGCTAGCTTGTAACACTCAACAATGCGTACCTTTTATCAAATTAGAGCCGGAAATGACCGCGTTATTATAGCATTTTTCACTGAAGCTTTCCTGCTTGCTCATTTCGTGCAGCTATGCTCCTTAATACCAGGTTAACCAGCATTTTGAGCTACTCCACTAGAAGAGAAGATTAGTTCATAAATTCAGATGACTCTTCATAAAAATCGAGCACAATAATGTAGGATTCAAATGCCATAGATCACATTCTAAGTTTTTACATGTCCAAAATCAAATGAAAGGGAACAGATGAGATCATTACATGGATTTTAGTTTATTTTTTCTCTTGTGGGAATTACTGGCATTCGATTTTTCCATGACAGGCAATTTTTAGCAGCATAGACACCACGCCAGTGACCCTAACAAAGACCAATGCAGATGAATGCATCAGACCTTAAGCTGAAATAGATGCTTTTTTAGGGAAACAAAGACAGGTGAATGCGATCCTCAAGGAGACTTTGAGACTATATTCCTCAAGTAGTCATCAAAGACTGCACTGTAAACGGCTACCATATCTCTGCTAGCAGCCTAGCACCCAGCTGTTTGTCAATCTGTACAAGATACACAGATTCAGAGATGTGTCCAAATATATTGGAAGTTCAGCGTGAAAGCTTTTGAGACACTAGGGTAATACTACGGATGTCAATTCTACCTTATATATCCATCCATGAAATAAGGGATTTAGGAGTTCATAGATCATAGTTAACTGTACCAAATCAACATATCACCAGTTAACTACAGGGCTACCTGGATCTTGCTTCTGTTTCTCTACTGTCCGCTAAGACGGAAAACCCAAACTTCGACCGAGAAAAAACCACCCCATGTCCCCAACCATCTGATTCATGGCAGGTCGATGAGTTGAACAATATAGTGAGATTAGTAACAGAAAAGTCAGTGAAGGCCGGAGTTCTACCAGGATGAGGAAATATAATAACAAGATATCCAGGGCTACATCACTGCCTCACGGGTACGCATCCAGTACACTGTACACTATCTCATTACATTCTCATATTACAAGAAAATTACAATTTCTTTAACCCTTGTGCCTCAAAGGCTCATGCCATAAGGCGGGGTAAGGGGGGGTCGGATGCACGCAAGCCTTACCCCTATTAAAACATAGAGAGGTTGCGCACGGATGACCCAAAATGAAAATTGTTTCGAGAATCGCACCGACTGACTGCTACTTCACAAAATAAGAAGCACAGACAGTTTTACGAGCCATTTTGCTTTATTCCATTATACTCAAAAAACCAAAGAATAACTAGTCTTTGGCTCCATCGGAAATAGAAAATCATATAACAATAGAATTATCAAGATAAAATAAGCAAACACATAATGAATATTCAGCACAGCTTAGTGCATAGAAATGTGAAACTTACCAACTTTGTAATTTCAGAACAATGATGTTAGCAGTTTACGTTAGCAAGTTTTCTTCATGGCTTTGAGATATCAACCAAGGACAGTGCTGTGGACTTGAAGTCATCCTTTCGCCTCGTCTTGCTGATCACCTTTACAACTCCTCGTCCTATTATTAATTGCCATTTCTTTTCTTTTCACTGTGAAATCACAAGAATTTTGATCAGAAACAGAAGTTTATTTTCACACATGCCCCAATTAAGCTCAAACAATATTAATATTGACCATTGCCATTGCATTTAGAATGAAAGTTTGCTTGTAACATTTACCAGTGTCTCGTCGGTACGCTTCTCCCAGATTTTTTTTTTCTTGCAATAAGTTCCTTCCTGCTCTTGCATAATGTTTTTAGGCAAGCCAACCTGTTCTAACCTCCCCTGCTTGTCACCACCCTTCTACTTGAGGGAGAAGAATTTTTCCATGACTTCAATATTCTTTCTTTATCAGGCAGTATAAAAACAAAGAAGGTGGCAGTTTTATTTATAAATAGCAATTCTCAAACAATATTCTTTCTTTGTCAGGCGATATAAATAGCAATTGTCAGGCAATACTTTTTCTTTGACAGGCAAGTTTTGGGTTTAAAATCGGCAACAAGCATAAGTACTGATGTCACATACCGCTGACATTTTTGTTCGAATTACAGGCTGGTTATTGTATGGGGCGGAATTAATTAGATAATAAGAATTTGTAATCGCTATATCATGATTGGAGATCAATGAATGAAAAACGAAATTCGCCCCGACCACGGCACAATAGCATGGACGTCGATTCTTAAGGCCACACAACACTTCCCTAGGTTGTGTGATCAGTCATAGGGAATTGGAACTCTCAAAGGATGCTCAAAATGAGAGAGAAATACAAAGGAGGGATGTAAAGAGTCAATAAAATGTTTCTCCTACACCAAATTATATAGCCATGAGAATTAGGAGCTATGTACACTACAGGAGTTAAGTGTGGAAATGGTGACTGAACTTTGCACTTTTTTTGAAATTAGTGACTGAACTTTAGTTGGGCTGAAATTGGTGTCTGGACTAACTTCCGTCCAAGACCGTCAGTTAAGTATTGACGTGTACCTATTAAATATCTAAACTTTGTTATTTTTTTTTTCTTTCTCATTTCCGTACCTGCCTTCCACCATTATCATATCCATCATCTTCATCAATCTTCATCTTCATCTTGCCTTTCTCTTCTTACCTTATTAAAAAAAAAAAATTCATCTTCATCAACGTCGATTTTCCCCTCCCTTATGGCTGTTGATTGCTTCAAATCTTCAACCCCACCCTTATCAATTTCTCTCTCCTCAATTCCCCCATTTTGATTGTAAATCAAATCTTCATCTTCATCTTCATCAATTTCGATCATATTAATTCTTTAATTGTACCCAAAAAAACCTAGAAATATAACCCCAAAATTCAACCCAGATATTCAAGCCCAGAATTTTGAACCAAAAACCCAGAAAATTCATCCCACATGCGAAACATTGATTTAAAACGAAATAAAAAGATTAAGATTGCTACGCTTACATTGTGTTGATGATCAGAAATTTTTGGTCTTTGAATATAATCAGAATTTTTTTCGGGAGATATTTTGGAGATTTTTTGAGGTTTGCAAGAGAAGATCGGGAAGAGTAGTGCACTAGTGCAGTGAAGACTGAAGAGTAGTCACCACTCACCACCGCCATCACCATCATCATCTCGCCACCACCACCATCGTCTTTTTTGAAGATATTAATTCAGATTTCTTTTTTTTTTTTGGGTAAAGAAAATAGAGAGGTAGGTGGGAGAGAAAATGGAGAAAATAAAGAATATGGAAATGAAGATGAAGACCCCAACCCCACGCAAAGAAGACGGAATTAGACGTCGTTGCTTCAGTCACAAAATTCAAGGCAAAAAAAGTTGAGACCCTGATTTCAATAAAAGTGCAAAGTTCAACCATTTACACACTTAACTCTACACTACAGTAAATTACCCAATTATGATCATCAAGGGTGCTAATGGGGGAGTTAGTGGCATATTAATAGGCTTAATGGGGGGAATCCTAAGAGGGAATAAATGACCTCTTAAACACTAAAAATCCCCCGCTAATCAATACCCCTTTAAATTAGTATTATTTCCAACAATCCCCCACTAATGCTAAGTTAGCAACCAATTCTGAGCATGTAGGAAAGGCTCGACACTTAAGTATTGGTATATTTCGATTTAGCAAATTTGGCAAATGGTGACCTTCTCATGAGTGCTTTTAGAAAAACCGCTCAAGTCCTTCATAGAAGGACGTCAACCCTTCTCACTCGCGTATGAGGTTCCGCCTAGTATATCTCCACATAGACCACCCACAATGGGGCTACAGAATCAGCAAGAGCAAAAGCTGACCTCACAAAACAAAGTTGTCCTTCTCAATATAGGATCATCCAACATATGGATGTAAACTCATTAAGAGATAAATATCAACCTCCACATACAGTAATCTTATCGAGTCCGTCTCACTAGAACCACCTAAATCATCATTATGAAAACAATGTGTTCACCCTCAATCACATTCCGTGAATCCATCAAGTCCGTCTTAAAAAGACTACCCGAAGGCTATGGATTCAGTAAGAGCTAAGTGTTCAACCTCAAAGTAAACATGTCATAGGAATGGAGAGTGTATATTATGTGAGTCTTTCTATGGCTTCGTTTGACCACAACAAGTCATGAGAGAGTTTGTAACCACATTCTTTTGACGATAAGAATCCTTTGTTCGTAAATGTTCTCTTCATCTTGTTATGTCCATTCTACATCAATATTTGAGACAACATCTCCACAACAAGTCTCGAGGGGACATTTGTACACACCAAGCCTCTTTATTTTGTTTTTACATACTGTATATGATGGAAATGGAGTATCCTAGTATTTTGAAAGATTATCGCAAAAAACAAAAACGATAATATTTCTTCATCCGGCTTAGAGCGATAAATAAGACCTCTCATGGATTCAAGTAGGTTAGATAAACAGAGTCACAAATTGCAGAATCTCCCCCCTCCCCCTCCCCCCCAGCTATAATAGGTGCAACATATTGTAATATAGATGAAATAAGCCATGATCTATATCGTCATCGTCGTAGCCAATATAGTTGTAAGACCATGGTCCTGATCATTTGAGAAGTAAAGTACTCACCAGTCACCATACTTTGCTTTGGAACCATGGAGCGCAAAAATATGGCTCACAAAACTACGAGCTTCCTATATTTTGAAGTAGCACTTAATCCGTGCAGCGTGCCCTCAATGCAAGTTTCATTATGGGTTATCCGTAATATTAACTATTAAGTAACATAGAGGTAAAGCTTGCGTACAACAACCTACATTGCTTACCTCGCCATAGGCGAGAGCATTCTAATGTTTTTTTTTTCTCCTGATGAACTATCCTAATCAAACCCCATTTTATCAAGTGTGCGTCCAAATTTTTGGAAGTAAGACTTTCCGTATCGTGTCAGTGTTTCTAACTTTCTATATGGTGGCCTGTAGATTGTTGGTCAAGCATTAGATATGGTGACTTCTATCCACATAAATAGCTCACACCTCACAGTCACATGTACGTACAGGACATCGCTATATTTTGGCTTATCTGATCTTAGCTGCTCTTGTGGTTGTGGTAAGACTGGTAACTATATATTGTACATAAAATGTAGTAGTTTACATTTAAAAACCAACGTACCTTCTTTTCTGCTTAAGACTTAAAGAGCATTTCTTCTACAATCTACATAACTTTCACTGATCTTGCTTCAATTCAATGGAGTTTAGTTTCTTGAAACAGCTTTATTCTGCTGAAAATGCAAGTGTGGCTGCTCTGTTAATTTTCTTTTACTGCTTGTTATTAACATGGAAAAAAAAAATCCCAGTAAAAAGCACCCACCTGAACCTTCCGGCTCATGGCCTGTTATTGGCCACCTACATCTTTTGGGAGAGCTTCCTCACAAAAATTTGGGGAAAATGGCTGACAAATACGGTCCAATCTTCATGATGAAGCTTGGTGTCCAACGAGCACTGGTCGTTAGCTCACATGCCATGGCGAAAGAGTGCTTAGGCGACAATGACAGGGTGTTCGTGGACCGGCCTCAGACGCTTTTTGTGGAGCATCTGGCCTACAAATCTGCCATGTTTGGCTTCAGTAATTATGGCCAACACTGGCGTGACATGCGTAAGATCGCCACTGTTGAGCTCCTGTCCAGTCGCCGGGTGGAGATGCTCAAACATGTCAGGATATCAGAGATAAACTTAGCCATAAAAGAAATTTATAAAAGATATGAAGTAAACAGAAACAGTGAAGTATTGGACATGAAGCGATGGTTTAATGATATAAGCATAAACTCATCAGTAAAACTGATTGCTGGGAAGAACTTGAGGGAAATGTACCAAGGTGAAATATATGATAGAATTTCACAGGCATTAAGGGACTTCTTTCAGTTGGGGGGCACATTTGTTCCTACTGATGCGCTTCCTTTTTTGAGATGGTTGGATATTGGTGGGTATGAGAAAACCATGAAGAAGGTCGCGGCAGAGATGGATGAAGCCGCTCAAGAATGGCTTGAGGATCATAAAAGAAGATTAGTTCCCGGAAAGCGAAAGGAGAAGCATGATTTCATGGATGTCATGCTTGGTTTGTATGAGACAGGGCAGGATACGCCTTCCGAGTTTGGTCCAGATTTGACTATCAAAGCAAATTGCATGGTACGCATCATCTCCCATGCTAGGGAAAGAGAGACTGTTTCCGAAAAACTCTTTTACATTGATGTTAATTATATTATCCTCGTGTGTAACACTCTCTCTTTCCATGACAGACAATTATATTAGCAGCAACAGACACCACGACAGTCACCCTAATATGGGCACTGTCGTTGCTGCTTAACAACAGGGATGCAATGCAAAAGGCTCAAGCTGAACTAAACACCGTGGTAGGAAAACAAAGACAAGTGTACGATTCAGACCGGAAGGACCTAACATACTTGGAGGCAATAATCAAGGAGACTCTGAGACTATATCCTGCAGGACCCCTTTCCGTTCCACGAGTAGCTGCTGAAGACTGTACTGTGAACGGCTACCATATATCTGCTGGCACCCGACTCTTAGTCAATCTGTACAAGATACAAAGAGACCCAGAAGTGTGGCTGAATCCTTTGGGATTTCAGCCTGAAAGGTTCCTTACAACTCACAAAGATGAAGATGGCAGAGGCCACAATTTCGCATTCATACCTTTCGGAAGTGGTCGGAGGATTTGTCCAGGAATAACTTATGCCTTCACATCTATGATGCTTACACTGGCCAGCTTACTCCATGGATTTGAGATCTCAACTCCGTCGGATAAACCCGTTGACATGACTGAAAGTATTGGACTGACCAACCTGAAGGCCACTCCACTTGAAGTCATCCTTATCCCTCGCCTTCCTCATCACATTTACAGCCTTCCAGCAGCCAAGAACAGTGAAGTAATCTCATGATTCTGAACACTTCTATATCAATAACTCTCATGTTTGAGACCCATTGATGTTTGAATGTTAACGGTATAAAGCACCTGAAATAATTCTCAAATCGGAATTTCCCTCTTATAAGCAATACAATCAGTAAAAGCTTCTATTGTTCACCACTTCACCTTTCATTCCTCTCATCTTATTGTAATGCCCTGCATAATGGTTCAAACTTCACACCAACCTACATCTTCCCGTGAGAAATACGTTAGGGCAGCAAATTAATTATGTTTTACAACATGGATCACTGTAGCTTTCAACAATGCGTAGCTTGAATCAAATCCTACCCTGAAATGACGATCTATGACAGCATGGATCAGAAAAGAATGTCTACAAAGCTTTTCTGCTTTCCTCCTTCATACCAACTGAACCATCATTTGTTCTGGCAGGCAGTTCAATCAAGAGAGAATTAGTTGAAACGATTAAAAATTAGTTTGCAGAGATTGTTCTGAAATCATAGCATCAAAAAGATGCCAAAAAATATTTTTTTGCAGAAGTTACGCATTAACATTTCATTTTCTTTTCCGGTCCTGACCTATCATCTAATATATACATCTATTCCGGATGCTTGGTGTTAAACAGATACAGTGTCCATTGTCCTAAATCGTCCAATTGGCCATCTTTGCTTACCCAGTACCACTCTCTACCAGTGCGACCAGATCAACAAATTCTAGTTTACCCACTACTGCTCCCTACCAGTGCTGCACACCAGTCTCCCCTTCCCCCACGAATTTTGGGTTCATTTCAAGTTGATTTTCACAAAAAATAATACAACATTACCCCCAACGACTTAAAGGCAACACTGAAATTAGGCTCCATTAGCTGCTATTCGCTATTTTGATAACACCATCTGAACAAACCTCTAATCCAGAGAACAACCAAACTCCAACAATTTTGGAGATTCCAAAATTTCTCTTTTTGTCCCATCATCAGCTTGTTTGTACAAGGAAAAGAGTCTACTATATACATCAACCAATCAACTTATGTTGGCTCTTTTCTGTTAGAAAGGACAAATCAACACTCAAGCAGGAATTTATATCCACATAAAGTACAAAAAAATTGGCATTTTGGTGATGTCTATTTTTAGAGAAGTCCATTTTTATCCGATGTCAGGCCAAATCTTACCTCTTACTATCAAGTTATACATCAACAAATCAGCCTATATGTCTCATTAGATACAAATTGAAATTCATTGTCCGCTCCTTAATTTTTTTGGGCCACTGACTTTGCTTTCGCAAGTTTTCTTGCTCTGTTACTCTGCATGTTACTATTGAGAATAACTGTCAAAATTACAACTAGCATTAAGGAGGGAACAACTTCGTCGACAAACATCCTACTCTATCTCAACCAATATGTCCTAGAAAAAACATATCCCATGATTTCTTGAATTAGCGAAATAGTGCTCGAAAAAAAAAAAAAAAGTTAAACAAAATAGGTGGAAAAAAACTTGTTCAACAATATGGGGTGCACGTCACCCATATATAAAATCGCTGAGATCCTTGGCGGTTTTACAGTTCACAAAGGAAAAAAAAAATTTGGTTACTATTCACAATTTATAGAACTCCCATCGTCCTTGGCGGTTTTATATATAGGTGACGTGCACCCCATGTTGTTGAATAAGTTTTTTTCCAATCCATTTTGTTTAACAGTTGTTTTTTAGCATTACGACTCTATCTCAAATTAAACTTCCCATGGAATAGTATTGTATGAGAGGATTTCAAATTTCATGAGAAATTTAAATTAGAACCAAGTGGTATTTCATAAAATCGTTTGATTCAAGGCCATGCTATCATGAATCGTCGTCATCTGTAACAACCGCCATACAAACAGCCCCAATTCGTAAGGAGCTACTGACCACCTCATTTTTTTTTAGTAAATGGTTCCAGTGAGGCGACCCTTGTAGACAATTAAAAAAAAAATTATTGAAAAAGATTCCATTCCAATCACTGTAAATGGCTTGATGTCAATTCTACTGCATCATTTCCATGTAGCAAAGAATCAGAGCAAAATACACTATAGTTGAATATGATTTTCTATTTCTATGACTGGCTGAGAAAGTGACAATGATGGACTATAGCTCGAGTTGTTCGTCGATCTCAAAAAAAAAAATAGCTTGAGTTGTTCGTCACCTTGACGTTCAAAATGTAAAACTTGAGAAGAATGTAATTAGTTTTACTAATCCTATGACATGCAAGAAATCTGGTTCTCCAGTTAGACTAGGTGATCAGTTAAGTAGGGTTTAACTGCTGTCAGCTTTACCAGTCTCAGCGTTCTTAGGGAAAAACAATAAACATTCACATGAATATCATACATCATCTGATTAGCAGTTTACATGATCCCAAACTTAAAAGGATATCTGATAACCTTGAGAAGTCAATAGAAAAATAGATCTTATGACGGGTGAAATACCTTGAAATTGATTGGCTGAGAAACCTCTCATGTGCATGAAGCTTGTGATGGTACACTAAAACTAATTACTCCTCTTAGGAGAAAGGTGATCTCCCACCAGAAATGTAAACCTGCAGTATTGCAAAGCATCAGGAAGAAACAAACCTCAGGCCACAATCTAATAAAAACAGTTTGACAGCATTACAAGATTTAAAGACGAGCGGCAATACAGTGTTACTCACAGGCTAATATATCACATCAAAGTAGCAAAAATATCGTTCGACAGGTGCTCTTCCTCAGCTTCTTCAACCCCTCCCCCCCCCCCCCCCCCACCCCCTAGCCCCAAAACAAAACAAAACAACAGCATCCAAACATAAAGAAACTTCTCCAGAATTTAGTCATCTACAGACTAAAGTATTAAATAAAGCTTCAGAGTATGAATTGGCACTTCAAATACCCCGTATATATCTGGCACTAAAGTAAGGTCAGGCCATGGAGAAAGTTCCATCCTTGCTCGGCCTAGGTATCAATTATCAAAAGTACACTAATAACCAGCCTAAAAATGTATACTGAGCCCTGTGAAATGAAGAAACACAATCTTGATACCTTGTGGACGGGGTCAATTAAAAGATAGCAACACCAAAGACACGGATTCACCATCTTTTCTTTGGAATTGTGCAAGTGATATTCTTAAATGGCAAATTCCAATGTCATTATATGTACAACTCCGTGGCTTCAACACAACTTGAGATCCACATCTGACTGCTACAACTTCCACGGAGCAAAATAAGCTCGCTTGCTAACCAGAAGGATAGAAAAGCAAAAGAGCATCACTGAAAGCAACCTTAAAAGAGAGGGAATTCATATCAGCTCTAACAAATAAACGTACATTAAAATAGAAAAGCAAACACATTAGGGCAGGGAACACGACCACGGACCACCTGCTGAAAGAAAAACTTGAAAATTAATGTTTCTGCCAACTGGAAACAAGGGCTGCATGATGAATGATTCTTACTGAAAAGTACCACTGACTACATTAGTGTTGTAGTCTAGCAGTTGACTCTAGGCTAACTGAAAGACAACTGTTGACAAGGAAAAGCTTGCTCCAGACTCTAGAAGAGTGTCTGATCAATCTTACCTGAAGAACTATCATACCAGATGGTAAGACTAAAGACATAATAGGCCAAAGAAACATTCTAAAGTTCTATGCCATCTAAAAATCATACCTTGCGATACCAATTGGGAAGGGCCGAAATGAGCAAGAAGAAACCTTTATTGATGAGCTACCTTCAGCATCTGCTTCGTAATGGTGTTATGCAGATTGTCACAGCATGTATAATGAAATATTCTTCTACCCGAGTAATAAACATATACACCATTAAGGCACTGATGCCAGCTATAATTTTGATATTCAATTCATAGGTATCATAAAAATGATTTCAAATTATGATAACTAACAAATCAGTACAAACAGACACAGATTTATCGGTACAAAGGCCAGTTAAGAAATAATTCAGGTTAATCACTAGACATTTTGAAACAAAATGCACTATACGAAAACATCACATCATCATATATATATGAACATTAATTTTATTGTTGAAACAGCAGGTTCACATTCTGTCACCACTGCAAATTGCCAAGTAGAGTCAATATACATAGGGGCAAAAAGATGTAAATCGACAAAGTTTAAATATGGCTTTGCAAAATATATGTAAACCGAAGACATGTTCTCTATAGAAGAACTGAAGAACATTACTTTCATTAGAAACTTATCTCATATCTGATACACAGAAATGCAACAAAAAGTTTACTACAAGGAAACAGTACGCCTGTAGAGGACTTCATCATCACTTTCATCTTCTTCATCCATTAAAACATGGTTTCCTGGTAGTTCTAACTTGCCACCCATGTAAAATATGGGACCTGCACTCTCGGTTTCAATGTAATCACCCCGTAGCCTCTCTTCAAACCTCTGGTCACTGCAATTGAGTAAACATGACAAGGAGCACCTGATCCCTTTACTCCGTAGTTTTTGGTATCTAGGTTTGATGCGTGATTCTAAGCTATAAGTGAAGTATTCTGGAAACTCCACAAGCTCCTTAATTGGGCGACCCATTTCAGTCTTGAAGAAGTAAAAGCTATTCTTCATAATCCCAACTTGTGCAGCTACTACCTGAGGACATCTCACAACCATACTCGCTACATCTCCTGCCGATATACCCCTTCCTAGAAAAAATTCAACTGGTTTCATTATTACATTCTGGGTAAGGCCAACAATTTGTGGCATTCTTTCCACAACACGTGCAAAACCTTCTGGGTCAATCTTGATTTTCAAATTGAAAAAGTACTGCTGGCTTGACATCTTTGCCTTCAGAGGCAGCCCAAGAATCTGCGGATATTGTGCTATAATTGAAGGAAGTGCTTCCCTACTTATACCAAAGCTAATCAAACATTCAACATTAGGTTTCACGGTTTCTTGCAGATCATAGCCAATAATATAGGGCCTCTTCTCAAACATCCTTGCCAGTATCTTCTTCGGCAATCCCAAAGAAATAAGGTAATCAACGAGGGGTTTAATCATGGTGCCAACTCTCATTCCAAGAATATAAGGATACTGTGTCACCATCGGACCAATATCTCTCGGATTCACCCCAATACTAACAAGATAAGCCACAGAAGTACTCATCGTCCCTTCAAGCTTAAACCCCAACAACTCAGGATACTTTTGTAGCACATACCCAATATCATCTCTCTCGATATCAAGCCCCCGAAGGAACTTCACAACAGGGACAAGCTCAACCACCACACTCGCATGCAAAACTTGAGGGTAATTCTTAACAAACTCCCCCATTTTAGACCGAGGAATACCAACCTTTTCCAAGTACCCCAACACAGGAATCACATTCTTCCGAACACTACAACCCAACATAATCGGGTATTCGTTAATATCATCAATCGTCAACCCTATCTTCTGCAAAAACTCGACCCTCTCCCTCATAACTTCCACAGTAGAGGGCAACTCAATATCCTCTAATTCATCAGTAATTATCCCCAAAGTCTTTAAATAATCACATATAATCACCTTGGAAACAAGCCTTTCCTTCCTCCCCTGAACAACCCCCCAAGTTACAGTAGGCATTTCATATTCCGGAAACTTCGATTGCGCCGCAAACAAACGCACACAATTAAGCCTATAAACCCTACTAGGGTCCCCAATTGGGGAATTCCTAACCTGGGTATTATTAACAAGTGGGTTTTCACATTGAACAGATGACAAATGCAGCAAATTAACCCCATTTAACCTAGTACCACCCAAAACTTGACATGTACGGAACTGGGTATTATCAAATATTGATGATTTAGTTGAAAATGATTGCGCCCAGCAAAACCCATAAACCCCAGAATCAAATTGGGGGGAATTACAGAAGAGGGTATCAGGGGAAATTAGGGTTTTAGCATTGTAGTAGGGTTTAAGCCATGAAAGGTTGTTAGAAAGGGGTGTATTCTTCACTAAATTTCGCCTGAAAATTGGGTTCATTTGAAAGTAGGGAGTGTAACTTATAATCTAAGTAATTAGGAGAAAGAGAGAGAGAGATAGAGAGGGAGGGAAATAAACTTACAGAGTATTTCAATCAGATTATATTGCTATGGCTTGAAGTGTAAGACTCACACAGCATATCCTCATCAGTTGATTGAAAGAGATAGTCAAGAGAGTTGAGGAAGGAGAAGCCATAGATTACTGTCACAATGTTTATTAGGGGAAGATTGTGGGAGAAGATGCATAAAAATGATTCAGTTCGTTGTTCCGAAGCTCCAAATTAAAATTAAGCTACAAACAATTTGGGAGGCTTTTGGTTTAAGTTCGACACGGGCCGGGGCAATTCTCATCCCATGAGTTCATGACTAAGAGCTGGCTGTATCGGTTAGGTCGGTTTCGGGTTATGTTGTGCCGGGGGTGTTAACAACATTGTAGGGTTAATTTTAAATTAGGTTGAATCAGGTTGGATTTTTCATTTTGGAAGTATCAAGTCACATAGGCCGTGTTTGTTCCCCAAAGCCATCGCGTCAAGTCGATCACCATTGATTGCACTTAGTTCTTTTTCTTTTAGATTTCGGGCTTGCTTGGATTTGGAGTAATTATTAGGGGGTAATAGGAACTAAAATAAGTGGAAAATTAAAGAAAATGTGGTAGTGAAGGAAGGAAATGAAGGGTGGAGGAGGAATCATTACCCCCAAATGGGAATAATGCATTACCCTAGGGGGAAGGGGAGTAATGTATTATCCCATATGGGGGTTATAGTTCCTCCTCTACCCCTTATTTCTTCCCTCTACTACCATTTTCCCCTTATTTTAGCCTCCATTACCCCCTAATGATTACTCTCAATCCAAGCATGCCCTTCGAGTTTAATTTTCTTGGGCAAGGTCGGATTTCTTAGCCCTACGAACAAGTAATGGGCCGGCCCTGTCGCCCTCATGAGTTGCATACGGAGTGCATTTCATTTTTAATTTGTGCAATATCATAATGTCAAACTTGCTAAGCCTGAACTTTTGAGACATGAGGATAATGTCCTACGATAAGGATTTTGGTGGTATTGAACTATTGATACACACCTTCGTAACAGAATTTTGGTATTAATTAATGTCAAGAATCCCCACTTATAATCTCTTTTTTACCATTAACACAAATCAATGGCAATGTTGCCTTGATTCAGATTCAAATATCCAACACACTATTATATGGGGGGAAGACCTCTTGTTTTTGGGTTGAACGAAGGACCTGAGTCTCATACTCAACCCATATCCAATTGTTGAGTGTCCGACATAGATACGGGATATGTGAGGTAATATGAAAAGTCAGGGTAATATAGATTACTGGTAACACGGGGGTTGTATTGTGGGTAGTGTCCTTCGATGTGGAATGCTGTAGTTAGAGAGTAAAGGAATTAAATTCTTCCTTGTACTTCATGTAGCAGTGGAACCCAAAGTCTGAGGTACTTAAACTTATTTTTCACTCGCAATGTAATCATGTGAACACTTTGAAGATGGTCAAGTATCATGTGAATTTAAACATGCATGAGTACATCCTACATTAATATACTATCCTTAGCTTCCCACATATATATGCTCCGTATGTATCAAGGTTTTTGTAGATTTTCCACAATAATTTTACTTTTACAAAATATTAAGACATGAAAGTTAAGTGTTTAGTCAATAAGTATTGTATCTTGGTGCTCGTTATTGTCTTAGTGGTTATTACTTTAGGAACTTGTACCTATTCCGAAATAGGCCACGGTAAGTTTTTTTTATCTTCGACGTATATTCACTTTGATAATTTAGTGTACTCTTTACGCAACCCATGATAATTTTCGGGTACTTTAACTTTGGTATAGGTACTCTTTTACGTAAAAGCAGTCATGTGATCAACGATAATTCGAGTCAGTCACACGGGAAGGTATGTCACTACGATTTACAAGGGACGATCGATTTGATTAACTTTTAACGACTACACGCGAACTTTGAAACTTACTAACAAGAGTTTTGCATGTACATATATATGTAGGGTGGAACCAGAAAAGAGCTAGGGAGAGAACTTTACCCAATGGGATCAAGCTTGCCAGATTGTACGCATGCCTGTGGAGTTTGCTCTCCTTGCAAGAGGGTCATGGTTAGCTTCAGCTGCGCCTCCGAATCTTGTCCGGTCATTTACCGATGCCTGTGCCACGGGAAATATTATCATGTCCCATCTTCTAAATGATATGCTTTGTACAATTGCATGTACTGTTGTTTAACATTTTTTGGTTAGCTAGGATTTTCGACTCAGGTTTCGGTATCTTTCACTTTGTGTTTGTTTCATTTCAAAGACTAGCTTTGGTGAATTATGTACGGTGTTTATTTGGAATAGTAGAGTAACAAAGTTGATGCAGACCCTGCAGCTTTTCGCTGCGCCCCATGGGCGAATCTAGGGGGTAGCCTGGGGTGCACCGGCTACCCCAAATTCCCCGAAAACGTCAAAAAAATTCCAAAAAAATAGGGAAAAAATTTAGAAAAATTAATTTGTACAAAGAAGGTTACCCCAATTTTCTGGGGCTAGATTCGCCATTGATGCGCCCTGTAATATCTTAATTAATGAATGCTGTCTTTTATCAGTTACTGTTGCCTGCAGCGTGCATACACCCCAGAGATCATTACCAATGACAGTGTTCAATGAGGTTTTACCGAGTGAAATGTGAATGCTAAAATTGTTCCAAAACAGGGTTTCAGGAACAGTTTGCAGCGAAAATTTTACCATCAGCTCCTGCTTGAACAACTGCTCAGCCACACTTGTGCATTATGCAGCTGTAAGGGATTTGAAACACGAACAAGATTACAAGCCAGAGAAAGAGAAAAATGATAGTTGCAACGAGATCAACTTACGATATAGCATTCAATAATCTTCTCATTGCTTTTTTCTTTCCAGAACGTATATACATACAATATACTTTTCTTGTACAAGAATACAAGGAGCCTATAAATGATGATGTACACAAGTGTAAAATCTACTATAAAATTTACAAGCTTAGGGCTTAGGCTACTTCTCATCTTCATTCTCCAATTCAAATCCCTCCGCAGCCAAGAGACGGCTAATCTCTCTTTTCTTCTCCTCCTCGGCCTTCTTGCGCATCAAATCCCGCTTCTTTAAAACAAGTGTATGCCTCCTAAGTGTTGTCTGGAAGTTTTCTATTGACGCCTTCTTTTCCTTTGCCAGGATCCTTTTCTCTTCTTCGGGATCGACCTGAAAACCAGTACATAAGTAGCCATTCATTCATCTACTACTAGTACATGATAAAGGAGGTCACTGTGTCTTAAAGCTCTGCCAGTAGTTCCTGCTTTCCTTCTCTCAAGCTTAAAGTTTACTTTTTCAGGTACTTGTGTAAGGGTGTCATTCATAACAAAACCCTAACTTAAGTGAACATTAAAACCAAAGGAAGCATTGGATGAAATAATAATCAGCTGTCTTGCGAAACAAGGGTTTTAAGAAATGTAAACGCCATATAATTCCCAATTCTATCATTACTATGCGGAGTTTACAGAGTATACAACAGCGTACACGACCTAATTTTGAAGCAAGTTAGCATATTCAAAACTAAGCCTGGACCAAATGTCTTTAAGGGGAGAGAATCTAGGTGTTTTCTTTCAAATTCAGATTACCCTGCAGATGTTCTTGGAAGGTATTTCAGCAGAATTGATGATTGATGATAGGAATTAGAATGTTGATCTCAATATCAATTTAAAGAGGTACAGCTGTTTGTATATTACGAGTATTTATCTTTCCTTCATTATGTTTCTATCCCCATCTATCGCTCAGTAAATGATGTCAACATTATCATGCGACACTGATCCATACTCGGAGGAGCTCTGTTCTAAGACTTGCTTACTAGGATACTCTTACTTCACCATGATACTGAAAGAGAATCTTATCAGAATGATAGCACCAAAAAAAACACCTGTATCTCTGCTTTTTTTAACACCTTCTCAGCCTGATACAAATATATATTTCTGCTAATTACTTAACTAAAGCTTAAAAAATGCTTTAAACAGAACACATTACTACTTAAGAGAGTGAACCTGAGGTTAGTAAATTATGCCTACACGGAAAGACTTTCTTATAACATTACGAGGCTTAGGAGAGTGAACTTGAGGTCTTTAAAGGATAATCATTATAAATCTATTCATTAGAGAACACTGCAATCCTTGAAAAGCCCCACTTTCTTACTTAAGAGACTTGTTATAAATGGCTCAATTATAAACTTGATTAAGAGACTCACCTTTCTTACTTAAGAGACTGAAGAGAGTGAACCTGAGATTAGTCTCATTATCACAACTCAAAGGTTAGTAAATTATGCCTACACGGAAAGACTTAATACCTTTGATCGAGCACGTTGCCGTGCTCTCACGTTTAGCTCGCGCTGCTGTTGTTCAGCCCAAGCTGCAATAGCCATATCCCCTCGCTGATCAAATGCTTTTCGCTTTTTGATGAGCCAGTCCATCCATGCTTGAGATGCCTAACATACAAGAAGGATATGGAACAACTTAAGTGTCAACTCAAAAACAGAAAATGTTCACATTTGGTGAAAACATATGTAATAATATCAAATGTAGTTTCTTTACTATTATCTACTCCAAGGAAAAGGCAAGGAACAGAGTTTACTTTCATAGGGTTGACCCGGTTTTCCGTATCATATTGTCTCCTCTTCTCTACATCTATAAGTAGCTCATAAGCTGCTTGAACTTTGATGAAACGGGACTCAGCTGTCTCCCCTTCGTCAAGATTGCCTCTACCATTATAGACTATAAGACAAACAACTCATCAGATGAACAACAAAAATCACCAGGAAAAAAAGGAGGGTTATTTTATCTTATCTTATCGCTAATTCCAAATGTATATTACGATTATTACAAAGTGATTAAGAAACTGATACATCAGTCAATGTAAGATTAATCACTTTGAGGAGGATGATCTATAATAGAACTCAAATGAGAATTACCATATACGAGAAGAAAGTGCCTCAGTGGCTCAGTCTCTATGGAGCCTGATGTCATGTATCACTAGCAGCACTATTGGCTGTGGAGGAAAACACTCGTCTAAAGAATTAAACAGTTGCTAAGCTCAGATTTCCACATGAAAGACCCTACGAGAACACAACAATTTTCTTGGCATGAAAAAAGAATTGGAATCGGGCTGGTACATGGGATGCTGACTGCCGGCGTGAACACAGTGGTCTTTGACCAAGACCAGCAAAAAAATTAAAATAAAATAAAGTCTTCCCTAGTTATCTTCCTCACTCAAAGCAAGTGAACCTGAGGTATGCAAAGGATACTCATTATATATCTACTCATTAGAGTACAACCACCACACATACTTGAATAAATTTATGTTCAAAACTAGTACTTGAATTCCGTCCAGACCACTTTTATTAGATATAACCATATTAAACATACATAGGCTCAAAGATAGCGTATTTTGAAGCAGAAAGCACAAAGTCAAGGTAAGGACAGAAACCATCTGGATGGTAGAATTTGGCCAAGCGTCTGTAAGCAAACTTCACTTGGTCTTCATCTGCATCCCTCTCCAGTTCTGTAAGCGTAATACACAAATCAGAAAGTCAGCCCAACATGTAGTCCTGTACACATAATAACCAACACCTACATTA
The DNA here is from genome assembly GCA_963680865.1 of Spergularia marina. Lineage (NCBI taxonomy): Eukaryota > Viridiplantae > Streptophyta > Magnoliopsida > Caryophyllales > Caryophyllaceae > Spergularia > Spergularia marina. The sequence goes on along the minus strand of OY804558.1, from coordinate 13,592,499 downwards.
CCCCCAGTGCCTGCCACAAAACATCCTGCCTATGGTGGGGCAAAAAGGGCTCGTACGTCAGCAGCCTCTCTCAATTATGGCCTTGCGCATATTTTGAATTGAGAGGCTGTTTCCAGATAACACACAAGGCAACTTCAGATAAAAATACGCTTAATATAGCACTTAACACCAACCAAGAAGAATTTTCACTGAGATAAGAAGTTCCTAAAGACATGACAATCAAGCAACATAGATCCATTGGTCATGAACCATGTAGGACAGTAGGAGTAACTAAGTCCCATCTAGTTCTCACCTGAAAAAACGAATGGCGGGATGGTTCACCTTCATTTAGCTTTCTACTTAATTTGCCTAATTTGTGCTAAAATCATTACAACATAGGCTATATATGTATGCAGAGGGAACAAAAGACGCAAGCTAACAGCTTTTTCACTCTACGAGACACCATTCAACTATCCATAGTCTTTATTTTACTACCCCAACCGCCCAATCAAACGTAGTAACACCGCCTCATTCTATCAACCAAAAGTAACACAATGAACTTTCAAAAGTAACGTATTTAAGTGGTCTCATACGATGAGGCGGTCTCACACTAGAATTTGTGATCAAAGCAATTATGAACTGTTTCTTCCAAACAAAAGTATGAACACAACGGCTTGGAAAACACCGTCTTTCCGAAATTCCTCAGCTTCAAACTAACCAAAATACTTTCTAAATCCATTTCGACACATAGATGATTAAGGTTGCGTACACGGTACGTCTGACCCTCAATCTACCACAAGCAATGGACAAACCCAACACAATTGCAACAACAACAACAACAATATAAAACCAATGGAATTACGAACCGAGAACGTCGTAGGGAGAAATCTCGCCGGTCCAATTAGAAGCTTCGGCGATATAACTCCGGTGATTGGATCTCAACCACGGTTGACTCTTCAAGAACTCCGGCGGCGAAGATGAGAGAGAAGGAAAGGCGGTGAAATGAGGAGCAGAGAAAGGGAATTTGGCGCGAAGAAGGCGGTCTTTGCAGCATATCGCCATGGAAGTTAATACCGCGTTTGGCCGGCATATTGTCCTCAAATGATGGCTCATACTTACTCCACCTCACTTCTTTTTGTATCAATTTTTAATAATAAAATTAAACAGGAAGCGTAAGTTTGAAGTAGCTGTGGATTGATCGAGTTGGAGGAGAGAGGATATGAGAAATTGGGGATTTAGGGTTTTGTTTGGGGTACTGCAAGTTTTTGTGGGTGGGAGGAGTCAAGGAAGTGATTTGGTGTGAAATTTTGGGGAAAAAACAAACGGACTTTTGAATCTCAACGGTACAAGTGTGTGTAGTTTGCCGGGAGAATTTTCTTATTTATGTGGACAGTTTGCTTCTGTTTTTTTTTTACCGCTTTTTATTTTTTTTACTGTGGATTCTGTGAAAGAATGTGGATTTTGGAATCGAAGTAAGATTCTGAATCTCACAGATTGTCGAAGTGAGTCCTTGCTCTTTCTATGTTCGCCCACCAACACCCTCGGCAACTAGTAGATAGTACTCCATCCGTTCGCCTATAAAACGGGTAGGGACGGAACACAGTTTATAAGAAAAATAGAATAAAAAATATGAGTTTTAAGGTATTGGCTTAGGTAAATTCTTCGACACTAATACGGTTTACAACAACATCTGGGTGGCGGACATGCCTGCTGATCCTAGAGGTTCTATTTGGAATTTAATTGCGAATTCGGATTCGTCTCCTAGGATCCGGTTCTTTCTATGGACGGCGGCCTGGGGCCGTTTGCCCACCCCGTGGCCTGCTGGCCAGTCGCGGGGTTCCCCTTCCCCCTACTGTCCCTTCTGCCCAACCACCTGTGAAGATGTTGAGCATGTGTTGAGAGACTGCCCTTATGCACTGGAAGTTTGGACCCTTTTGCAAACACCCTCGCCTTGGTCTTCCCTTGACTCTGTTGCTTGGCTCACTGCGAATCTTTCCAATAGTGTTGATAAAGATTGGAGTCGGTTGTTTGCTATCATTTGTTGGCTCGTTTGGAAAAGACGGAATACTTGGATTTTTTAAAGAAAAGCAACCCCCTCCCCCCCAGTTATTTTATCTCAAGCTACATCACTTAAAAACTCCCTTCAGCCGGCCGTTTCTCAAAGATCCACCTCCCTACACACTATGACCTTCCCCCCCCCCCCCACCCGACATCCAATCGTGTTTGTCCTTGTTTGTTGATGCTTCTTTTGTAGATCATAATCGTTCTACCGGGCTTGGTGGTGTGCTGCTTGGTCACAATGGTGTGTGGAACATAGGTTTCATGGCCCATACCATGGCTCGGGATGCTAGTGAGGCCAAGAGCATTCATTGGATTTAGGAGGTTAATCTTTCTTCTGATTGTCAAAATGTGGTGAATGGTATTAATGCGCTCAACCATCTTGTGGATCGATTGAGCAATATTTATCTGAAATGTAGGGAGCTCCCAAGGATGCAGTGTGTGAGTGTGTTTCACATGCGACGTATGTGGAATACAGTCGCGGACCATTTGGCTATGCGCGCGAGAGGGGATCTTCTTCAAGAACCGATGAAGAGTTGTCGACCACAAGTGATTAGGTTGAGAGGTGCCAAGCTTGGCTAAGTATTTTGACGACACGGATATGCTTGTTCCTCCTTGGGAGGGTGTAATATATAGTAGTTAGTTTTTCTTTTATCGTCTTGTATCCAAAAAAAAAAGGTCCATTTGGTGTAAAATTACACATAAAGGGTATGTCTCACATGCATTTTTAATAAACAAGTAAGAGTGTTTTGGTCTTTATATGTACAAATAAGAAAAGATTCTAAGTAAGAAGTTTAAAGATACACACCCCTAAATAAAAATTAGAAAGTTTATAGGCGAACGGAAAGAGTACTAACTAGTACTTGTTTTCATTGTTGGTTTCTTTTTTTAATCAAAGCTAAGTCTAGAGTCTAGACGCTAGGGGTGCTTGAAAGTTGAAACTGGATTCAAAATCGTTAAAAGATTGGAACTCGTCATCATTCGGGTCACAATACAGAGAAGAGGACGTTGAGGAAGGTAGTCACAAGTCACAACTCACAGGTCATAACAGATTGGTGCAGAGAGGGACGCAACAGGCGATACTGCCAGTGCACAAGGTATCACGTACGTTGCCACCAGCCGAGCTAGGACTCACGGCAGCACTGGACGACAGTAACAAGAGTGCATTTATATGGACATGTTCATGTACGTAGATTGTACTATTGTAGAGCGACTGATAACCAGAATAACAGATGCTGTAAAGAAAAGATCCAAGTTTTGATACAGACATAACATTATGCACATTATCAACTTACACTTATAAGGGATATTCCGTCTTCTTTCCCCACCCTCATTGATATTTATCATGAGGACTGTACAGCCAGCCTAGTAGCCTACTACTACCTACACTCTTCACTAGCCACGCGGTAAAAACATATATTTACATCATAGTTCATAGTAAAATGCTTGTAAGAGCTACTACTAGCTTAGGGGACAAAAAAGAAGTTATAAAAGAAGAAAATCAAAATGTGGTCTAACAGCTACTATAGTTACAGGTTTTCTGAAGAAGAGTGCAGCCATGCACAGCGGATCGAATGCAGATGATGCCCTTCCCATTTTAGCATGGATCACGGGGACGAGCAGTCCAAAGTGAGCTCAGTGCACGAAGCCTGTGAAAGTACTCACCCAATGCCAGCAATCCTCGGGCTGCTTGACGGGGAGTCAGGATCCGATACATCAGCTGTAGGGTTATCTCGCGCAGATGGTCAGCCTGTTATTCATAATAATCATATTATAACTATCAGGTAGTGTAGTAGACTGCATCAGCAAATAATGACAAGAACATAAATCAATAGCTAGACCTAATAGATAAAGCTCCTAGGACTTCACAAGGAAATGGTCTGTTATTAGCTGATCTGAACTTTATTGAACTCGAAAAGCTCTTTTGGAGTACTGTTCGAACACAAATCAGAAACACATGCATGCCATAGACAACAGTGCCTCCATCATTGAGTACTGAACAATCTATTTGAGGAAATTAAAAATACTTTGGGCAATCGTTCATGCTTCTCCATTACGATAAAGTTTATTCCGTGGAAATAAGCAATGATTATTGTGTATGAGACCAAAGGGGTGAATGAGGCTTGAATATAGTTGAATATAAGCATCTTAACAAGACTTGCTGTACTGAAACAGTTGGCATTTCGTTCAATTTAAGTGGTCTTTCTGTGAGGCTGAGACTTCTGCATTACACAGCAGGAATATCCTATATGAAATCTTAGTAGTACTTAAAGTTAAATATGAAATTTAGCCCATCCAAAAACTATAGAAGCAATAAGAACAGCCTGAAAATTAAATTTAGTGTTGAAAAAACAGTCAAAAAAAGGATTTCGAGGACAAGAGATGTCATATTACCTGGTTCACAAAGCCTTCTATAGCTTCTAACTTTTCCAGAGCAGAAGCCATCTGGTTGCCATACATCTCCATACCCAGCGCTTCAGAAAACATGATCTGCATCAGATTCTGTTGAAGTTTATCCATTCCTCGTGACAAGGCATCCTCAGCTTGGCGAGATGAAAATTGCAGTTTACCAATATCTTCGATCTGTTGATCGGTCAAGGGGTTGAGTTGTGGCAAGAGAATCTGCGACAAGATAACTTCTTAGTAATTCATATATGCAGTAAGGCATTACACAGGCAACACACATACAATGCGGTAGGACATTTGTAAGAGGGCACTAATTATAACTGATAAGCAAAGGCATCTACATCAATACAACAAGAAGCACTATATATTCAAGTATGCAGGTCATATAAACGAAAACATCTTCACATTTAGTACCGGATGTTCATTTTCATGTCCCAGTTAGCTGCCTAATGCATAGTTTTGGATTATAGGATGCGAAAAAAAAAAGAGCAGCAAATTTTAAATCTTCGCTAATCAACCATCATTTTGGACCGGTAATAATGTGATATTTGACATCAAAGTTCGAAGATCAATAAATCCCAAGGAAACACTGAAGCTATTGATAGAAAAAACACATTACATTAAGAAGTTCAGATGGTCGAAATCCTCCAATCCAAAGAAATAGCCGCTCAACTGATGTTCTCCACATCCCAGACATCAGGTAGAATACGTCGGCTTTTGCTGCGTCTGCTTTGATTCGGAAAAGATTGTAATAATGATTCAGCCCACCCTCAACCAGGATTTTGAGCTCTATGTCAGAAACATTTGCATTATTAAGAGCATTTCTAAGCTCACAATTCCGCTGATTTTGCTCTTCAACCCAATGACCATATTCCATTTCAAATGTGGCTAATCCTGCAACAATTAGAAGCCAATGATTATCAGCTAGAATCAAATACCACCCCTAGTTCGGATAGCAAAAGTTTCAAGCAGGACAGTACACATGAGCAGGATAGATGAGCATCAGACTAGAGTAAAAAGCATAATGTCACTTTTACGATATGACTTCTGTATACCAGTACACTTTAAAAGAGTGAGTGACTATAGAAAGGAACGCCAATGTACGGGAATGATATAGAAAAATTAGTCACAAAGAAAAATGTAACATAAAAGCTGTGAGTAATTTTACTTAAGTCAGAGATGCTCAGATGGATTCTCCCTTATTCTAGTTGCATAACGCAAGGCAGAAAACTAAATAAAAGAATATAAATAGTCTAGAACAAAACTAATGCTTTGAAATGAATACGTCTAGAGGTACCAGAGTAAAAAGTCTACATAAAGTTACTATACAACAAAATTACCACGTTAACAAAAACAGACCTGTAGTCATACTTCCATTTCCAGCAAATCCAAGGTTAGGATGAATAGAAACCCCAGCATATGAGACCTGAGACAACTGCAAACCATTGCACTAATTTAAAAGCGTCACGAGTGTAATCAATTGGTGACAGTGATGAACAAGAAGAGAGTACTTTACCTGCTGTTTAGTTTGTTGAAGCTGCTGCTCTAATTGGGACAGCTTCAAACGACTGCTTTCCAACTGCTGAACATACGCCTGTAAAAAAGTGTTCAAATGAGATGAAACACTTACATTCAATATGTTCTATCAGTGGAGTCTTTCATATGCAGGTATTTTTACCTTCTTTCTCATTCGACTTTTTCTTGCAGCCTCACGATTTTGTGCCAAACGCCTTTTTACCTGAAACAAATTTTTAATCAGTCAGAAATATGTAGTCTTGCTGAGCTGCTTTCAGGTATATTGACTGAGTGATCAAATTCTAATATGCCCGGCCTGGTCTTGAATGCTATGTTATCGAAATGAAGGAAGCTAAGACATGATTTGACACAAATTGTATCTAAGTCCATGCAACCTAGGGTCAAGACAAGTGGAATCCGAGCAATACACAAAACCAAAATTGTTACATGACTATATTAGATTATTAATTATTATAGAGGTAATATGAGAAGGTTTATCTATGTAGGCATCAATGACATATCCAATAGTTTCGATATCATCTCATCAAATGAAGACACATAAGAATAAAATGATAAAATAAATATGTAGTTCAGAATATTTTGATAAAGAAATAACTGGGGAGTTCGGAAAATTTTGATGGAGAAGTAATACTTAAAAATCTGTTTCTGCCAACTTCTTTCAAACTAATAGGTGCACTTTATGATCTTTACCACATAATGAACCATGAAAATACTGCAGAATAAGTGACAAAGTAATGGTTCCTGATTGTGGTCATTACTTCATAACCCATTGATAGCAATCCAGCCGCTTGCATGATAAAATTCAGAAGACCAGAAACTCGATACACACAGAAACATATCAGCTATGTATCAGAAAAGATCACAGAGTTATCACCATCACACATCTCAAACTCACTGGGACAACAAGTGGATCAAACATCAAATAAATCTCTATCCAGCGAACTTTGCCCCACTAAAATCTTCTTTGTGCTCACAGATCCGCAAAAACAAAAACAAAAAAAAAAGTCTTCAAAATTTCAACTCATGTAAATGGAAAGGGAACAATCTAGATCACTTATGTTTCAACTTTCAATAACAAAATAAGAGTGAAGGGTCTTACTGCATCACCTTTTCAGACAGTCGTGCCGCATCTTCAGGACTTATATGTTCCATCATATCATGAGAACCATATTCATAATCAAACTATAAGAAAACAGAGGAAAGGGTCAAACAAAAAAGATCGCAGCATCCCTGTAAACAAGGTTATCGAGTAAGTAAAAACCCATTTCATTGCCGCTAACCTTGTTCTCTTGTCTAGCCTCGGCCTGCAAGCTTGATGATGCATCTGGACTGGAAGTCATTATGGCTTTTGAGGCATCTCTCCAAACACTCATAGCTCTTGGGGGTTCATAGATTCCCATAGCGGCTGAATTGGATACATGTACTGAGGTTGAGCTCATGGTCTATCGCACAATGGAAGCAATATTGAAGGCTCAGCTGGACAAAGAAAAAATAGCAAGTTCAGAGGCAGCATACACAACTCACTTTGCATAATTCTTAGCAACAGACCACTGAAATTTTAGGTATATGAGCCTCTAAACACAAAATTGAGCTCCAAAACAAGTGATTAATCTTTACAGCGCGTGGTGATCAATTTTGGGTGACTTGGAAAAGAATGAGAAAAGAAACCAGAGATCGAGCATCAATATCTGGTGGAATAGAGAAATACAGCCATACAACTATAGTCAGATAGCAATCAAGCATACGTACCTCGAACCACAAGGTAACTTGAAATGGAATGTCAAGTAAGAAAACAAACTAGTGCTAAAGCGAGGTAATAGTAAAACATTTGCCATGTTTGCTAAGAGCCAACTAGGCAAAAACACACATCGTAATCAATGACAGTAGTAATCAAATGCCAAGAATGCAGGACTAAAGTAAGGAAGCTACTAACAAGAATAAACACTGCACCTCAAAAACACTGACAAAAAAAAACTACAGATTCCACCAATACACTGTTACCTGTTTGAAAAATACAGGCACCAGGGTGACAAAATGCCAGGCGTAAAAGCACTAAAGCAAAGAACATAGATTTTCTTTTTCAATGGGTGCCAATGGTGCATAAAGATGCTTGAAACAGAAAAAGCACTATCCCACAGAGTAAATCAGAAATCAAAGGAAAAACCTCACTCGAAGGTAAATAAACGAGTTAGGACTGAACTCTCTATAAAAGACAGGACGGTCCAATGGAGCACAAAAGAGAGTTTATGTAACCTTAAGCTGTTTATAAAAGCATTTAGCAAAGTCTTGATCAATTTCAGAAGCAGCAAACACGAATTTCCACAACATATGCTTGACCTTAAACTCATGATTGCAAAATTGACTGCTCGAAGACTACTACTCTCTTCAGTCAGGTTGCAAAACCTCGATAAACTATGCTCCAATAATCACTCCCAAGACAACCGAAGACTAAGAAGATGTCTCCAATAATCTAATAATTTTTGCAAGAAACTACTAGAGAAAGTAACTTTTCTTGACCATGATCAGTATGTAGTTAAATCATTGTTCTAGTACTCTTTATATAAGCACTAAACAGGTCCTGTCATCAATCGCATACCTTTCAAAAGTAAAGCATAAGTTAACAAAATCTCAAGCATCATCTGGCCAATTCATCAACTTGAAAGAAGCGAAAGCGAAATCTTGCTATAAACCAACACACAGGACATACTATACCAGTGAGACAATTTGCTGTTATACATTGTTTTTACCAAAAACATATTTCCTGAATACGACACCAACAACCCCTTGTAATAATTCAGTGATCCAGATATATTGATCATTGGATCAATTCATCACCATCAACACCTTACTAAATTGCGGTCACGGGTTCGAATCTCATCAACCCCATGTTACAAGGGACCAATCCAATTCTCAAAATGCAGCAGAAATATAAAATTCACAGAAATGATCTAAAACAAGAACAAAATGCAGCTTTTTTGTTTAATGATTAACTGTGTGATCACTTCAGAAACACGCATGATCAAAAGCAGTTACATTTACACTATAACACCATACAACAATCACTCTTATATGACTTAAAACATTAAAAACCAAACAACAACAACGACAACAACAACCAAGCCTGAGTTCGGAAATGATTTGGGGTCGGCTAACATGATTCTTCGTATAAAACCGCAATACGTAAGCAATAATATAGAGCATAATCTAAAGAAAACCTAATGAAATAAAACTTGAATGTGAAGGCAGAGGAAAATAGTACAGACCTCAAGAAAAATGTGTCCATGGAACAATCAGTAGAGATTTCTGGGAAAATTAAAAAATGGTGCGTAACCAAGAATCTTAAGTGGGCAATCAATAATACCCATGACTTGGAAATGATTAAACAAAACAAAGATGAAGACCCTAGTGGGTATTTATAATAAAAGCTTAAAAAAGCAGAAACAATAATAATAGTAATAATAATAATAAAATAATAATAATAATACTCTTTTTCATCTTTTGTTTTGTAGTAATCAAATTCAATTTTTATTCAATTGGGTGTTTTTCATTTTTGGCACCCTTTTTTATCAGCTTTGCTTTTTCTCTTTTCTTTATGGGTGGGAAAACTTAGGAAGTGGAAAGAATATGTATCTAAAGTGTTTGTTGCTTAGTAGTGGTGGTCACTAAATATAGTTTAGCCCTGTGTGCTAAGGTTTTCACCTTAAGATTTTTTAAGGTTCGGATTTTGATCATCGTGAATTGTTTAATACTCCCTCCATCCCCCTTTAAATACACCGCCCTTCATTTTATGTGAATTAAGGTGATGTGTTTTTGTTTATTATTGTTGGAGATAGGGGTGGTTTATTTAATATTATTGAAGATAGTGGATAGTTTGTTTATGGATAAGGATCCTCTACAGTTTGTTTTTGTTAGAGTTTGTGGAGTTTACCCAAACTAGTAATAAGATAAAATGAAAGAATTTTGAAAGACACAAATAAAAGAGATAGTGGAGGGTTGATGTGTGCTGAAAACTTACCACATTTAGAAAGTATTGATATGGGATGTTTAAATAGAGACACCTCGAAAAAGAAAGCGGAGTGTTTAGAGGGGGACGGAGGGAGTAATATACAAAGTTTTATAAAGGAAAATTTGTGGGATACCACCTTCAACTTTCAACATTTTTTGAGAAACCACCTTACTAAATAAAATTGTGGAAAACCACCAAATATAAACAAAACCAAAGGGTGGAACCACCTCCTTACCCAAACCACCCTCTCACCACCTCTAACGACCACTAGCCACCACCATTCTTGCCGTCACTGCCACCACCCACCGACAACAAGGCCACGTCGACCACCACATTCCCCCGCCTCCATGTCCTTCGCCTTCCACGACCTTTTTCTCATTCCCTCCATCCTCTCTTTCCTCTCGATTTTCGGCCACTACAAGCATGGTAACGGGCGATCGACGACCATGTTGGTGATGGAGAGGGTACCTATGGTGGTGGTTGGTGTTGGCGGATGGTGATGCGTAGTGGTTAGAGGTGTTGGGTGGGTGGTTTGAGTAAGGAGGTGGTTCTACCTCTTTTGACGATTTGTTTATATTTGGTGGTTCTTCAAAAAAAAATTAATAAAATGATTTTCCAAAAAATGGTGAAAGTTGAAAGTGTTTTCCCACAAATTTTCCTATAATAAAAGACGCTTTTTAATAAGTGAATGAAAACATTTGTTTATGGTGAAGGAGAGAACATGTCACTAAGTAACATAGATCATATTTCAGATGCACAAATATAAAGTGAATTTCAATCCTTCAATGGTTTGTCCATGTGTTCGGTAAGACCGGTAACGATCAAGTTTAATTAAAGTTGGTAACAACACTGGTAAAATTACAAGTAGTTAACGATGTAAGTCGTTAAAGTAGGTGTGTTTAATAGATATGTTAGACAATACGGTTTAAGTTGTAAATCATATGTATTCAATAAGAAAATGTGAAGTTCAGCTAGCCACTTGAAATATTAAAAATGAAAGTTTATTTATGATCATAATCCTTTACTCTAAATAACTTTCTTAATGCTGTTTCTGACACACTGGGTCGACATCTGTTATCGATCAGGGATCTCAACTGGCAAGTAGGTTGACATTGGTATGCTTGGTGCGGATGGCCGACCTCTCCGCCCAGCTGACATGCTGCTTTACTCTTGGTATAGAGGGCGTGACGTCTGCCTCGATTTGACTGGGTCGTCACCCCTGACTCAGACGGGATTGATTGATTTCAAGCCAGGTAGGGTGGTGCAGGAAGCGGCCGATCGTAAGCGTGCTAAGTATGAGACTAGGTGCGCTACTTTGGGTTATGGCTTCCTTCCCTTCTCTTTCTCCTCTTTGGGGGAGTTGGAGCCCGCAATTGTTGCTCTGTTTAAGCGGATCCAGCAGTTCTCCACAACGCACGATATCGGTGCGCAAGCTGCAGCTTTTATTTTTAGTAGGATTGGTTTTTCCATAGCAAAGGGTGTGGGGGCTCAGATCGTATCTCGGCTCCCCACCAACTTCTTGTAATTTTTACTTGATTTTTCATTATTAATATCATATAACTAGTTTTTGTACCCGTGAACATCACGGGTCTTTTCAGAATTCATTTTTCCGTTTTATTGTTCCGTATACATTTGTTGTTTATTTTCTTTTGTAATTTACTTTGATTTTTTTTTAGCTTGAATATAATGTGCGTGATGGTAATTATATTTTCTCCATCAGCTTTGATAAACATTTTTTTTTGTTTATGGGGTTGATGATGTCGGAAGGACGTTTGATGAGTAATGGTAAAAAGTTTTTTTTGTTCACCAGATTGGAAGGTCAAAGGATCATATTCTTAGGAAAAAAGGTGATAGGAAACTCTTGCTTTTGTTTCATAGACATTGTAACGATAGAGTAAATGAATGACAGAGTAGAAGGTAGCAAGGACAATATTGTTTGTTCTAAATGACATGTTGTAACATCTTATATAACTTAGATTATTTCAAAAAAAAAAAACATCTTAGATAACTTAGGGTCTGTTTGGTATCGTTTTCTGTTTTCAGTTTTCAGTTTTTTTTTTAAAAACCAAAGTCCCGTTTTTGAAAACCAGAAAAAGTTGTTTTCAGTTTTCAGTTGTCAGTTTTCATTTTTTGTATGACAATTATGGAAACATACAGTTTAAATGAACCCTTGCAAATTATTTAGCTAAATTGTTTATGCAAAAAAAAAAAACAAAAACTGAAAACGGCAGTGATACCGAACGGGGCCTTAGAAACAAACAAATGTGTTATTAACTTAAAACTTGAACTCTTGCAATTGTTTGAAAATAAACTAAAAACTTAAACTTGTAGTGGATGTTTTTTGTTTGACGCTCATCTACCTTCCTAGTTCTCATTCTCGTGGATGGTTGTTCCTCAATATTCACGGTCTTGTCAACTGGTTACATTTCTGTAATCCTGCAAATAAACACAATTTGTATATTATTATACATTGTGTGTACATTTTCTGCCCTCCGATCGGTGACAGTGCGTTTTATATAAATCAATAGAAGTTGTTAGGGAATGGTTAATGATTACTGACCCTTCAACTTTTTTTTCCTTTTTGCTATTCTTCTCGTGATCTTCTGATCCTTCCTTTCCTTCTTCGTCCAGTGTGACTCGTTTCGGCTATCGATACCTATAATTGTTATAAATTTCTGAAAATAATGGATAGGAGTTGTTCATTGGCATGTCTTATTATTTCAGTACCCGTTAATAGCAAAAGCAAAATAATTTACCATGGTAATCTTTTAAGATAGTTTCATCTCAGTATAAATTCAAAGTAACATAAATCATCTGATCGAAGTGTTTGAATGCGCAGATAGAATTTGGTTTTTACGTGGGAAGTCAAAAAACAAAAAAATGTATTCATCATAAAGCATAATATACCAAGAAATTGAATCTTTTTTGTGTTCTTTAAATGCTGTGTAACACGATTGGCCTCTAGTTGATGTACAGTAGCCTGAAGAAAAAAAGAAGTCAAAAAAATTAAAGAAATTAAATGGAAACAATCAGTACTCATATTTGAAAGAACAATACAATTGTATATAGTTTTGTTAAAGAAGGACGAAGATGGTGATTGACTACCTAGATTTTTCGCTGTATGCAAATTCAGGGATGTTGGTGTTTTAAAGACAGGAGAGGACATGAAAGGTTATCAACAGTTATGTGTATAAATGTCACAATAATTTTATAGAAATGACATGCTTAATGAGTTATTCATTGTGAAAAAAATGAGAAGTTCAAGGGTTTGTGTTCTTATAGGAGTTATCTTACATATGTGACACAACAAAGAATGCAGGTGAAACAATTTCGGCTTACGGGGCTAAGCTCAGCACACGCAAAGGTAAAGCTGAAGAAAATTAACCATTAAAATGGCACTCATCAAACTTAGTCTATATCTATATGTCATTTAACTTTTCTTGTAAAGGGGGGTCTTTTAATCAATTTACAACAAAGTAGGTGACGGGGTCAATTAAGAAAAGAGAGACATTTTTTTTTCCAAAGAGATATGTTTTACATGCCGCTGATGTGGATTACAAGTAATTGGTGAGTTGGACAAAATATTGACAAATAAGCTTATATTGGTGGTAATACTGCCAAGTGGATTTAGATGGCAAGTAATGCTTGTCTTTTAATAGTTCTATATAGATAATGACTTTCTTAAAAGCTCCTAAAAGGAGTATTACATAAGCAACTTGATCATCAAACCAAACAGCTAAGTTTTTATGAGTTGTTTTTACTAATCAAAAGGCTAAAAATATAAAAAGTAATGTTAGAAGTGACCTTAGCTTAACTCATAGTAATTTGTGATTAGTTGTGATTGAAATGAACAAAGATATCGGATTCCTGAGAGATCGACCCTTCACAGTACAAGGGTACGTATTTGAATCAATGCTAAAAAAAACTCAACGCGCTTTTTTATTTATTTAACGGACTCAATACTATATTGATAACTGAAAATGGACTCATTAGTTAAATCAATGTCCAAGTCTGAACTGATTACAAATTTTCGATAGATATGATCCTTGGTCTGAATTAGCTAGGTTCGGCATTACTTGAGCCCCGATGAGGGTCCATTTATCCGAAACGGTACAAAAAAATTGTGACCACTGACCAAGTGACCAGTAGTAGTGTACTAGTAACTCAAAAAGATCGCAAAAGAGAAGAAATGAGATGAAAAGAGAAGAAGGCAGGGTAAGCAAAGGCAAACAACTGAGGAAGTCATATTCTGGGAAAAGTAGGACATGAATTGTGGTTTGTCTCCCTCAATAAAAGAAAGAACAGAATATGGTGTATTATGAGGTGTGATGATAATATGATGTGATGGTCAAGTATCAATGATTCCTAACTAAATAAAAGTTGTCTGTACTGTGTTATTATTGTTCATTGCTTATGGCCTAAGGTTTTAGTCAAAATGATCAGTGAATCTTGTAAGTTGTAACGAACACTGATTAAGTACAGTTGGAGTTGGAATATGTTTGGGAAATGTGAAGTGATGTTGTTCTTGTTAGGTGTACCACAAATTCAGGTATTGTACATTTGTACTGGCCAGTCAGTTCAATTTACATCTATGATTGCCATAGAAATACCTAGATTTTCTTTGCCACTACTACATTTCCAAGGATGGCTACATGAGTACATGACTACATCTAGGTCTGAAAAAGTTGATCTAAACAGCTATTCATTCCTCTTATGAGCTTATAGGAGTCTAGCAGATAAGTCTAAACCTACCAAAACTAACCGGACCTGTATGACTCGAGTTAAACAACTTGGAATTGACCTCGAAACCTGAAATATCATCACTTGGGACTGATCCAAACCGAACTTGACCTGATCCGGATTAATCCCAAAAATCCGATGGCAGGTTGGCTACATCTAGGTTTGACAAAGCTGATTTAATCGGAGAAATCCGATCCAGTCAAATTGAATCCCCGCGTCTTGAATTGGGGATCTTGGCTTAAACGCAATCGGATATGATAAGTGTAACACCCCACAATTTTGGGACTTTAATTAATTAGGGTGTCACGTTTATTAATCATTTTGAGAGAATTAATAAGAGTCATTTTGGGAATTTAGTGAATTATAGACTATGTTATTAATTGGGTAGTTCTATTTTTGGGAAGTTCTATAATTGGGTTATTGGACTTGGATCGAGTTTATGGATCACTCATCTCACCCGATTAATAAAACCCGAACCCGAGTCTAATCTCTTACCCATTGACATAAAAAAAAAATAAGAAACCCTACCTTCCCCTCAATTTATTCGGCCTCTCTCCATCTCCTCTTTCTCCTTTTCGTTTTCCTCCACCCGCAGAACATCTCAGCAGGACAACATCAACTTCAAACACACATAATTCTCTCATACAATCTCTGATTAGAGCGTGGTTGGTGGCATTAGAACCGTGCTTTCAATACGATTCCAGGAATATGTAAATCGTGCCAAGATTCTATCGGATTCCACTTGTGGAGGTGTTTTAGTGGAGCTGTGTCTATTTACCCGAGAATCTGTTCCGCCCCTCGGTGTTTTGAGGATTCCCATCGAATCCTAAGGAATTCGAGGACGAGATTTTATGGAGATGTCCCGTACTCTATCATTAACAATATATCCAAAATTGGTAAGGCCTAGACTTCTGTATCAAAAGTTACATTGGTTTTCGTGAGTAAACCCTAATTGTCTTTCGTGGTTCATTGTGAAGTTGATTCCCGTCGATCCGTTTGGAGTTTGTGGACGAAATTTTGAGGAGAGGTTTCTGACATACCCCTCTACAACATACTAAAATTTTGTGCTCATCCAATATCGGAGGTAGACGTTATTCGTGTTTCTTTACCACTGTCCCTTTGTGAATCTTTCATATTAGTGATAGTTGTGAGTTGTAAGACTTATGGTTACATCTTTTTTATTAGGGAATGGTGGATTGAGTTTATAATTGGATGATTAAGGATTAGCATCGTAAGGTAAGAACGTTGGTTACAATCCCAACCACAAAATCTAAACTCCAAAGTTATCTCATCTTGGTACTAACCTTGTTTCCAATGACCATTGCTTACATATTATCCCTACCGTTGTCCTACTATTTTTGTATCAATATCATTTGAATTAACCTTGCAGCGCTCCCGCCTTTCGGTACAAAGAACCGGCCCTTCGGCCTCTTGGTTTCGCCCGGCTCGGCCTCTCGGCCGGCTCGGCCTTTCTCCTCGGCCACTTGGCCTCTCGGCCGAGCGTGTGCGTCGTTATTGCTCCTTTGTGATTTTGATGTGATTGTATGATTTATGTTATATTAACGAATGTATAATGTATTGTTTACGCGCGTATGATTGTGTACACTAATGTTTATGATATTGTATGACGATGAAAACCACCTAGAGTAAGGTGACGCGACCAGGATCGGTCACCTCTATACCTCTGATCAAGGTAGTTTAAGGTCGGGTTAGCTACCGACTTCCTAATAGACTTTCCTCATAGGGGTACGCATCCTACTGGATCCCTAGCGAGGGGTGTGCACACTTTAAGTTGTTAGGGGCGTGTTTGTACTGCTCTAGCTCGCGCTGGTACGAGATTGTGGTGGCTGTGGGGTAGGAGCCCAGCCTTGATTAAACGTATGTAGCAAGACCGTCGGATCTTGTAGCGATATGGGGTTTATCGCGCTGTATTATCGTTGTAATGATTGCCTATTATAACGCTTGTTTATTATTTGTTAGCTACGCGCCTCAAGGCGCGTATCTTTTGTTCACTTGTGTTTTGTACTTCTTACTCAGCCTGTATGCTGACGTTCTTTATTCTGGTTCGTTCCCTACCATGTTATGGGGCCTATGTCATTCTTTGATGGCATAGTTGACAGGTCTTGCTGAATTTGGGTGCTTGCTTGAGGGACGTTAACATGCTGGAGTTTCTTAATCGTCTATTGAACAATTTCATTTGATTATGTAATTTTGAATTCCGTTTTGAGAACTGTAGTTCGACATTTAAAGACTTCCGCTGTTTTATCTTTCTTGGTTTATTGTAATCGAATTTCTAGCCTACCAATTGACTTGGTAGTCAATTGCGGCGTGACAATTCTAAATTATTTCTATTTATAGTTCAGTCAAAATTTAGGGTTGTTACAATAAGACTTTAAATTGTGATAAGCCGAAACTACTATTCGTCGTTAACTGTTCATGAGTCTATAGTAGTCTAGGAAATTCGACGACTACCAAAACTAGCTAGCCAGACCCGAACGACCCGTCTTTAACAACACTTTTGGACTTCAAATAGTAACCGAATTCAACAACTTGAATTTGACCCTGCCTGAACCAAAAATGTTATCGTCGCCTGAGATTGATGCAAACCGAAATTCATCTGAAATTGACCAAACTTGAACTAATCAAACTTGTAACCTAATTGACTAGTACCTGAAGTAATCAGATCTATAAAATCGCCTAATTTAACTTTATTCAAAAAAATAATTCACGCGAGTTTGAAACAAAACGACCAGGCCTAAAAGGTCAAGCTAATACAACAAAACTTGAACTCCATATGACCTGATCCGCTTGACCGATCAAAATCTGATCTAACCCGCTGGATTGTAAGGTCTAAATTACCCTTTACTACCTTTTTTTTATTTTGTAGGTTAAGTCTAAACTCTTAACACTCAAGAAATATCTATTCCCAGCTTTACCATGGAATTTACCTTTATGACATTTTTTTTTTTGATACCTTTATGGCATATTCGTCACTCTTTACTCTTGTGTTGTTACATTTCCATGTATGCAATTATGCATGGCACGTTTCGCTACATTCTGGCGCATGAATAGTTGATTACTGTGGTCGTGTCCAAACCACGAACGCCCTACTTGAAGTAGAATTACTTGAGTGATTCAAAAATCAATCTTATGTCAAAAGGCGTGGCTCATGAGGCCATGCACGCATGTCCAAACTCCAAATAATTGGGCATTCATTCATAAATCGAGATATAAAGCATGTCTTTCTGATAAGGAGATTAAACCATGTATCAAAAAAAAAAATCAGCTAATTATTAATTAAACCCATGGTGTGCAAATTGCAATAATGTATGTTGACGATTTGTGTAGAAGAGTATAGCTATGCAACACGCTTCTTGGGACTGTATTTCCTGATGGGGCAAATAGCAAAAAAAAAACTCTGTTTTCATACTATTGTAGTGCCGGTTTTGACATTTCGGGAGGCCTAGGGGCGAAACTAAAGAAAAATCACAAATTATTAGGTACCCTGGTTAACTGTTCACTCATTATATATCACACTATAATCATTATAAACTTTCACTCATTATTTTACAATTTTCACTCATTATTTCTCCATTTCACTCATTATATACTTTTACTCATTATTTTACAATTTTTACTCATTATTTCTCAACTTTCACTCATTATCTTTCGAGTTTCACTCATTATACATAACATTATAGTCATTACTTATTTTCAGTCATTATTTCTGTATTTCTTGTCATTATTTCTGTATTTCTTATCATTATATACAACTTTATTCCAATCATTATTTCCCAACATTCACTCATTATTTCCCTAATTCCACTCATTCATTTTCAATTTCCACTCATTATATACCACTTGAACCAGGGGTACCTAGAGCTACGTTCCCCCGGGCCGGGGTATCATATACCGATTGAAGAAAAATAAACATATATTTACTTGAAAAACTCATTTATGCATAATGGTCATGTAACACTACGGAATCTGGAAAGTGGAATATGAAGTTGGTTTGTCTCACATTGGAATAATAAACCTCATATGATCGGTTTATAATAGATTCCTACCATCATGTTAACAACACGGCCTTCACGTTTTAGAGCCCATGAGAGGATATTCGGGCCTAAGGGGTGACTACCCATCTTATTGGGTTGTGTTGCGACAGACGGTGTTTCGGACTGTTACAGAT
This sequence comes from Spergularia marina, assembly GCA_963680865.1. Taxonomy (NCBI): domain Eukaryota; kingdom Viridiplantae; phylum Streptophyta; class Magnoliopsida; order Caryophyllales; family Caryophyllaceae; genus Spergularia; species Spergularia marina. The sequence continues at coordinate 13,573,585 of OY804558.1, read as the reverse complement.
GGTATCAGAGCAACCCTACGACCGCGTGTTGGGTGGTGGGGCGATGCCCAGACCAGCTGTCTAGCGGAGGAGATCTTGGACCTGTGTTGATGTTTGTATGGTTTGGCCGAGGCGCAATGGGGACGTTGCGTTCTCTAAGTGGGGAGTTTGTAACATTACGGAATATGAAAAGCAGTTTATGGAGTTGGTTTGTCCCACGTTGGGAAACTAAAGTTCATATGATCAGTTTATAATAGATTTCTACCATCATACTAACAACAAGACCTTCACCTTTTAGAGTCTACGAGAGGATATATGGGTTTAAGCTAAGGGGTGACTACCCATCTTATTGGGTTGTGTTGCGACGGACAGTAGTTCGGATTGTTACAAGTCGATCACCTTTTTGACACGATTTTCACGCAATTAAGAAAAATGAAATTTAATTTAAAGCGTCTAAATGAGCCAGAGCCAGAGCCATATTTGGGATACACTCACCCTATACACAATTATATTTCATTTAAATAGTAATCTCTTTGTACTTATTGTATGGTTAACGTGTAGCATGCGACTAATCAAACGAAATAAACATATATTTGGAAAATTTAACGTGAATAATCCCAACTTTCACTTTCTCTCCTAAAATAATCCCAAGTTTAGATTATCCCAAATAATCCCAACTTTGAACTATATCTTCTCAAAATAGTCCCTTCCCCAATTTTACCTATAGTAGCAGATCACCAAATTCATTTAAAAGAAATTGTCAATAAAAGAAAAAAAAAATTAAAATCGGATTTTATTCTCTCTCCTCCCGCTTTCCCTCCCATCCCCCATCCACCTGCACAACCTCCGTCGATATCCCTCATGACTCATGAGTGACCATCATACCCACCCTCAACACCACCACCACGAACCATAATCGTCAGACACCACTCGCCCCACCCCGCGACACCTTTCCTCGTCCCTTCTTCTCCATTTTCCCCTTCTTTCCTCCCCCCTCCTTGTTTGAAAGGATGGCAACAAGTTTTGAAAGGTGTCACGGGAACTAGGCGGCGGCGATCATAGTCGAGGGGTGTAGGGTTGGGGATGGGCTAGAGGTGTGCGCGAAGAGGAGAGATAGGACGGGAGGGAGATCCGTGGAAGGGCATGAGCTACGTTGGTGAAAGGTCGAGAACAGGTCGTCGGCCGTATATTCTAATGGTGGGTCCTTACGGCTACGTGATGGAGGTGAGTGCGGCTCCGGTGGTGGTTGGTAGATGGATTGGGGGCTAGTGGGGAAGACGACTCATGGAGGGGGAGAAAACAGATGACAGATGATGGGTTTGGGGTTCTACTTTTCTTTTCTTTTTTTTGTATCTTTTAATTTTATTTTAATTTTTAAACCATTAAATTAATGTGGATGAATGGTCGAGATTGATTTATAAATTAAATTCCCCAAGGTAACCTGTTTAAGAGGTTGTAAATTATGAGAGCTCATTTTGGGAAGACATATTTCAAAGTTGGGATTATTTTGGGATAATCCAAACTTGGAATTATTTTGGGAGAGAAAGTGAAAGTTGGGATTATTCACGTTAAATTTTCCTATATATTTTGTTTTTCTAAAATAAAGATAATAAACATGTAATAAGTCATTACCATTGTGCCGGGGTGAATTTAGGGAGTTCATCGAGGTGCATCGGCTACCCCAAATTCTCCAAAACGTCCTATATTGCCTAAAAGAATCCAAAAAATTAGAAAAAGATTAACTTGTACTATACCTAGTAAAAGACTAAAAGGGCTGCCATTTGTGAATTAGCTTCCGTGATAAACTTGGGTAATGTACTGACCCCGGCCTGTACGCTTGAGAGTTTTTGATCGAATAGTGAGTGATCATCATTATTGATGCTTTATTTTGTTTCTTTGCGATAAAGAATATGGACAAGATTTAAGCCTATTAGAATAGAGGCCATCTTTTGGCAATATATATATATATATATATATATATATATATATTCATCTTACACTTTGAATGTAAGCACATTTGAAAGTAAGTGAAAATTAGGGTACTTAGCTTTCTCATTAAGCTTTAGTTATGAGCTTGAAGGCAATTCGAAATTGTCTGATCTCGATCAAATGAGTTTTGATCTAGGTCACAAGCATAGTAAATGTATAATCTTTCAAAAACAAATTAGAAAGACATACGAGTAGCATTTAAAAAAGAAAAATGAATTGATTTCCTTTATGCTATGTTTGGGAACAAGGAATTGAAATTCAATTCCAGAATTCAATTCCATTCACTTGTTTGGGAACCTCAAGAATTTGGAATTGAAATTCTTCCAATTCCAAGTTTCCAACTCAATTCCAAGTATGTACAAAATCCTCATTTCTAATTCCCATTGAAAAGCATGTCATTTGAAATTCTTGGCCTCTTTTCTCTCTCATCTCCCCCCTTTTCTTTCTCCTAACCTCCTCTAATGTTCACGACAACTACTCACCACCACCGACCTCCGCCTCACCCATCCGCTCCGACCGCCAACGCAAACCGACCGGAGGCTGTCCGCCGCCTCTAGCGCATCTGCAACCCTAATCGGCACCAAGTTTTCTCTCTCCTCTTATCCCACTAGTTCATCCTCCGAATTGCCACCTTCGCGCGGCCACATCTTCGTTACCAGCCGGCCTTCAACCTCCACTATTGTACGACCAACCACCACGACGGATGGTGGACGACCGGCTGCCTCCTATTTTATCATCTAGTCTACTCTTCCGCCCTTTAGTTTTGCATAAATTGTGTATGGGGGTGGTTTTAGGGGTAAAGGTGGCGGGTAATTAGCCAAGGTTGCAGCGACATTGGTGGTTGCGGTGGATGGTAGGGTTCCCGGGGCGTTGATGTTGATGGTGGGTGGGAGGGCGGCGCGGTGGCTGGGTTAGAAGAAATTATGTATCTCAATTCTCAATTGAATTCCAAGGGTAACCAAACACATTTTTGGAATTGGAATTGAATTTCATGATTTCAAATCGCAGAATTGAAATTCATGATTTCAATTCAATTCCAAATTTCCAAACACTACCTTAACTTAATTAAGATCCCGGTTGATAGGACTGCATCTTTCTAAAACGATCTGATCTGAACTGATCTGAATGATTCTGATCTGATGTGATAATAATAATAAATAAGAATGTTAATTAGCATGAGCATGATATATAATAGGATAATTAACTCTATGGAAATCCACTAGATAATTCAATTCGTTTACTTTTTTAATAGTAATTTATGATAAAAAAAAACTAAATAAAATTTCCTTGTTTAATTTTATTTTTGTAACCTATAATCATTAAAAATAAAAGGATTAGTGTTAATAATGATAATTTTTTTTAAAAAACAAATTATTTGACTGAAATGAACCAAATTTCAATAATCTGATATGATCTGAATGATTCTGATCTGATCTGAATAATTCTGATCTAATCTGATCTGAACTGAATAATTCTGATCTGATCTGAATTTATCAGCGAATAAGTCCTATCAAACAGGGCCTAAGTGCGTAAGATAAATACTTATGAATGTTAGCCGACGGTTACCGGATGACAATTCATGTTAGTCTACCCCAAATTATTTTGGGAATAAGGCTTGATTGTTGTTGTTGTAAGATAGGAGTAAATACTTATGCAAAGTATGTTATAAATGTCACACTTTCTTAAACACCAAATCCTAAAAGTCTAATGCTTACTACATAGTACTACCCAGTACCCCTATTTTGAAATTGATCTCAGACAAAATAATTTTGCAAACCAAGTGATCAGTTACTCTGATCTTTTTACGGTGTTTGACGTAAAAATATAAGGGCACTTTTATGAAATGTCCTATCTAAAGAGCACTTAAATTAGACTTGACCGCAAGTTATAAGGTGTAACATAATAGAATATTAGAGATTATGCTATATTAAAGAGGGTTTTGCAAAATTGAAATGTAACTTCAATTTTTTTTGTCAACAACATACGGCAATATAAGATTTTTCGTATAATGGTCAACAAATCTACTATGAAATTAAGATAATTCATAAGAGACAAAGTAACTCTTATAACAACTTAGAAGATGCATAGCACATCTAGAGAGACCTGGGAAGTTGGTGCTTATCAAGTCCACTTAATCGACTATTCCGCTCTATCATATGCAAGCTTTGAGCCTTCCTGTCTGGGCTTTAAACCAAATTGGTCAAATTTGTGCGAACTTTCTATGGGGTTCTACACCCAACCGTAGGAAGATTTCGCTTGTTTCTTGGAATAAAGTCACCGCTCCAATTGAGTCAGGGGGCCTTGATATTAGATCAGCTAAACTTATGAATACGGTGCTTATGACTAAATTCTGTTGGGCTTTAAATTCGAAAAAGAACCTAGCCTCGGACCTTTTTTTTATCATAAGCATATTAGAGGTCGAGAGGAACCTTTGCCTTTCAAAAGGGGTTCTTATATTTGGCAGAGTTTGGCTAAGGGTTGGGACCTTTTTAGAGAGAGTGCTGGTTGGGCGATTGGCACAGGTGAGTCGATTGACTTTTGGGATGATAATTGGTGTGGCGTGGGCCCACTTTGTGGGACTTTTTCTGGCCCTTTGCCAGCTTCAATTTGCAATATTTTTGTGCATGATTTCCTGCTGGATGATAGCTTAATTGATTGGTCTTCTTTCTTTGACATGGATGTGATTAATGCTATTCGAGGTGCGGTCATTCCGAAGTTTGGTACTGATAAGTTGTGTACTAACTTAGCCTTAGGTAAATTTTTTAATACTACTAGTGTCTATGATAGTCTTTGGAAAAGTAAAAATACTTTTGGAGTTGATAAGTCTTGGTGTAAGATCTGGAGTATGAAGTGTCCCCCAAGAGTCAGGTTTTTCATGTGCCTTGTTAAAGGGAACAATTTGCCTACCAGGGCTATTTTAGCACACAGGAACATTCCCATCCCCGCAACTTGTCCTTTTTGTCCTACTCTCAGTGAGAATATCATTCACATTCTTCGGGATTGTCCTCAGGCAAGGGAGATTTGGGAGCCGCTTCAACTGGACCCATTGTGGTTCTAGTGGGAGGTCAAAGACTGGCTTAGTAGGAACTTGGATGACCCTGTTGTTACTTGGCCTCCCTTGTTTAGCTTGGTTTGTTGGCTTCTCTGGAAGAGAAGAAATGCTTGGATATTTGATAGGAAAATCATCACTGCTTCTACAATAGTTCCACAAGCTAAACTCTTAGTTCAAAAATACTCTCATCCTCCGGCTGTTCTTCAACAGCTCCCCATCACCCCTCTAAAAAATAGATTGTCACCTCCTCCTTGGTCCACCACATTGGTCTTCACTGATGCCTCCTTTGTAGAAGCGGGTAAGTCTGCAGGTTTGGCTGCTTGCATGCTTGATAATAATGGAAGGTGGTTGGCAGGGATTGTTGCGCATATTTATGCGACGGATGCCACGCTTGTAGAGAGTTTGGCAGCTCTAATGGGTTTGCAGTGGATGGGACAAGACTTTACTCTCCTCTGTGACTGTGAGTTGGTAGTTCATGGGATCACAGACTCCAAAAATCTCGTGGATAGACTGGTTAATTTTTACTTGAATTGCAGAGAATTAAAGATGGAACTCCATGCGCATGTCGGGGCTGTCAGCAGGAAGCACAACAAGGTGCCGGACCACATGGCGAGGGAAGCGAGAGTGATTCTTCCTCAACTCGTTTTAAAAACTTTTGATGGGCTGGAGTATTTTGAAGTGGGCATCTCGGATATTGTTGGCACTTCTTCTTTCTTCGATGAAAATTGTATTATTTTGCCTCCCATGGAGGATGTATTAGGTAATAGGAGCTAGTGTTTTTGTTTTTCATCGTTGTACCAAAAAAAAAAAAAAGAGAGACCTGGAAATAGAGGGCATTTAGTGAGGTAAAAATCAATGTGAACTACGTATATCAGTTTTATGTCTCATTTTTTATATCACACTAATTACGTGTTAACATTTTATTATGAAATGTATTTTGAAAAAAAAAATGAATTTTTTTATGAAATGCTATTTATTGATTGTTGGGGTATTGAAAATGAGAATTAGAAATAGGACAGATGACCTTCGGAAGGTAAAGTGAAATATAAAATAGGAGACGACAGATCACATAAGCACAAATTATATCAAAGGTTTAATTTGCTCCAACATTATTGGCACTTCTTGATCCGGTGGGTCATCAGTAACAACTTTTACAAGTCACTCAAACTTGTTTTATATGTTTGTGTCCAGACCTGCATGTATGCATAGCCTTTTTAGAAAGCAAAAGTAAAAGGAATTATCCAAAGATTATAATTAACTGTTTAATTTTTAACTCACATTTGATCAATAATATTATCTAGAGTATATTTGTATAAAGTAAAACACATCTTTTTTGGCTTCGCGTGGAAAGTGCACCAAGTAACTAAGATTAGTCAATTGGCTAAGTAAAACCTTCCAAGGAATAAAGGGTCATCTCTTTTCAAAACCGTAATCCATACATTTATGTACTTCCTATTTTTATCCCACTTTCGAAAAATGTATTGAGTAATTATATTGGGAGTTACTTTATTAGTGTATGGTAAAACTAGTTGAAATATTAGTTGAACTCTGAAATAGTAGTTGAATGTTGAAATGGTAGCTGAAAGCTGAAATAATATCTAAATATTTTTAGATGATCGAAATATAAGTGTTTGGCAAAACAGTACTGTAGGTTTTATGGGAGACGACTGTCTCTCAATAATTTATTAAAAGACCAATTATGTTGTTTAAATTGTGACCATGTTTATTTAGTGACCTTTGTACTTCTTTTGGTAATCGTTTTAGTTAAAGACATTGACACTTAATCTAATATTATTTGCAAAGGGGTACAGTTACTTTATAAATTTTAGCTAATTTTATATGATTTGATCATCCAAAATCATAGATAATGTGATTTATTATTGTAAATTAATACGATCACTTTAAGTATTATTATGGTTACAAGCAACATAAAAATAGTCATTTTATAACACTGTATAATGGTCTCTCAACAAATTATTAAGAGACCGTCTTTCATGAGATCGAATTTGTGTTAGCCAAATTAGCTGATATGGTAGCTGGTGTATAAAGAATTACATAAAAATGAATTATTTACATGGGTTAAATTAGGAATAAAATTATGATAAGTACCTTAAATTTCATTAAGTTACATGGGTTAACTTATTTGGCTATTTTGACCAAATAAGCTTAGCTTATTGTGCATATCGAACATAAACCAAATGACATACCCTTTACCTTAATAACTAAATGTAAAGGTGGAAAAAAAAATATAGGCTAGTTTGGTAAAATTAGTTGAAAGCTGGAATAGATTAGAAGCGGATAGTTATTAAAATGGTAGGTGACAGCTGAAATAGTAGCCGTAATATTGGTACCATAAAGTTTCTAACTGAAAAGGCTGATCAAATAGATCAGTTATTATTTATTGATCCAAATTAAAATTTTGACATTACGCACGAAAATGGTTCTTGAGTCTCAACGAAGCTTCAAATATGTTTTCTTTTGTCGCAAAAGCACTAACTCGGACAAACTCCTCGCCTTTCAAACCAAATCCTCGACCCGGTACAGTTAGCATGTGAGTTTTCTCAAGAATCTCATTGAAAACATCCCATGACTTGGAGCCCGGAAAATGTACCCATAAGTAAGGTGCATTCCTCCCACCATAAACTTTTAGTCCTAATGATACAAATAATTCTTCTAAAATTTTGGCATTGTCCATGTAGTCGGTAATCGTGGAGCGTAACGCCTGAAAGAAGAAAATATAAAAGTAAGAGATATTACATTATTTTTTGTAGCATAAAATCTCATAATAAAACGTCATCCCCTCGATAAATTAAACCGTCTTATACAAACCAGAAGAATTGAAACACAAAATACCTTGTAACCCAAAGGTGAAAGGCATGCTAGTCCACCAGCTTGGGCAATATTAGAGGCACCATTAAAAGACGTACATATTATGCGATTATAGTCCTGAATAACAGGAAAACCATTTGAATATGAGAGCTCCTTTGGCACCACTGTCCATCCCAATCGTACTCCTGTAAATCCTGCTAGTTTTGAGAATGACGATACTTCGATTGCAACCTGTACGCATATAAAATGAAAGAAGATAACATGAGAATTCAGAGGGACTCTGTATTTTGTACGTATGTTGCTTATTACTTATGTGAAACTTAAATTGACAAGATAAAATTGGTCAATTACATAATTAGCTAGCCATGTGATCAAGAACATATAGATAAGTTTGTTGGCTAACCTGTTTGGCACCAGGAATTTCAAAGATTGATCTAGGGCTTTGGTCAGTTATATAACTAGCATATGCAGAGTCATAGACAATAATGGAGCCATTATTTCTTGCAAATTTCACAAGGTTTTCGAGTTCGAGTCGAGACGCAGCGTATCCGGTAGGGTTGTTGGGAGAGCAGAAAAAGATTACATCTGTTCTTGGAATGTTAGACAAGTCTGGGAAGAAGTTGTTTTCAGCTCCACAACTCATATACACAATGTCATTGTACTTTCCTGTTTTTTCTTCGTACTTTCCGGCTTGCCCTACTATTACACTTGAGTCAACATATGCCTGATTTGAGAGAGAGGCACACGCATTAGACAGACATCAATCATATCATGTAGTTTTATGGATTTTTCTAACACGCTTTCATTTCCTTCTATAATTAAGTAATATTCTCCTGAATTAATGAAAAAAATTCCACAATTTAAATTTTACTATGTGGTCGATGTGTCATATTCCACACTGATATGTACATACTGGAAATGTAGGATCTTGAACGGCTATAGAAATGTTTGATCCAAGCAACATCTGCACAAGAAATTAATGAATTAATTTATAGTCAATTAATTATCAAACTCGTCTCCAAACTAAACCATACTCAGAACCGTGCAAGCTAAGCTAAAATAGATATAAACCTGCAAGCGAGATATGTCACATTGTGCCCCATCAGATACAAAGATCTCACTACTTGTGATCTCTGTGTTTTTGTAAAATGTTTCTGCAATTGTCTTTCTTAACTCCTGACATGTTGAAGATAAGTTTTAGTAGCGGCTAGATTGAAAATCGACCTCGCATATTCAAACTAAATTTCAACAATTTAAAACAATATTGTTGGGTCGAGAAAGTATATATATATTCTGTTGAGAGTGAGTGAATGTGTAAAAAGTGTTACAATATTTCCTTGTTCAGCTCCGTAACCGTTGTAACCTTCAATGGTAGATAAGGCTTGTGCATGCTGTAAATAAAGATTAGAATTAGTATTTACATATAGAAGTGATATAAAGAGGCTCATGATATTATGCCACTAGATGCGTGTATACGAAGACTGTTACGAAGACTGTATCTCGTGCCCCCATGATGTTTATTAGTCAAATGCGGATATATAGTCCACAAGAATTACATCTACAAAAAAACAGTCAAAATTTATCCAAAGGAATGAAGAAGCGAATTAAAAAGTCCACAAGAATTACATCTACAAAAAAACAGTCAAAATTTATCCAAAGGAATGAAGAAGCGAATTAAAATAGAAAAACTCAAGGACGATAATATGGTGAATGTGATTGATTCGATGGATAAGTGAAACCGATAAGTAGTCTGGTGTGATACGGTCTCAAATTAATTAATTATAAGACCATCTTATGCATTTTTATAGTGACTTACTCTTCTCGTTTTTATATAGTTTCACGTTATACTTCATTTAGACCCCGTTTGATAGGACTGCATCTTTCTGAACTGATCTGATTTGAATGTGACTTTGAACCGATCAGATCTGAGTTGTTGAAAATTTAATTGAATTTCAACGAACTAGTATCAATTGTAGACCAAATATATTGATAGTTATTCAAACGTTTCTAAACTGATCTGAATGATTCTGTTCTGATTTGAATGATTCTGAACTGGCTGATCTGATACTAATTTTTATTAAGTCCTATCAAACAGGCGCTAAGACTGTTTCATGTAATAAAACTAAGCTTAATTACCTCGGCCATCGCAGAAGATACGACTTGTGGAATAGGATGGGTGGTATCGCCTACTCCGAGTCTGATTAACTTTGCATGTGGATACTTCTTGACGTGTTCCATTTCTCGCATGCAAATCTAGTAAACCATAAGAAATGAACACATGTAATGACTATATTTTGTGGTCAGATTAAAAGAAGAAATTAACATATATTAGTATATTTCTCGATTGCAGTTCGATTTTATTTCGAGATTTTTAACGGATTTTTCAGTTTAATAGGAACAAAACAAAATTGGAGAAGGAACGACATATATACATCAGTAATTAAATTACCTCTGGAAACAAGTAATTGTCACGTAAATTTTCCATGTGCGAGTTGCGGGGTACTTTTGTCCTTAGGCTTGCAATTGCTTTTGTGATCATATTCACGGATTAATTAGTGCTTTTGAAGAAACCAAATTTACTATCTTGTGGAAAAAATTTATGAGAGAATTGGTGTGTGTGTGTATTTTGTTGTCTTTGTAGATGAACTAATTAAAAGTTGTAATTTTGAACAGAATTATATAGGTTTTTATACTATTCGAGTAAGACTAGTTCGTGCTTTAAGTTTCTAGGAAATGTGACAGAATACAATATGCTTACCAAATATTCTAGGAAATGTGGAAAAATATAATATGCTACTACTCTTTCCTACCAATGTTATGTGTAGAGTTTCTATTCAAATTCCAGATAAGCTACATGTATAGACTTATTAAGTTATAATGACAAATGAATTTTCTTGGTATATTAGTACTGTTCAAACATTTCGTTAGATTTAGAGGGTAATAATGTAGAAAGATTTTTATTATGTTCATGGACTTACTACTTAGCAACAAAAAATCATACGCGGAAAAAAAGTGTTGACCAACGTCCTCTCCTCTCTCTCGCTCTCTCTCTCTAAAAAGCAAACACACAGAAACACATTATTAATTACCAATTCCACAATGGCTACAAAGGTCTGGTAGCCATTGCAAAAGGAAGATTTATAGCCCTTGATTTCCCTAAATAAATGCTGACCATTTATTGGTTTGACCTTATAAAATCTCACCTCCCTACTCTCCTCCACCTCCCTACCCTAGAAACCATCACCGCCTGCCGACGTAATCCAACCACTTGAAAACCGTCGCCTGACACCACCATCAGGAGCAACGCCCGCCGGCTACCATGCGGCCCCACCCCCTGGCATCATCGACGCCCTCCCCTCCACCCCCAATTTCTTTCTATTTTTTCCATTAACTTTGGCGGCGATGATTATCGGAGGCGTCGCAACTAGGTGGTCGGGGGAGGGGCGGGATGGGGTTTTCGTAGGGTAAGGCCAGGGTAAGGCCCATGAATAAAATGGTGAGAGGGGTAGAAAGAGAAGTGATGAGAGGAGAGACAATCGTGCGTGGATATCAAAGGACGCGACGACGGTGGCCGGTGATGGTTCAGGCGCGATTGCCGTTGAGTCCCTACCAGAGGTGGTGTTTTCAGGAGTGTCGGTGGTGTTGGGTGTGGGACAACGGTGGCTAGGGAGGTGGCAGGCTTAGGGTAGGGGAAGAAGATGACGTTGGGCTTATATAATTATTTATGTTATTTTTTTTTTTTTTAATTTGGTCAACCGATGAACGGTTATGATTAATTATCTAAAATTGAACGGTCAGATTTCCTCCGCTTACAATGGCTACCTAAGCTTGGTAGCCTTTGTAGAATCCCTCATATCATTATTAATAATGTGCTCTTCTGAGGCTGGGGGTGACCTTTTGAGGTCATTCCCGACTTGATTTTTTTTCACTTTCTTATGCTTTTGTTTATGTCTTAACTAATCTATACTACACCCTCCGTCCCATTTCAAACGCCCCATCCCCAAAATACCCCCCGTGTTGAGAAGGTTGTACACACTAATCGGTTTATCAAAGTTTCAAAAGTTAGAGTTTTCTCTAACTTGCTATGCAATTTTTTTGGAATTTTAATCAACCGAGTAGTGTGTACACCCTTCCCAATAAGAGGTCGATTTTTACGTGGGGTGTTTGAATTGGGACAGAGGGAGTAGTATGTGTGTATTATAAATAAATAAGGTCCACTCTTGTTTCGTCTATGTTTTATCCCCTTGTATTGGATTTCTTCTTTCTCCATTTCGGAGTGGTTACTTTTGTCTCATAGATCAGAAGGTCATATTTAATGCCAAATTTTCTTATCTTCTCAAGGGAATGACGCATTGGAACTTTTATCATCTTCGCTACTCGATCATCTCTACATTAAGACGGTTATGCTACATTTTGAAGTGATTTCGACCGCCCCAAAAGATGTGAGAACATCGAAAAGTCGTTATCTTGGACTTAGATCCATGATCAAGGATCCACTCCCGACCTGTACTTATTTAACTATCTAGGTTGTCAATTTTATGGTACATATCTAACTTATTGTAAATATCGTTTGACTTTTTATCAATGTGATTTAATCTAACCCGTCAAAGAGAAAAATACTTAGCAACAAAAAATCACTCACGAAGTCACCACATAGTTATATGTAATACTCCATTTAGTATCCTCTTACAAAAGGCTTGCTCACCTTTAAAATTTTTTTGGGAAAATGTTGTCTTTTAAACTTTGTTCTTTTCAACTTATTTCTGTAATGTGATTTAATTAAATAGATACAAATTTGCTCAAACCGTGCCACCTCAAATTAGATTAGTTGCACTAATTATAATTATAAGTTGTATAAAGAAGAAAAGGTTTACAAATACTATTATGAGACAGTCTCATATAATGACGAATGAAACTATTTATTCCCATAAGTTCACATATTGATTATGATTTGATAATATCAACTAAAAATCAATAATAATTTACCAGAAGTTGGTGGGGAGGCGAGATATAATATCATCTTGATTATTGTTCAAAAGTAAATTTGTATTCAAAAGAAATTAAATGCACGCAGTACTCTTATCCGGCCAAGCCACGCAGACGTAATATTACGGACCAAGTTCATATTTATAGCGTATTATTAGCAATTCTTATACCTGGTAACTTATACCATGCTCCCGGGAGCACACTGCACCATTAGCATGATGGTCATTCTCACAATAGATGTGTAGGGACCACACTTAAAATAATTATTAAAATGAAAGTCGTCATCTTAAGTGTGCCCTGCTCCTCTAATGTGAGAATGTCCATCATACTTCTTGTGCTCCCATAAGCGTTGTATAATTTTCATATTACTAGTTTGTAACGTAGCATAATAGGGCATAATTATATGTAGCAAAGGATAGATGGTTTCAATTACGATTTAACAAAAAGTATAGAAATCGAGTTTGGTTACTTCAAAATTAAAGATTGTTTATTGTTAGCTACTATTAGACTAATGGCCCCGTAATTTTCCTATGCGGCATTGCATACAAGGGTATCCCAATTCCATGTACCTTCCAATCAAAAGATTAACAATTTTACAATTAAACCTAAATAAATTTATTTTCCTTGTAAAAATTAATGATTTTCTAAAATCGAATTGGAGGGGGTATAGAGAGTGGGGACACAACTTCTCCAAACTGAGGTTTGCCAAAAGAGGAGGACCATTGACCCAATTTCTTTGCTAATGGTATTTGCTACTTCCTCCATCCCCCTTTAAACACCCCATACCCAAAACGCACCCTTATTGAGAAGCGTGTACACGCTAATCGGTTAATCAAAGTTTCAAAAAAATTACATGAAATTTTTGTTAAGATTCTTATTTAACTCACTATGCAATTTTTTCACAACTTTGATTTACCGATTAGCGTGTACACCCTCATTAGCACGGGGGTATTTTGAATATGGGGTGTTTAAAGGGGGACGGAGGGTGTATATCTTTGCCTTGAATAATTGTTAGAATCTCTTAACCTCGTGTTTAGAGCGAAACTCGGAACAAAGCCCAAAGCCGGCTCCCAAAAATAGGAGAACAGAGGTATCTGCGAAATAAGTTTCGCCGTTCCGAATAAGGTAAAAAAAACAACAAAATGAGTTGAATGTAACCTAAACCGGCAGCAACTGGTACAGTGCAACTTAAACATTAACTTAAACCACCACGCACGATCTCCTCTGAATAGCTTCTACTACAAGCTAATAATCACTATTTTTAATTGGGGAAAATTTCTGGGGTCTTCTTATCAATCGTGCAACTTTGCCCCCAATTCAATCTTGCAACTTTACCGGTAAACTTCTTAATTCAATTTCCGTATTATTATGTCACTCCCTTTTTTTGTTTTGTGATTTGATGAGTTTATGATTTCTGTTTATTATTAATGCTGAATTTTAGTTTAGAGAAATTTGGGTGAAGTATTGGTGAAGTTTGGGATTAGTAGAAAAGTTGCTGAAGATTGAATTTTAATCTGATTTATTGGGGAATAATTGAAAATTAAGATTGGAAATTTGCAATTTTGTTACTTAAAATTTGTGGGGTATTTTAATTTCGCAGCTAAAATCTACGAGACGGCGGCGCTTTGTATTCCGTATTGGATACGCTGTCGTCGAGCATTGCCAGCCCTACACAGACCTACAGTCAGTATAATGAGGAACATTAGAGTAGGCAGACCTAGTGCTTACTCTAGTGATGGGTGTGATAGAGAGGAAGCGCGAATTTTGTCATCCGAGTTAGATAAGTATAGTGTGATATCGAATAATGGCCATGCTCAATTGACCCCTGAAATTGAGAAGAAGTATGTTCATCGGGTTTATGATGCGATTGCTCCTCATTTTAGTTCAACTAGATTCGCTAAATGGCCTAAGGTTGCAGCGTTTTTGGAGTCGTTGCCACAAGGATCTCTTGTCCTGGATGCGGGATGTGGGAATGGGAAATACTTGGGGTTGAACTCCAACTGTTTTTTTGTAGGGTGTGATATTAGTTACCCGTTGATTAATATATGCACAGATAGAGGGCATGAAGCCCTGGTTGCTGATGCTGTTAATATGCCTTATAGAGATGGTTTGGGTGATGCCGCAATTTCCATTGCTGTGTTGCATCACCTTAGCACTCCAAGTAGGAGAATAAAAGCTATTGAAGAGCTTGTTCGAGTGGTTAGGAAAGGGGGCTTAGTTTTAATTACAGTTTGGGCAGTGGAACAAGAGGACCCGGGGTTATTGAATAAATGGACCCCACTGTCCCATAAATATCTGGATGAGTGGATTGGACCTGGTACTCCTCGTGTTCGCAGCCCTCGGTCAGTCAATCTAGAAAGCATTCCTGAAAATGAGGATAATGGTTCCCGGTTGTTGTGCAAAGATTCCTGTGATTCTATTAGTATTAGTACCAAGCTGGAGACAACCATGGAGGCAACTGTCCAAGAAGAAGTCAAGTTAATTTCCAGTGAGAGTGAAGGTCAAGAGAGCCAGCAAGAGTACTTTGTTCCATGGCATTTGCCGTATCATCGTGCGGAGGTCAGTGGTGCTTCTGCTTGTGCTGTTGCAAGTGGTCTGGCGAAGAAAGATGATAAGAAGGGTGCTGTAGTGTACAACAGATACTATCATGTTTTTAGCGAGGGTGAGCTTGAAAGGTAAATTTCCAAGCTTATATGTTCAGTTTTCTTTTCCCTTGCTCTTAATCATCATTTGATTCTATTTCTATTCGCAAAATTCTGTGCCTTTTCATTTGGCTCAAGTCATGAATTCATATTAAGGTAGAATTGCTAGCTGCATTATTACTTGTCCTTAGGCTGCTGCATCATGCATTCTTGTATGTCATCAGTTGGTATACACAATGGAGAACCTTCCTTCTAGGGACACATTGCCAATTTGTGATCATTTGCTCCACGTGTACGAGTATATTTCTAAGAAACTGTTGGTTTTGCTACACATGTAGATATGTTCCTGCGTTTGACAATACTTCTACGTATCATACAGAATAAACTAAAGGCAAAGTTGAAGTCGTATACAGTGATTTTTGACTCTGTGTTGGCTGCTTTGGACTCTTCAGAGTTCAGTTTGACCCTTCTTGTATTGTCTGGACATTAGCTAGTGCAGATTGAGAATTTATCTGTTGAATTTTCTAGTCACCTTATGGTGTGAACTCTTAAGCTTGGCATTTTGCACATGAGCACTTCTACTTGTGCATTACCACTTTTTGTTTTTAATTTGACATTTCAACTCAGGAGATTTATTTCTCATTGAGTTCCCTTTTCTATTTGAATTCCAAATTCCACGGACTGTTCTTGTTTGCATAAATGTCAGAAGCTGATTACTGATATAATGGGTACGAACTGTGCAGTATAAATAATATAGTTCTTCACTTCTTCATAAAACTATATTTGTTGAAACTGAAAACCTGCGGTTGACTGGATAGCTTGCAACTCAATAGCAGCGTCACTACATTTTGAGCTACTAAGTGAGGGAAAGTGGAAATAAGGTAGAGAGTTCAGTGTCAGAACTATCACATAAGACAGTGATGTAACTAGAACAACTTCTTGACACGGACAATTGCTAAAGTGTTATAGGGTGACATAGGTAAGAAGTTCGACAAAGTATAAACTTAGAGGGTGTTTGGTTTGGTGGGGGGGGAGTGTTGTGAGAAAGGGAAAGGAAATGAGAATGGGAAAAGAGGGGCAAGGAAAGAAGCCCCTATGATTACCCTGTTTGTTTGGTTGTAAAAATAATCAAACCAGACCACCCACCCCACAAAACTACAGGGCTCTTATTTCTCAAAATGGAAATCTTATCAATATTAATGTAAAGGAAAAGATATTCTGAGGGGTAGGGGAAGAGGGAAGAAAACATGGATTAAGCGTCACTGAAAGCTATAAGGTTTAATGGAGATTCAAGAAAATACTGTGTTGGAGAGAGTGGAGCGGAGGGAAAGAATTCATGTCGATAAAGGGATGGATCTCAAGCCATTTTCTTTTGGTAGTTTTCAAACTGTCATATTTAATTATTTTTACTTTTCTCTTTCGTAGTTTCAGGCTATTTTCTTTCATTTGAAATCTGACTCACTCTTTATCGTACCTTTTCAAATGTTTTGCGTCACTTGTCCTCTTGCCTTTTCTTCACTTGATTGTTTCTTTTCAATATTCTTGTAACTCTCGTTCATAAGGTATTCACTTGTCCTCTTGCCTTTGTATGTCTTTCATTTCTATTGTTCACACTTTTGTTTTGTCAAGCTTCCTTCCTTTTCCTTTTCTAATCTCCCAAAATAGGCCAAATGCACCACCTTGTGACCAGTGGTCCAAAAGTGTCCTACTATTGTCGAAAATTTTGAAATTTTTATCATTCTTTATGACCTAAAAAACTCAAAGGATAGAGAAGTTGTCATAGGAACTAGTGTCTGACAAACTTAATGCTTCATGCCCTCTTATTACTTGTAATTTGCGTAATCGGAACAGATGAATAATTTGTTGCGGATTATACAAAGGTCAAACGACCAAAGAGGCCTCTGGCATACGAGTTTTGGTTTACTAAGGCGCTTGAGTAAATTTCGCTATAGCTAACTGCGCTGCTCTGTTATAGGCCCTTGTAAAACTAGCCCACTTCAGTTTTTGGGGTAAATGATAGAAGGTTCCGTCCTTCGACTTTTAGTTGTAGGAAGTCAAGCGCTGTATGGATTCAATTTTTGCAGAATATGCTGTTTAGCTCGTCATTTGCGTGGGCATACTCTGAACAGAATGGCATAAGATAGTAGGCACCTCGAACTTATCTTGGAGTCACAGTTTTGCAACTAAGGGCATGATGGTTGGAGAGGTTGTAGTGTTGTACAATAAATATAATTGGTAAATTGGGAGAGATAGGGGAAGGTTGTAATCACCATTACAATGCGAAGGCTCCTGTTTCAACAACCTATGTAATGGCGATTGCTTATGTAACACCTATGTAATTTCTAAAAGTACAATTAATCAACACCAACCCCCTTCATGTTAGTACCTCTCTCCTCGTCAGTCTCTAGTCAATCTGAACTAATTAGACCCATTACATTACAAGCTTGATTTCATGCTACCAACAGTAGCCTAAATGTATTATTCAGAGTTTCATTACTTATATGAAAAACTAAGCTATGTCAATAATATATCCTATGCATTTCATAGTGAAAGAGTTGCATGCGTACCCACTTGTAACCTATAAGGCTATAAGTGTGAATAATCGATTATTTTGGAACTTGTGATTTGAATCTGGCGTTTCTCCTTTACGCTCTCTTAGGGTGCCTGATAGGGTCCCAATAATAGATTTTCCTATCAATTTCGGATTCGAGGGAGATAACATTCTCTTAGAACATCATTATTGGTGAACTAGTTCAACTCTTGAACTTTTATTAAAATATCATAATTTTCCGTTTCTGTTTGGTTGATATGTCAAGAGTAACTTTCTATGAGAATTTCCACTTATCATGGGAAGAATAGGCAAGCAACTTCTCCACTCTGTAGGATTCTCAAAAATGTTACTTTCCCCCATGTTGGAAACTTTCGCCATTCAATCAACCACCTAGTAATTTATGGGAGTTTAGATTGCATGTTCTCTTTGTGACAACCGAATAACGACTCAGATGATATGGAAAATGGTTTCTTGCTCCAATTTTGCATTACCCTTGAGTTCGTAGACCTGGTCAATTTTTGGCAAATGCTGCTTAGTCCTGGCTTTAGTAGATCACTTTCGGAAAGTTTGCGCAATATTTGTTAAGAGTTTCTGTTTACTAACATCATTCTCCTTGACAACTTGGAGCTTGCATTGAAACTTGCAAAAAAAGTATTTGAGGAGCTAAAATTGACGATTGCATTGTGTTGTTGGTTTGCGTTTTCTCCTGTTCTAGTCGCTCGTTTACCTTATTGTCTCTGTGGGGCAAGCACAAGATAATGTCTGTTGTCTTTATATCGCTCCGTAGTCTAGTTTCTTTTAGACTACACTACAGTTGTGTCATGCATGTATTGATGTATATTGCTCCGTAGTCTAGTTTCTTTATGGAGCACTGTTTGTTCAGCTTAAGAAGTGAGGATCCGAAAGCTGGTTTTTCGATTTTAAGGAAAATGGCCAATTAGTAAGTTGTCCAGCGATGCAGTTTAGAGACCACCTTTTGCTCTCTTGAGACTGATGTTTCACTTTGCAGAGGTTTTTTGCTCTTCTTTTTTTGGATGCCTGCTCATCTGAGATGGAAAGGTTGAGATCTTCAGATTGAGTTTTATTGGCATCAGATATAAATAGCTTTCTCTTTCTGTGTCCTGGTATTATCAAGACTAACATATATACTTGATATCAATTCATTTATTCAAACATTTTCTATAGGACTGACATAATTATGAAGGATCTGAATGGGGTAGCTTTACAAAACAAGTCGTGTCAGTGTCCTCAGTGTCGTTTAAGACACTTGTTTGACCATATCCGCATGTTGCTTAATTCTGAGATTGGAGTCTCTGATACTCCAATGGTGTCCCACTGAGACTCATCCACGAGTTTGAGTAACAGCGTGTTGAAGTAGGTCTACCTCTTAGGTTCTAACATCGCAAGGGGGTTAGAGTTCTAAACGGGGAAACCAACTTGTGCCCTCTCATATTATTGTTTTTGTGGCAAATGATATGTAGATAAAATCTCTAGGACCTCGTTCGAGGCACAGGGTGTGCGGCCACTGGGTGAGGGTTGCTTACATTCATGTTTTAGTTATTTTCATTCCAGCCTACCTAGGGCCCTGCCAGTTCACGCCTTTTAGGTTTTGTACTATGTGGAAGTTGCTCTGGGAAAAGTGTGCTCAAAGGTCGGAGGGCAACAAGGTTTCAGATTGTCAAGGAGAGAGAGATAAGGAGTGAAATGTTGAAGTGCTTGGTGATGCTATGATCAAGAAGTGAGGAGCCAATTATGACTGTAGTGAGATGTGATATACTCCACTCATTAGTGAAGAAGCTGGAGGACCTATTTTAAGGAAGTAAGGGAATGAACTGTGATTGAGCTATGGAGGGAGAGTTAGTGGCTAGAAGGGGAACATCGTCGAAGAAATAGATGCCAATCTTGGAGGGTCAAAGAGATAGCTTATTTGTAACTTTTATAGTAAAGTAGGCTCAGTTGAATGTATATCTTATGAAGAGGCACAGGCTAGCCACAACTTTTTCCCTTGGTTTTTCTGCAGGAACTGGTTTATCAGGTTAAGGTTGGTAGAAGTATTAGTCTCAGTTTGAGCATTGAAGATATGTTTGCCAACTTCTGAGCATTTGGAATTTGATTCTTGGACCCATATCGTTAAATAGAGGGTGGAGGCTTTAAAATTTGAATGAGGCTGTTATTGAGGCGGAGAGGGGAAAGCTGTTATTGAGGTGTTCTTGAAGAAGACCCGATGAACTCAGAAGTCTTTAATTGTTGAGGTGTGAGCTTGAGGAGATGGAGATGGTGGGTATGCTGTCTGCTTTTTTAACATCATAGGGGAGGTTTGAGCTATACTGAAGGTATGTGGGGTTGTCTGGTGGATGAAAGTTACTCTCTTTCTGTTGTTCTTGAAGAAGACTTAATGAACTCAGTTCTCTTGCTTGTAAGATTGAAGAGAGAGCCTTACTCTCTCCTACCCTACCTGATTCTCTGTTGTGCCTTCGATTTGATGTGGAGTATGTTGGTTAGATGGTTTCTATTTTGGCAGGTTCTGTAGTTGAAGTTTTCCTTCTTTTGTGCTTAAGGGCCTGTGATGAGCTCACATGGTAGGAGATGTCACAGTTTTTATTTTTATTTTTCGAGGGAGAGAACTCACAGTTGGATAGTAATTGTAGTAAATAGGTGGAGATTTCCGACATCTTTAGTATTTCCTTTTTTTTTTTTGTCTTTTAGAAAAAAATATCAGTCATTTTAGTGTTAAAAAAAGCTGTATAATGCAAAGTATGGATAGTATGAGGACCATCGAGTGGCCTCGGATTCCCAAAGTGTATTACTCCTACACAATATGATTACTGATATATGGATGAGTATTTCTCTTAATGAGTTTCTATCAATACAATCCTAGAGAAAAGACTTCATTGTCCTTCCCATTCCATCCTAGAAGGCTTGCTAGCTTAGGTGTTGTTCTATTCCAGGGCCCCTCTGTGACAGTACAGCATTCTACGTTCTGGAATCTGTGGTTGTTGGGGCTTCTTATGAGGTTTATTGAGCAGAATCGTGTGGTAAACCCCCCCTCTATGACAGTGTAGCATTCTTCATTCTCGAAAGGTTGTTAACGTCCAGAGGTTCAGTGAGCAGAATTTGGGATGGAACTTGTTTTCCTTCCTGGGATTACTTATCTGCCGACTTGTTACCTCTTCGGTAGGGGTGGAAAAAAGTTATTTATGAAGAACATAAGTGGATTTTTTTTGTAGGCTTAGATTTTTTTTTCTAGTTGGGATCTTGCTGCGTACTTTCTCGTAGCACATTCCTCTAATGGTGTGCATTACGCTTTTATATCTGAATCATCTTTTCTTGTTTTAAATGTGTGTGCAGTTTGGTATCTGGAATAAGCAATGCAAAAATCGTGGATCGCTTTTTCGACAAATCAAACTGGTGCCTCATTCTTGAAAAAACCCAATGACAGATTAAAGATGCAAAGCATCAATGCTCTCATATCAAAGATGAGACTACAGCCTGCTCCAAGCAATTTTCATATCAGAGGTTCCAGGTTCCACTACTGATCATCACTTGTTCACACATACAGATTACCAAACATAAGAGCTTCGTCCATGGTCAAGTAACATGCTCGAGTTCTGAACATAGATAAAGCTCGGAATGGTCGGAGTTTGGCAAACAGAATCAGAAAGTGAAGGGTGGTTGTTGTTGTACTGTTGTAACTTCGTGTACCATTATTTCCGTATGTCTTAGTGTTACATTTCCGATGTTTTTGTTCCAGATTCATTTGGATTTTTTATGTGCACAGCATACAAAGTCTTTCAACAGAACTGTTCGTTCCTATTCCTCTTTTTCGAAAATGTAGGATGCAATGCTTTCAGTGTCAAGAGACAGACGATTTGAGATGAATTAGATAGCAGTTTTGAATTGTATTCTACTGCTATATTGCTTATGCTTCTGCCTTTCCCATCTGATTCATGGAAAAAGGAAAATTTATGAAGAGTGTAATTAGATGCCTTATTAATTATGGGAAATTTTCCAATATACCCCGGACGTTACCGAAATTTTCCAGTATACCTCTCAGATTTCTGAGCTATCCAGCGTACCCATGAGGTTTGCAAAATCATGTTTTTTGAGATTTTTGACTAACGGCTTCTAACACCGTTAGGCCCTCACTAAATTTGATTATTTTAGACCAAATTGACCCCTTAATTATAAATCAATTAAACAAAAATAAAGAAAATAAAACTCAACCCATTTCTCTCTCCTCCCCACTCCCCCACTCACCACCCTTGCTCCGACCCTCCCCCATCCTTGGCCATCTCCACACAAATCATGAAACTTTTACCACATACGTACGACACTATAATCAATAGTTTTACAACACAATTAAAATTAACATGGTTTACGTTGTTGTATGCAGTAATAGTGAGGTGTGATTGAATTGCAATAAAGAAGATGGAGAATTCGGTGACAGATTGCTGCCGCAGTTGTAGAGCAGCAAATTTGCATATCAAGTCAGAAGAGCGCAGGAAAAGACAAGAAGAAGGAGAAGGTCCGGAAAGAAATAAGAGTAGAAAAGTAGAGACTGAAGGAGAAAAAACAATTACAAGGGTAGTTGAATTGCATGGATTCTCGAGTAGTTCTCAAGTGATAATGACTATAAATGCCCCTGCGGGGTTCAAGCTGGACCTTAATTACTTGCCGTATTTCCAAGAAACAACGAACTCTGATGCTCGTTGTTCCATTGCGGCCACCTCTAGCAACGGGGGTTGCCTGCTTCTATGCAAACTAGTTCGGGATAAGCAAGTAGTCGAATATTTGATCTGCAACCCGATGAGCAAGAGGTGGATGAGCCTGCCTCCGGCCCCAAAGACATACACTCCTGTTTCCTTAGGCTTCATCTATGATCCGTGCTGCTGCTATGGTGCTCATCATGAACCCTTGACCTGTTCGAGCTGTAGACTCAAGGTCGTCCGATTTCCTCATTCCAACATAGTTCGCTCTGATTTCCAAGTAGCCACCTACTCGTCTGAGACGGGTGAGTGGAGGAATGGTAGCGTCAAATCTCCAAAAGCCTTCGATTGGTACGACTCAAAATTAAATGGCCCTGTCTTCCACAATGGCTGCTTTCATTGGCTCTTATGTCACCTTAACATTGTGGTTTATGATCCCTTGAACAACAAGCTACATGGCCGCATCAGCGGCCCTCTAGAACCACAGAGATGTCAGAATTTCTCCAACGCGTCCCTCGGCCTATCTCGCGGCTCCCTTTGGCTCTCTCAAGACTCGTCAATTTCGGGATATCTTCGCATTTGGGAACTCGTCGAGGGCAGCTACCGTGATTTTGATACTGCTGGTCACCTTATCTTAGGCGACTTCTCTTGGAGGAAGCATCTTCTCATCCAAAGGTTCGACTTAGGCCGCCCCTGTATTTCGGCATCCACTCTTGCTTTTCATCCCGATGATCCATACATTATCTACACCCAGGAATTTGCCGACTCTTGCCACTGCATTGTTGAGTGCAACTTGAGAAATAAGACTTTGGGTCAACCCAAACTCGGGGCTAACTATAGATCAACTGGAGACAACTTCCTCACGCTTGTCTTCCCCCAAACCCAAACCCAACCTGTAGCTATCTAGTAGCCTAGTAACGTCTGATAACTATAGCTCATTCTGCATTTATTTGTCATTCAACTAATTAAATATATTGAGTTCTTAGTTTTGATTTCTACTTTTCTTATTTTTTTGCTTTGATCTGAATCCGAATATTGATCAAACCCTATATTTGTTCTACCTGCTACTTTGCTTTAGAAAGTTCAAGGGTTGTTTGGTATCGTTTTCAGTTTTCCTTTGTCCGCTTTTCTTTTCTGTACGACTATAATAGCAACGAACAATTTAAATTTGATTTTGTAACTTATTTAACTAATTTGTTTACGCAAAAAAAAAAAAAAAAAAAAAAAAAAAAACTGAAAACTGAAAACACCAGTGATACCGAACGGGTCCTTAGTTACTTTTTTTTTTTTTTTTTTGCCAATTCATGAGTAGAATCTATCCTAATCCAAGAAAGTAAAGAAAATTACTCGAGCTATATCAATTCGAAAACTTTGTGACATGAATATGGTCATCTGATGTAAACGTCAAGAGCCATAATATCCACAGGATTCAGAATCATCCTAACTGTACCGATCCAAAGACTTTGAACACGATTTTGGCTAAATTAGAGATTTGGTCATCATTTCATTTCTTAGCAAGTTAGCATTTGGTTTTAATGTGAGATGAACGTTTGGTTTGTATTACTACCACATATTCAAATCAAATGTTAAAAATGAAGAAGAATTATATTTTTTTAACCATCAAATTGTTGTGATTATTATGTGCATGACCTATATGAGATCGGTGGATTGGGTGCATCAAAGCTTTCCCTCAATGACTAAGCTCGAGACCTTTGATTAAGTCGTGTGGGTAACCTAGTTAAATGTTTAACGGAAAATTCACGTGGTAACCCTTAGTTTTGTAAGATTGCACGTGGTGACCCAAATTTTAAGTTTCTGCACACGGTGACCCTGAACTATGCATTTTGTGCACGTGGTGCCCATATATGTTAACGTTGTTAGAAGTCCGCTAAGTTTTTGTCAAATTAAGCTCTAATATCATCTTTTGGAGGTAGCAATTAGTTATTTACACCTCATCCAACATTAATTTAATATCGTATTAACACATAGTTAACTTCAATTAATTGAACTTTTTTATTAAAAATTGTAGATTAGAACTTAATTATGGCATAACTTAACGGAATTCTAACGGTGTTAAAATATAGGGTTACCGCGTGCACAAAATGCATAGTTCAGGGTTACCGTATGCAGAAACTTAAAATTTAGGTCACCACGTGCAATCTTGCAAAACTCAGGATCACCATGTGAATTTTCCGAATGTTTAATTACTTGTATTGAGTTTCCAATCAAATGTTTGAAATTGGAATACCGAGTAGGTTGTACGGAGAATTAAGCGTGTATATGGGCAAAGCCCACAATTCCCTTTTGTATGGCGCGTGAAGGCCAATTATTGAAATTGTGCCAATGTCAATGGTTTGTCAAGGGCTGAACCTAACATCTACTTTCGGGCCCAAAATTACCAGAGGACCGATTGGTAATAGAAGGGACCAAATCTAACTAATCTTTCTTTCTACGTACATACTCCGTAGATGGTAGACCAATGCATTTCTCCTTAAAACTTTAATTCGGAATCAAAGACGCAAATGATAGAAATATTGTACTTGTGATTTTAGGTAATACTCCGAATGATTTTAGGCTAATCGAGGCCAGCCATATCGCCATAGTTGACAAAGCCAATTATAGGGCCACTAGATAGGCAATTAAGGGTAAGCAAGGTCATTATCGTCATACAAATCTGTAAGTGGCGTAAATCTTATCTTATTTTATACTATACTATATATTAAAAGTTGTGTTAGAGGTAACGACCACGTTCACCGGCTTCAGTTAGGCCATATGCAATGCCACGTGGCATGTCTCTCCAATTCTCTTTTAAAAAATTCATTTAAATTATCTTTTATGGTAAAGAGTATAGCGACGTTTTTCATATAAAAAATATCACAATATTTTTTTATTATAAAAAATAAATGTTTATTATAAATTGATCTCATCTTCACCATATTATTTTGTACCTTCCTTATTATTTATTTGAAGAATCACATCATCTATATTGAAAGTGAAAGTTCAATAAATGGTAAATTTTATTGATAAAATTATTTGTTCACAAAGAAATAAAATGATTAAATCTATTCCGGGCGTAGCCCGGGCAGTAAACTAGTACTATAAATTAAACGATGTGTTAGAGGCAACGACCACGTTCATCAGTTTCAGTTAGGCCATCTGCCATGCCACGTGGCATGTCTCTTTAATTTTCACTTAAAAAATTCATTTAAAATGTCTTTTATGGTAATAGTATAGATGAGCATTCCATCCATGGTTATATATAAGTAGGGGTGTTAGTGAGCAGGGTAAGCTCGTGAGCTACTCGTGCTCGACTCGGTCAAAGCTCGACTCGAGCTCGTGATCGACTCGAGACATTCACGAGTCGAGTTTGAGCAAGGCCCAGCTCGACTCGAAAACTCGCGAGCAACTCGAAAAATATATATAGAGTCAAATTTTCCTTATTTGAAATTTAATTGTAGGCGCACATTTTGAAATTTGGTCGAAAACTTTTGAATTTACATTTGTCAATTTTAATTTTAATAAAAATTTTATAAACAAAAATTGGACCCCACTCATTTTCTCACGTTTCACACTCACACACTCACACTCTCAGTCTCTCACTCACAGATCTAAAATTTTCCCTAAATTTTTTAAACTTCTCTCCTCGTCGCCGCTCGACCTTCAATCACTGTAAGATCTTTTTTCTGTCGTCTTTTTTTTTAATTAATCTTTTCGATGTTTTGTTGTTCATTAATTGTAAAATAACTACAACGTTTTACTCAGATTATGTGGAGATTATGTGTGCTGTGGATATTTTTTTTCTTTCCAGAATTTCAACACAAATAGAGAGCAGGGAGCTTGATTTGTCGAGTATTTTGCCGAGCTTGATCGCGAGTTCGAGTTCGAGTCGAGGATTTTGTTCTCGAGCTCGAGTCGAGCTCAGAATTTTCAAGCTAGCGAGTTCACGAGTCGAGTCGAGCAGGCCTATATCCCTCACGAGTTCGAGTCGAGCAGGGCTCTACTCGTAATCGACTCGACTCGTTAACACCCCTATATATAAGTAACGTTTTCCATACTAAAAAATTCACAATATTTTTTTATTATTATAATAAATCAATATTTATTATTAATTGATTTCATCTTTACCTTATTATTTTGTACCTTCTTTATTACTCATTTATACTGGAATCACATCATCAATATTGAAAGTGAAAGTTTTATACATGATAAAATTTATTGATAAAACTATTTGTAGCCCGGGTAATAAACTAGTAATAGTATAAACGCGTGACATTAGCTCACTTGTAATCAAGCAGCCGAACAGGTTATAAAATGGGGACGTGGCATCCCCCCCCTTCATGTAGTATATTAGTATTATCTACTTTGTTAGTATACTACACGCTGGTTACCCATTGTTAAAAATAAAAATAAAAACATAAAAGGAATCACATGTTAATTTTGAACCCTTAAACTTATTGATTGTTGAAACTCGACATGATCTCATGAAATATATGTTAAAGGTGCGAAAATTATACTCACACAGAGGATCATTCTTACCAAAACACATTTTTTGATTCAAGATAAGCAAAAATCGTAAATACTTCGGTCTAGTAAGTTAAATCCCATCGATTTTGTTTTTTTTTTTTTTTTTTTTTTTTTTTTTTTTTACCGCTGCAAGTTGAATTTATTACAGCTAGCAACAATAATACCAACTCAAAAACGGTTACACAATTTAAGCTTCTAGATTCTCTTCTCTTTCTCTCTCCTCTAACAGACTTGTCATTCCAAAATTCTCTCTCCTCTCTCTTCTTCCCGCCTTCACTCACTTTCTCTCTCCTCTTCCGCCATTTTCAAAGATCAGAAAAACTCAACAAAAAATCTCCATTAAAGCTCGTTCGCTCTGTTTTACTTCATCTCTTCTTTCGGAATTCATCCTTCTTGAGGTGCAATTTGCGTCGCAATTTTCGGCTAATCTTATGCGTGCTCGAAGTTTTGAGAATCTAACGTATTCATGAAGTTTACTAATCGTTTAAGTTTTAACTGTTTGCAGTAAAATTCACCATGAAGAAGAAGATGTCGAGTTTTTCTTCTTTGGCGCGATTCTTGCTCGTTGTTTCCGTCACATTTCTTCTTCCGCCGATCAGTTCTGATGCTGCGACTGATCAGCTTGACGGTCAGTTTCTCTCTCGAATCTTGCGTATTCATGAAGTTTACTGCAAATCGTTTAGTTTTAGCTGTTTGCTGATCATTTTCTCCTGTGCGACTGGTAATTTAAACGCAAATGTGGAAATATAGTTGTTCTTTGTGATGAGCGAGCTGATATAAATGTGCAGATTTAATTTCTGTAATTTCGGTTCTATTATCATGATTCTTTATTAGATTTGATCTCTGTTATGAAATATATTTGCAGTGATTAGCGAAATGTTACGTATACGATTTTAGGATTTTTAGGTTTTGATGAAAACTTGAGAAATACGTACGCTTTGTCATTCTCTGTAAATCATGTTGTAGTTGTATTAAATGGTGAAGTTGTGTTTATATTTTGTGCAGTATGATTTTTGACCTTGATTTTCTTGTTAGTAAGGATATTAATGCATGGTCGTCTAGTTCTTGTAGTGATACGCTTGAGAAATACGCTTTGTCATTCTTGTTGTTGTGGTTGTATTAAAATTTCGTCTAGTTCTTAGTAGTGATGTAATGCTGTAAGATTGCTAGAACAGAAATCGGTCTCAGAATTTCACTGTTTAAGGTGTAAAAGATGGCTAACTAGTGTAGTTAGGTGATTATTAAATCAGTGAATACACTGAAGGGATCGAAGAATGGAGCATCTTACGATGGTTAGGATTTAGCGTATTGCTGCTAGGTCGGGATAATTATGATCAGCATACGTAGTTTGTCAGTTGGTGTCACGTTTTGAGGTTATTAGAACTGTAATAGTTCTGTATAAGTTTGACTGTCTGGAGTAAGAATTTCAAACTTATTGATGTCAAAATCTCACTGTAAAGTGTGAACTAGTGTAGTTAAGTGATTACTGAACCAGTAGCACTGAAGGAATCGAAGAATCGAGCAGCTTACAATAGTAAGGATTTAGCATATTGCTGCTAGGTTGGGATAATTCTGATCAGTATATGTAGTTGTCAGTTGTCACGTTTTGGGGTTATTAGACCGAGAGGTAATCTGTAATAATTCTGTATAAGTTTGACTGTCGGGAGTAGCAAGTTCGAAGTGATTAATGTTAATAATCATAATGCAGTGATGGCACTGCAAGATTTGTTCAAAGCCATGAACGAGCCAGGACAGCTAATTGGGTGGCAGCTAGAAGGCGGAGACCCTTGTGGGCAGTATTGGACTGGCATTGAGTGTGCTAAGTCATCTGTGGTTCATATGTAAGTTTCCTGAGTGGAACTGTTTTCGTGTCATAATTTCTGAGTCGGAATTTCTTCAAGGACTTAAACCATATTCGGTTTATGTATGTAGCAAACTACGTGGACTTAATCTAGGAGGTAATCTCGGCATACAGCTAGCCACTCTCTATAGCCTGAGGATCATGTGAGTGTCTTCTTTTTCATGTCTGTATTTAACAGCTACTCAATTGCGTCTTCAGAATGAACTCCCTGTTAATTACAAATTTGCATATGCAGGGATGTTAGTTTGAACAGCATTGGAGGCGAACTCCCTTACAGCCTGCCACCTAATGTTACTCACTTGTAAGATGCCATACCTTGCTTCATGATAATACTCATACAATTGGTAGCTGCAGTTTGTTATACAAAGTTTCCGTTGTCTCTGTATTATGCAGGAATTTGTCATCAAACAAATTCTTACTTGGACTCCCACATTCGCTATCTGCATTAAGTCATCTGAGACACCTGTAAGTAGCTGACCATGGTTTCAGTAATTCATGTGCATTCCCTCTCATTGATACAGTTACGTTTTAAGAAGCTGAGATGTTTCTCCCTGTGTCAGGAATTTGAGCAACAACTTGCTAGCTGGACCCATAGGCAGTGTATTTGATGGTCTGCATAACTTGAAGGAAATGTATGGTGCTTCAACCCAACTGTTTGTTTTAGTACTGATATTGAATCTGGTTGAAACATCACAGACATTATGCTTTTCTTTGTCATGAAATAAAGTGTCTCAACCATAATGATTTGCTGCTGCAGGGATTTATCTTACAACAAGTTTTCAGGAGATCTACCGAGCTCATTCACGTCTCTCACAAATCTTTCTAAACTGTCAGTCATCCTCTGAGACATCGCTGTTTTGGAACTCTAATAATCCTTCACTGTGATTTGCTAATAAAGTTAACAAATTGTCTATGCAGGTATTTGCAGAACAATGAATTCACTGGTTCAGTGATTCACCTGGCTGATCCTGAATTGACAGACCTGTATGTTAACTTGTCAAACAAACTGTGATTCACTTTTGATTTGTTGTTTTCTGTTCATACTGTTAATTACCGTGATTAATTCTATCAGGAACATTCAAGATAATCATTTCAGTGGCATTATCCCACAGCATTTTGAGACCATTCCAAATTTATGGTAAGAGGATCCTGATACTCAACTGTCAGTTTTGAACTTTTGAATTTTGATATTAATCTGAACTTTGCTTCTTACCAGGATCGGAGGCAATAGATTTGATGTAGTTTCCAACTCCCCCTCTTGGAGTTTTCCTTTCGATAAGCTGCCGAATGAACAGAATTTTACTAGTCCACCAACTGCTGAGTCAAGTGCCATATAGAAGAATCCTTCCACAGTGCTGAAACAGCACAAACAAAAGATTTCTTCAGGAACCATAGGTGGTTTATGTGTTGGTCTGGCCCTGGGGGTCTTTTTACTGGCACTTTTTACTGTCAGGGTTAAAAGAGCTCACCGGGAAGTGCCTCAAAAAGATGACAGCAGCAACCTGTTAATGTACTCCATTCCAGTTAGCTCAACAGGAGGTGAGAACATCCAAAAAAGGCATTCATTTCATTACTTTCCAGTTTGCAGCTTCGTTGGCTACTAATTTCCCTTCTTTAGCAGAACTGTCTTCAGGTAGATTTGGAGGCTCTTCACCAGTTGTGGATGCTAGCACTCCTCCTGTGATCCTTCGGAGAACCATGCCTCTTATTCTTCATTATATGAATTACAAGACAGATAGAAGAAGAATCTCAAGAAGTACCAAAATGTCGTCACATGTGAGGTTGTTTACAGCAGAAGAGATCTATTCAGCTACAAACAACTTCAGTGAAGAGAACTTCCTTGGAGAGGGATCACTTGGTTCAGTTTTCAAAGCAATATTTGCCCACTTGGTACAGTCTTCACTCTTCATCTCGAGTTGACAACTTCATATGTGCAGATATCATGTAAATTTGATCTGAATATTAACTACATTATTCTTAATTGCCAGATTTTTGCTGTGAAGGACATAAACACAATATCATTGTCTCTTCAAGAAGAAGAACAATTTTTGGACGTTGTCCGTTGCACATCCCGTCTGAGGCACCCGAGTATTGTAAGCCTTTATGGCTACTGTATGGAGCGTGGGAAGCACCTCCTAGTGTATGAGTACATGAGGGATCTGACACTTGAGAAAGCCTTACATGGTGGATATTTTCTGCCTCTCACCTGGAGCGTACGCATCAGAGTAGCTGTTGGTGTTGCTCAAGCCCTGCAGTAAGTATTCTATAATCTGACTTGAATTCTTTATGCCCCGGCATGATCTCACTTGTGCAGTTGATTTTACTGTGAAATTTTAGTCTCTTATTGAGTTATTTCACTAACTGTGATTGTATGTATGATTTCAGCTATATGCACTCTTTGTCACCCCCAATGGCACACTGCAATCTCAAATCTGCCAACATATTGCTGGATGATGAGCTAATGCCTCGAGTATCTGACTGCGGTCTTTCTAAATTGAGGCCTCTGACCAGCAATAGCATCAAACTTAAGGTAAACTCAGTTGCGTACACTTATTATTCAGATCAAATTTCCTAGATTGATTCTTTGGGAACATATATGTATTGCCTTGATGTAGAACTTACTAGAACTTAGTCTTTCTGCCCGGAGAATTTTCCATCCTTTTCACTTAGATGACAGTATTCAAATTGATGCATCAGTAAATCTTCTTCTTTGATATTGCCACAAAGCAGGCATCCGAGATGGCTATCAACGACTCTGGCTACATTGCACATGAACATGTGGAAGCAGGAGTCGAGAGCACAAAGACAGACGTCTATGCGTTTGGTGTCTTACTTTTGGAACTTCTGACAGGAAAAAGGCCATTTGACAGGTGCTGTAACTGCCTGATAGATTTTTGCATTAAGCTGTCGTAGTTTGTTCCTTCTTGCTAACAGTGGTTTCGCAATCTCTGTTTGCACTTCAGTTCAAGACCCACAGAAGAGCAATCTCTAGCAGCATGGGCCTCAAGTCGGCTTCATGATGATGGTTCTTTGAAAGACATGGTTGATCCACTCCTGAGAAGATCAATCAGCTTAAAGGTTGTCTCTGCCTATGCTGATATCATATCTCTCTGTTTACAGGTATTTGTTCCATCTCTTCTTTACACTTCAATTCAACAAGGTTTCTACTTTCTCTTCTTCCATACAAAATTGGGGGTGAGGATGTGGTTACAGCTTTACTGGAGTGAAAGTCATACTCTTGTAGTGCTGAAAACATTTTCCGATGTCTGAGGTGTATTTTGTGGGTATGTAACAGCCTGAGAAGGAGTTCCGCGCCCCAATTTCAGAAATCATTGAAGATCTGATGGCATTAGCTGCTGCTGTGCCTGTGGGTGCCAGAGGTGAGACTGTGGTGGCTTAGCTAACTATAAATTTTTCTGTGGTGCTGGGCTAAGTTGATTTGTCTTGTGTCCAGAGGAAATACCAACTGCATATACAACTGGACGCTTACCCTCTCACAAGCGGTTGGAGAGGTCTGGGAAACTGCGACATCGTTTGGAGGATGAAGAGGAAGCCGATGACTATCCGTTCAACCACGAACGCCGACAAATTGCTGGTGACTACAGCAGGTCTCCGCTCATCGCTGTATACAATCTCTGCATTCATACTCGAGAGTACGAGATTCTGACAGAGATTTCCAGGGAGAACATTAACAGCTGGGATGACATGTTCAGAGTTCCTGAAGAAGAACTGAAGACAAGATATCTGACGGTGATACACTACGAACTCCAGCAGGCTACTGGTCAGCTATTCTATCTTGACCGAGGTGGGAACCACCTCGTGACTCAAGCAACGTACAACATCAATGAAGTTCTGCATTTGATAAGAAGCGTTGCCGTAATTGCTGTATCTTAATAATGGTTTGAACCATTTTAATATTGACTAGTCCTTCGTTACCTGAGGACATCGTAGATAGGCAGACAATGCATTCCTGTCTTGCTTTTTTCCTCACTTCTAGTGTTTGGCACAACTGGCTCGGTCATCCAGCTGGTGCTCCTGTTTTTAGTCATTTTAGGAATCATTCTAAAATTTCATGTAATAAGGAGCACGACTCCAAATTATGTCATTTTTACCAAATTAGTAAACATAAACGATTGCCCTTTTGTGATTCTACTTCTTCCACTATTGCACCATTCGATATCATACACAGTGATCATTAGACTTCACCTGTTTTAAGCAAACGTGGTTATAAGTATTATCTCGTGCTCATTGATAATTTTACGCAATTTGTTTGTGTTTATCCTCTAAAACTAAAATGTGAGGTGTTTACTAAGTTTCTTCAATTCCGGTCCTTTGTGCGTACTCAATTCCCGGTCCTTCCCATTCCGTCCTAGAGGCTTGCTAGCTTAGGGGCTGTTCTATTGCAGGGCCCCTCTGTGACAGTACATCATTTGTTCTTGATTCATTTGAATTTTTGATATACATAGTCTCTCAAGTCTCAACTGAACTTTACCTTCATATTGCTCTTTTTTCGAGACTGTAGGGTGCAATGTGGAGAATGCAGAGGGGAGGAGGAGGAGAGAATTACATACATGAAAGTTTGAGTATTTTCATTGATATGAATCGGTTTATATACAAATACAAGAGGATCAAACCCTAACTATAACTCCTATAATTATGCTACTAAGCTAGGTAAGAATTGATCATTACTCATAATACAAGGCTAAGCTAGGAAGGTAAATATATCACAAATCAATTACAATCAATCACAATATGAACATATAATTTTATACTAATCATTTCCCTAATACGCCCCCGCAAGATGGACGGCCGGAGGGTAAGTGCAATCTTGAACATCAATTGTAGAGAAACATCAAGAGAGAGGGAGGACATTCGGTTGTCGCAAAATCATAACGATACCATAAGAAGGAGATAGATATTTGTGGGTGTCGCAAGATCAACCCGAAAATAATTAGAGTAGGACGAAGGTGAGAGCAATTTATGAATTAAAGAAGGAGAAGAGGGTAGGGAAAGCAGTTTGACGAGAAGGAGAGGACAAATTAAATGAAGGATAGAATAATTTGGAAGAGGAGAAAGATCAGAAAGTTAGGCACGGTAAAAAGAGGTGGTGGATCAAATAAAATGAGAAAGTATGTAGATAATAAGGAGATGGTGCGGGAAAAGAAATTATTTGAGTAGGATTTTTTTTTTTTTTTTTTTTTGGGATGAGAAAATGAATTTGTGAGAAGGAAGATTCAAGAATAAGAAAACGAAATAAGGGACATGGAGTAAGATAAGAGGTAGAGCCAGAGTTTTATAGAGAAAGGGGAGTTGGGAAAATATTGGATATAATTAGCAGAGAGGAGAATATAATTGAGAAGATGGAAGCCAAATGATTAGCAAAGATTTAGATAACGTGGGACAAAAAAAAACAGAAGATGAAGATAAAGAAGATGAATTTGTAAGAAGGAGAGAACGATATTGCGAGTAGACGATTAGAAGGAAATTTTGTGACAAAAAATGCTTGAGAATAAGAGAAGAAAGAGAATTACAGGTAAGAAAGAGGAAAAATCACGTAGAGGGAGAAGAAGACAAGAAAATCAACGGTGATGAGATGAGAAAGAAATGTTCACAATAGAACAACACTTTAGGGTCGAAGTCACACGATCAACGACCAATTGAACCTTTCTAGAATTGAAGAACGCGGAAGACGAGAAGGTGGAAGATGATGAGCGCGTCGAAAGATCGACTGCTCTGATACCATGTAGAGAATGTAGAGGGGAGGAGGAGGAGAGAATTACATACATGAAAGCTTGAGTATTTTCATTGATATGAATCGGTTTATATACAAATACAAGAGGATCAAACCCTAACTATAACTCCTATAATTATGCTACTAACCTAGGTAAGAATTGACCATTACTCATAATACAAGGCTAAGCTAGAAAGGTAAATATATCACAAATCAATTACAATCAATCACAATATGAACATATAATTTTATACTAATCATTTCCCTAATATGCAATGCTTTCAATGTCTAGAAAACATATGATTTCAAATGGTTTAGATCGCAGTTTTCAATCGTATTCTACTGCTAGTGTAATTAGATGCAGCAGTCCATGGATAATGAGGTTTTCATGAGTAATAAACCTCGATTTTCAAGTATGTCTTAAATCTTGATCGACTCGAAACCTATTTATGGTGCAAGCTAATCTTATTTTCGGTATACCTTTTTATTAAGGTGCCTACTATTGGGTCTATGATAGACAATCCGAGTACATTAGGGTTAATGCCAAACCTAATTTGAGCGAGCGTAGCAACGGAACGAGAAGAAGGTGGTATTATACCAGTAATCTCCCTCGGTTAGTGGTAGAGCAGGATCGATCATTGACCAAAACTCTGAGTTGGATGTCTACGTACATTTCGCGCTACAAAAAAGAATTCCTAAAGTAGTTCGTTATTTCGCACGTAAAAAAAAGTTAATTTGAGCTCGAAACAACTTTAGGTCATGTCGAACTTTTCCAAAAAAAAAATCCCGTTATAATAAGTTTTTATT
This sequence comes from Spergularia marina, assembly GCA_963680865.1. NCBI lineage: Eukaryota > Viridiplantae > Streptophyta > Magnoliopsida > Caryophyllales > Caryophyllaceae > Spergularia > Spergularia marina. The sequence goes on along the minus strand of OY804558.1, from coordinate 13,537,928 downwards.
TTTTGAGGGTAATAACGTAATTGCAAGCAAAAAAAGTGGGAAATAATGTAATTAATTTTATTAAAGTCCAAATGCTTGAAAATACAGAGTTTTGCAGTCAAAATTTTGGAAGACAAATTGAGTTTAAAGGCCGAAGAACACAGGTTTCTCTCTCCAGAGTTTGGAAGACGATACAGAGTCTTATAGCGCAGCCGCGCCCCAGGTTTCTCTCTCTCTCTTCTCGTCCTTTTTCATTTCGTAGAAATTTATTTACATGCTTTGTTCAGTCTTGGTGTATTTATTTTGTGGTGGTGTGTTCAGGAAGCTATTAGTGGTGGTAAGGATGGGAGAAAGGGAAGAAGGATATGTGCCTGGTCCTGATTTCGTGGAAGATACACAGGAGCCTCTTGTTGATATTCAGATGAATGATAATACTGAACTTTGGCTGGTTCAATTGCCTGATGACACTGTATTTTCTCCTCTCCTTTTTTTGGGGTTTCAATTTTTTTAATGTTCATGTTGTTGTTGTTGTTCTTGTTGTTGTTTGTGTTGTACCATTGATTTACTTGTATCAGAAGCTTTTTACGCGTAATTAGGGTAAAACCCAGTTGAGGGTTTAAGGTTTTAGCTTGATGATTTTGCCCGAAATGCAGTTGAGTAAGCTGAGGTTTTAAGGTTTTGAATTGAGGTTGTGCCGTTGATTTCTTGTATTAGAAGCTTTTTTCGCGTAATTAGGTAAAAACCCAGTTGAGGGTTTAAGGTTTTAGCTTGATGATTTTGCCCGAAACGCAGTTGAGTAAGCTGAGGTTTTAAGGTTTTGAATTGAGGTTGTGCCGTTGATTTCTTGTATTAGAAGCTTTTTTTGCGTAATTAGGTAAAAACCCAGTTGAGGGTTTAAGGTTTTAGCTTGATGATTTTGCCCGAAACGCAGTTGAGTAAGCTGAGGGTTTAAGGTTTTGAATTGAGGTTGTGCCGTTGATTTCTTGTATTAGAAGCTTTTTTCGCGTAATTAGGTAAAAACCCAGTTGAGGGTTTAAGGTTTTAGCTTGACAATGCCCGAAACGTAGTTGAGTAAGCTGGGGGTTTAAGGTTGTGTTGTATCATTGATTTACTTGTATTAGAAGCTTTTTTCGTGTAATTAGGCGAAAACTGGATGAGGGTTTAAGATTTTAGCTTGACGATTTGCCCGAAACGTAGTTGAGTAAGCTGAGGGTTTAAGGTTTTGAATTGAGGTTTTGCTATTGATTTCTTGTGTTAGAATGTTTTTTTGTGCAATTAGGTGCAACCCCAGATGAGGTTTTAAGATTTTAGTTTGAGGTTTCTAGCTAAAAGGCAGCTCGGTGCACATTCGTGTCCCCACAACAAAGCGAGGGTCCAGGGAAGGATCCGACCATAAGGGTGTATAGGGGGACACATTGCCAAATTGTGATCAGTGGCTACACGTGTACGGGTATATTTCTAGGAAACTGTTGGTTTTGCTACACATGTAGATATGTTCCTGTGTATGACAATACTTCTTCCTATCATACAGAATTCAGGCAAAGTTGAAGTCATATACAGTGATGTAAGACCTGTGTTGGCTGCTTTGGACTCTTCAAAGTTCAGTTTGACCACTTCCTGTATTTTCTGGACATTAGCTAGTGCAGCTTGAGAATTTATCTGTTGAATTTTCTAGTCACCTTATTGTGTGAACTCTTAAGTCTGGCATTTTTTGCACATGAGCACTTCTACTTGTGCATTACCACTTTTTTTTTATTTGACATGTCAACTAAGTAGATTTGTTTCTCATTGAGTTCCTTTTTCTATTTGATTTCCAAATTCCATGGACTGTTCTTGTTTGCATAAATGGAAGAAGCTGATTACTGATATAATGGGAACGAACTGTGCAGTAAAATAGTATATTTCTTCATAAAACTAACTTCTTTGAAATTGAAACCCTGAAATTGAATGGATAGCTTGCAACTCAATAGCAGCAGCACTGCATTTTAAGCTACTGAGTGAGTGAAAGTGGAAATAAGGTAGAGAGTTCAGCATAAGAACAATCACATAAGACAGTGACGTGAAAAATGCTAAAGAGCTATAAGGTGATATAGGTAAAAAGTGGGGGGGGGGGTGGCAAGGAAGCGAAAGGAAATGAAAAAGAGAAAAGAGGGCAAAGGAGAGAAACCCCTATGATTATCCTGTGCATTTGGTTGCATAAAAAATCAAACCAGACCCCAACCCCTCCAGACTACACGGTCTCATCTCACAAAATGGAAATCTTATCAATATAAATGTAAAGGAAAAGATATTTTGAGGGGTAGGGAAGAGGGAAGAAAACATGGATTAAGGGTCACTGAAAGCTACAAGGTTTAATGGAGATTCTAGAAAATATGGTGTTGGAGAGAGTGGAGTGGAGGGAAAGAATTCATGTCAATGAAGGGATGGATCTCAAGCTATTTTCTTTTGGTAGTTTTCAAGCTATTTTCGTTCACTTGAAATCTGAATCACTTTTTTCCGTACCTTTCCAAATGTTTTGCATCACATTTCGCTTTTTGTACACTTGTTTCTTGTAATTCTATAGTTTCTTGTAAGATTTTAGCTTGAGGATTTGCCTGAAACGTAGTTGAGTAAGCTGAGGGTTTGAGATTTTGAATTGAGGTTGTGACATTGTCTACTTGTATTAGAAGCTTTTTTCGCGCAATTAGGCGAAAAGCCGGATGAGGATTTAAGATTTTAGCTTGGCGATTTGCCCGAAACGTGGTTGAGTAAGATGAGGGTTTAAGGTTTTGAATTGAGGTTGTGCCATTGATTTCTTGTGTTAGAAAGGTTTTTTGTGTAATTAGGCGAAAAATCCAGTTGAGGGTTTAAGATTTTAAATTAAGGTTTCTAGCTAAAAGGCAGCCCGGTCCACATTGGTGTCCCCGCAAGGCGAGGGTCTAGGGAAGGGTCCCACCATAAGGGTGTATAGAGGGCAAGCTTTCCCTTGTAATTTTTTGACAAGAGTCTGTTCCGAGGACTTGAACCCGTTGCTGAAAACGCAGTTGAGGAAGCTGAGGGTTTAAGATTTTGGATTGAGGTTGTGACATTGAATTGTTTGTATTAGAAACGTTTTTGACGTAGTTAGGCAAAAACCAGTTGAGTAAGCCGAGGGTATGGCACCGTGTTAATAAAATGTTACGCATTAGCCTTCATTGGTTATGCAAATGCTCTTATCTTATGTAGATTCTTTAGTAAACATGGGTAAGGCTGTTTAAGGTTCCATAAAGCCGGGAATTTTTTGAGGCACTGGATTATTGGTTGGAGAGTCTCTAGCAAGTTGACCGTGACCTTCTCTATTAAGTGAAGTGTGTTATAATGTTTTTATAAGTTCAGTTTCTATAACTTGCTGCTAAAGTACAGACTGTACAGTGTAAAATCTACGATGGTTACAATCATAAGTGGCAAATAACCAAACCTGGTTTGGAAACTAATTAGTTTTATTGTTTTACAAGTTTATATGAGCAGTGGAGCCCAATTTCTCAATGCTGGAGCTTTCTCATGAAAAGCACATTTTGTTTGATTTGATTATGTCACCTATGTAAAAGCCTATTTCAAAAAGATAGTTCAATTCCTCCAGTATAAACAGTACAGCAAGTGCTAAGGCCCAAGGCATGAAGAGCTCGATGTTTGGTTATGTATTTCTGATGGGAATCTTGGTTATATTATTTCCAAGAAATGGCAAGACTGTTGGCTCTCTACTTTGGTGAAAGGAGTGGGCAATTAATTTTCGTGCTAGTTGATTGATTACTGCTGCCACAAGATAAATAGCACCAAACCTTCATATGTTTCCAGTATGTTGTAATTGGTTTTTTAGCCATTGAATGATCTGTTTTGTGTTTAGATGTTAGTGAGGTAATCAAATTTCAGTGAACTTAAATGTCATTAGACTTTCTCTTTTGTGTCTACAATTCGACATTGGTATAGCAGTTCGCAGTTGGTGTGTAGGTGGTATGAGCTTTTGCTCTTAGTCTCTACTTTCTCTGACAATGGGGTACTTGACCTTGTAGTTTCCTGATCTCGATGGCTTCAAGATGACATTGGATCTTGATGAAGATGGAGAAATAGGCAGTGTAAAGGGACCAGATGGTATATTTCACTTTATCCATATTTCTGCTTCTCCCTTTAAAGTCACCCCTGCTTTTTGAAGAATTGGAAAAGGAATTGTTTCTTCTACGCTCTCTACAGAGTTTCTGTTGGATTGATTAATAATTGCCTTTATCATACTTATTGTTGCAGGCATTGTTTACAGTCTGGTCAACTTTCCTGCTAATGTAGCTGAGACGACTGTCTTTCAACCGACCCCATCTGGGACGAAAGTTGGTATGTCCTTGAGGATGTTAGTTGCTATGTTCTGTGTTTTGACAATTTGAAACAATTAGTACTACTTCTAATCATCTTAGTATCACTCAGATTTTACTTGTTTGACGTTTCAGTTTGTTTTGGAATGTTGAGATAGTGCTAACTGAATTAACGTTTCTAAATAGTCAATGGAAGGTGACTAGACCACTTGACCTTTATTACGGAGTATCTTGGTGAGAAGTGGGTATTAAGTATCCCTTCTATGAGTTTTTTTTTTTAATATTTCATCCGTTCTTTGAGCTAGGGGGGTGCCTTCTATACTTATTTGAATGATTTAATGCTGTTGTTAGTGTTTGCCGTCTTGTTTGACATGAAGCTGCTTCCTTGTGAATATGTAGAATTGGTTGTCAAAATATCATGTAAATGTATTGCTGGGTGCACAGAAGGCAGGATCGCCAGCATGTATAGGAAGGAACAGTCATTCAGAATTTTATGCCTTGATTCCATGATTTCATCATCGCCTCCGCGGTTACCAATCCTCGTAGTCAGTGAACTTCAAAGTTCAAATTTGCCAACTAGGAAACCCCAGTCTGACTCGTATCATGGTGCCGTAGACACTTCTGCATTCTTTGAGGATGATCCTTGAGTCCCCATGAACCCTTGTTGCCTTGTGTTGGAAGTTGTAACTGTTATCTTGCTCAGTTTGCACTTAATACTTGCTTCATAAGACCCTCCTTGACTAAATCGTTTCTGTTGCAGTTGGAAAGATCTCTCGGCATGTTTCCCTTGTTCATTATCCAGAGCCAGGTGAGTCTGGAGCAGTGGCAGCTGCTCCCAGGAATCGGAGGCCTACGCGTACGAGTGATAAGACTACATTGATAAAGACTCAATTTTCATCTCCTTCGCAAATTACTGGTACACCAAGAAGTCATAAAGGAGTACCACGTGAGCGTTCCAAGCAGAGATCACGTGGAGAGTTTGGGCGAAGTGGCAGTGGTGTTACTTCAGTTTCAGGGTCCTCAGAGCAATCTCATAAAAAGAAATCAAAGACACAAGCATAGTGAAGTTAGGTGGTACTGTTTATATTGAAGGAGTAGGGGCTTTTTGTAGCAAACCATTTGGCACCTCTATTCTCCTTGTCGTATGCTATCGAAAGTTTTTTCTTTGATCGAAATCTGTTAGTTGTCTCTGCTGTTTTCTGATTCTAGCCTGTGAGAGAAACTAACATATAATTTTTGTGCGCCGAGGCATGTTGAAATGTTGGCTTAAATGGTGCACAACCTCTCATTTCATAATTTCGGTTGATTCATCATCTTCTGCTAAGGATTCTACGAGCGGTGGAATGTAAACACCATTGTCTAGATTCATACCGCTTGTAGAATCCTTGTGGTTGGAAGGATGGGAAGGTAGCTAGCGGACATGAAGGCCGTCTTTCGACAGAGGACGATTGGGTGGAAGCGTTTCTCCCACGAGCACCTGCAGAGGATTCCTTATAGAAGGCCCTATGTATGGTATGGGTTTTGTGTGACAGCCAGATAAACCCAATACAAGCATATACACTGCCTATCCTTTGTCATACTTGGCCTTTAACTCCAGGGCTGTTGCATGAACAACTATTTCCAGCCCGTAGCCTCCACTCCCAATCGGTTAATCATTCTTTGTGAGGTTTTCAAGGGGACGAATGGTGGAAGCGCTTCTCCCATGATCACCTGCTCGCAGGCTGCAGAGCATTCCTTATAGAAGGCTTCATGTATGGGTTTAAATGACAGCAAGCTAAATAATGTCGACAACCAAAGAAAAACGTATCTTCTCTAGTACGCTGAAAGATGAGTAAATCGTATATTCGTATCCTATCCTGAATTCTTCTCTTTTGCATTCAAACGATGCTTTTGAAAGCATGTACATTTTATTTAGGCTATTGTTTGCTTTAGTGTTGGCATGTTTACGCCAAAGATTATGCGTTAGACTTGGCAAAAATCGGAATGGAGTGTCATCTATTCATGACGTGATATTTGGTGACATGTTTTGAGTATTCACGCATTGCTAAATTTTGGCCTATTGGTGATTTGCTATATGCGGAGTATATATCATGCATAATTATGTGTAATGTAAGGTTGCACCCAAAACATACTGAAACTAAAAAGATAGACCGGAAAAGGCAATAATCCGGGTACAATTTTCTCTCATCTTACCTACAAAAAGCAAATCTTTGGTGAGTATTCATTTAAAAGATGAAACGGTTATGCCGAAATTGAAAATAAAGGAATGATACAAAACCAAGGGTTAAGGCCTTAAGCCGTCTTTAATTTAGACATTTAGTCAATATAAGTTGCTAATTATCGTATAGAAAACGAACGTACATTGTCAATGGAATATAGTTCACCATGATAATAAATTGATGATACATACAAAACGGAGTAGGTTGTTTTCTTACCAGGTGTAATATACTTTAACAATCATTTTACTCCGACTATCATTAAGAGTTAAGATTAAACATTACGGAGTATACTAGTAGTAGTTAAGTTAAATCTAAAGCCTAAATTTCATTTGATTCATAAATTTCTTGTTGCTAAATATTTAAATTGGTGTTTCATTATATTTAGCGGGTCTTTTTTATTTAAGATGCGTATTTTGGAGTATTAATTTATGGATTTGGAAATTCGGAACATTTGATTTCGTAATTCAGTGGATATCCAGTTGTTGGTAGATACTGCATTACCCGTACGATATATATTAATAGCGTTGTTTTGCATAATAAGGCACAGGTGCCTCCATAGCATAGTGGTATTGCGTTCCCTTCGTAAGGGAAAGGTCGCGAGTTCGATCCTCGCTGGGGGCTGATTTTATTTTTCTTTTTTTGGTCTTTATTCGGGCCACTTCGGGTGCGGATCAATTTATTCGGCCCGGGTTCATACGGAATACGGGTCTAGTTGAAGAATCGAAACGAATTATGATATTTATTTTCGATTAATTGGCTAATTATAGATGGAAAACATTAAATCAAGTTGTTTAGGTACTCGTTTCATGTGAAGAATAGGAATATTATGTCAATATAATTTGGCAGAGGTGCCTCCATAGCATAGTGGTATTGCGTTCCCTTCGTAAGGGAAAGGTCGCGAGTTCGATCCTCGCTGGGGGCTGTTTTAATTCTTTTTGGGTTTTATATAGAACTGGCAAACGGGTTAATTCCGGTGCACGCCACTTCGGGTACGGATCAATTCGGGTCTAGTTGAACAATCGAGACGAATCATGATTAGATTTGTACTATTTATACTTATTTCCGATTGATCGACCAAATATGGATGAAAATATTAAAAACAAGTTGTTAGGTACTCGTTTTATGCGAAAAATAGGAACATTATGTCATATAATATACTCACTCTATATGATACAAGATTGATTTGCGCGAAATGTTCGTAATACTAAATCAAAGGTTAAACATATAATACGGGTGAAATTCGGGTTCAGGTCAAAATTTTCGGGTCGGGTTTCTGGTCACTTTTGCGAGGTCTAGTTTTATAGAATTCTTAAGAGAATTAATCATAGTATTTCATTGTTTGACCAACTAAAAATAAAATGTTTTTTTAACGTGCAAAAATAGTAAAATTTAGATTACGATAATTTACATAAAATAATCTCAAGTTTGCTTCGTTCCCAAAATAATTACGAGTTTCAACCTTATCAAACTAATTCCAAATTGATTCACAATAAAAAAGTGGGGCCATGAAAAAAAAATGACACATCATTTTAATTGTGGTCCTACTGTTATATTATGAAAATGACTATCATGTTTCTCCTCGTCCTGAGAGCATATTATATAAGCTAAGTATAACTAAATCAATCACTATGATTGACAATATAATGTCGATCACGATTGGTGTACAAATCTTGACCGCGAATTACATTTCCCAAATCCAAAGGTAAGAAATAATTTCCCCACCCTTAGCTTACCCTTGTTCGGTCCATTCCCTTCCTTGTCCATCTTAGCAACCACAACTCCACAAGTCCACACACCACCAGAAAGCGGGACACTGAACCCTTTTTCCATCCACCTAAGAAACCACACCCCTAAAAGAGTTCACCATTCCCCTTTAAACACCCACCCTTCTAAGGGCGTCTTTTTGTTCTTACCAGCGGTGCTCCCGGGGTAGGAGGTGGTTCGCCGGATCTCAAATGTCACGCGGTGGTCCAGATTGGGCTATTATGGTATGCCTAGAAAATGGACGCTTTTGTACCTGTGATTGAGTCCGTACTCTCAATCACAGTGATTGATTTAATTAACACTAGTATAAGCATTGCTCATTTTGTACCGTGCTTTCCTAATAAGCGTAATACTATCTTCTCTCCACCCCCAACCACCTATAACGATCCTTACTAGTTAGTACCACCCTATTCATCCCTAAAATTCAAGTATTTATCCGAAATTCACTTAAAAAGAGATCTAATAAAAATTTATTCATCCCCTATTTGATTCCCAATATCCCTAAATTGTAGTCGTTCATTTAACGTGCTTTATCGTAGACTCTGGTGATTTTGGCGGTCGAAAGCTTTTAGTTAGTGGAAAAGAGAGTAATTAAGGTGGGTATACCATGGCAAAAATCTTAGTGTATATAAGATGATTGTTCACAAAGGGTTTTCATAAGATAACTAGTATTTTGGCCCGTGCAAATGCACGGGAATTAAAATGTTTATATCAACCATGTAACATGTTATTACTTTGAATATATTGAAAAAAAAAACTTATTTTAAGGATCGTCTACCCTAATATTAAAAAACATAAACAGAAAATTTGTAGTGATTATAACATACTCCGTATATGATAATTGAAAGCAACAAACAAACATTTTTAAAACTAATACAAAAATTAAGAGTTGATCGACTCTACCGAAAAAATTAGTTGTCATGTTAAAATTTGGAAACCACGCATTGGAACCCTGCACATCCAAAGTCCCGTCCCCCTTTGACTTACTTGAATTGCCCGACCCTCCAACCTAACTATCCCAAACTCCACCGCCACAATTACCCACCGACTCTAGTACTTAACAATTCTTTTCACCATGACAACTATCTTATTCGCCCCTCTTCCTCTACACGCACCTCCAATAGAAAACAATCATTCCATCATCAACATTATTATTACCCTACTCCCACCCCTTTCCTAACTAAAACTATTACCAACCAACAATTGTTTTGGTTATACCCGTCGCTGTTGATCAAATGTTCAAGTTAACCGCTCAATCCCCTGCCACTCCTTTACCCGACCTCCCTCGCTAACTGATACCCCTATACCCATTAAATTTTCCAAGTGGCATTACCGCTAATTTTTTACTCAGCTTTCTACACGTGAATTCGTCTACCTAACGCACTCAACTCGTTTAATTGTTAAACTCTAATTTCTCTAACCTTATTTATATCTAGACTTTAAATCCGTGAGCATATTATATTAATTTCATAACTGAAATGAGTGGACTGATTTTGGTTGTCAATAAAAACATGTCAAATTGATACATCACGCTAATATACAAATTACATTATGAAATCAAATGAGTCTCTTATTCTACATAACTCTACTTATGAATGTAAAGAAAATAAAGTTTTAATTCTATTATAATATATTTGTGGTTTTTCGTATAAAATTTCCTATGTCATGTTAACATTATCGATTTGGTGTTACCTTCACTGTGATGTGATGTTACCTATGCCGCGCGGTGAACCAATGAGATTATGTGGTGTTAGGGTTACACCAAATATCTTCTGTTTTTGAGCTTGTTGGTTACGTGTAAAGTTAACATTTAATATTAAATTGTCTTTTGTACTAAACACTTCTTTTAAGGCATTTGAATAAAAAAAAAAAACTTTACAGTGAATCATGTCTTAAAATTGATATCATTGCAGTGTTGTAGTCTCTAATCACTACCAACTGAATCTAGGTCCGCACTTATCAGTTTTTGTGAAGATGACCCACTCTAAGCCAACTTATCCACCCGACCCCCTAAACCGATCGATTCTTATACCCCACCTGCATAACCCTTGTCCTCTTCTATAACCAACCTCATTTAAGGTCTTTTTGACTCCCTTACACGACCTGAATACCCAACATTACCCTACACGATACCCATCATCATTTCTAAACATCGACCCAATCTTGGTTAGAAAAAAAAGATAGCTACTAATATATTAAATCCTTAGAAATTGAGTAGTCGTATTATTGATATTTTGTTCTCATCCATGAGTATCGTGTTTTTCAGTTGATAAAAGATATTGAATAAATTGCGCTTAGAAAAATAGATTAACTCAAATAAATATTTTGATCAGTTTCACATTTTGAAGACGTAACTTAGGTGATATATAAGAAATGACCATATCTTTTACGTTAAAAAAAAGAGATATAATAAATGATTATCCATAATTAACATTTTGTACATATTTGTAAAGATCTTTGCCTCCCCCTTTATGATTTAAAAAGAAGAAAGTAGTATCAACTAAGTTGTTGTGGTACAATGGTAGACTTATATTTACAAATACCAAGAGGTCGTTGGTTCAAACCTTACTATTGTCTTTTTTGTATTCTGCTTGGTGCTAAATATTGACGGTCACGCTTTGATGACATGGCAAGCTTATGTGGCAACATTGCTTGTGAGCTCGCCATGTGGAAATCCGCATCGACACGTGACGATAAGGTATAGAATCGCGACATGTGTCAATGGGGACGTCTTTAGTAAAATATATAGAAGATTGTTTGCAAAGTGGACATTTTGTAAGTTGCTTTTTGCCAATTTTTCATTCTTCTATCAAAATTGTATTGATAGTTCGGGTGTTGAAATGGGCTGGACTGAAATGGGCTTCCCATGGGCACCTATTATCTATTCACAATATTTGGAAGTAAATCATTACATATGTTAAGTATCACATAAATATAGTAAAAAATAAAACTAAGGCATAAATCATGCACAATGTATCAAAATAAAGCTTCCATATGTTACATTTAAGGAAATTATAGATCAATTACCCTTTTTATAATTGATTTGTAATCTTGATTATTTTTTTATGATCTCTTCCTAATATGGCGATGTTAGAGCTAGGTTTCTTGGTGACTGGGATGCCGACAGTATGTACAAAAAAATATATAGCCCAAGGGCTCACATTGAAATCGTAAATTAAGAATGGGCATTTCCTGAAATAGTTGAAAGTATGGGGGTACATACTAATTTTTTGTTTTAAATAGATCAGTTTAAAAAAAAAATACAATCATCATAATATGATACTATATGGTAGACTTGTTGACCAAACCTAAAATTCATATTATATCGGAACGAAAATATATTTTCAAAATTCGTTCATTTTGCAAGAGTAGGCTTTAATAGTTTAAAAGAAAAAAAATGAAAAAAAAATTAGGTTTGGAGTACACTTATAATGGTATACAAGTACGTGTGGAAATAATGGACTACGATAGAACTGTAAGTTTGATAATAGATTATTTTTAGATGATTGAAAATTGGAATAATGATGGAAGAATCAACCAAAGTTGCGATTGTTGTTAGAATTTTGCCAAGAAAGAGCACCGGCAATAAAATTTGAATCAGATTTTATTGCTCCTCTTACCTTTTGCATTTAGGGTTTCATTACTTTGATCAACGTCAAACTTTAAGTCGTCATACCATAACCGACTCATACATGGCACTTACACTTACACTTTAAATCAATTCCATCTCAATTCAAGTCAATTCCATAACCAATCCTTTGCATAATCCTTCCTGTGCAGTTTTTGAAAGCACAACATCATATACTTTCTCGTTATAGTCTCATCAATTTATTTTTTCGCGCCTTTTTATTTATTGCCTTCCCTCGACGTTCGACATGATCTTACAAACTTACGAATTCCCACAAATTGACATCTCCTCCTCTTACCCTTTTCATCTAGGGTTTCCTTACTTTGATCAACATAAGACTTTAAATCGTCTTACTATAACCGACTCATACATGACAGTTACACTACAATTCAATTCCAGCTGGATTCAAGTCCATTTCATAACTAATCCTTTGCATTATTCTTCCTCTGCAAGTTTAAAAACCTAAGCTAGTTACTTTTTCTCGTTCCTTCAAATTCTTATCCTATTTTTGCGCCTTTTTATTACCGCCTTCCCTTAGATATATACTTTCTCATTCCTCTCATTTTCGTTCCGCCTTTTTATTTATTACCTTCCTTCAAAGTTCGACATGATCATAAAAATTTACAAATTCCCACAAACCGACACTTGCTCCTCTTACCTTAATCATCTAGGGTTTCATTGCTTTGATTAACATAAAATTTAAATCGTCATACCAACCGACTCATACATGACATCTACACTACAAATCAATTCTACCTCGATTCAAGTCAATTCCAAAACTAATCCTTTGCAAGTTTAGAAACCCAACCCTAGTTATTACTTTCTCATTCTCATCAATTTCTTTTCCTTCTTTCGCGCTTTTTTATTTACCGTCTTCCCTCAAATTTCGATATGATCATAAAAACTTATAAATCCCCCTAAACCGACATTTCCTCCACTCATCCTTTACATCTAGGGTTTCATTACTCCGATCAACATAAAGACTTTAAATCGCCATACCATAAACGACTCAGGTTTGACAGTTACACTACAAATCACTTGCACAGCTCGATTCAAGTCAATTCCGTAACTAATTAATCCTCTGCATAATCCTTCATCTGCAACTGCATTTTTAAAACCCAAGCTCGAGGCACTTCCAAATTCTCATCATTTTTTTCTTGCGCGCGTTATTTATTTTACCGCCTTAACTCAAACCTCGAGACACGATACTACAAACATACAAATCCCAATAAAAACCCAACACCACCTAATCTTTTTACCCATTGGGTGAAGTAAGAAATCTACTCATCAACAACAAACAATAACAAAAAAGAGTGAAGAAGAAGGGTTGTGAAGAAAGAGAGGAGAAAATAGAGGGATGCAAGTTGCAAAGATGACACAAGAAGAGCAAGTTTGACGCTACTATATATACAACACTAACATTGCCCCTCTTTCCATTGTGATTTGTGAAAGAAAGAAAGAAAGCGAACTTGTTCATTCAAGCCTTCTTCTTCGTCCTCTTCCCTCTCTCCTCTCTCCTCTTCTATGTTCAATCTACTCCACCCTCTCTCACACACACACACACACATAAATTCAATTCAATTTAATAATAAGAAATAATCATACAACAATCTACTAATTTTCATTTCATTGTTTTTTCGGACTATATAGTATAAATATATAAATATATACATCATCAATCATATCGTTGTTGTGTGTGTGTATATATATATAATAAAAATTCATTCATACACTCGTACACAGGAAAATTTAAAGGAGGCTTTTTTTGTGGGTTTTCTCCTGTAACTTGTTCTATAGCCTTCCTCTCTTGTGCGCTGCTGCGCTTTTGATCTGGTTAGTCTTCCACATTCTTGTTAATTCCCCCAATTCTTTTTTGTTTTTTCGAGTTTGTTTTAATTTTAGTACTAGTTGGTTGTGTAGAAATTCAATTGGATATCAGAATTAATGACCCAATTCACTTAATTTTTCTGGGTTTTTTTTTTGGGGGTATGTAGATCGCTGAGATTTTACTGGAGTAGAAGTTGATTGTATGATGTGGGTTCTGATATCACTGTTTTATGTATCTTGATGGGTTAATTTTTATTTTTGGTTATATCCCCTTGATTTTTATGATGATATATGATTATATGATGTGTGAATTTATCGCATTTGGATGTCATTGTTGATTTTTATGATGGTTTTGTTGTAATTGTGCTCGAATTATTTGATTTTCGTCCGTTTTCGGTTGCGGGTTTGTATAGCATTAGGGTTGTGTGCATGTGGTGATGGTGTTGGGTTGCTCAGTAGGCCGAAGCTTTGTCTAGTGAGTGTTTAGGCCGGTTGTTGCCGAGGGTTGTCGGTTTTGGTTATGTTTGGATTGGAAATAGGGCGGGGTCTTGATGATTGTATAGTCTAATAGATCTGTTTTAGGGTTTTGGGTGTCGGACACTTCCTGCTAGTTCCTGTTGGGGAAGCGTCGAGTATGTTGTAGTAATTTGTGGTAGTATACGTGGTCAGGTAGTTATTTGGTTCGGTCTTATGGGAACTTGGTGAAGACTGGTGGGTGGTTGTTGACATTATAATTATAGGCCGAGTTGTGGAAGTGACGCATTGAGAGTTCTTTTTATCACCAATTCTGGAAATTCTTTCGAGGAAGGGTGTCGTAAGGATGTGGTACGGGGCCGGATAGAAGGTCATGTTCAGGTTGTTCTACTGATATTGTTGCCCTTTCTTCAGCCCCGGCCCTGGGGTATGGCAAGCCCGGAGCCCCAACCTAGTAACACCCTGTGATTAGGTTACAGAAGTAAAAAAAGAAATATCCATAATATTCATAATATGCAAATTGCAATACGTGTCTCTCTGCTTCTATATTTTAAATCTCAACTATATATATGCTTCCAAATTACAAATCCTACTATTAGAGGAAGACGGATGGGGAATGTTGATACATCGTCAAAATCATTTTATTTTGTTTTCCTAATCTCCCCTAGTTTCTAGCCTTACAATTTAGCGCGTCCAACTTAAGGTATGGAAATTTTGTTTAGCGAGTTTCTCCTTTTCCAGATTTGTTGCTTATTTTATTGTTATTTGCTGTAATAACTAAACATGATGAAAGAAATTCATTCGAAGTAATTTTGATCTACTCCTTGATGATAATTTGTAAATTATGAAATTATGTTAAAAGTTTGATGAGAGTGATTTGAATAGAGAGAGATTGGTTCATGAAGTTAGTAATTATTGGACAGTTTGGGTGTTGATTGTGGTGGTCAGGATGAGTAGAGAATTTTAGTTTTATTTCAATTTTTGCTCACATTGGTATGTTTTTTTACACACTCCCTTAAATGTTTATCGTCTATTCTCCGAACTTGAATGTTCATCACATTAATTCCTATGTTTACTGTTTTGTCTTTTACCTATTAACTTGTGGTACTGTGCTTTCCGCTGTTCTAACTGGAAAAGCCTGAATATCTGACTTAGGGTGTGGACACTGCAGGTTTATGCCTATATGTAGGAAATGGGATCCCGTGGGAGGCCATTCTTTGATCTCAATGAAACCCCCGTGGAGGATGATGAAGATGTCGATGGTTCATCTGATGCCCTGCCCCAGAAAGTTCTCCCTGCTCTAAATTCACATCCTCCCGATTTGTTTGTGGCATCAGTTGGTCAGCCTAGCATCGTAAATAACAACGCTTTTTCGCATGCTACTTCTGTTTCCGGTTTTCAACCTTTTGTTAGGTCAAGGATTTCTTCCAGCTTAGATAGAACTGCTGATCAGGCAACTGTGAAAGACCAGAATCCTGATACTGCCTTGTTGCGTAAAGTAGAGGACAATAGTGATAGGAAAGAGGTCGGATTGATAGGATCAAGCGCTGCAAATATGCGGGCAATAGATAAGGAAGAAGGGGAGTGGTCTGATGGTGAATGTCCAGACACCCATTTGAACCACAAGGCTCATGATAAGTTGTCCGCAAGCGGCAACAAACTTTTGAAGGAACATGGAGCGGTTGGTGTAGGAGCTGATCATTCTTCTGATGGACGGTCTCTTAAAGATTTAAACCCCAGTGATTCTAAGAAAAATAGACATGGATCTTCTATCGGATCTGGTACTATTCGGACTGACTCTATTGGTGAAAGCAATCAAAACTTCAATGGTACTGCTGGTGGTACTCTTTCTACGGTTGTCCATGGAGATTCAGAGTCAGTTGCTAAACAAAAGGAAGTCAAAGGTTCTGAAGCTAGCTTTGCATCGAAAAGCTTAAACAATCCTGGGAAGCACAAGCTTGATGAGCAAAAAGAGGCAATGTTAGGTAAGAAACGGCTGCGGAAAACAGTGTTTATAAATATAGAAGATGCTAAGCAAGCTGCTACAGCAAAGTCTTCAACTCCAAGGAAGCAGGGCGTTCTTGCCTCTAGTACCAATCGCACCGTTAAAGGAAACCGTAATTTACGAATCTCTTCTGAGCGTAATGGAGAGAAGCAAAATGATTCTGCGATCAAGGATCAGAATCAGGTTGATTTATCATGCAATGAAGAACGTAGTTCCATGGAATGTGTTGACCGTAAATCTGAATGCAACAGTGATATGAATGCAGGTCTTCTAGGTCGGCCTAGAAGATTAAATAGTTCTACTGATCTCTCAGCGGAGGGAAATGTCAGGTCTAATTCGTGGAAGCAGCCTAGTGATCCTAGGCAGTTCAAGGACCCATCATTATCGTTAAGGAAGCCAAGTTCGAGTAGTCATGGCTCGGCTGATGTAAAACCAGTAAACAAGAAAAATCCTCCTAAGAGGCAAGCTGTGGCCAGTAGTCAATATCAAGATTCATCAATAGAGCGTCTCTTGCGTGAGGTTACCAGTGAAAAGTTCTGGCATAATCCAGGTAGACTTCACTCTTTTTATGATGAGGCTGCAAATGTCTGTTCTCTGCTTTTGATGTTGTGGCCTAGCTGTTTTTTTTTTTTTTTTTTCCTTCTGTGAAGTGTCATGATACATGTCCATATCTCGAATACACAACAGTAACAACATGGTTACATAAGGTAATCTTAATAATTTGACCAGAAAATGGCTTGTTGTTAATCATTGATGTTATTATCTTGGATTTAGTGACTGATGAGGCGTGCAGCGTGCTTACTTGATGCTGCAAGTCTGACAAACTAGTGGAGTAATGAATATATCTGCCTCTTTTGAGTAAAAATGTGCTACCTCTAAGTTTTGTTAATTGAAACTCTTTTATACTTTTCAACTCTGGACCATTCATTGGTTAAATCGTTCAACACACTCATGTTGCTGTATCTTGGTTGTGTCGTAGTTTTTTAACAACTAAAAGGATATCAATTTTGGTATTCAATAATTCTAGAGCTTTGACTATGAAAATATGGTGATTCTAATGTGAGGGATACTTTAAGTTGTGTTTGGTAACCATTGAATTTCATTGAAGCTGAAAGTAATCCATATCGAATATAGATTATATGCATTTGTAATTTCAAAGATGAATCTATTGATGTGGGCATGTGGCAAAGCTACAAAGAGGATCTTTTTAGTTGAAAGTTGGAATATTTTGTGACTGTTTCTTTCCTATTTTTTATAGAGGAATCGGAGCTTCAGTGTGTCCCTGGTCGGTTTGAATCTGTGGAAGAGTACATTAGAGTCTTTGAGCCCCTGCTATTTGAAGAATGTCGAGCACAACTCTACAGCACATGGGAGGAGTTAACAGAAACATCTGCTAGAGATGCAAATGCTATGGTCCGCATTAAATCTGTTGAGAGACGCGAAAGAGGTAAATGTGCTTTCTGAGCTACTGCTATTCACCTTTCTAGAGTAGTCTACGTTTTAAACTTTGAAGTTGCTATTTTGATGGGAAATCGTTTGAGTTGTTAGCTGTCGGTTAATTTGAAATGCGCTAGGCGCCATGAGGCACAACTGGCACCGTCTTAGAAGCTTGAGGCGCAGAAGTGTGCATGAGGCGCATGATTGTGTGATTTCCAATTTCTTTCTCTTATATCCTTACTTCTGCCCTTCCGTTTGCCCCTTAATCCCTAGTTTATACTTCTTTACCCATTGACCCTCTCTAAACAAAAAAAAAAATGGGTAAGTATTTGCAAAATATGGTTTTGGAAAACATAGATGTTTGTTTGGTTATTTAGCGCGTCTCATGTGCGTGAGACGTGCACCTTCACCTCATCGCAATGACCCCCCATCGCCTCCGCCTCATCGCCATGGCCCCCATCACCTCGCGCCTCCTTGAACTAAGCAAAGCGAGAAACCAAACTGGGTGAATCTTGCTGTTGACTCAGCTGATTTGGACAAGAAAATGAAAGTTATAGGAGTTGTCACTGTTGCCGTGGTTTCTAGAATGGCTGAAAAGGGCATTTTCTTTTGCTTGCCTTTTTAACTTTCTGTATGTTTTCCTAGCCTCTTAGTGTCTGTTTCTGATGTATGATGCATTCTCTCTTCTGTTTTTATTCACAAGTAACTGTTGAGATTCGTTTTTTTTTTGGGTTGGTGTTAAACCTTCCATCTTGCCTGACTCTGATGTTCACTTTGGGAGCTAGGATGGTATGATGTGACTGTTCTTCCTGCAAATGAGATGAAGTTGAGTTTTAAGGAGGGTGATGTTGCAGTTCTTTCTACTCCAAGGCCAAGTTCAGGTCGGTGAGAAGATTCTTTTTTATTGCTTTTTAAGGCTTCTTTAGCAAATGCATTGCTAAAATTCTATTCTGTATGTGGCAGTTCGATATAGAAGAAGCAGCAACTCATCTGCTGAAGAATCTGAGGAGCCTGAAGGAAGTTCACGTGTTGTAGGAACTGTCCGAAGGCACATACCTATTGACGTGCGGGATCCTGCTGGTGCGACACTTCATTTTTTTGTGGGGGACTCTTATGATCCAAATAATAGGTGGGTTCAAGATTTCTTTGCACTTGTACACCTCATCTTCTGTAAGTTTTTACACAATGCCATCTGTCATTTCAGAATACTAATCTCATTTGTTCTCTTTCCCCCCAACAGTGCAGCGGATAATCATGTCTTGAAAAAGCTTCAGGTCAAAAGTATTTGGTTCTTAACCGTGCTGGGGTCGTTGGCGACAACACAGCGCGAGTATGTTGCATTGCATGCTTTCCGTCGACTAAACGTGCAGGTGGAATCTTGCTCCAGTTGCTGTTCTTGTTTTTGTTGTTTTTCTTATATCATTGTAGACTAAGAGTTGAAGTTTTCACTTGCAGATGCAAAATGCAATCCTCAAACCGAGCCCTGAGCACTTCCCCAAATATCAGGAGCAGACTCCAGCTATTCCTGAATGCTTTACTCCGAATTTTATCGATCATATTCATAGGACATTCAATGGTCCCCAGCTATCAGCTATTCAATGGGCTGCCATGCACACAGCTGCTGGTACTAGTAATGGGCTAACCAGGAGGCAAGACCCATGGCCGTTTACTCTAGTTCAAGGTCCTCCTGGAACCGGAAAGACACATACAGTATGGGGAATGTTAAACGTAATCCATTTGGTTCAATATCAGCATTACTATACAGCATTGCTCAAAAAACTGGCACCTGAAAGCTATAAGCAAAATAGTGAAAGAAATAATGAGACTGCATCTTCGGGATCTATTGATGAAGTTCTTCGCAGTATGGATGAGAACCTTTTCCGCACCCTGCCAAAGCTTTGCCCTAAACCTAGAATGCTTGTGTGTGCTCCATCTAATGCTGCTACAGATGAGCTGCTCGCACGTGTCCTCGATCGTGGATTTATTGATGGTGAGATGAAGGTTTATAGGCCAGATGTAGCCCGTGTTGGTGTTGATTCACAATCGCGAGCAGCACAAGCTGTCTCTGTTGAACGTAGAACCGAACAGCTTTTGATAAAAACTCGCGATGAAATTTTCGGTTGGTTGCAGCAGCTGAAAGGTCGTGAAAGTCATTTATCTCATCAAATGGCTTCTCTCCAGAGACAACTTAATGCAGCAGCAGCCGCTGGACGTTCCCAAGGTTCTGTTGGAGTTGATCCTGATGTTCTTATGGCTCGGGACCAGAACCGGGATGCTTGGTTGCAAAATCTTGCTGCGGTAGTTGAGGAAAGAGATAAAGTTCTAGTTGAAATGTCTCGTCTTCTCATTTTAGAAGGAAAATTTCGTCCTGGCAGCGGTTTCAATTTGGAGGAAGCTCGTGCTAGTCTAGAGACAAGTTTTGCTAATGAGGCTGAGATAGTGTTTACAACTCTCTCAAGCAGTGGTCGTAAATTGTTTTCGCGTCTTACTCATGGTTTTGATATGGTGGTGATTGATGAAGCAGCCCAAGCTAGTGAAGTAGGAATTCTCCCTCCTCTTTCTCTTGGTGCAGCCCGTTGTGTTCTTGTTGGTGACCCTCAGCAGCTTCCAGCTACTGTCATTAGCAAGGCAGCTGGAACTTTGTTATACAGTAGAAGTCTTTTTGAAAGGTTCCAGCAAGCTACCTGTCCAACAATGTTGTTGTCTGTCCAGTACAGAATGCATCCCCAGATCCGGGACTTCCCCTCAAGGTACTTTTATCAGGGACGCCTGATAGACAGTGAAAGTGTTATTGCCCTACCTGATGAGAAATATCACCAGGATCCTTTACTAAGGCCTTATATCTTTTACGATATTACTCATGGTCGGGAGTCACATAGAGGTGGCTCTGTTTCTTTCCAGAATGTACATGAAGCACAAATTTGCCTTCGCATATATGAGCATCTTCAGAAAACGGTGAAATCTCTGGGATTGGGCAAAGTCACTGTAGGCATTATAACACCTTATAAGCTGCAGCTAAAATGTCTTCAGCGTGAGTTTGAGGATGTCCTTAACTCTGAAGAAGGAAGAGATCTCTACATTAATACCGTGGATGCTTTTCAAGGCCAGGAGCGTGATGTCATCATCATGTCATGTGTTCGTGCATCAGGTCATGGGGTGGGCTTTGTTGCTGATATCCGTAGAATGAATGTTGCACTCACTCGAGCACGAAGGGCTCTTTGGGTATGTCAAATATTTTCAAGCTAGTATGGTTAAATTGACTAGTGAATATTAGGAAAAAATATCTGTTTTTATCTTAGTACTCTGTTTTTATCTTAGTACGGTCTAGAATCTTTTATGCTAGTATGGTACTCATAAGTGTCATAATATCTGCTATTTCTACAGGTGATGGGAAATGCCAATGCTTTGGTGCAGTCTGATGATTGGGCAGCTCTGGTTGCTGATGCAAAAGCTCGTAAATGTTATATGGACATGGATTCTCTCCCAAAAGAATTCCTTTTACCCAAAGCACATGATTCTGCTCCAAGTAAGTTCACACCTGGTGCAAGGGGTTTAAGACCTGGAGGTCCACGATCAAGGATATTTGATATGCCCACAGAGTCCAAACCTGGTGCAATCTTGGAAGAGGACAAGTCGAAAAACTTCTCTAGTCGTCAGGATTGAACCGGCTGCTTGCTAGATATATTGATGGAGACATCTTCAAGAGCATCTTCATCTTACCCGGAACCAGAAGGTGCTTCTTATAGTGGCACAGCTTTTACGCGCAAGCAATTAAAGAGATGTGAGATATCTGAATAGGGATTTCTGGCTACTACTCTGATTGCAACTTTTCTATGAGCACACTGTTTAGAAAAGTCACATTTCGGCTTGAAAGATGCCAATTCTTTGGTCAGGGTAAGAAAACTCTTGTCCATCACAAATGATACAGCTCGATGTATGGCCCAGGGCTTTTGCGGAAGGGGTCATCAGAGGACCTTCACGCTCATTGCCCTTACTTTCAAGTAGAAATGGTCAGTGTTTTGAATTGAAAGCGGGACAATAGGTGGTGTTTCAACTACATTCAAATCGACTTGTTTTCCATGAAGCAACTGTTTCGCAACCTTTTATGAGTTTCAGTGTCACTGGACAGTTGCTGAAGTCATTTCGAGCTTTGTGGAATTTGCTGTCCATATGGAGCCATTCCATCTGCTTCTATTTGGCAGAGTCTGCAGCAGCCTGCAGGTGTATTATGCTAGAAGGTATTGCCTTTCAAGGATTGGGTGCACCTTTTTGGAGTGTGCATTAGCACTTTGAGCGGATTATTTAGATCTAGCAGGATCTGTCAATGTAGTTGTTTTCGTCCATCCAAAGAAAAATTTAGTTTTTTTTTCATTTGCCTTTATTCTTCTTTTACCCAAATTATAGAAGGAAAGCAGTACATGAATGTTCAAGACATTTGCTAGCCAACAGGCATTAAAGGATGCTGCTGGAAATTTTGTACATACACAATTCAGCAATAGATTAAGAATTCTTTCTTTTGTGTGTGTGGTTTTCTCCTTTACATACCTTTCTTTTTGATGCCTTCAGCTGTTCAAATTTATGTTGCAGCTTTGATGTCTCTTGGAATGTATGGTAATTCGCAGAGCTTGTTCCTTGCATGGCTGCAATACCTTGTTCTGATTATTTTAGTCAGTTTCAGGTAAGCATTATTTCATATTTTGGAAATGGAACCGATGTAACGTCTCCAATGGAGCTGGTACAGTTGGATTCTGTTGCCCAAAACTCTGTTGCCGCTGCAGTGCAGCAGGGTGCCCTATTGGTAAGAAGTTACTCAGCCTTCATCTTATTCTTGAATGATTAGTAACTGTGTTGTTTGCCGTTTTAAGTATATGCAGACATCATTTATATCTTGCTGCTTCACAAAGGGATAGTAGCGTATTTTCAGTTTCCTTGCAAGCTTATGATCCCTCATTGTTCTGCTGGTGACTTTTGTTAAAGATGTTTTGCAGAAGTCTCGATCAATGGGGAAGAAAATATTACACTTTAGGCACTGCTGCTTGGGTGATGTATTCCTCCTGAACGTTTCCTTGACAGGAACCGAAGTTAGCCAATGGGTGTTTACTGGCTGCATCATGATTTATACGATACTATTAAATTCTTGGGAGTCTCTCCATGCTTTTAGCACGCAGTTGGTCTCACCTTACATGTGACCTTAGTACTGGTTGAACAGAACCTTAATCAGGCATTTTCTGGATCCTTCTTCTCCATCCAGTTGCTTCAGTAGGCTTTAAACTAATGCAGATATGGTTACAACACTACTTATAAGGCATATTTGGCCGATTTCTGGACACAGTGCGTCATTGTTTTGCTTTCTCGTTGTTTATGTTGTCCTAAACCTTAGCACATATGCCGTTCTTATGCTGAAGTCGTTCTGGTGTCGTTTAATAGCCATCATTGTCCCTCAGTAATAATGTGAACAGTGAACACCTGTTATCACCTGCATGAACCCTCTGATGTCATTATGAGCCCTCTGAACAGTGATCTCGTTGTGTACTGTATCATTATGAGGCCTCTGATATTACAATCTTGACTGGTATAGCTGTAGTAGATTTAGAAGAGAGGCTAGAAGTTAGAGCATTCTATGTACATTTAGCCAAAAGGCCGAGAAAGGTGTAGTTATAGCGTAATGTAGTGTGTAGACATGCCTGGTATAGGTAAAAGAAAGCCTTGGCCTAACTGGTAGAAGAGACTTTACCAAACCCGTCGTTTTTTTTCCCACTCAGTGTCAAGGCATATTGGGTTTCAGTCTGGCACTTCAACTGCGCGCCTGCCTGCGCGGCCTGCCTTGACGTTTTCCCAGACTCCCACCATCAAGGTTCTTTCCGGTTTGATCGTGGTTGTGAGGTTATCTTTGATGTTGATATCATAATTGTCTTCTCTTCCCTTGGAACCCAGCTCAGTTTTGATCCGATTACAAGTACTTGAGTATAGTTAAGGCACTTGTTAACAGCAAGGTGACGCCAATCAACAAAATTATTTGAAATGAAACCCAGAAAAGCTGATAATTCTAGAATATACCAAGCCAAATGATACAAATTTCAGCTGTCCCAGACATCGACCAAATAGTACAACATTTTTCGTGGGTTGCTTTCCATTTTATGGAATTACACAATACGTTTCAAGTTCTAAAATTTTGATCAATATCAACTGAATTTTAAAAAATTCTTTTTTAAGTCAAGTGAGTCTTGTGTGACACGGTGTTACACTAAATTATTGTGAAACCAACTTTCCTTATACTATAAATAGTGACGCCTTAACAAGATCACTAAAAGCTTTATAATGGTTACAATGAATGTTAATTGGTTCACGTTATAAACAACTAATAAATTCGTCTCACAATAATTTATTGTCGTAATACGTGACAGGAGACTTTGCCTTTTTGATCTATTATATTGAAACATGTGATTTTGCCCTCTTATATAGTGTAATTCCAAAAGAGTGAGTAGACATTAGCATATATAGGAGCGAGCTGAGACTGTATGATTGAATAGGAGTATAGCTGTATAGGGATTGATAAAGACATCCCCTAGATTTTTCATATGGCATGCATGAGGTGTTACATTTTTTTATCCAACTTAGAATTTGTAATATCTTAGACGAAATTTCTCATACTTTTTTAAGTTTTCGAAAATTTGTTGATTAGATGTGAGCATTTTACGTCCCAAGTGATTTCGCACTACGTTGTGTGAGTCCAAAAGAATTGGGATTTGGGAGTTGAGATCAATTTAGACAGCCCCAAAGAAAATATGCATGCATCGATGTAATGCAACAGTTATACACTACACAACCATATGCAAGAGTATTCATGCATGTTGTAATAACCCCCTTTTTATTTTTATCTTTTCCTCTGTCTTCCGTTTTCGCATTTATATGCTTGTAATTTGTTTGCAAACTTGGCGATTATCGTTTATAAATTAAATGGCAACAGAGGAATGCAATTACTAGGTTAGGTTTTACACTCTATTTAGTAGTAAGTACTAATGCCCCGTGCGAATTAACTTATTAAATAATATTTTCAAATCAAATCATATTTATTCAAATCAAATCAAATTAAATCAGTTTTATTCAAATGAAATTAAATCAGATCAAAGTTATCCAAATAACAATTAATAGATCTAGTCTATTTGTAGTTATTGCCCAAACATGGTCACATGAACTTAGCTTTTGCCCAAACAATAGAACGAGTACAGAGGATCAAACCATGTAATATTAATTATTGGACTACTAGTCTTGGTGCTTACGCTTTTAATTACATTTTTATTAAAAATTGCTGCTAAGGTTAATTAATTTATTAGCATATCAGACAAAATCTGGCCTTGTCGATCTGATATCACGCACATGACATAGATAGACACAAATCAATGTCAAATAATCTCATGCATATGCTCAACTCAAGCTCAATTGATCGGAAGTTTGGCTATTAAGACAATTTTTCTTACCAAATAATTAACACCGTCTTATTATAATTTAATTTACAGTTCAATAATACACTCTTGATACCACCATTTCACGTACATATAAACTAATTAATTTAATATTAAGTGTTTTGCTCTAAGAAGTTAACATATAAGAAATATATAACGACACCGACCACCAGAAGATGATGCCATCTCATTTTCCGCGCAGATTAAAAACAAATACAAAATACATTTTTGCATGTTACTTGGCCCTCACATAAAGATGGATCTAGGATTTCTTAAAGTTGCACCACCATGAAAGTTAGAGAAAGAAACACCCATGGTAGGAACAGCCAAAGAACTCTCCATAAGAACCCTTTGCTGGTAAGCTTCCACGGTCGCGCTCGCTTCAATGAGATCCTTGATCAATGACTTATAGTACAGCTTGAGCTTCTTGAACACGCTAGAGTAACGTAACTTTTGCCATTTAAGACGGGCTCCTCTAAAGAACCTAGTTAGGAAGAATCCGCGTCGCGGCTTCTTCCCACCACCTAGTTGGACTATGGGGAGCCGCCTCCCTCGCCTTCGTAGGCGAAACTTGGGGCGGCTCGGAAGGGAGATGGTGGTGGTAGGGTTTGTGATTAAGGGTTGTTTAGGGAGTAATAATGAGGCATCGGACTTAAACGAGGCCATTTTCTTAGGAGGGAACTAAATAATAATGAAGGCAATAATTTTAATGTGGGGGGTGTTTGTTAAGAGTATTTATAGAACGAAATGGTTGACTTAAAATTAGGAGAAGGGCATCTTTGTGTGTGTGTGTGGACTGTGTGGAGTGTGGACATTCCAACTCTCTACTCGCTCATATACGTATAATATTGGCGTATATAAGAAGTTCTAATCTCTATCGTTGTGGAGGTTTAATTTGCGATTTGTGAAGAAATGCGATCAAAAGGTTGTGAAAAGCAAGAATGCAGTTGATTTTATTTTGGAAAATACTTTCACGGAAGTTTGATCTTATGAATTTTTACTAATACGCAGTACTCTGTATATCCTACCATATATATTAACAGATACGGATAAATAAAAAATGAGGCTTCTCATAATACAAGGGAGTTTTGTGTTTTTATATTCTTCTATATTGAGGAGGAAGGATCATATACGTTACGCTGAAAACTAAATTGATTTGTGCTGGAAAATGAGGCATGCAGTCTACGTCCACCAATTTAAAAGGATTAGTTTAATAGGAGTATGTCTAAGTGTCATAAATTGTATCATATAATTGTAAGTGTGAACTTGATTGGACCTGTAACCTCTGAATTATATGAGGTGTGTAACATGTGGAATATAGTATAGTTTCTATATATCTTGAGTTAATCTTAAGGGGTTGTTGGGGGCGTTAAGTATGAATGTATCAGTAGTATATTGGGCGAAATTTGGCATACTCCGTATTAGTAACCGATAGGAGTATACAAGATTACAAGGTATTATATGCTTCTTTGCAATGACGGTCTTTCAATAAACTTATTGTTTTACCTGCCCCGTAAGTCCGTAACTGTGGGTTCAGGGCGTAACGATTTACATAACCTGTAATCTGTGTCCTAAAAACAGGTAAAATGAACAGCAAACTGATACAACTACGCACTAACCATCCAATCATCTCAGCAACCAGACCAAAATCTGAAAGGTTATTACTTATTAATTTGCTGACGTATATTGCAGACAGTCACCAGACATACCTACATTCCCTTTTCCCTTCATCTTGTTCCAGATGGTATGTTCTGGCCTCAACTATCATCGCCGAGATGGTAAGCCATTGAGGTGTTCCGGGATTGAGGAAAGCTGAAGCTGTAGGTTACACTTGCAGAGCTTAGCTATACTGGTGTATGTAAGGGATGGGAAGAACTTAAGCTTCTGACAAGGAAATCCAAGTATGTGCCATTATGTGATATGGCGCCTCTAATCTCGACATCTCTTTCTCCCATGGCAATAACCAGAGTGAAGTTTGGCACAGCTTACAAGAAATTATCTTCAACAATCTTATTCAGTTCTTCCATCTTCTGGATGATCTTTGGATTCATCAGATCCCTGGCCTCCCTGATCAGCGTCCCTTCTTGGCTGAAATGATAAGCATTCGCGATAGATTTGATCCACGTATGCAATTTCTCTGGTGTCCTGCAGGTTTGTTTTAGAAAGGACAGTGAGTTCCTCAAATGTTTCAGAGTTCAGAGGCGAAATATTCAATTGAAATGAAGAGACGTTAAGGAAAGACAAATATCGGTCCAAAGCTTAAGTGCATATACATACGTGTACAAGTTATCCACATTCATTCCCTCAAGCTCTTCCCCAGGAGTAAACGCATCATTCAGAGCAGAAAGTTTCTCTTCAGGATCCTCGATAGTCAGAAGATACTTTACAATCCTGATCTCTTTTGGCATTAGCCTCTGAAGATTACCTCTTGCCGTAGTATATAAATGATATAGCACATCCTTTGCCTGAAGGAAAGAGAAGAAGAGTATAAATGTTGAACCAACAAAAACTGAAGAGTAAAAATATCTCATCAAACCTTTGAGAGTGAATGATAAAGCTGTAGTGGGTACGACAGTCCTATGGTAGAACGTATGTTTAGGGGTCAGTTTTTGCCATAAAACTTCTCAAAGCTCACCTAAAAACGTAGAATGCTCTCCCCATTGTACCATAAGAACATTTTACCCAAACTCAATGACCAGTTTCTGATATCCTGCATCCTATCATTTGCAGTACCAATATTACCCCCAGTGGTTGGGCTAATTTTTCACCCCAAGTAACAAAAACCTGGAAGATTTCGGAAGACAAGGAGAGGTGGAAATTTCAGATTGATGATCAATCTCCTCGTGCTCTGCCATAAGAACTTGGAGCCGGGGAGAAATCTTTAATTTCTTCAAAGATACAAGACATTCGTGGCTGATCTAAGAAAGATCTTATCTTTTATTGATAAAAAAATGGTGAAGCATGTGCCTATGGGGGTGAAGGGGCTAAAATACCCCCAGGGGTATCAGGTATGTAGAAGGTTGCAGTAAAAAGAATATAACTGAAGGGAAATGTTCAGTGTTTCACAAGTAAAGGCAGCAAGGTATCCTAAATGGTTTCAACCCCCGCCCCCCTCGTCGAAATAATTCGAATTTGAATAAAATCATAAAAGTTCCATTTTGGATATAAGTACATAAAAGAAGAAAGAGCAAATCTACCCACAAATCTACACGAGCAGCAAAATAGAGGCGAACTTAGAAACTCTCAGAAAAAATGAGGTTCTCAAAAATTTTAATACAGCAGCTTGTAGAGCATGAGTAACTTTGCCTGTGCCCCAACATGGAACCAAACAGCCCATTATCCACATCATGAACAAGTTGCCTAAGCTTCACCTCAAGCGAAACAAAGAGAGCAACAATTATAAAGCACATCCTTCCTACCGCTGATATTAATTTAGAAAACAGCAGGAATATGTGATAATGCTAAGGATTACAATAGAAAGCTGCAAAGAATTTCAAATGTTCTTGCATTAGTGATCTACTTACCTCATCTTTCATCATGTCCGATTCTTTGGCAGCTGACCAAGCTTTTGTTATCATCAAAACCAGGGCAGAATCAAGTTGATTTTTCTCAGCCAAGCTATCAATTTTTTTGCAGGCAGCATCTACCGAGGGAGAATTGATAATGTCTTGGAATTTTAACTCAGCAGCATTCAGCGCCTCTATACTTTCAGAAGCTGTGTCGTAAGCTTGCACTGCAGCTAAGCACATATTTCCGAGCTTCGCGACAGCTGTTTACGGACCAAAAAAAAGTAAAATTAGAAGTGGAGGGCAAAGAGAAGAAGATTAGAAGTCTCCCAATGCAAAGGCTGTGTAAAAGCACAGGATATCCCTAAAAAGGTTCGAAATAGTGTAATGATCTACTGCCGTTCTTAAGTAGGAATACTCCATGTTGAATTTCAATAGTACTAATGGTGCTACACTATGCCTATACAATCCAAGCTACACCATGCTGACAGCTATTCTGTTGTTTAGCAATCAAGTTATACAACTGCTAACTTCAGCTACCCTACAAAAAAAAAAAAAAAAAAAAACCTGCTAAGTTCAGCTTGCAACTTTCAACTAAACCAGTTAGCATACCAGTAAAAAGAAAAAATCCAACTTGACATTTGAAAAAAGGAAAAAGAAAAACACAAGAGTTTTAAAAAGAAAGCCGAAGGGGAGTAAATTCTTACAAAAGTTGTGAGAAAATAGTTTAGAAAAGGGAAATGTAGAAAAAATAAGTACACTATTAAATTATAAATCCATTTGCATCCTCCACATGGATCATGTCTCTCCATACCGCCCTATTAAAACGCCATACTCTCTTCAAGCCCAATACACTTCTAAACTACTCTATTTGCTTGCAATGCTATGTCCATCAAGGTTGATGAACACTTCTTGCAGAATGGATTCAAAAGCAAGGACATTGAATTTGAATTCAAACAAAAGAATAAGATGAACTAAGATACACATCACGTCAAACCCCATCAACAACATAGATTCCTTTTCTCCACTCAATCTTCTCCAACTCCATCAAGTAGTATACAAGTCCCACTAGATTCATATCGGTATCAACACCCTTATCCAAATCATCTAAGGCCTTTCCATCCCCGTTTGAATCTTCTTTCTTCCCTACCCTTCAAGGCCCCAAACCGGCACATCAGATGGTCTTCTTCTCAAATGGTCATACCATCCCTTTGCTTATCTTTAATAGATACAACTCCAACTTTCTCCCTCATCATTCCAGATTCCGATCCTTAACTATATTCTTTCTTGTATGTCCACACATCCACCGTGACATACAAATCTGTCATACTTATCTGTAAGAATATAGAGAGAGGGTATTCATAGAATTACTGACTTGATTCATAACTTAGGGGGAAGTCCCCCTTATATAGGTTACATGCTAATGTGAACATACCTAATGGTAATATTCTAGATTACATATATAGAATAGATATTTTCCTACAACAAGATTATACCCAAATATAATCTGATCTCATGATCTTCATAATAATCTCATATCCTCCAATATTATCTTATGAATGTGACATTGTTTCATGGCTTAAATATTAATGCAATATCATAGGCCCGACTGTCGTGGGGCATGTCAGTCGGCTCATCGACAACCAGCAAGAAGAGAAAGATAAAAATAAAATGTATTTGATTTGGCACATCAACAGACCCAAATCTTGCGAGAAATGTTTTGGTACATTAACACAATAAATCTATCGATAAACATTGCGCAGAAAAGAACTAACAGACTTGCCTTCTTCATACAAACATCTCTAAATGAGACTCGAGGAATAAATCATCTAGCAGCAACCAGCAAGAAAGAGAAAATGAAGCAGAGGAAAAGGCACACATGAGAGGAGTAACTAATGCTTTACAGTATAGGGATGCATCAGTGAACCACAAAACAAGGAAACAAACAACAACAAACAAAGGTTGGACAATCAGATAATTATAAGATGTAATGATGTCCTAACCATTCTGCTCTTCAGGGTTCTCATAATAGGATTCAGCAACAGTATGAAGATGCACAAAAAACTCCTTCGTGAAGTCTTTACGACGCCTTCCGACAATATCGCCTACCTCTGATGCGGCCCCCCTGACCACTTCAAGAAGTTCATTATGTCTTTGAACGTCTTCATCAATCTGAGAGACAAGGTTTAAAAGTTTTTAAAAAGAATCTCACAATCAAGGTAATATGAAGCCCACTCAAGGAGTATCAAAGAAATAGAAGGATGATACTCCATTAACATATGGACAGCACCTCAAGAACAATATTTTGATGTAGTATGTTTCAACAACAATAAAGCCTTAAGAAAGTTAGATCCATATAATTTGGATTGCCTAACATGAAATTTCGTAAAAACCGCCACAAGGAACCATTACCAAAAGGAACAACGAAGTGAAAAGCATGGGAGAGAAACACAAGAAAGAGAAATGAAACAAAATAATAGCAAGAAGTTGAGGAAAACGAAGACTGCTATCCTACTTCGACACTCCAAATACACCTGGAGTGTGTCCGATACAACACAGATGCATAGGTCTTCTACTCTTGCGAAAAAAATGAGTTCCTTTTAAATGGCCATGTCAGACCCTCCAACATGCATCTGTGTCTGATACTTATAGCCGAGTCTGAGTAACAAATGCAATGTAATAAAGGACACCATGAAAAAGAAGATAAAGACTAGAATGAAAGACTAAATAAGAGTAAACCAGAGAGGAAAGTTTTACAAAATCTACAAACACTAGGTGGCCAATAAATTACTATGATATGGTAAAGGTGAAAAGTAGAAGAAAACCGCAAAAAGTTGACCTTTTTGGTATAATAGACAAGAAGTAAAGCATAAACTCCAGTAGTCTGAGATTAACTTGATAACTACGAATATATCAGAACTAAGAGAAACTATCGAGCAGTTTCCAGCTGATTACTTTGGCACAGTTTTCCACGAAGGCAGCAAAATAGAAAGAAAATGGGGGGGGGGGGGGTATAACTATGCTTCCACACACCTCTTTTAACTTCCTACGGAGGCGAAGAAGTTTGTGCTTCAGTTCAAGGTTATCTTCACTGTCTGCTTTATCCTGACAACGCTGATAGAAATGTGGTCGAATGTTGTCCCATTCTGTGCTAAAAGTTAACAACCTTCTCCAGTCCGTCGTGGTTGGCTTGTCTACCAGAAATACATCGATCAGTTTGTCACAAACACGGATCATTTTATGAGCATCCAGTTTTTCAGGGTCATCTTTCTCTGTTGGATTATGGCCATCATTAATTTCCTCCTGAAAAGTTTTAGGATCAGAAGCAGCTGATGGTCCTACCTGCTCTTCGTCGCAAGGTTTAGCCACTGAAGATGTAGTGTTACTAGATGCAACAAAAGAGGGACACTGCAACCCTTTCAGGTTGCAAAGATAGTAATCTTGACTATAGTGAGGCTGTAGTCTCCAGCCGGCATAATGAACAGCATGGAAGAGCAGTTGTTTGGACCTCGATGCTCCAAATTTCACTAGAGAAGACACAAAGAGAGAGTAATGATGTCGTAGATTATACATAAATATCAACAGAATAATAGAAGCACAATCACAGAATTAGCAAAATACAAGCTGTTGGTGCAAAAGTCATATCTAATTGAGAATCTATTGTAAGGATGTAAGCCACTGATATATTTTGCTTGCTGTGAAACCTAATTTTTTTTTTCACGAAGCGGAAAGCAGAACAAAATCAGTGTACCTAGATGCTTTTGACACAATTTATTATTCTATTAAGTGATGCTATTCATAGTGTAGATTACTGTTAGAGGTTCTGAATACATCTTAACACCAAGGAGATTCCAGATCTGAGTTCCCTAGTACTGGGTAAGTTTCTAAAGGCTGAACCTTCAAACATCCACTGTCCGTATAATTTTATTAGGCCGATGGAAAGAGCAGAATCAAATTATCACTCATTTCCGAGTTTAAGAAAATCTATTCAATGCGCAAAACTTTCTAAATGCAGAACATGTGAAAATCTCCCTGTGTTGAAGTCCCCATCGACACACCCTACCCTGCTTCATTTACAGAAATTGTAGTGACAGTCCTTTTCTCAAGCCGCTTGAGGTACATTTCATTGTGCAAACTTTGTAAATTGTTCTCAATAACTTAACCCGACAAAGGTCTCAACACCGTATACTAGAACAATTCAGTTCAGGAACGGAGGAATTTCTCCCTAAAAGTCACACGGCATAGCTGTTCACTCCTTGCAAAACTAGGTAGGCACTAATCATAGTAGTAAAGGCTAAGTTAACTTACTTCTAGGCAATTTCCTTGAGGTAGTGTTTGGAAACATGAATTTGGAAATTTGTAATCATTTCAAATCCATCATTTGAGAATGTAGAATTCAAAATTAAATTCAATGTTTGGGGAGGGTGGGATTTCAAAATGACACCTCTTGAGGTGTCATTTGTTTTTGGCCTAATTGGATTTGATACAAATTCCAAAGGATTTGATACAAATCCAAATTATCAAATTCTTGAGTTTCCAAACATGTGACTTGTGTCAAATTTGGATTTGAGAATCAAATCCTTGTTTCCAAACACTCTCTGAGCCAATTTACCTGCACACAGTCTTGGCACCCAATACTTCTAGGCATTTGGTTTACGAGTAAAAGATTGCCAATTCGCCACCCTCCAGCGGATTAATTACGAAACCCATCAGCTCCGAACCAAAGCATATGCTAAAAATTCTTTTGTTAAACCAATCCACCACCCCACCCCCAAAACTTCAATTAAGCAACTCTAACCCAAATGCTTCGCTCCGATAACTTTACCGTTGTTCAATGTCGTAAGAAGTGCACTCAGATATGAACAAACTTGTCAGACACAGTACCCAAATTCAGAAAACAATGAAACCCCGAAAATGCAAATGTTCACTTCACCCCAACATTTCATACCTAAACAAAAAGGGTTTCTTTCTGCTTCAATCTTCACAACAAATCAAATTACGAACTCGAAATATCAACAAATTAATAATTGTATTGCTGAAATAAAAGCTTCAAACTTTATAAAACACACCCATCAACCCAGTAAATTAATATGATGTAATTGCATGAATTTAATATGGTGAAATATACCTGAAGAGTTGAATTTGAAGGGGAAATTTTTCGCGGGAAATGAAAGCGTGGGAAGACAGTTGGGTTGAGTTCTCAGCGGAGTAGAGCAGGATGGCATAATCGCCATTGATGTCAGCTCGAAAGCCTCTTTCACAAGCTTTGCTAATTAATTTCTTGAGTTGTTTCGTGTAGTGTCTCAACTCACCTCATTTTAAGTCTCGACCTATCGTGTCACACGGCCTCATACGAGACTTTGTGAAATACTTCATTGTGTTGATTATGCAAGAGTTCATCGATAAGACTTGTATCAACGTATTTTATGTGTATAGGGTTTATGCAATGTGCATATATAGTCAACTTTTAGTAAGTGACATCAAAGAATAAGTGATAAAGAATTTCGATTAAGTAATGGGTTTAAAACTCACGGTTCAACCTATGTATGCTTTACGTTTTTCGAGATGAGGAGTGTCACATAAATTTGTTAGGTTATGAAATACTACATGTACGTCTCTTGATCGTAAACTTTTGCAGGTTTGAAGTGTTTTAACCCAACAAAAAAGAGGGTTTATATGACGTGTAAATTACACCACAAATCCATTTCTCAACTTATAGGCCTTATATAGTCCTTATGGCATTATTGACTGGTCCAGGTCTTGTTCCAAAAATGTGAATTCTATGGGTTTGGGGTCTAAAGAGATCACAATTAGCGCACTATATGTCTATATCCAACCCGACCCCTTGCCACCTCTATAGTAAAAGTCCTCACCTAGCCAAGGGGGCAAAAAAAAAAGTAAGGACGTCCTAATGTGGTAGTAACTAGTAAATTTGATAGAAATGTAATAAAATTTTGCTCTCTCGTTGGTAAGAGAGTTAAAATTAAAAACAAAAACAACCTGAAATTTTACCATTTTCTTACTTAAAAAATTGTGAACTATATAAGGTCCTTACACAATAACTTGCATTGCCAAGTCAAGTCAGAGTCACGCTCGTCCCAAACTCCACTAAACCTGCGCTATGGAGGGCGAAGCAAGGAAGTACCTTAAGTTTGCAGGTAATAAATAGAAACTTGTGGCGGAATTTACTGGTTTATTTTTGAATTATGCGTATGTTTTTATATTAGCTTTCATTAAAAAAAAATAAACTTGTGATGTACGCTCTATTAATTTGTTATTTGTTATTGCAAAGTTGGATTTTTTTTTTAAAAAGTTCCCACCTTTCCAACATGAAAGTTGGAACCTTTTTATGCCATGTAGTTTGATTTGGTCTCTGTTTTGTGGAATTACTCTGTTTCTTCCCAGGGTCATATTTGTTTTTGGGGATTTGGCCATTTGTCGAGCAATCTGTGTTGTTGTAATTTGTAAAGTTTGAATCTTTTTGTTTACAATTCATATACTAGTATAACATTAGCGCTTAGGTTTTACCATATATTTATTTCATTTGAACTTTCATGTCCAATATACTAATGTTAATAATGTATGCTTATATTAGAATAGTTTGTTGTTGGGAAACCTACATTTTCTATAAAGTTGGGATCTTTAAAGGCTTGTCTTTGTTTTGTGTAATGTAATGATCTGCTACTTGTTTGTTCCGAGATTGGTTTGTTTGTCTCATTCGTTCAGGTGGTCTTGCTCCTAAGATCTAAGAATTCTTGTATCTAATTTAAAGTCACTAACTTTGTTGTGTTACTAATGGTTTCGATTATAGATATTCTCATGTACCCAGAAAAAATTCTAAATCGATGAATTATTGTTTTGGCCAATGCCTATATGAAAACACGTCTTGGGTGAGATGGTCTCACGAGACAAAAATTACTTGGGTGTTGTTGGTTTCGAACTTTCTGTAATAAGTTTTTTACTCCAAAATGCGCATGACAAGGATTGATTTTCAATGGTCCAATTACCCTAACTATTTGTCATCTTTATTTAGACTTAGGTGTTGTTTGGATACCGGGGAGTGAGTTTTCTTGTGGTTGTTTGGATGACCCGTATTGCAAAAAAGTGTGGAAATTAGCTTACCCGACCCCCAACCGGGTCATTCACAATGCTTATGTATCTAGGTTGATATGAAATTTGCTACAAAATTAATTTCCAAGGAAAACTTCCCGTAGGAATTAAGTTCCCTTGTTATCAAAACGAGTACTTAGCACTGTTTGTGGAATTTGATAACAAATGGAGCATGAGTGATGACATAATATTTGAGTGTACTGAACTCTACTGATGTCTGACCTTTTCTTTTATTTCTTCTTTGTGCATGGGTGGCTATGTCTGCAGAGTGCAGAGCGCGACTTTGATGTTTTGGAGTCGTGGAAAACTAAGTTAACTGAAAAACCAGAAAAATGGGGAGCCAAGGCAAATGAAGCAATCACATATCTGGATTATGTTACAGGCCTGCTCAGATCAATCTTATATGCAACTTATTCCTGGTTACTACTTTACTACTCAAGTGAATCTGGACTGTGGAAAGGTAAAGTACATGATCTGGTTTGTTGTTGCTTACTTGGTCTTGATCGGATTCCCTATTGGTTCGACATTTGTGAAGCTGCAAAGGATTTTCAAAAGCATGGAAGCCTTAAGGAAAAGGGAGAAATTATGTGACAATGCGCTGTTTGCTCTACTAGTTAGGGTGCAGCTAAGGGAAGCACAGCTGACCAGACCTGCAGAAATGATGCCACAAGACGCGGACTTCTCTGAGCGAATTCAGATATTCATTGATGAAATTGGCTTCATTGATGTTACCAAATTCAAGTGGCACTACTACTACCACTTAACTTTCATTGTCGTGTTCACCATTGGCTATGCTGCTGCCTTGGCTTTTGTAGCTTACTTCAAGTTTTGTGGTAAGAGAAATTTACAGTATTGCATAAATCATCTTTACTGAATCACAGAAATATCGGATGTGTAATCGTTTTTTATTTTTTCTTTCCTACTACTCTTATAGTCCAACTTGTGCCAGTAACTACTGGAGGAGGAGGCGGGCTCCCTATCATCCCTTTGCTCCCTGCTATCTACCATTTTCGAATGCTCTGAGTTTGTGGATCGGTGTATTTGGATGACTTCAAGAATCTTAATTCTCTATTGGTGAAGAAATGGCTGGTGTAGCACTGACTTGCGGACTTTTATCTTTTTTGCGGATGCCTTTAAGTAATTTCCAGACTTGTTAAAATCATGTATGAAACTTATAAGATTTTGTTAAGATGTGTGCCTTTTTTGCTGGAGTCAAGAATGGTTGAAGTATATGCAGCTGTTCAGGTGATCTGATATGTTATTGCTGGCTTAAAGTTACAAGCTTTCGCCACTTCGTTTTGTTTGAGTATCACATATGCATGCAATCTTAGCTTTCCTGGTTTGAAGCTTCAGTCTTCAGGTGAAAGATTACGCCATTACGGTTAGGCCTGTTTATGGTCCTTGCAAAGGACACCTGACCCACATGATCAATGTATTTCGCGACATCCTAATATCTTTGAATGTCTCCACTGTACCCTATGATAGGACAGTGATGAAATTGCGCCTCTCACACAAGTATAAAGGGCTAAAGCCTCACATAGCAGAGTTGTAGGCAAGGAACTCAATAAAAATTGTTTGTGGTTTTGCA
This sequence comes from Spergularia marina, assembly GCA_963680865.1. Lineage (NCBI taxonomy): Eukaryota > Viridiplantae > Streptophyta > Magnoliopsida > Caryophyllales > Caryophyllaceae > Spergularia > Spergularia marina. The sequence goes on along the minus strand of OY804558.1, from coordinate 13,500,609 downwards.
ATGTACTATAATCAAACACCCTGTCAAGTGTCAATACTGCCTAGACTTTGTCGTGCCATTACAGGTTGAGCGAATTGTCCAAGGCCTTGCTTACTCCGAGTTTGATCAGACTGTACTTAACGGCCAGTTTTCCTAATGAATTTTAAGGAAAGTTTTCAAAAAGAAGAGGATTTGAAGAGTCATAAACGTGAATATAAGAAGAGGATTAGATGACAACAATTTAGCAAAAATACTTTTTTTGAGTTGAACAAATGCAAAGTACTTTTTTATTGCTATCTCTAAAAGAAGACATTGAATTGGATGGGAAGATCCACAGTGAGAATAGTCCTTGTTTCTGCTCATCCAACGAATCCACCACCAAAACCATTGCTTGGTGTCCAAAGATCGTATTTGCCATAAATCGAACGCTGATTCACATTTTCAAATTCCCTTGTATCAAATTTCAGATATATGGAATCAACTTGACCAATACTACAGTCTCCAAATATGTTACTGGTCTTTCTAAATTCCCCTCTTATATCAAATTTCCGATATACAGAATCGACTTGACCAACGTCTCCAAATATGGCATCAGTAATAAGAAGTTTGTTACGGCTTGTTGTTACCTTGATTGGGTCAGACTCTCCGAACATGTTACTGCTCTTTCCGAATTCCTGAGCATCAAACCCTGCGGTTATGTCGTTACAGGGGGATTGCTTACTGCTGTTTCCGAGCTTCTTTGTAGCAGGGCCACACGTTTCATCGAAACAGATTTGTTTATCCTCACTTGTGAAACAATCACTAGCTTTGATTCTACTGCTTCTGTTTCGTAACATTGCCCTCCAACGCTCTGCCACCCATGTTAGGCAATGGACCATGACTGCAAGAAACTTCTGACACCTGATGTTGAGATTTTTTTTTACTGAAAACTTGCAGACTCGCACACTGCACACAACAATAACAACCAAATCAAATAACCAAAATCTTACTAAGACCATATGGAAATAATTTCAAGGAGACTCCCACAGGTTGTTTAGAGCAATCTCAATGCAAAAACTGTAGGGCTCCTACCTAGGTTTCGCGTTAGGATGTTAGAGTGTGAGACACACTGATTCAAGGCAAAACTGTCCCCTTTGTCTATTTGGGAGACATTAATATGGTAATTATTGTGGTACTAATCAACCATTGTCTTCCCCATCGCTTGCCCTTTTACTATTACCCCCAACATCGAGTTAAAAAAAGTCATGATAAAGAGATCATTGCAATGTCGCAGGTGTGTTCTAAACAGTCATTTATGTAAATCGCCAATGAATTCATCTTAAACAATTAACATCATATCATCTTAGAAAAAAAACCCATCACATAAGTACATAGACATTACCTCTTTAATACCTGACTTCGATTCAACTTCTTTGATACGTTTTAGTCTTTATACAACCCCAATCGATAACCATTCATCAAACTTTCGTAATTTTATATCGGACGGACAATACTGCGAAATTACCCTTGAGATTCCCGTGTTTCCGAAATTACCCCTGAAATTTGTGTTTTTTTTTTTTTGTAGTTTTCTACCAACTTTAGGCATCCCCGAGGGTCCGGGGGAGTTGAGTGTGCTCTGGTGCGAACACGGGTTGGGCCTCTAACCAAAAGTTAAGTGTTTAAGCTCTCTCAAAAAAAAAGTTAGTGTTTAGTGTTTAGGGTTAAACACATGGGCAATTCGACAGAGCAGTTTTGTATTATGACAGGATGATATGGTGTCATGGCAAGGGCACGGACTCCGGAGTGTGTCATGAGTTTCTTGAAGCAAAAATTGGTAATGATTTTGTGATTAGTTGAAACTTTTTAGCGGATTTGGCTCATCTTTGTTAAGGTGGAACTTGGTCGAAATCCTCACTGTGTATGCGCAAAATTTCCTAAATGCAGTATATGTGAATACCTCACTCTGTTGAAGTCCCCAGTGACAAACCCTACCCTACTTAATATAGAGAAGTTGTACTGCAACGTCTCTTTTTTTTTTTGTCAAGCAGCTTGAGGTACATCTCATCGTGCAAAGTTTGTAATTTGTTCCACTTATTCATAGCTTTCTCAATAACTTAATCGGCACAGCTTCATATGATACCCTCCAGCAGATTCATTACGAAACCCATCACCTCCGAACCAAAGCATATGATACGGATCAAGTTCTGAGTCAGCAAATAACAACAGCCACGCTGGCAACAGAAGTCAAATCAGGAAGTCAGCAGTTCAGCACAGTCAGAATGAAGAGAATGATGTGTTGTCCTATGATGCGCTGGCTACCGAGGAGGGTGTTACTAAGGCTAATGATTGGCAAACTTATTGCAGACGAAGTCATCAGATATACCCTTTTCCCTTCATCTCGCTCCAGATGGTATAATCTGGTGATCTCCCAACTTTCATCGTCGATGATGGAAGCTATTGAGGTGTTCCGGGATTGAGGAAAGCTGAAGCTGTAGCCTGCAGGGTTACACTTGCTGAGCTAAACTATACTGCTCTATGTACGGACATGAAGAACTAAAGCTTCTGACAAGGGAACCCAAGTATGCGCCATCATGTTATATGGTGCCTCTAATCTCGTTCTCCCATGGCAATAACCAGAGTGAAGTTTGGCACAGCTTACAAGAAATTATCTTCAACAATCTTATTCAGTTCTTCCATCTTCTGGATGATTTTTGGATTCATCAGATCCCTGGCTTCCCTGATGAGCGTCCCTTCTTGGCTGAAATGATAAGCATTGACGATAGATTTGATCCACGTATGCAATTTCTCTGGTGTGCTGCAGGTTTTTTTGAGAAAGGACAGTGAGTTCCTCCAAAGTTTCAGAGTTCAGAGGCAAAATATTCAATTGAAATGAAGAGACGTTAAGGCAAGGAAAGACAAATATCGGTCCAAAGCTTAAGTGAATATACATACGTGTACAAGTTATCCACATTCGTTCCCTCAAGCTCCTCCCCAGGAGTAAACGCATCACTCAGAGCAGAAAGTTTCTCTTCAGGATCCTCAATAGTCAGAAGATACTTCACAATCCTGATCTCTTTTGGCATGAGCCTCTGAAGATTACCTCTTGCCGTAGTATATAAATGATATAGCACATCCTTTGCCTGCAGGAAAGAGGAGTATAAATGTTTAACCAACAAAAACGGAAGAGTAAAAAATATCATCAAACCTTTAAAAGTGAATGATAATAGCTGTCGTGGGTCGACAGTCCTGTGGGGGGGAAGTATGTTTAGGGGTCAGTTTTTGCCATAAAGCTTCTCACAGCTCACCTCAAAACCCAGAATGCTCTCCCCATTGTACCATAAGAACATTTTACTCAAACTCAATGACCAGTTTCTAATATCCTGCATCCTATCATTTGCATATTGTCTACAAAATCATGATGTATTCATTTTTTATTTTGAGATTTTTCCCCTTTTGCAAAATCTTAATTGGTGACAACACAAAGCTATAGTCCATAATCTTAAACATCCTCTCTCGTTTCCCCCAGGTATGTAGACGTGTGATTTCTCAAAGTTCAAATATTTAGAGATTGGTTCAAGCTATTCTTAACAGGATAAAACAGAATTCAATACGACAAAGCTTAAAAGTATTTTGATAAGATAAAAGTTTGTCAATAGAACTCAACCTCGTTTGCAGTATATGTGACGATTCTCAAAAGATCGAATAAGTAGAGATATTTTAGGCTATCACCAACTGAACACAGCAGAACTCACCTTAACAGCACATTGCTAAGCTAGAAATTACATTACTATACCAGCAATATAATCAAGGCATCATGTATCAGCCAATGATTGCCGTTGTACCCGCTCATCCTCTCCCAGAGATAGGTAATATACTATATGGGGAGACAGAGCAGTAGAAGTAAAAGATAGTACCAATATTACCCCCAGAGGTTGGGCTAAAATTTCATTCCAAGTAACAAAAACCTGAAAGATTTCAGAAGACAAGGAGAGGTGGGAACTATTTATAGAGAAAAAATGGTGAAGCATGTGCCTATGGGAGTGGAGGAGCTACAATACCCCCAGGGGCATGTAGAAGGTTGCTGTAAAAAGAATTTAACTAAAGGGAAACGTCTAGTGCTTCATAAGTCAGGATTTGATTTTAAACGTTGCAAGGTATCCTAAAATGGTTTCACCCCACACCTCCCTCTTCGACAAATAAATCCATTTTGGATAAAAGCACATAAAATAAGAACAAATGAGATTCTCACAACTTTTGATACACCAGCTTTAGAGCATTAGTAACTTTGCCTGTGCCTCAACATGGAATAAGACAGCCCATTATCCACATCGGTAACAAGTTGCCTAAGCTTCACCTCAAGTGAAACAAAGTGAACACAATTACAAAGCAGATTCTCCCTACGTACTTAGCTGATATTAATCTAAAAGTCAGCAGGGGTATGTGATGATGCTAAGAATTACGGAAGAAAGCTGCAAAGATTTTCAAATGTTCTTGCATTAGTGCTACTTACCTCATCTTTCATCATGTCTGATTCTTTGGCAGCTGACCAAGCTTTTGTTATCATCAAAACCAGGGCAGAATCAAGTTGATTTTTCTCAGCCAAATTGTCAATTTTTTTGCATGCAGCATCTACAGAGGGAGAATTGATAATGTCTTGGAACTTCAACTCAGCAGCATTTAGGGCATCTATGCTTTCAGAAGCTGTGTCATAGGCTTGTACTGCAGCTAAGCACATATTTCCGAGCTTTGCCACAGCTGTTTACAGACCCCAAAAAAAAAAATCAGAAAGATAACCAGATAAACAGGGAGAAGACAGGAAAGGAGATTACAAACTGATGGGATACATGTGATAGAGAAGGGGAAGGCAAAAGAGAAGAAGATTAGAAGCCTCACAATGCAAAGGCTGTGTAAAAGCAGAAGATATCCCTAAAAAGGTTCGAACTAGTGTTATGATCTACTGGTGTTCTTAAGTAGGAATACTCCATGTTGAATTGCAATAATAATAAAGGTGCTACACTTTGCCTATACAAATAAGTTACGCCATGATGACAGCAATTATGTTGTTTAGCAATGTTCAGGTTTTACAACTGCTAAGTTCTTATAATATTCACTGCAGCAGCAGGCTGCAACTTGTCATTTAATTTCACATAAATCAATTATACAACAACCAAGCCTTAATCCCCAAATGATTTGGACTCGGCTAACATGAATAGTCCTCTGAGATCGTCACATGAATACAATAAAACTTAAAGATAAGGCACGAACAAATATAAAAAGCAATGAAACCCATTTGCCGAAAATTTCAAAATCGCGAAAAAGGAAAAAGAAACACGAGTAAAAAGAAAAAAGCGAAAATGGTGAGAATTTTTAGAAAAGGGATAACGTAGAAAAAATTATCATTAGAATTCCATTTGCAAAACAAAGAGACCATAGAAAATCAAACTACATCCTCCACATGGATCATGTATCTCCAAGTCTCAATGCACTTATGTCACTTGTTAGTTGTTACTTTGTTAGCCACTCTATTTACTTGCAATGCTTATGCCTATCAAAGTTGCCGAATACTTCTTGCAGAATAGATTCAAAAGCAAGGACATTAAATTTGAATTCAAACAAAATAAAAAGATGAAACAAGATACACATCAAGTGAAACCCCCATCATCCACATAGATTCCTTCTCTTCGCTCCGTCTTCTCCAGCTCCATCAACTATTCAACTCCCACTAGATTCATATTGCTATCAATCACCCTTATCCAGATCATCTAAGGCCTTCCTACCCCCGTTTGCATCTTCTTTCTTCCCTACCCTTCAAGTCTCCAAACCAGCACATTAGTTGGTTTCCTTCTCAAATGTCCACACATCCACCGTATATACGTGATCTGCCACACTAATTCTATGAATTTGATATTGTTTCATGGCTTAACACTCGGTGCAATATCATAGGCCCAACTGTTGTTGGGTATGTCAGTGGTGTTCATCCACAAACCAGCAAGAAGAGAAAAAAAAATGCAGAAGATCTGGCACATAAACAGACCAAATCTTTTGACAAATGTTTTGGCACATCAACACATTAAATCTATCGAGAACAGAAGAACTAACAGGCTTACATTCAAAAGGCACACATGAGAAGAGTTCCTTAAGCTTTACAGTATAGGATGCATCCGTGAACCACATAACAAGGAAACAAACAACAATAAACAAGGGTTGGACAATTAGATAATTCTAAGATGCAATGATGCGCTTACCATTCTGCTCTTCGGGGTTCTCATAATAGGATTCAGCAACAGTATGAAGATGCACAAAAAACTCCTTAGTGAAGTCTTTACGACGCTTTCCAACAATATCACCTATCTCTGATGCGGCGCCTTTTACCACCTCAAGAAGGTCATTATGTCTTTGAATGTCTTCGTCAATCTGAGAGACAAGGTTTAGGATGATTTAATAATTACGTCACAATCAAGGTAATGTGACTCATAGAGTATCAAAGAAATCGAAGTATGATACTCCATTAACACATGGACAGCACCCTAAGTACAATATTTTGATGTAGTATGTTTCAACAACAATAAAGCCATAGACCCATATAATTTGGACTGCCTAACATGAAACTTCATAAGAATCACAACAAGGAACCATTACAGGAGGTAAAACAAATAAAAACGAACAGAAACGCAAGAAAGAAAAATGAAAATAAAATAATAGCAAGAAACTGGGGATAACCAAGACTGCTATCGTACTTCGACACTCCAAATATACCTGGAGTGTCACGTGTCCGATAAAACACAGACACATAGGCACCTACTCTAGGGAAAAAATGAGTTCCTTTCGATTGGCCAAGTCAGACACTTGAGCCGAGTCTGAAAAACAAATACAACATGATAAAGGACACAAAAGAAAAGAGAGAGTACTGAGAGTAAAACCAGAGTGAAAAGTTTTAAAAGAATCTACAAACACTAATAATGTAAGGTAGCTGGCCACTAAATTACTATAATATGGTTAGAGTGATGAGTAGAAGAAAATATCAAAAAGTTGACCTTTTTTTTAATGGCAAAATACACATTCTGTTTCAGAAAGAAGTAGACCATAAAGCCTAGTAGTCTGGAGGTAAATTGAACACTACAAATATGTCAGAACTAAGAGAAGCTATCAAGAAGTTGAAAGTTATTTAGCCCCTAATTAGACTCCTCTAATTAGTACTTAATTACCCCTAATTAAGTTTAGCTAGGATCTTTTGTTGCATGTAAGATAAAAGCATAAATAAGGTAATAAAACATATTTTTTATACCTTAATCAAGAGGAATTTTGACCTTCCTTCAAAAGAAGGATCTTGAGCTGCTAATTAATGGGGATCCTCCTCCTTAGTTTTGAGTTTCCAAGTTAGGAAACCTCCTCTCTTGATCCACCAAAGAAGCTCTCCAAAAATCTCACAAAATGGACTAGTTTTAAGAGATTTTTTTTTTTAACCCTAAAACCAAAATAAAATTAGCTAACACTTTAGCTAATGTTATTCTAGGTTTAGTAAAGTGTTTTGATCAAGTTTTTATTGACATGCAATGAAGAAAACTTGATCTTAAAAGAGTTGGAAGTAGGCTGAATTTTTAGAGAAATTAGAGGGTTTTCTCTCTATTCTCTCTCTAAAATCAAGTTTTTGTGTATGTAGAAATGATTTGTTGTGTTTATTTGACATAAAACACACTATATATAATGGTTGTGGCAAATGACCATTTTGCCCTTACTAATTATACCCCTTAACATCTTATGTTACAATTTGGGTATAATTTGTACACTTATTTCTTTAAGTGTTAGTTACTTATTATATCTCTATATAATAATTACTAATTACATCATTTTAAGCTAAAACTACAACTCTTTGTAATTTAAATAGCTAATCGTCAATTTTGACTATTTACACAAAAACCATAATTTATCCGACTCGAGTTCCGAACTCGTAAAACACTATCCAACATAATCAGTTAACTCTATAACTGATACATTAGGGTTTATATTATATTGTATTAAATACAAATATAATATCTTCTGGAGAAACTATCTTTATCAGTGTGACCGGGAGGGATCAGTTGATTACCGCCGTCAAAACGACAATAACGTCAAACTCTAGCCAGCCAAGCGTTATCGATTTACGTTAATCAACTGACTTAGTATATATAATATATCCCAGGTTTATTCCTAATTAGATTTAATTAGTCAACGCATTATTGTCGGAGGACACCTACTCCAACAATCTCCCACTTGTCCGAGACAAGTCATGCGTTACCGATTCTCTTGTCCGTTATATCTCCCACTCAATACGAAGTATCTTTCAGGTCGAACTTGCATTGGATCTTTATCAAAAGTGGTTTTCTCGATCTGGATTATGACTGTCTGACCGGAATATCTATCATAGATCTCTTCCGAGCGTGGCCACGCATTTCCAGTCACAATTCCTCGAGTGGCCCAAAGATATTATACCCTGACGTGGGTGGACAATCCCTTCTTGACATATTTTCTTTGTTTCATACAGTAGGTAATGACCCAATAGAAACCCTTTTAGCCTCCTTTTACGGCACGACTTAGAACATAAATCAAAGTCACTGCCTGCTGCATAAACTCAGACAAACAATCTCAGGTCGAAAGAATCGACTAATAGGAATAATATAGATTACCTTGTCACGACCAGACACAAAGGTTCTATAATTGGTCAAATGTCTGACAGAGTGTCATCTACAGTCTGTCTATGTAATCGGTTATTCATCTCTATGAATCCATGATTATTGAACTAGTCATCAACCGACTTACAATCTAGTCAATTGAGACGTCACCTCATTTTATGACTAGAGACAGAATACACTGTTAATCCTGTTCACTTAATAGGGTTCAAATCGTCTCCACGACCTATTAGGAATCAACAGAGCATATATATAATTCAGCATTTTATTAAAAATGAATTAATAAACGAGTTCAATAAAACTTAAAACGATGAATTTAATTATCATATATGTAAAAGGTAATACACTTATTAACTATTACAACATATAATCTAACACATGTCAGGCATACGCCTCAAACCCATCGAGGCAATATGACCATTGTGTTTAGCCTGTGATAATGGCTTGGTTAAAGGATCAGCGATATTATCGTCTGTCCTAACCTTACAAATCGATATATCTTCTCGTTCCACAAAGTCTCTAATTACATGGAACTTCCTGAGTACATGTCTAGATTTGTTACTAGATTTAGGCTCTTTAGCCTGAACTATTGCTCCACTATTGTCGCAATAGACTGGAATAGGATCCGCTGCTGTAGGGACTACATTTAATCCTTCCAGGAACTGCCGGATCCAAACTGCCTCTTTTGCAGCTTCTGACGCTGCAAGATACTCAGCCTCCGTTGTAGAATCCGCAGTCACCGATTGCTTGGTGCTCTTTCAGCATATGGCTCCACCATTCAGTATGAAAACATATCCTGATTGAGATTTTGAATCATCTCGATCTGTTTGGAAACTAGCATCCGCATAACCCTTTATACGAAGCTCAGAATCCCCTCCAATAACTAAGAACGTGTCCTTAGTCCTTCTTAAGTATTTAAGGATGTTCTTAACGGCTATCCAATGGCTCTCGCCTGGATTGGCTTGGTAACGACTTGTCATACTCAAAGCATATGACACGTCTGGGCGCGTACACATCATAGCATACATGATCGAACCGATTGCGGAAGCGGAAGGTTTCGATTTCATGTGTTCAATATCCTCAGGTTTAGTTGGACATTGAGATTTACTCAAAATTATCCCACTTCCCATAGGTAAAAAGCCTCGTTTAGAGTCTTTCATATTGAACCTGTCAAGAATCTTATCAATATAAGTTTCTTGACTTAACGCTAGTATTCTTTTTGATCTATCTCTATAGATTCGAATACCTAGGATGCGTTGCGCTTCTCCTAAATCCTTCATTTGGAAATGTTTCCCGAGCCAGTCCTTAACGGAGTTAAGCATGGGGATATCATTTCCAATGAGTAATATGTCATCTACATATAGGATTAGGAGAGTTACTTTACTCCCACTAAATTTCATGTATAAACAAGGTTCCTCGACACTTCGAGTGAAACCATTTTGTTTAATCACATGGTTGAACCGATGGTTCCAACTCCGAGATGCTTGCTTAAGACCATAAATGGATCTCTTAAGTTTGCAAACTTTCTTAGGATTGTTTGGATCAATAAAACCCTCAGGTTGTGTCATATACACTTCCTCTTCCAGAAACCCATTTAGGAAGGCGGTTTTAACGTCCATCTGCCATATCTCATAATCATGAAAAGCAGCAATCGCTAAGATTATCCGAATAGATCTAAGCATTGCAACTGGCGCAAAGGTCTCGTCATAGTTTAAACCATGAACTTGTGTGAAACCTTTAGCTACCAATCGAGCTTTGAAAATATCTTGATTTCCATCCATGCCGGTCTTGATCTTAAAGATCCATTTGCACTGAAGAACCTTGGTTCCTTCAGGCAAGTTAACCAAGTCCCATACTTGATTCTCGTACATGGAATCTATCTCGGATTTCATTGCCTCAAGCCATTTAGCAGAATTTGGTCCAGACATGGCTGCTCTGTAGGTTGCAGGCTCATTGCTTTCTAGAAGCAAAAAATGATCACCACCATCCTCAATCACACCTAGGTATCGATCTAGTGGATGGCTTGATCTGCCTGACCTTCTAGGAGTGGAAAATGGAACCACAGAGTTAGACGATTCAGGAATGTCTTCTGGCAAAACATCCTGAGCCTCATTATGCATTTGTGGCTCCTGAACTTCACTAAGTTCAAATTTTCTCCCACTCTGTCTTTTAGAAATTAATTCCTTTTCTAAAAAGACAGCATCTCGAGACACAAAAACTTTGTTCTCTACACGATTGTAGAAGTAATATCCTCGAGTATGTACAGGATAACCTACAAAGAGACATTTATCAGATCTTTGTGTAAGCTTATTGTCAGTCTTATTTTTGACATATGCTTCACAACCCCAGATCTTGATAAATGAGAGGTTCGGAACTTTTCCTCTCCATAACTCATATGGAGTTTTCGGAGCTGATTTAGTCGGGCATCTATTGAGAGTGAAAATAGCAGTTTGGAGAGCAAAACCCCAGAATGAATCAGGAAGCTCAGTCTGACTCATCATTGATCTGACCATATCCAACAGGGTACGGTTTCTTCTTTCGGCTACACCATTTAATTGTGGTGTACCAGGAGGTGTAAGCTGTGATATGATTCCACAGTCTTTCAGATGAATATCAAAGGCATTACTGAGATATTCACCTCCCCGATCTGATCGTAAGGCCTTGATCTTCTTTCCTAATTGGTTTTCTACTTCCTTTTGAAATTCTATAAATTTCTCAAGTACCTCACTTTTATATTTAATTAGGTAGATGTAGCCATATCTACTAAAATCATCTGTAAAAGTGACAAAGTAGTCATAACCTCCTCTAGCAGTGATTGTCATTGGACCGCAGACATCTGTATGAATGAGGGCCAATAAATCACTGGCTCGTACTCATTTTCCTGAAAAAGGTGCCCGAGTCATCTTGCCTAAAAGACAAGATTCGCATGTTCCATATGATCCAAAATCAAATGGTTTGAGAACTCCATTGGCTACGAGTCTCTCAATGCGTTTTTCGTTTATATGCCCTAAACGACAATGCCAAAGGTAGGATTGATCGGGATCTCCTATTTTGAGCTTTTTATTTGCTACATGATAGACCTCATTTGTCAAATCTAAAACGTAAATACCGTTTATAGATTTGGCTGTTCCGTACACCATATCATTAAACGAGAAGGTACAACTGTTGTTTCGTATTGAAAATTCAAAACCTTCAGCGTCTAAAACAGAAACCGAAATTATATTCTTACTTAGAGTTGGTACAAAATAGCAGTTATTTAGATACAACTCTAGCCCTGAGGCCAGTGACAGAATATACGTTCCTACTGATACGGCGGCTACTTTAGCTCCATTCCCGACACGGAGGTCAACTTCACCTTTTGCCAGCCGACGTGCCTTCGTCAGCCCCTGCAAGTGATTACAAAGGTGAGATCCACATCCAGTGTCCAATACCCAGGACGTGGTACTTGCATAATTAATGTCTATCATATATATACCTGGTTTCGACTTCTTCTCCTCCAGGTACTGTGGGCAATTTCGCTTCCAATGACCGAAATTTCCACAATGGAAGCATTTTTGTTCAGGAGTCGCGCCTCTCTTAGCAATAGAATTGTTGCCCGAAGCAACTTTTCCTTTTCCTTTGCCACGCGCGGGTTTCTTACCCTTGCCCGCACCCTTCTTGAACTTCCCCTTTTGTTTTACCGCCATGGATAAAACATCTTTATTCGCGCTCCCACTTGACACCAAATCCCTCTCATGTTGTACAAGCATGGCATGCAATTCATGAAGATTTTTCTTTAAATCATTCATGTTGTAATTCGTCCTAAAAGGATCGAATGTTGCAGGCAAAGAATTAAGCAGACGGTATACCGCAAAATCTTCAGAAATTGGGCATCCTAACTTCTCAAGAGTTTCAACATTCTCAATAAATTTGAGAATTTGAGGACCAACTGGTTGGCCCTTTGAGAGCTTAGTCTCAAAGAAACTCGAAGCTGCTTCGTATTGAAGTATTCGCGGCTTTTGCGAGAAACTAGTCGTAAGCCGAGCGAATATTTGATACGCACTGAAATCAATCATGCGTTTCTTTAAACGCGGGTGCATAGCAAAAATCAATACATTCTTAATCTGGTCAGATTCATGCTTGTACTCTTCATACATTTGTATCATATCAGGGGTGGCGTCGGGACCTGGAGCGGGAATCGGGGGTTCGTATAGAAAACGTTGTTTTCTATCAGATTGAAGGGCTAATCGCAGGTTTAACTCCCAATCAGTAAAATTGCTTCCATCCTCCTTTAGTTCATTCTTTTCCATAAAATTACGAAGCCAGGAGTCTTTGGATATTACTGAATTGGACATTTGAGCCATTTTTGACTTTAAACTACAACGTGGGAAAAAAAAAACAATCGATTAAATTCATCGTCAAATTCACATTAAAATAATTATTTGTGAATTTAGGCATTTATATAATGATCTCTCTAAATTATATAAATGATTCCGAGATCCGATCTTATATAAATCTAGGCACGCGGATGGCGATACATCCTAAATTTATGTAATTTCGGTAAACCAACTCATGATTGATTCTACACTTAGAACTCTCGGTTGATCGATTTCAACTAAATCAATCCTTTAGTCCCGTATTGCAAGACTTGTATTGCAAATCACGTCAAGATTAAACCAAAATTCACTCGTAATAACTCTTTATTAACCTACTCCCCCAAGGTAAAAAGGAAACACCCCGCTAGGGCGAGCGTGCCCCTAATGAACAAGGGTTGCATAGGTGTGAATTGTGGAAGGACTAAATCTCGATTTTAAAAATTTTTTTTGTGAGAGATCTTGTCATATTATATCTATCGCTTTTAAGTGAACTAATTCTAGCGAGTCGCGGATAATGGATATGACAATGTGGGATTTGAGTTTGGTTATAATTGTGCGGAAATTAAACCAAGCATGCATCAAATAAATCCAAGTCCTAGTATGGCCATAAGACTAGAACCTAATAAAAGCTATTAAACCTAAATTAGGCTTCAAAAGCTTCAAAGGCTCCGTCTTCAATTCGATCTCGAGTCACCAACTTTTGGCTCCGTGAAAAGCGCCGGTCTACAATATAAACAAATGTACATATGGACTATCCTATTATACATTTTTTGAAAAAAAAAAAAAAAAAAAAAAATTAAATATTATTACAAACCGGCGATACGAGATCGCAATTATTACAAACCAATCGGATACCGTCCTTACATTTCGGTACAGTACCGATACTATAGTACTCTATGGCCATACTATACTTAGAATCATGCAAATTAGACCGAAAATCAGATTTTCAACTTTACAGTACAAGCAACCCGGTAAATTTAGGAATTTCCGATTCTAACTTTAAAAATCAATAATCAACACTTAAAACACCTTTTAAGTTTAAACTAACCACCAACAAATTAGTTTTTTTTTTTTTTTTTTTTTTTTTTTTTTTTTTTTTTTTCAATATTTAGTCTCCACTAAAATTGAATTAATTAGTTTAATTTGATTATATTTGCTAACTATTTGTCCAAAAATCACATAATAAACCCGAAAATATCTAAATAAATCATAACTAATTATGAAAAAACATTTAGAAATTATTTCATTATGTGATTTAAGCTCACAACCAGTAGCTAATTAAGGACAAAAATATGCAAAATTATTTTGGTCATTTTCTCTTAAGAAATCAATTTTCCACCATTTATATTATTACTAATTAATAACAAATGGCCAATTAAAATTATGAAATAATTTCTGGAAATTATACTCATTATAATTCTGGAAAAATTATAAATTTCTTAAATTACAAAAATCAACATGCATGTTAATCTAATTACCAATTAATTAGAAAATAGCATAAATCTTGTAAAAACAACCAAAATTAAGCAAGAAAATAGCAAATAAATTCCTAAAATACCATAATTTCGGTTGGAGCATCCACATGCCCAAAACATCACATGCAACTTTAGTTTATATGATAAAACCAATTTTTATCATTAAAAATTAATTAAGTTACCAATTAACCTAATTAAAGCTTAAAATTAACATGCAACTTAAACCGATGCTCTGATACCACATGAAAGTTATTTAGCCCCTAATTAGACTCCTCTAATTAGTACTTAATTACCCCTAATTAAGTTTAGCTAGGATCTTTTGTTGCATGTAAGATAAAAGCATAAATAAGGTAATAAAACATATTTTTTATACCTTAATCAAGAGGAATTTTGACCTTCCTTCAAAAGAAGGATCTTGAGCTGCTAATTAATGGGGATCCTCCTCCTTAGTTTTGAGTTTCCAAGTTAGGAAACCTCCTCTCTTGATCCACCAAAGAAGCTCTCCAAAAATCTCACAAAATGGACTAGTTTTAAGAGATTTTTTTTTTTAACCCTAAAACCAAAATAAAATTAGCTAACACTTTAGCTAATGTTATTCTAGGTTTAGTAAAGTGTTTTGATCAAGTTTTTATTGACATGCAATGAAGAAAACTTGATCTTAAAAGAGTTGGAAGTAGGCTGAATTTTTAGAGAAATTAGAGGGTTTTCTCTCTATTCTCTCTCTAAAATCAAGTTTTTGTGTATGTAGAAATGATTTGTTGTGTTTATTTGACATAAAACACACTATATATAATGGTTGTGGCAAATGACCATTTTGCCCTTACTAATTATACCCCTTAACATCTTATGTTACAATTTGGGTATAATTTGTACACTTATTTCTTTAAGTGTTAGTTACTTATTATATCTCTATATAATAATTACTAATTACATCATTTTAAGCTAAAACTACAACTCTTTGTAATTTAAATAGCTAATCGTCAATTTTGACTATTTACACAAAAACCATAATTTATCCGACTCGAGTTCCGAACTCGTAAAACACTATCCAACATAATCAGTTAACTCTATAACTGATACATTAGGGTTTATATTATATTGTATTAAATACAAATATAATATCTTCTGGAGAAACTATCTTTATCAGTGTGACCGGGAGGGATCAGTTGATTACCGCCGTCAAAACGACAATAACGTCAAACTCTAGCCAGCCAAGCGTTATCGATTTACGTTAATCAACTGACTTAGTATATATAATATATCCCAGGTTTATTCCTAATTAGATTTAATTAGTCAACGCATTATTGTCGGAGGACACCTACTCCAACAGAAGTTTCCAGCTGATTACTTTCACAATAGTCTTTCATGAATGAAGGCGGCAAAATAGAAAGAGAATTGAGGAAGGGGGGGGGGATCTTTCCTTCCACCCACCTCTTTCAACTTCCTATGGAGGCGAAGCAGTTTGTGCTTCATTTCAAGGTTGTCTTCCCTGTCTGCTTTATCCTGACAACGCTGATAGAAGTGTGGTCGAATGTTGTCCCATTCTGAGCTAAAAGTTAATAACCTTCTCTAGTCCGTCGTTGTTGGCTTGTCTACCAGAAATACATCAATCAGTTTGTCACAAACACGGATCATTTTATGAGCATCCAGTTTGTCAGGGTCATCTGTCTCTGTTGGATTACTGCCATCATTAATTTCCTCCTGAAAAGTTTTAGGATCAGAAACAGCTGACAATCCTACCTGCTCTTCGTCACAAGGTTTAGCCACTGAAGATGTAGTATTGCTAGATGCAACGAAAGAGGGACGCTTGCAGACATAGTCATCTTGACTATTGTGAGGCTGTACTCTCCAACCGGCATTATGAACAGCCTGGAAGAGCAGTTGTCTGGACCTCAATGCTCCAAATTTCACTAGATAAGATAGAAAAAGAGAGTATTGATGTCGGAGATTTAATGGAAGCACAATCAAAGATTTACTAAAATACAAGCTGTTGGTGCAAAAGTCATATCCAATTGAGAATCTATTGTAACGATGTAAGGACTAATGTAATTTGCTCAGTGTGAAACCTAAAACAATTTTCAAGAAGTGAAAAGCAGAACAAAATCAGCGTGCCTAGATGCGTTTGACACAATTGATAGTAAGTGATGTTATTCATAGTGTAGATTACTGTTAGAGGTTTTGAATACATCTTCACACCAAGGAAATTCCAGTTCCCTAAAACTGTGTAAGTCTCTAAAGGTAAACTTCAAACATCCACTGTACGTACTATTAAGATAACCTGAGATATTTTTACATTTTCCTTTTTCCTGCCAACGTGGTATTTTCTGAAAAGATCACCATCAAGAAATCAAGAACCTGAAGATATTTGACTGGTCATTGTAAGTATTATAAGTGTTACAATTGAGTGGCATTACCCAACTGAGCCTCTATGGTTTGTCTTCCTAAAATAATATTAGCGCAATACAAGCATGGACATGAATGAACTTGATCAAGCAATCTCTAGTATATTAGCTTCCACAGTCTATTCCCTAGCTCAAACATAAAAAGGAGATGTCGCAAAGCATTATGAGATTTGATTAGGCGTGCATATGATCTTCTAGTAAGCTTAAGAAAGACACTAGTGAGAGGTACTTATGTCCTGAAATACTGACCATACGGCTGGAGGGAAAAGCAGATTCAAAATTATCACTCAATACCGTGTGTAACATAGAATGCAATGAGCTGTGTAGGTTGCTTTACAGTAACTCCCTTAAGCCAATTTCCTTGAGCCAATTTACTAGTACACAGTCATGGCACCCAATACTTCTAGGCATTACGTTTACGAGAAAAAGAACTGAGATTTCCAGAGAGATTGCCAATATGCCACCCTCTAGTGGATTTATTACCCAGGGTAATCGACTATATGCATCACCTTGAAACCCATCACCTTCAAATGCTAGAAACTCTTTGTTATATCCACCACCCCACCTCCAAACTTCAATTAAACAACACTCACCCAAATGCTTCGCTCCGATTAATTTTACCGGTGTTCAATGTCGTAAGCAGTGCACTCAGGTATGAATAACTTCTCAGACACAGTACCCAAATTCAGAAAACAATTAAACCCTGAAAAATGCAAAAATTCCCTTCACTCCAAACATTTCACCCCAAAAAAAAAATGTCATCTTTCTACTCCCATCTTCACAACAAATCAAATTACGAACTCGAAATATCAACAAATTAGTAATTGTATTGCTGAAATAAAAGCTTCAAACTTTATAAAACACACCCATTAACCCAGTAAAATTTATATGACATAATTCCATGAATTTATTAGGTGTAAACCTAAATTAATACAGAAAAGTATTAATTAGAGGGGCAAAAGTTAATATATGAAATGAAGAAATAGAAATTTACCAGTTGGAAAACAGTTGGGTTGACTTCTCAGCGAAGAATAGCAGGATGGCATAATCGCCATTGATGTCAGCTCCATAGTCTCTTTCGCAAGCTTTGCTAATTTCTTCAGTTAGTTTTGTGTTTCACATCATTTTAAGTCTTAGACGTCTCGTGTCACACGGTCACATACTAACTTGTAAGTCGTGAGAGCATTAAAATCGTAACTCGTATTCCATCAATTTCATTTTAGTTGATTGTAATGGTCTTATGTGTGCGACATTCTTAGATGTTCTCATGCACGACTTGTGATTAACTTAGGGTGTATTTAGCACGACTCTTGGGTGAGTTTCTCGGTTGTATCCGGGTACTAAAAATTGAAAAATAACCACAAAACCGAGAAACTGTTTCTATTTCCGAGAATCACTTCTAGTGAAGCTCCAATTTGGAGTTTGACGAAATAGACTTATTATGTTGGTCAGATAATATATTATGAGACGACATAATAATATGAATCTTCAATTGTCATTAGTGTAATAATATAAATCTTCAATTTAATAGTGTAGTAAAATTATTTCTGATTGTACAGATTTTTGGGTGTGTAGACCTCTAGCATTGCGCCGTAATAATATGATCTTCAATTGTCATTAGTGTAAGAAAATTACAGTATATGGTAAGGGTTTGACGTACAATCTGACTCCAAGCTATTTAAGTTGCACTGCCACTTCACTCTCTCCTCAAACTTGTCCTTGCATTGCCACTTTTGAACTCCACTCAGGATATGGAGAATGAAGCCAGAACATACCTTAAGTGTGCAGGTAATTAAAAATAACTAGAAACTTGTTGGGAAATTTACACTTTGTTTTAGCATTACGATTTTAATTTGTTGTTGCAAAAGTTCCAACCTTTATATTTTACGTTCGGAAAAGTTCGAACCTTTATACCCCGTGTTATAGATTCGGAAAATTTCGAACCTTTATATTCTAGTTTCGGAAAAGTTTGAACCTTATTATATTGGATTTTGTTGTTGGAAAAGTTTGAAACTTTATACTCCGTAGTGTTACAAAGTCGGAAAAGTTGGAACCTTTACACTCCTTATTATAGATTTGGAAAAGTTGGAAGCTTTATATCATATAGTGTTGGAAATGCTCTGTTTTTTTTTTTTTTGTGTTACTGTATTAAAACTGATTGTTTATGAATTATGATTCATGTTTAATATTAGCACTACGCTTCTTCTTTATATTCATGTGTTAGAATGATTTCTTGTTAGAAAAGTTTCAATCTTTTTGAAAGTTGCTACATTTTCAACATAATAATGGCAAAGTCGGGAACTTTGGCGAACCAATTATATATGGACTAGGGTTTTATACTAAAGATGTTGTTTTGATAGATTACGTAAAGTTTGAATCTTTAACCTTGTTTTGGTAAGTTCGACGAAAACAATCTTTCATAGATAACCATTTTTATTTTATAAAGTTTGAATCTTGATATTGCTAGTCTTTGTGTTTTATGTAATTCTCCCCCTGTTGTTCATATTTGTTCAGTGACCTGGTTGCTTGTAGAGTAATTCTTTATCAATGTGGCAATCCGTAAAGATTTTGGAGAAATGTTTTTGTGTGTGTGTGTGTGTGTGTGTGTGTGTGTGACGCTGTAATAATGTCTTGGATAACTTGAGTGTCCGAGAAGCATGTGTTGTTGGTAACGTTAAGCAGTGTAGTGATGTTTGATCTGTTTTAATGTATGGGTATGTATGGATGTAGAGCGTAAGTTTTTAACAATGGAGAGCTGGAAGAACAAGATTTCGGAAAGGGCTGAAAAATATGAAGCCAAGGCAGATAAAATCATTGAATCTTTGAATTATCTGAACCTCCTTCTGAATCTTGTGAGCAACATATTCTTGGTGATTTTTCAAGTGAGCTTGGGTTGTGCTGCGGTGAAGCACATAATTTGGATGGTTGGCATTTACTTCCTGTCACTAGGATCTCCAATGGGTTTGGCATTCATGAAACTTCACAAGGTTTTTCGAAGCTTGGAAGCGTTAAGGTTAAGGGAAAAAATGATTGACAATTCACTGTTGGCTCTACAAGTGAGAGTGGAGTTAAGGGAAGCACATTATCAACACGCTCATGCAGAGAGGATGCCACAAGATATTAACCTGTCCGAGCGTATTCAAATGTTTCTGGATATGATGGGGTCTATAGATATCATGAGGTTCAAATGGGAATACTACTACCGTCTATCAATCATCACCTTCTTCACCTTAGGCTATACTGCTGCCTTGGTTGCTCTTGCACACTTCAAGTTTTGTGGTAAATATCATTCTCCCTCACTACATACATTCATTATTTTATTGGATAACACATCTATCAGTTGTATGTGTGTCTGTTTTTTGTTTTTACATTTTCTGCTCTTTTAGGCCTACATTCACTGGTCACTGGAGGAGGAGGAGGAGTCATGCACCCTATAATTCCTTTTCGGATGCCTTGAGTCTCGATTGATGTCTTTGAAGCAGATGGATTATTGTTGGTGTAGCAATGGATGCTCTTAAGTTTACTTTCGCGGATGCTTTTCTTGCTGATGCTTTTAAAGCTATTTTTCTTGAAGATTTGGTTAGGATGTATGTGTTTTTCACTTTTCAGTGAGTAGAACAATTTAGTGCTTGATGATCTTATATGTTGATTGTTAGCTTCTTCCAAAGTCCCAAGCTTCAGAATTTTCATTAGTTGGTGGATTTGGGTTGCGATTGTTATTGTGTCTCGTATGTCAATTAACATATTTTTGAACCTTATGTTTGTGGCTTGGTGCCCTTTTATATAGTACGGAGTATGATTAGTTGAGTGGCTTTTTTTTTTTTTTTTGTGTGAAAGTTCGAAAACATGGCCAAAGGCACCCAAGTTAATAAGCGTAAATAGTCTTGCAAAGTTAGAGATCAGACCAAATTCAGGTAGGATGCCTTTCCTAGTTTGCCTACAGGTTATTCAGTCAGTGTAGTTTATGCCTGGCTCAGTTGCGAGGGTGGATTGGTACAAAAAGGTTGGGAGAAGGTCCAATATTAGGAAGCATTACCAGAGACGAGCAAATAATGAGACATGGTGTGTGCAGTAGTGATTTGTGTCCATTCTGTGAGAGTGACAGAGGTAAGGTCTGAAGTGAGGGTGCACGGAAAACCAGGGAGCGTTTTCCTTAGCCTGTGGGTTGAGCTGGAAAGTGTGACACCATAGCACATACCCTCATCTGAACTTGGGCAGATTGTGGAATGTAGAATTTCACCACCTTTTTTTTCTTCCTTTTCCTACCACCAGAGAAAGTCATCAGGTTTATGCAGCTGTGACTGCTGGTGCTATGTGCAGCAGAATTATGGCCGTTCCGGAACATAATTTGTGCGCTGCATTGATGTTAGAGTCAGGAAGCTGTTTGGATACCATGAGGCTGGGTGATACAGATCCTAAGAATGTTTTTACTGCTGGGTGCTGATCTAATAGGAACTGGTGAAGTATGTAGCTTGTGATTTGTTTTGCCTAGTTGTAGCATTTTGCTGCAACCAGCTAGTTTTCTTTGGCCTGACTGTTTGTTAGGCCAGACTGTTTAGTTTTCTGCTTTTGGAAAAGCAGAAAAAACTGGTTTTAAATATGTTTCTCTTGTACTGTTGAACTAGATTGCAGCACCAGCATCACAGTGGAAGGCCCTTGTGGAAAATCTGAAATACATCATGACAAAGATTATGGTGAGGCCTGTTTATGGTTCAGTGAAGGACAATGTAAGATTATAGAGAGGGGGAAGGATTCATAGAATCACTGACTTGATCATTGGTATAGGAGAAACCCCCTGTATATACCGATTACATAAGATGACGATAATGGAAAACCGAATCATCTATATTATACTATCCTAACATAATATATTCTCAAGATAATAATCTCTACTTATTTCTAATAATTGGGGTCCAGATTGTTTCGCGACTCCCAACCAACTTCTTGTAATTTATTATTTATAATTATGAATATGGGTTCAAATTAATAAAATAACTAATATATGATCTCATGATCTTATATTTCCGATCTCATGATCTCATACCCTGATACCCATATCCTTTAATAGACAATTTTCCACGATTTAGCCTTGAAAATGAGACTGAAAACCCAAAGATTTATTAACATGCTTCGTTTTACCTCTTTGGAAAGCTTGTTTGTTCCAAAATGGCAGACTGTTGTGCCTTTTCCTTATCTTATTTGGTAAGATTTAGACTCGTTTTCCAATCTTCTGTCAAAGCTTTCCAAGCACAGACCTTGAGGTTCTGATACATCCGGCCATCATGATACTTTTACATACAGTTTTATGTCACATTTGCCTCGAATGAACAAAGAAAACAAGAGCAGAATGTCGTCGTTACAATTGAAAACACCAAAAAACTGACTTAAGAAAACACTGGTGAAGATTTTCATTCCAAATGACACACTTACAGTTACAAGATATAAACTGTAAGTCCAAGAATGCAATATATCTCAAATCCATGAACCAAAATCGTTAATTGTCGAAAATTATGTATTCTGACATCGTAGTTAGTTTTTGTGAGTTTCAGAAACCTGAGGACAACATCCGAAGAGGGGATTAATGAGAAATTATGCAACCATACGGATTCTCGACTGCTTGCAGATACACTTAAGATCTCTTTTTGTGTCATATATGTCTAGAAGAACATTATAACCTGGGCAAGCGTAGCCTTTCGGAAGTCAAAGCTAAAAGAACATCCACCAGCAGCATAGTTCTTCGGGCTTTCAGGACAAGACGAACCATCGCTCACAATTCTCCTTTTATGATTATTTCGTAACATGGCTTTTCTATCAAATAAACTGCGCCCACCAGTTGGTCTTGAACCTTCTGATTCCCAACCTTCGAAATTGCTAAAAATGGAATGTCTATCCCAATAATCATATTCGTCAAACTCTTGGATTATTGTTTTGTCGACAGGGGGTTCGCTGCTAACTTGGACATTCCTTTGATCAAACTCTTGGATTGTTTTGTTGACAGGGGGTTCGCAGCTAACTTGGACATTCCTTTGATCAAACTCTCGGATTGTTTTGTCGACAGGGGGTTGCGTATTGCACGGTTTGGAATAATCAGCATAATGGTTGTTTCGTCTAGGGCTTCTCTTTCGTACCCTGTGACGTCGGGAGACCATTGAACTCCATAGCTCTTGCAACCATGT
The DNA here is from genome assembly GCA_963680865.1 of Spergularia marina. Lineage (NCBI taxonomy): Eukaryota > Viridiplantae > Streptophyta > Magnoliopsida > Caryophyllales > Caryophyllaceae > Spergularia > Spergularia marina. The sequence continues at coordinate 13,477,577 of OY804558.1, read as the reverse complement.
CAGGCAACGGACCATCTCAGTAAGCAACAACTTACACCTTAAGCTTGAAGTCACAAGAGACCCTGGCCTCTATTTATAAAGTTGTGGCAACTTTCTTTCTTTTTCTTTTTTTTTTAACTGAACTTTCCAAATCCCATCAGGAATCAAAAACAATTAGAATCCTATTAAGGATAGGACAAACAAATATATTTCAGTCGTATGACTCGTACGTATCCTCCGATGTCAAACATGGAATTGCATCAAAATCAGCCGCCAACTCAAACATCGTTCCTCCCAAAACCCAATAATTGGTATAACACTTGGACACTTTAATTTAGGCAAAGAAACATGAGAAAATTTTGTCACATAGCCTAGTAAAACACTTGGTCATGTACCTCATGCCGGAGACTTTTAGCCGAGTTGAGCAACATATATAGGGTGTTGATGACCAGCCGGATACTTGATGTAATAACGTGTTTCATCTGGCTGGTCATTAACACCCTTTGCTAATCTCATGGTGTTCGTTGATATCCTACAGAATTTTTCCTGTTTGCTAGCACACAAAAACATTGATGTAATTTCACTTTTTTTAACCTTCTGTGCATTAAATTTCCTGCTATAGTGATTACTATTATCCTGTTTATGTAGAGCAAAGGTTTGAAACTTTGGTGGAGAGGAAGGATACGAATGATGATGTGGTTTTCAAAGCTGAATCTCGTGCAAATGCTGTGATCGATTCTTTGGGGTACACTGGTTCTCTGATTGACCTTCTCAACAACTTATTCTTGTGGTTGTTTCAAGTGATGAACCTTAAATGTCAAGTTATGTGGTATGTCGGCGCAATGACTGTGATGTACCTCGTATCTCTTGCACTTCCTATCTCCTTGGCCTTTATCAAGCTTGGAGCAGTGTTTCGAAGCATGGCAGCCTTGAAAGCACGAAAGGAATACATCTATTGGAGGATATGAGATTATTATGAAGCTCATGATATCAGATTATATTTGGTATAATCTTGTAGTAGGAAAATATCTATTCTATATATGTAATCTAGAATATTACCGTTAGGTATGTTCACATTATCATGTAACCTATATAAGGGGGCTTCCCCCCAAACCATTAATCAAGTCAGTGATTCTATGAATACCCTCTCTCTATATTCTTACAACATCGACAATGCTATCTCGGCCTTGAATGATCAAGTGAAACTTTCTGAGGCACAGCTAGCCACCACAAGTGCAGCTGAAGCTAAACTGTCTGACAAAATCCAAGGGTTCATCAACATGACTACATCAATCGACGTTGGCAAGTTTAAATGGAACTATTATTACTATCTTTGTGCTACTACAGGATACACTGTGGTGTATGGTGTTGTTCTGGCTGGTGTTGCCTACTCAAAGTTTTGCGGTAATGATTTTTTTTATTGACTTGTTTTTCATAACAGGGTTTCACACAATCAGTTTCTTTGATATTTATGTTTGATTTGATTGTTTTGTAACAGGTATAAAAGTGGAGTTCGTTGGAGATGGAGGAATACAATTCATCTTTCCATCATGATTCTTGAGGCATAAGTTGGTGATGTTTGTTGGAAGAATCTTCGCAGTTCTGACTTGGCTTCCATCATTACTGGTGAATTTCTATGTGGTTAGCTAGCTAGTAGAAGTTTTGATTTTATGCCCAAAGAATACTGCAGTAGTATTTTAATGATATGCAGTAACAAGTCACTACGTCAAATATGGGCTTTAAGAACGGGTCAGTTTAAGCTAAAGAGAACGGTTATAGAACCGTTCTCTAGGACGCTGTACTTAAAGGGTAAGAGAACGGTTGGGAACCGTTCTTATACCCTTTTAGAACGGTTCCAGTCAAAACCGTTCTCTTAGGCCTAAGAGAACGGTTATGTAAAGAACAGTTCTCGTATGTGTGCACATAAGAGAACGGTTTTGGTCAAAACCGTTCTCTTACATGTACCAAAAATTTAAAAAAAAAAAAAATTTGGTGATTTTATGATATTTTGCTGTTCTCTAGGCTTGTAGAGTACAACATCAACGACGGCAACGACAATATAACATCAACAGTGACAACAACAGATTCTGGGAATTACATCCCCTCAACTTGAGCAAACAGTACACCATTACACAATCAAGAAATATGAGTAAATCTTGGTACAATAGAACAATGTGTGACTAAAATAAAATTTCCAACAACACAAAGAATAACAAATTAGATTACCCTTAACAAAATAGAGTGGGCACTCTATCAAAATCTAAATCTATACATATCAAAATTTACCAAAAAAAAAAAACAGATCTAAAAACTACAGTTAACCTTAATTTATATTTCTTCAACACACCATCGTACATTGTGTTGCATGTCGCCCTCGCCATTATCGATGTAGCCGCCACCGCTGCTATTGTCGTCGTCACCATCGCCTTCGTCTCCGTCATGGGTCTACTCGACATCGCCTTTGTTTTCTCCGTCTTTCATCTGATCCAATCAACATAACCAAAAGAAAACTAAATCAGCAAAAAAAATAAGGATAAAAAAAACTTTTTAAAGCACCAAATTCAAGAGCAAAAGAAAGTCAGAAATACATAAGTTATAATAAAAAATCGAATCAGATTCACATAATTAAACCTTGATCAATTTCGTTGACGTCCATCAGCTCACGTCCCAACCGTCGTCGGCTCGATCGTCTCCATTCGTCAATATCGATCGTCTTCTTCTTTGATTTTCGTAGATCTGGGTTTTCCATCGTTTTACACTTTTTGATGCTTTGTTATTTGTAGAAAATTAAACCAACTAGATTATTATTATAGGTGATAGAAGGAAAAGAATGAGGAATTAAAGAAGAGATAGAAAATGAAATTTAAGAAAATAATGTGAAAAGAGAAATTTTTTGTTAAAAGAATGGAGTATGAATCAGAGAGAGAATAGAGGGAGAGGTGATAATGGATATGAAAATGACTAAGGGACATGGAGATAGAGGGGCGGAAATCACAAGGTAGGGTTGTATATATTTTTTTTTTTATTACTATTATTAGACCGGTTTTTCTCGAAAACCGTTTTCTTTGGTGCGTCTTTTAGAACGGTTTTGAAAGGAACCGTTCTAAAAGATGTGGTTCTGGAATAAATTGTACCTTTTAGAACGGTTTCTTTAAAAACGGTTCTCGTAGGTATTTAATGTTTATTTTTATTTTTCCTATAATTATCTTTTAGAACGGTTTTTAATGGACCCATTCTATTTTTAATAAGAGATCGGTTTTTAAAATTTTCGTTCTTAAAGGCTAGTTATGAAAGCCCAAATTTGACGTAGTGAGTCTATGCTATTTAGGTATATCATGGGTTGTCTTTGATTTTTCTGAGCACCTTATATCCAGAGTTATGAATGTTGGCCTCTTTAAAAGTTGCTTGCTAAGCTTCCACATTGGTCTTGAATGTCTTGATTCTGTAATGTTTAAAGCTTCTTGCTTTAAGCAAGAATAGTTCAAAAGTTCAACTAGTGACACCATAGAATTGAAATGCGCAACTTCTCAGGTCTGATTTTGCATAATGGGTGATTCAGTTGATCACTTCTTTGTGTCCTGCTACTTGTTCTGAAATCCATTTATCTCAGAAATTGATTGGTAGGATGGTTGTCTTGTCCTTGAATGAGGTCCTTGTGGAGGATGTGCAGCATCTTTTCTTGTGTACTGTGCAACTTCAAGCTATAAGCTATAAGCAAAAGCTTATTATTAGGAAAATTTTATAGTTCTCTGCAGGACCTGCCCTATGTTGAAATATTGCATGTTTCTCAGTCTTCAGCTAGATCAATGTTGGTGTCAGTGAAGCCGAGAAGGCGCTGATAGCATAGAACAGGAATGGGAATGTTGGAAAAGATGACTACTGTGGGCGAAATAAAAATGGAAATGAACGAATCGGAAAAGCTGTGGCGTGACCGAAATCACCGAATGAGAAGCAAATTCGCCCCGACTACGGTACAATCGGAATATGGCGTTGCCCCCAAAGGTAACACAGCCCTTCTCTAAGGTGTGCACTCACCCGAGAGAAGTGGAACTCAAAAACGTACCCAGAATCAATGGAAACAGAAAAGAAGAGAAGAGAAAGTTGTGAATTTTTTGTGTGTCGAAAAAAAGCACAGAAAACGTCCTTTTAAGGATCGACCACACCGCGCACGTGCCATGAGCCGAGCCGAGCCGGCCGGCCGGCCGGCGGCCGCGCGCGCGTGGGGAGACCATAGTCTTCCCTCCATAACTAGCTCAAACACTCCTAACACTCACCCATATATATACCCCCAAAAGTTTATCTAAAATTTCAATGTGGGACAAACAAAACAAGTGTTTCCCAAAGAGGCTCAAAAGCCTTTGCATTACTAATAATCCCCCACTAATGCAAAGGTGTAGAAAGAAAATTGATTCCGAGTATAACAAAGGTTTGACACTTCAGTGTTGGTGAACGTGTCTTGAACCAACACGTAGTGAAGCTAGGATACTCTCTATCAAGTGAGTGAAACCAGTCTTGAACTCCTTGATTCAAGAGAAGAGCCTAACAGCACGCATCACACCAAAAATCGTTTCGAGTTCCGCGATATTCTCACAATAAAAACAATAGCCAAAATACCTTGGGATGCTTATGAGTATTTATAGGAAGACAGCCCTAGTCTTCCATAGAAGGTGGCTAACCCTTCATACTCACGTAGGTGATTTCATCAAGTCTATCTCAATATAGACCACCCAAAACAGGGATATGAAATCATTAAGAACAAAGAATGTTCAACCTCTCATAATACAACGGTGAATCTATCAAATCCGTCTCAAAGGACCACCCAACAAGTAGGGCTATAGATTCATTAAGAGCAATAGCTCAACCTCAAATACACAGTCATAGGAATGGGTAATGTGTATAAAATATGAGTCTTTCCACAGCTTCGTTTGACCACTAGACCTTGGAAGTACAAGATCACGGGGATCCACTGTGAATTCCTCAACCAACGGCCTTTAGCCCCATTCCCCTCGACGAATCTAGAACCAATGGCCTATTAAGTCCTTTTGTTAAAGGATCAACAATGTTCCTCTCAGATTTGACGTACTCCATCGCTAGCACGCCGTTTTGTATAAGCCGTCTCACGGCCTCATGCCTAATGCGTATATGTCTTTTCTTACCATTATACACATCATTTTTAGCAACACAAATCGCAGATTGCGAATCACAATGTAGAGACACCGGCGGCGTACCACAAAGGTATATCTGCCAGTAGGCTCCTAATACAACAATCAAAAACCGAACAAAGACTAAAATATCCTCCATACGTCATTTAACTCCATTTGTTTTCTCTCTTGCCATCTTCATCTCCATTCGTACTTCACTCTGATCTCCTACTTTGCGACTTTAATTTCTCCACGGTACTTCTGAGTTTTTCGACTTGCCCATAATACCCCTGAACTTTGCGCCTTGTCTATGTGCATCCAATTTTTCGGTTTTCCACTAACCAGAGTACCACACCCTAGTAAAGGTTCGTTCCCCGCTTTTCCTCACACATCTCCCGCTTCTACTCGGATTCCTCCCCATCTTTCTCCTCCACCATGCCAAACAGGTGAAAAATTAGCCCTATCCAAAATCCGTGCATTAGTTTTAAACTTTTGATTATAATTACTTGTAAAAATAATTAAATTAGGTTAGAATTATTTTGTTAATTTTGGTTTACAATATTGATCAAATTCAGGTTATAGCAGCGACAGGGATAAAGGGAAACTTCTGGGGATGGACTTCCTGTTGATCTGAATTCAATAGGTATATGCCTTCTTTCGTACGCTTTCGAATTACGAGTACATATATGATTAGGTTTTGAGATGTTTGTTGCTGATCATAATTCATGATTCATAATGCTATTTCTATCTAGCTAGTTGTTTTCTTCATGATGATTAACGGATTACTGCTTAGTTACGGTTTGCCTCAGAATGGGAGCAATTACTACTAGGGTCGTAAACTTGTTTGGTAGGAAGGTATTGAACGGAAAGGAAATGAATGGGACCAATTGCCGGTTTTTACTATTGGACGGATACATAAATTGAATGGCTTCATTAGTAGCTTCCCATTGCCCTTGTATTTTATTGAGAAAGCCTTTATGTATATGGATATACATAACCAAATATATGTCCACTAATTTCTCTCTCCTCAACCCCATCAATCTCTTTTTTCTGGGCATATTTCGAACTGACATTTTATATTTTGAGTTGACAATCTCATATTTTGAGTTGACATTATCATTTGTGAGTGGTTTTTGCTTTGATGTATTCTAAATTGACATCTTTATATCTGAATTGACATGCTATTTCATGAGTAATAATATGTTACATGTGAGTGTGCATTTGAGAATGAGAATAGGAGATGTGAAGTTATTAAAAGTGGTGAAAGTACCTTCTTACCCTCCATATACACTTATAAGTGTATATGTCATATTGATTTAGCCTTACTCTATTTTATTTTATGGCAACGCCAACCCACCATGTTGCTTAGACCTCCAATAGCTAGCTTCCGACCTTTGAAGCTTCAACTTGCTAACTTGAGAAGACATTTTTTTTTTGGTCCCTCCATCTCGCGTATACAACTCAGTTTGTATAATGATGGTCTTATCGATTGGGTTGTATAGTTGCATTGCATACAAGTTGTTCGAGAAAGCCAAGTTTTTGAACAAACAGCCAGTAAGAACACTATACTGTCCTCTTCCATGGGTTTGTAAGCTCGAGTTTTTCCCTTTGCTTAGACAACGCTGCTTAGAGTCTAGATGGTATGTATGTTTTGTGTATTAAGACTGACACAACTTGCTCCTAGATTAGCATTACGCACCTACCTCCAATCGCTCTTATTACATACTTCATCAGTTTGCTTAGTGTCTGTATGGACTATCCCTAGCTATGCATCAGATGGAGTTTTTATAGTATCCTGTCATACAAGCCTAGAATAGCCAAGTCCATTATGGCCCGAATTTTAGGTAAAATGGAGCTGGATCGTAACTCAGATGTCTCACTTTCAGCTTTCTGATACAGTGGATAAATAGCTCAATGAGTTGAGTGAGTGAATATTACGTTGGGTTCATATTGGTTTAAACTTTAAAGCCCTATATGATTCAGCTGAAAATATCCGATTTAATCAGAGTTATGTATGTGTGGTAGCATTAATTTATCGATCTAAACTGAATGAATCGTTTTCAAAGTTGAATTATAGAGAATTAGAGAGCCTAAGAAATAATTAATGTCACTCTGAACTTTCGTGTTCTCATCAGTTTGCCAAGATGTTGTGAAATTCTCTCTGTTTCCTGCAAACATTAAACTTACTACTGGCATATATATGGTTCTTATATCTTGTCGCTCTAAGTACGTATACTAGCATCACTTTTGGATCCTTTAATTTCTTCTTGATACCGAGAATCCTTGACTGATGTTTTCATTTTTAATTACAGGGTGATGGCATCAAACGATTAAGTTGCTCGGAAACATGGTCCATTGTTTATCGTGGATACACGAGCTTTGGAGTTCATTATTATCTCAACGTCTTGCAGTACAAAACAAAAGCTTTCGGAGCAAAGGTGATGATCATCTACCCGGAAAATCTGGTAACATAGAGTACAAAACTGGGAATAAGCAAACTCCTGCAAGTTTGATCTGTGATGAGAAAGTCTCTTCGAAGTGTATGCTTGAAGAGTTTAACTCAATTAGGACATCCGAGAAGAGCCATTCGCAGCAATCTGATGGCCCTAATTTTATAATCCGAGACATTGATGCATGGAAGTTTGAAGATAACAGTAAGAAGCAAGCCTCTTCTAACGACACGCTCGAAGAATTGAGAGCACGAACATTCAAAGAACGCCGTTTGCGGCCCTTGCTTTCTCATAAAGTAGTGTCTCGAGAGTTCAATCAAAAGCAACTCGAAAATGGCCCGAACTTTATAATTCGAGACCTTGATGCATGGAAGTTTGAAGATAACAGTAAGCAACAAGCCTCTTCTAACGACACGCTCGAAGATTTAAGAGCACAGACATTCAGAAAATGCCATCCGTGGTTGTACTAGCTACTGATAGACATATCTGGAGATAAGTTCGATCAAAGGAACCTCAAACATGCCAGTAAATCTGCTGATTTATATTTAGAGACCTAGATGATATGCATGCCTGTTTGACGACGGATTTGTCATCTGTTTATTGCATTACTTGACCAATTTGGTGGTTACTTAATAATAACTCTTATTACAAAAGCTTATACAAACTGATGAAGAAAAAGAGTTTACAAGAATGACCATAATAAAGTTACACCAGTGTTCGCACTTTATTCATTCCCAGCTTAACATGAAAAAACGAAACACAGATTAAAGAAAGACTTCCCTGCTGCTAACAAGTCATGACCTACGTACACCTTAAACTAAAATCGGGCTTAAACCATAGAGGGGTTTGAAATCTTGAATACTTATCGGGTCCAACGTATATATCCCCTTGCTTACCATTTTTCAAATCAAAAACCCCCATGTCCTCTCCCCCGGGGGTTAGGTTATAAGTCCAATGTCCTGATGCATCATCGGTGCAATAAATACAGTTGGGTTTAAGATTACGGGTTGTGGCCGTAGGAAATGACATTGAAGAATTATTACCAAGAAATAAGACCGCATCATTGAGGTGATGAACTCGAGACCATTCTTTGGTGCGAAAATCAAGTTGATACACCATAAACCCAAATGTTTCATAATCATATTCATTTTCATCTTCATTTATTTCGATACCACACCTATCTCTTAGAACCATGAAAATTTGACCACATAAGTTTACCAAGTATAATCCAAATGCCGCCAACGAAATATCATCCAAAATCCCCGGAGGTGCAAGCACGGAGGATTCTAAAGCTTTCAAACCAAGCATTGGTGGATTCCTCAAGATCATCGGATATTCTGGTGTATAATCTTTCACGACAAGTTTTTGCGGACCATTCAGATCAGATATATCTAGATACGCAAGCGAAACATCCTCATACAAAATATATATTCGTGCACCATGACAAACAACATCAAGCACACAATTACTCACATCTTAAGAGTCCGTTTTAAGAGAAACAATCGTGCGCCCTGGTTGATCAATGAAGGTCCATGACTCATCACCCGGTCTAGCAAATGCCAACTTCTTCCATGAAAAATAATAGATTATGAACACCATAAAATCATCTTCGGCTACTTTTAATACAATCGCCCTCACAATAAAGCCAAATCTCATTAATTTGTCGGCGGCACCCGGCACAAATCTCTCATGGGTGCGAACGGAAACATGAGGCCCCCATTTGTGTGGCAAATGTGCTATGGGTGGGAGACATTTTCTAACTTTGGTAAGTGGATTGAATAGATGTAGCTCCACATCGTAATTAAATGTCACAATCCAACCGTACTCGGAACCCCAACACCTACACCTAACAGTCTCGGGGAGTTTCAATTGACGACACTTATTGTTGACAGGATCGAAGACTTTCCTAAGGCCATCTGGATTATCTTCCGTGCTCTCGGTTAGAAATATCCATGGGGTTGTTTTTACAATGAACCCATCCTTAATTATAGAGGCAAAGTGATTCCACAAACGGCAAACGACAGAGAAATAAACCAAGTCTTCAATTGTTTCAAATCTCATCACAATCTCGTGTAGAAGTTCAAATGGCAGCTCACACCAATCAGCCATGGTTACTTGAGGGTAAACTTCCTAAATTGACTACAAGTAATTAAATTTCAAGAATGTATCGATTAATAATGGTATATCTCGTAATGTATCGGGAAAAAAAAAATAGAATCTTGACGTGTGACGGTAAATCACAACATGCCATGTATGTTAGGTTTCGTTACTTTAGTGTACGTACATATTCAATTAAAATTTTGGTGTGTAAATGCATATCTCGGTTACGACATGCATGACCTGTTCGTGTATATGCACTCTCAATTGTAATGTTGAAACCACATCCGTAAATTTTCAACTCACATTATGCGATAACCAACTTTTTTATGTTAGATTCCTAGGAATTTATATATATGTATTGATTACTTATAGTATTGGTATAAAATTTCTTAGGTTAATTTGATTGAAACATTTTTTGTTATTTTTAAGTTAATTATTGAATAAATGCATTTTCTAACCTCACTAATTTTCAATGTGTGATCACAACCTAAATTAAGTGAACCTTAGTTTCCTTGTAGTATTTGAATTTATAAGTTCTTTTAAAGGCATGGTAATTATCATATTGTATATTTTAAAAGTAATATCTTAGTGTGCAAACACTAAACAAAATAGATTAATACACTATTTGCTGAACTCTTTGTGTCAACTCATTTTAAATCACATCATATATAAACAAATTATGTACACCGTCACAACCAATGTATCTAAAGTAACCAAATATTATGTGTATACTCAACATATAGCCCACCGTCCATGCTCTTGTCAAACCCACAATGTGTATAGCCTATCTATTGAAATTAACCAAAGTGTATGCTTTCTTATGACCATCTTTATTGGGGGTCTCAAATGTCTCTCAAAGTGAAAAAAAATTAGGTTCAAAATGAGAGACCCCTAATGTAGATCAAAGGATAGAGTCTCAAAAATTAAGACGGTCTCTGTTTTTAGAGACGGTCTCATAAGTCTCAAGAACTAATTATGTGGGGACCACTAATAATTAGCATTAATTTTATATTATTTTGGCCCAACTAATAATCAAAAATAAATGTTTGAGGCCCAAAAATATAAGTCTCACCATTGAAAAGCAAGGTCTCAAATTGTGTCGCATTCTTCATTTGATATCAGCATAATGTAATTGTGACACCTTATTGGTATTTGAGACCTAAAGTGAGTCTCACCCTAGAAAGCACGGACACGCCTGTCCAATGCCGTGTCTGTGTCCAACACCGTGTCTGTGTCCCCCCTTAGAAAAATAGGTCTAGATAGCTGTGAATTGAGTGCTACGGAGGTATGAACATAGGAAAGAAAATCATATTGCCAACCGGCAACTCTTACAACACCACAGAACATGGCAACAGGTATTCAAATAATACAGTTTTGCAGGCAACCAAACCAGGAATCGGCAATCAAACAATAAAGTAGCAATCGTATACTACACAGTTTAGCAGGCAATCAAACAATGAATAATCAGCAATTGAATACTATATAGTTTCGCAGGCAATCAAATACTAATACCAACAAACACATGAAATGCCATTAATTAATAGAGTATAATATGAAAATCGATAAGCATACCTTATACGGAGTATATACTAGTAATTAATTTTCAACACTTGTTTCTCTATAGAACACACAATCCGGTCTGGTTGTTGCTTACCTCCTCTCTCTCTCTTCCCCTTTCTCTCGTGCTCTCCGTTCGTTTTTTTATTGTTTCTTGTTCACGAATCACGAGTAGTTTTCAACGCATATTATACAACAAACAACACATAAACTTGAATTCGAATTAGGAAAATCTACCAAACTCATCTCGTATGTATTCTACTACTCTTACCCAAATATTTCTGCCCTTTCCAAAATATTATCTTGAATGGTCTTGAATTCTACTTCTACTTTGAATGAAAGATTCGTTTACCTTTAAATCACATTAAATTAGTATTCGTTTGCGAAGCTGTACGTTCTATTTCTTTGCAAAGGTACACCTTTTAACTTCTCCACCGGGTCGGGTCAACGCCGGAGACTTGTCAAAATTATTTTGGGGGAAAAGAGGGGAAAAATTGGAGCGAAATTTGAATGAAGACAGAGTAACGCCGGGTCAACGACGGAGATTGGTCAAAATTGGCCGGAAATAAAGAGAGGTGCAACTTCGCAAAGAATAGAAATGAAAAGGCTTAGTTTTGCAAAATTTAACATAAAAGACGCGGTCTCGCAAAATTTAACATAATTGCATCATTTATTTCTTCTTCAGAGTTATCTTGAGCACTAATTTTTGACGGAAAAGCGTTAATACAAATGTTTCTACTACGTGGAGCCTCCGCTTAAAACCTAGAAATAAAATCAGCACGAAAAATGGACTGACTGTTACCCCGGTCAAAATCCTAAGCTCCAGTAGGATCTTTAATCCTAAAAATTAAAATAAACGGAAAATTCACGTGGTACCCTCGAACTTTGACTGATTACACATGGTACCCAACTTTTATATACCAAATCTTTCAAAATCTTAACTTATTTTCAAAAAGTTTTCAACTCCTACCTTATAAAACATTTTTTTTATCAAACTTCTACCAATACTTATGTTCCAACGGGTTTGGCTCTATTTTCCGATATTAACATTTGGATCATCACAAATTATTAGGTACCCCGGGGGTACCTAGAGCTACGTACCCCCCGGTAAACTGTTCACTCATGATATACCACATTATAGTCATTTTATAATTTCACTCATTATTTTACAATTTTCACTCAATATTTCTCAATTTAACTCATTATATACTTTCACTCATTATTTTACAATTTTTACTCATTATATTTCTCGATTTTTACTCATTATTTTCCGATTTTCACTCATTATATATGACATTATAGTCTTTATTTATTTTCAGTCATTATTTCTGAATTTCTAATCATTATATACAACTTTATTCCAATCATTATTTCCCGAATTCCACTTATTAGTTTTCAATTTTTATTCATTATATACCACTTGAACCGGGGGTACCTAGAGCTACATACCCCCGGGTACCGTATACCGATTGTTGTATCATTGCATTTCCCTCCAAATTGGCGCGATTTCGTACGATTTGTTTCGTTTTCCCTCCAATTTATTCCTCCAATTTTATTTTCTTTCCCCTATTTCCCACAGTATATCATGTCACATTCCAATTTCATCATCTCTTTCCTATTTCTCACATAAAAAAAAGATACAGGTACGACTGTGGGCAGCGAGAAATGCAAAACGTACATACAAATATACAATAATACGTTCGGCTACAAAGACAAAACGGCAAGAACACCTTTTTTTCTTTTTTCCTTTTGGCAAAGGCGGCAAGAATACCTGAGAAACAAACGTACATCCTACAGGGAGGAAGTAGGTGACATGACGATACAACCATTTCGATAAAAAGCCACACCCAAGATCTAATGTGTTAAGACTAGGGAGCGTAAACGCAGGCTCCTCTCGCCTATGACTGAGACCTAGAGTAAAAAGACTCCGGGTAGGGTGTACTAAGTTAACAAGCTAACCGGAAAACTAGAGAAGCCAAGAAAAAAAAAAAAAACGGAAAATGCACGCGGTACCTCTGTACTTTGGGGGTTTGCACACGATACCCATGTACTTCAACTTAGTGCACACGGTACCCCCGTATTTTTAGGAACTGCACAATATGTCCTTTTTTTTAACTTCGATCCCGTTAGTTTATGGTTAATAATATTGACATGACTACAATTAACATAAGTTTATTACCAAATAATTTAAAATAAAATGACGATAATAATTAGAAAAAAATTAACCCTCACCCCTTCATTTTTCTCCGTCCTCTTCCCTTTCCCCTTCCCCTTCATTGCCCACCACCACCACGTACTAACTTACAAAGTAGGTTAATGTGTATCAAGAGAGATAAGTCAATGTTTAATGTATAGTTAGCATGTAAATGATGTAGAATAGTTGGTTAAATAAAGCACTAAAAAATTCTCTAATGATGTTATGAGGGAATAAGCAAAAAAGGATATGGTGTATAGTTTTCAAAAGTACGGGGATACCGTGTGCACTAAGTTAAAGTACAGGGGTACCGTGTGCAAACCCCCAAAGTACAGGGTACCACGTGCATTTTCCGAAAAAAACTAAACAAGCAGAGAAAGAAAGCTGAAGCTAAAAAGAACACAAACAAAATTACAGACAAGCTTAAACCAGACGGAAGAACTACATATAGGGATGCCAAAAGTCTCTAAAAAGAAACTACACAAAATTGCTGACGAAGCACAGACAGAGTGCCAAGGCTAAACCTATCACTCCGAAAGCAAATGCCATAAAACCAGTAATGCAGAGGCCGCAATAATATACAACGAATTTGAATAACATCCGCCAAAGTCTGAGAGATCCAGAAGTTAAGAATCCGAGGACAAGTAAAAAACAAATGACTTGGAAGTTTCATCGGAACTATCACAAAATGAACAAGCAGGGGTGAGTTGAATGTTTTTTCGGTGAGGCGAAAATCTGACAGGGAGGATATCATGAAGCATTTTCCAAAAGCACAAATTCTGAGTTTCCATAAAAGAGACCCCTTTAATGAATAACAGACTTGGAAGGTACATAGAGCAAATGTCTTGAACACAAGACGGAGTAGTAATGTGAAAGGGAAACTAAATTCCAGCAAAATTAAGAACTAACACCTAACCGAACAAGAAAATCAAGGTTTGGGGCAAAAGATACATTTGGAAGAAGGGAAGGGAAACGTCCTGAGAGCCAATAATAGGTATGGAAGAAAAAGAAGTAAAATCACAATTCAATAGTGTAGACACTATGTAAGTGAGCTGCAACCTCACCGGAGCAAGCAGCACTGAGAAGCAGAATAGCACAGCTCCAAGACGGTTATGGTCAAAGCAGTTGGAAGCCGGTCAAATGATGAGTCATCAATGACGGTTATTTGTAACAGAATTCTGTTACCAAACTAGTGGATCAATAGCTATAAATACAGCAATGTAATGAGAAAATCCTTATGGAGAAATAATACAATTCATAATGTTTCTATATACATTTTGTTCTGCAAATTCTCCCAAATACTACATTCTAATATGGTATCGGCTTAGATAGAGATCCAAAAACCACAAAACTTCCGCAATACTCTACCTAAATTCATCGAAATTACTACAAAACTTCTCCTAGAAGCCTCTGAAATTAGAGGATTCAAGAAGTTCATTAGCAAATTCACCTACATTTCTGGTTAAATCTCTGAAACTAGAGATCATATTCTTCGAACTTCGATCGAAATTGATCGAAATTGAGCTTCTTTGTGACGATCATCTTCGCGGAGAGATTCTGATCATTTCTCTGCAAACATCAGCAAATTTCAGCTGAAATTCTGATAAAACTTCTACCACAAGCTTTCTGGAAGTTTTTTGAAGATGCCTGAACACTCTGAGAACACAAGCTTCAACAACACGCTCTCTCAGTCCTACAAGGATCCATACTTCTTGACATACAGCGACCAACAGCTGACTAAGATCGTCATCGAGGAGTTCAATGGCGCCAATTTTGTTAACTGGAAAAGGCATGTGAAATTGTTCCTAAATTCGAAAAACAAGCTTGGATTTGTCACACGAAAAATTGAACTTCCTCCTGAAGATGACGACAGACACTATGATTGGATGCGTGTCGATTACGCTGTCCTATGGTGACTCTTACACTCAATGATACCGGAAATTGCAAATAATATGATATTTGCCACAACTTCGAAGAAGCTATGGGATAAGGTTCATGAAATGAGAGATATGGCAGGACTAATGCTCCATTTCTGTTCCAATTGAGAAGGAATCTTGGAGATATTGTGCAAGGTGAACACTCTGTAGCAGCTACTATGGACAATTGCAGACAGTGTGGGAATCAGTGAATGCTCTTGATCATGTGCCTGTGTGTGATTGTGGAATCCTGAATCAGTGCACATGCAATGTTCTGAAGCGCAGTGTTGACAGGGAAAACAAACATCACCTGCTGATATTTCTCAATGGTCTTAGGGAGGAGTTCACTCATCTCAGAGATCAGATTCTTGCCACTGACCCCCTGCCAAAACTCAACCAAGCTTTCTTCAATATTCAGCAGGTTGAGATGCAGCAACATATCAGTCAGAAGAAGTCCACGATGCAACCTGACAGTGTTGCCATGGCAACTAACACCAGCTACAGAAACTCACCAAAAATCACTCACTCTACCAACTCTTACCAGACAATTCCTGATTCCACTCAGCAAAGGGATGCTAAAAGAGTTAAGTTAGAGAAATCTGATAAAAGACCAAGTGAGTGTATCCACTGTGATCCACCAGGCCACAAAACAAAAGATTGTTTCAAAGTGGTTGACTACCCAGCATGGTGGAGAGGAGCTCGGCCGATGATTGGAGATACAAAATTTTCTGCAAGCTCATCTTCTGCACCAACTGAGCACAATTCTCCTCCTGCAATCAGGGCATTCTATGGAGTGAATCCACCAGTTAATCCACTTGTCTACATTACTGGTCCAAAAACAGGAAACTATATCAGGGTTGATCAGCAAGTGGTTGATCAGGTCTATCAACAAGTTCAGTAGAAACAAGGGCACATATCTTTTGCAGCTGCTACATCTTCTTCATATATTCCATCTACTTATACCTCTGCAGGTATGGTTACATCTCTCTATGTTGGTTCAAATTCTGCTAAATATGACTGGTTGCTAGATTCAGGAGCATCTGATCATATGAGCCATGACTTGAGCATGTTTACCCACATTCATGACTTAGAACCACCAATTAGAGTTACTATACCTGATGGAACACACCAATTTGTGCATAAAATAGGACGTGTGCAGCTTAGTAAAGACATTAGTCTTCGAAATTTCTTATATGTGCATGGCTTTAAGCATAATTTGTTGTCTATTGGGAAACTTGTTGTTGACACTGGCTTGATAGTAACTTTTACATCCTCTGGTTGTCACATCCAGGGCCATACACCTGAAAATTCTACTTGCTTGGGAACAAGGAATGCTGGTCTTTACACCCTTCATCATGTAAATAACCATGTTGTTTCTCATTCTGCAAATAAGAACAATGTCCAGGCTAATGTAGCTAGTAAACCAACTGGTTATTTGTTACATTCTAGACTAGGACACACTTCATTAGGGAAAATGAAGCATGTAACCAAGATTACTGATGATGATAATAAGATTTCTGATTGTGAAATTTGTGTCCTTGCCAAACATCATAAACTTCCCTTTTGTTTAAGTGAATCACATGCTGCAAAACCCTTTGATTTGATTCATATAGATTTATTGGGACAATATAGACTTAAATCTGTTACTGGTGCATCCTATTTCTTGACCATTTTGGATGATCACACCCGAACTACTTGGACCTACCTGCTCAAGGATAAAACTGAGGTTTTCCCAATTATTGCTGGATTCTTGGCCTACGTTCAGAATCAGTTTGATACATCTATCAAGATGTTTAGATCTGATAATGGAACTGAAGTAATACAACAGAGATGCCACAATCTGTTTATTGAGAAAGGTATTCTCCACCAAAAGAGTATCCCTGGCTGTCCTCAACAAAATGGGAGGGTAGAGCAAAAACATCGACATTTGCTAGATACAGCAAGGGCCATGATGTATCAGTCAGGACTGCCAAAGAGATATTGGGGTGAGCTAATTCTTGCTGCAACACACATCATCAATCTTCTTGCTAGCTCTGTTCTTAACTGGTCAACACCAACTGAGCTGTTGCTGCAAAAATCTCCATCCTATGAGCATCTAAGGGTTATTGGGTGTTTGTGTTTTGCTGCTACTCATGATGCTGACAAGTTTTCTCCTAGAGCAAGGAAGTGTGTACTATTTGGTTGTCCATTCTGTCCGAAAGGACACAAGCTTCTGGAATTGGGCAGTGGGAAGATCTTTAGTAGCAGGGATGTGATATTTCACGAGCATGTCTTTCCTTTTCTAAATCAAGCTCCTGACACTTTGGAAAAACCCACACAGCATGTGGGAAACATGCCAGAAACATTCTTTGATCAATTTCCTGATGATTATCACACTCCACCCTATTCTGAACCTGCAAATATCCACACTACTCCTAATTCACCAAATCCGGACCATCAGGATCAAATTCCCATATCTCCGGCCATGGAAAACCCCCCATCAGATATATCTAAAACCCAACAACAAATAATTCCACCAAGACCTGTTAGAAACAGACACCAATCAACCAGATTGCAAGGTTATGTTCTCCAAAATGTACCTGCAGCTGTCATCCCTTCTGCTTCAGCAAATATGGTTCTCCAAACAGGAGATTTCACTGATTTCTCTCCACACCACATGGCTTCACTTGCTAAAGTCCTATCTACACCTGAGCCGGCAACATACAAGCAGGCTCAAAAGGATCCAAAATGGGTAGAGGCATGGACAAGGAAATCCAGGCTTTGGAATCAAATCAAACCTGGGAATTAACAGACCTTTCTCCCCGAAAGAAACCAATTGGAGCAAAATGGGTCTATAAAATCAAATTTAGACCCGATGGTTCTGTGGAAAGATACAAAGCTCGTTTGGTTGCAAAAGGGTACAACCAAATAAAGGGGAAGGATTTCAAACACACCTTCTCACCTGTGGCAAAATTCACCACAGTAAGGTGTCTAATTGCCATTGCTGCTGCCAGGAATTGGGAATTACACCAACTTGACATCAACAATGCATTTTTGCATGGCCATTTGGATGAGGAAGTATACATGAGCATACTTGATGGATACAATAAAGCACATGACAACCAAGTTTGCAAGCTGAAGAAATCGTTGTGTGGCTTAAAACAAGCGTCCAGACAGTGGAACATTGAGTTGACTGAGTTTCTGCTAAGCTTGGGATTTCAGAGATCCAAACATGATTACTCATTATTCATATAAAACAATGGAGGTACATTTACTGACATACTTGTATATGTTGATGACTTAATTGTCACTGGATACAATACATCCCATATAGCTCAAGTAAAAGCAGCACTAGACAAAGCTTTTACAATAAAGGATTTGGGTATGCTAAGATATTTCCTTGGGATTGAGGTTGAAAGATCATCAGCTGGTGTTGTCCTCAACTAAAGGAAGTACATCCTTGATATCCTCCAGGATATGCAGATGACAGAATGCAAAGATACTCCCTTTCCTTTTCCTCGCAACCTCCATCTTTATGGTGAACAAGGTGATATTCTTCTAGATCCTGAGGTTTTCAGAAGGATGGTTGGAAGGTTACTGTACCTGAACTTGACTAGACCAGATATCTCATATCCTGTGCAACAACTTAGTCAGTTTCTAAGTTGTCCAAGACTCCCTCACTTTCATTCAGCCCACATTTGGTAAGGTATTTGAAGACCACCATTCGTCTGCGGCTTATCTACTCATCTGACAACAACTTTCAGCTTCATAGCTACTGTGATGCAGACTGGGGAAGTTGTGCTTACACAGGCAAAACTCTCACAGGTTTCTGTATCTTCCTTGGGAATTCACTGTACCCATCTCTTGGAAGACAAAGAAACAGAAGACTGTTTCCAAATCAAGCTGTGAATCTGAATATCGCTCTATGAGCCAAACTGCTGGTGAAATAGTATGGTTACAAGGATTATTGGCAAATTTGAGTGTGGAACGTGCCTTACCAGTTCCTCTCTTTTGCGATAACAAGTCAGCCGAGTACATTGCCGCAAACCCCGTGTTCCACGAGCAGACAAAACATGACAGGCTAAAGTCGTATGCCTACAAATATAAAATATCAATGCTACCTAAAACGTAGTAAAAGGGAAGCAAGGTTCGTATCCACAGAGAACGGTAATTATCAATGTATGTCAAGTAACAAATAGGGGGTTAATGAGTATAAGTGATCAAATAATCAAAACACAAAAGAGTAATTTGTAGACAAATGGAGGAAAAGATCTCGGATAATTAAGACCCACTATCGTTCACCTAATTGGTCCTAGTTATCAATTAATCCTAATGCGTTGAGTACTTAGTTGTAGAAATATAATTTCCTATCGTTTCTTAATTGTAGCTAAGAGGAGAGATCAGCTCTACCTAATAGCCCTAATCGGTGGATAACAAAGACGCGCACCCAAATTCAATCTAGCGAAAGCATGAAGCAATTAAACGATCAACTAAGATTAACAAGATCTAGACAACACGGTTTCGATCTTCAATTAACATGTTTATTCTCCCTAACCTAATAACGATGTTCAGTATAGAAATACTAGGCTAGTTGCTACTTGTGAATCAACAATCTAACAATTAGTCCTTAAATTGTGAATCTAGCAATATGATAGATCTAGGGCTAATTAGTTTGCAACCTAATCAAGCAATAAATCAATCAATAACAACAATGATAGCAAGAGAATAAACAATACTCAAACGAATAAAGGAATTAGAATCAAACTCACAATTGTCGGTGAATAATAGCTTCGATTAATAAATCCGAGAAATAGGTCTTTAGCCTTGCATAGTCTTGAAAATAATACAACTTAGGTCTTGAAAACTCAATAATTAAAATAAAACGTAACTTAGGTTTAAATAGTAAAAGATTACAAAACGGGTTAAGGAAACCCGTCAATACGCCGACACAGCAGCGGACGAGTCGTCCAATACGGGACGACTCGTTTGGACGACTCGTCTGCCTCATGACGAGTCGTCTGCGAGCAAAAACTCCGTACTCTGTTCCGTTCTTCAACTCTTCAGATCTTATACGCTTATCGAGATTCGTTGTATCATCGTCAATTTATTCCCGAACTTGCAAAAATCATCAAACTTGCATATATTGTTAAAATATACTCAAAAGCATAATCAATAGAATAATGCCTCAAATGATCCGAAAATGATACGGAAAACCAATATAAACGCTGCAAAACCCACTCTAAAGTGGGTCGTATCAAAACACTTGGTCTTGATTGTCACTATGTTCGAGAGAAAGTTGAAGAAGGATTCTTGTAAACCTCTCATGCACAATCTAAATGACAGCTAGCTGATGTCTTCACCAAGGCCTTAAGAGCTGAGCATCATCAATCCTTCATTTACAAGCTCGGACTCGTGAGTTGTCCTCCCTCTCCAACTTGAGGGGGGATGTAGACACTATGTAAGTGAGCTGCAACCTCACCGGAGCAAGCAGCACTGAGAAGCAGAGTAGCACAGCTCCAAGACGGCTATGGTCAAAGCAGTTGGAAGCCGGTCAAATGATGAGTCATCAATGACGGTTATTTGTAACAGAATTCTGTTACCAAACCAGTGGATCAATAGCTATAAATATAGCAATGTAATAAGAAAATCCTTGGAGAAATAATACAATTCATAATGTTTCTATGTACATTTTCTTCTGCAAATTCTCCCAAATACTCCCTCCATGCCATAATATATGACGTTTGGAGGGGTTGCACAACTATTAAGGAGTAATTAATCCAGGTTTAGTTTTCAACCCATTTGCAATCAAGTTGCACGTAACTTCATTTCTCTCTCTTCATGATCAATAAACAAGTAAGACTTTGCTTCTTCATCTTCATCTACCTTACTTTAATTTACTGCTAAAATTTGGAGCCAAATTTTCCCTCTTATCCAAAATTACTTCACTGTTGGAAAAAATTGGAGCCAAAATTTTGAACGAAAATTTTAAGATGAAGCCATAATCACATCCTTGTGCTTCCTCCTCCTCTGAATCTGGAATGACCAAATTTTGTAGATCTTCTTCTTCTGAATCAGGAACCACCAAATTTGTAAATCTTCTTCCATCTCTAGTTTTGCATCCACCACTTTCCCCTTTTCAATTTCATCATCTCGAACCACGAATTTTCGAGAATCTTCGATTTTCAAATTTCCACCCACCGATTCTTATTCTTCGCTTTTGGATTCTAATTCAATTGTTCGTGATTCATAATCATGATCTGGAAAACTAGGAATAATAGGCATAGGGTCTTGGATAGGTGCAGCCATACTTGAGCAAAATCAACATAGCAATTATTTCATATGGAATGAAAAGAAATTTATATGCTACCCTGGCCATTCTCTTGTAATTAATGTAGGAGATGAGAAGTTTGGGAGAATGATACTCGTAGCTAAAGAAAATATAGAGAGTTGGATTAATTTAATGGGAATTGTAAAGGTGTGTTAATGGCAGGATTAAAAGTTGGGAATACAGAGAGAGGGCGCACATTGGTAATGTGAACGTCATATATTAAGAGAAAAATAGAAAAGCCCAAAATGTCATATATTTTGGCATGGAGGGAGTCCTACATTCTAATAAATAGGAAGCAAAATTTGCAGTAAACAGCATGACAAAATTAAATAAAAGCGGAATTCAGAAAGAGTGAACTAAACGCAAAAGCTAGAGTTGTATACCTGGATGGGAACATCAATCAAAAGATACTATACACAAATTCAACTTTACATAAACTTTTCGAAATAGTCTCAAACTTTTAATTTTATTTTATGCTATTATTTGTGTGAGACTGAATTGTTTAGGTTAATTTGTCAAGGTTGCGTCTTTTTACTCATTTTAATTTTAATCATAAAACCGTACGTTTATCAATTTTCGTTGTCGATTAGAATGTCGTAACATTTGTTTCGTTACGAGAATGGCTCAGTATCCTATAACGTGAGGCATTCTTACAAACACGATTTCAAGTAGGGATAATCATAATTAACTAGTGTTATTGGACTCCATCAATATTGAGATACGAAGTATATGATTATGTTAAAGTGATTTTCTTTTTGATCGGTCAATTCTTTTTGTCATAATTAATGTCATATATAAGTGATTACCTTGTCATTTCTTAAAGTAAATCGACACTACATAGATCGATAATTGGTCATGCATGATCGGAACGCATATTTATACCCAAATACAATAGATACATCATTATTTGGATGCATCGTGCTTATGAATTAAGTGTGACTAGTACATTGACTAGTAACTCCCATATTCTACGGAAATTTGTTATGGTTAATCAATACCGTATAAGATATATTGATAATTACGCCTACTTGTATTATAATCGAATGACATTGACGCATTAATTGTCATGTGTTTAGAAAACAACACTCTCGTAATATTTTAACTTTGGAGTGAAAAATAGTGCTATTCTTCAAGGAGTAATTCTAAGGTTCTTGACAAGTACCGCAAAGTACAATAAGAGACATCATCTCAACCATCCATAATGTTGAAAATCAATCTACACCAACCATTATTTTTATTTAGACATATTTTATAAATTATATTGTAAATAACCAAAAAAATTAGAAAAAAATGATTAAATACATTTATTTAATTTTTTATGCTTATATATACCTTGTACAAACTATATCTAATATAATTTGATAATTTTTTCCTTTTAGAAAAATTTATTAAGTTATTTAAAAATGATTTAGTATGGTGTTTTGCGGTACTTGTCGAGCACCCTAGAACTCCTCTTCTTCAAGATATCATGACATCAAGATTCAATCACTCATAAAAATAATTGAATTTGAACAAATTTCTGATTTTAGGGTAAAAACGAGTTGTAGTAAGCAAAAATTCTATTATAGTTGTCAGTATTTGACAATTAGGATAAGAAATAAAATCGGGACCGTTAAATTAGGATAAGATAAATTTCAGCCGTTTGATTTTTCTTAAACATGGTTAAAAAAGTTCCTATTATACACCCTAGCACACTGCATCACAAACTCTATTATTTTTTATGTACTCAAAATATTTTTTCCCTAATTGAATTGATTTTGTCAATTCATTCTTATCTTGAAATATTTTTTTTAGGGAAAGGAACTTGCTTAATTCCTATTTTAGAAAAGAATAAGAAAATTTGAAAATTGAAAATTTTGACAATGGTGCGGATGTGTGTGACCAGCCGGTGGAGGGTTGATGGTCGGGTGGGTCCGTGTCAAGGAGGCCAGACAACGGCAGTAGCGAAACCAGGATCTGGGGAATGGGGGTACAATCGTTCACTGCAGCGTGTATTTTTGGAATTCATAAATGAGTAAATTAAAGTTATGAGTACTTGGCAAAATTGAATAAGTAACTTTTTTTTTAGAATGATATGCATATCATGAAATTTTATCACCGAAAAAAACAATCTTTGCGTGGTTTTTTTCTAATCTTTTAGATCTCAAATAATAAACCTTTAGAAAATAAAAATTAAAGCCATAAATGTCATGCCCAGAATCCGAACTTTGATGGCTTTTAAAAGATAGTGGGTTCAATACCATCTCAGCTACTCAAAGTTTGTGATAATTAGTGCAACTCTTTTAATATATGTAACAAATTTGTCAGAATTAATTCGGGGGCACTTGCCCCCCGTGCACCTCCTCTGAATCCGCCTTTGGTCACAACGGTGTATAGGTTGCTAGTTGGCCGCGCTTCGGTGATTTTCATAAACTTCACGATAACCAGTGAAAATTCTCCTTTTATTCCATGTATATTATCTTGCTAATATAACCACATCATTGAACAACAAAATCCAACATACTCTAAGACCGCAATTCCAATAATTACACTTAAACTCATAAATTATCTGATGAAAACCAACGCGTCTATGGTACCCCGGGGTACCATTCTCTTGGTACACTTCGGCCCAAATACACATCCTATTAAATAAACTGGGCCACAAATCAATCCAACACTCCCCACACAAATTGAAAATAAAAAGGAAATAAAATAAAATACAATCTCACATTCTCTCTCCTCCCCTCTCCCACACCCACGACCTCATCCCCGCAACCCCTACCCACGACCCAGCTCATCCCCGCAACCCCCCCTGTCGCCGACGCCGGCTTAACCGACCACCACTACCACCGTGCAAATCGCCCCTACTTCTCTCGCCCCCCCTCCATTTTCTCTTTCTTTTCCTCTTCTCTCTGACCCCCCCACCCGAAATAACAGATGTCTCCGCCGGTTTTGTGTGGTCGTGCGAGAAGCATCGAGCTGGTATTCAGGGCGCCGGCCAGCCGTGCATGGAATCATCGGGGGAAGGGATTGAAAGAGGAGTTTCGAAAGGAGGAGGAGCTAGGGGCGTCTCAGTGGAGAAGGAAGGGATTGAGGTGTCGTGGAGTGGCTGGGGGAGGGTCGCGTGGGAGAGTCGCGTGGGAGAGGCGGTTAAGATGGCTGGGTCGGGGCCGGTGTTGGTGGTGGTCGGCCACGAATCGCGGCGGGGATGGGGTGGTGTCGGGAAGGGTAGGGGGGTTGGGGGAGGAGAGAAAAAGTCAACCATCCTAGGACAAAAATTAACCATTCCAAAACAAAAGCTAACCATCCTAGACAAAAACCATCCATTCTAGAACAAAAAGTAACCATCCTAAGACAAAAATCATACATTCCTGAACAAAAAGTAACCATTATAGGAAAAAAAACTGGTCATTCCAGAACAAAAAGTAACCATTCCAGAACAAAAGGTAGATACTCTAGGACAAAAATCAACCATTCCTAGACAAAACTCATTCATCTCATAACAAAAAGTAATCATTCTAGGACAAAAACCAACCATTCTTAGACAAAACTCATTCATCCCAACAAAAAGTAATCATTCTAGGACAAAAACCAACCATTCCTAGACAAAACTCATTCATCCCATAACAAAAAGTAATCATTCTAGGACAAAAACTGATCATTAAAAATCAATTATTATGAAACAAAAACACATCATTATAGAACATATATTAATCATTATAGAACATAAATTAGTCCCTCATTCTCAAGTATAAACTGATCATATAAACACAAATATGTCATTCTGGAACAACAATTGATCATTATAGAACATATATACATCATTATAGAACAAAAACTGATCATTAAAAATCAATCATTATGAAACAAAAACACATCATTATAGAACATATATTAATCATTATAAAACATAAATTAGTCTCTCACTCTCGAATATAAATCAATCATATAAACATAAATATGTCAATCTGGAACAACAACTGATCATTATAGACCAAAAATATGTAATTCTAGATCATAGTGATCAATTTTTGTTCTATAATGATCAACTTTTGTTTCATAATGATCTATTTATGTTCTATAATGATCAATTTTTGTTTTGTGTGTTGATCTAGTTTTGTTCGCTAATGATCTATCTATGTTATATAATGATAAATTTTTGTACTATAATGACGTATTTTTTGCTCTGCAATGTTCAATATTTGTTCAATAATAATCTATTTTATGTTTTATAATAAAAAAATAATGATATTTGATTTGGAATGAATGTTTTTTGTTATAAAATGAATTATCTTTGTTTTAGAATGAATTTTTTTGTCTTGAGTAATTTAATCTGAAATAGGTAGTTTCTGTTTTAAAATTAACGATATTTGTGTTAAAATGAATGATTTTTTTTTGAAAATGAATACTTTAGATCAATGGTCAAGAGTAAATTAAATAAACAAAAACAAAAAAAACACCCCATCTTTTTCCTTTTTCTCTCTCCTCCCCCAACCCCCCTACCCCACTCGACCACCCAACCCCACTGTCGGCCGTCGCCGACCACCCCTAAAACCGGCCCGCCCAGCCATCAGAAGCGCCTCCCTACCGCGACCCTCCCTCTGCCTCCACCGATGTCGTCGCTTCTTCCTTCTCCCCCATTTCCTTCTTTTTCCACTTCGAAAATTGGGGGAGAGGTGGAACCTAGGGCACGATGGGACGACGAACGTCGGGGGAGGGGCGGCGATCGAGAAAAGGAGCTGGGGAAGGGAGTGAGAGAGGAGAGAGAAAATGAGAAAAAAAGGACTTGGAGGACGATGGAGGAGGTGACGCGGGCTCAGGGGTGCCGTCGTGGGGTCGTGACACGCCTATTTCTAATCTAGGCGAATCTAATCATCCTAGTATAGCTAGGGTCGAATCCACGAGGACGGAGGGTGGTTGTCTATCGATTAAGTTCTAATTCTAGTCTAATCAAATTAAGAATCAAAATTTCGGTCTAAACTACTAATTATTTCCTACTAGTAAACAATTCAAACACACAAACTAGACGCTAATTATACTAAAACACGAGTTTGGACAATAGTTGACGAACGCTAGGGGTTAGAGAGGTTTACGAGCATAAAGTTGAGACCTTTAGTTTAGGGGGTTGAATTGGGTCTAATCATGCACACTAACAAGTTATCAAGGCCAATGGGAAGGGTCAATTCTCTCTCAAGCAATTAACCAATGCCTAATCACTAATTAACTCATTCTCATGCAATTAATCAATAATTCCAAGTCTAATTAGCCAATTTCAATCTCAAGTCTCCCATGTTGATTAAAACGCAATAATAAGTAAAATAGATCGTCATCTATGTTTACCAATCGTTAAAACATTAGAAAAGGTGATAAAGTAGCATGCTTTGGAAGTAATAACCATTAGACAACCCCCCTAAACATAAAGTTCACAACTTTAACCCATTAACCTCACCCCTAGCTATAGAAACTATTCACACATGATTAAACTAACACTAATCACAATTAATAAAACCTTAAATATGATACTAAACATGAGAATTATATAAAGATTCAAACTTGTAAAACAAATCTAATTATTTCACTAATAAACATGGATTAACAATAATTAAAAAAAAAGATAAATAAAAATAATAAAAAGGGAGAAATAATTATTACCCAAATAAAAGTGACAAAGTGAGGAGATGAATGAAATAAGACTTGACAAAGTGACAAAAATTCTCACAAGTGAAAGAGGCAAAGAAAATAATATGGTGGAGAAGCCAAAACTCTAAAACTAAGAGAGAGAAAGAAAATCAAAATAATGAAAAGTGTCTACACAATTAGGGTAGGTGGCCTTATATAGTTGTACAAAAAGACAAACGGGAAAAACGCGTCCAAAGGCGAAAACATGCATCCACTCGGCCATCCACTCGGTGAGTGGATATATCCACTCGGCGAGTGGACTCTTCCGCTCGGCCGAGTGGATGTGCACTTGGCGGCTAGCTCTCGGGTGCTTATCCGCTCGGCGAGCGTACGGCTGAGCGGCGAAAAACTGGCGCGCGCACTTGACTTTGGAAGGCCATATCTCACTCATTTCTTTGTCAAATTGGGCTTATAATATATCATTGGAAAGCTAACAAGATAAAATTTCATCTCCAACTTGAATTATCGCAATATCTTCTCTACAACTTGAGATACGACCGTTTGAAGTTACCCCCTTGCGCGAAGAGTCTTCAACTCATGTGTTTGCCCTCTCTTTGCTTCCAAACTTATATCATCATCCCTTACTCTCGATTCCCGTGACTAGGGCCCCTCTCTAAGACCTATCTCCGCTCTTTGACTCTCCAATGCCTCGGTTTCCACTCAAACATGTTTCGTAGGTGCCCCTACAAAAGCCAAAACCACACCGCAGAACCCGATTCTTGTACAAAATAGAAAATGCACTAGAATTTGCAAAATGACATTGAATTGAGCTAAGATAAACATATATATGAAAAGTGCGGGAAAATCACTATAAAATCATCAAAAGTAAGAGACGAGAGAGCAAGAATCGCATGAAAATGAGGACATATGAGTCATATATGAGGTCGCCAGAGCAGCGCCCACCGAATGATGGTTGCGTCGAGTGTGGTGGTGGTCGGCGGTGGTCAGGTGGTGCGTGGTGGTGGTGGTAGGTGGTTATGAGAGGAGAGAGAAAATAAAGGGAGATGAGATATGAGAGAGTAAGGGAGTTGGGTTTTAGTTGAATTAGTATTGGGCAAATTTGACATGAGCCCAACATAAATTGTAAATATAAACAAAACAAATAAAACCCCACTTTGAAAAAGAACCAGGGGTACAATTCTATCCGTACTCCGGGGTACAATAGTATTTGCGGATGAAAACAACCAAAGCTAACATATGGGTAACATCAAAATTGTTCCAAGCAAAAAAAACCCAGATTGAAAAACAAGCATATGTAAAAGATAAACATCAAATAGCAAATCACTGATCAACCACATAATCGGGTTGGACCATTTTGATACGTGTGGCCGAACCCCTCGGGGGGTGATGGGGGCAACGGTGATCGCGATGATTGGGGTCAGGTCGGATGGTGGATGGGTCGTAGGATGGGGTGTGGAGGGGTTGTTTCGTGGTTGTTGGTTCGACGTTGTTAATGGAGGATGGCGGACAGTGGCGGAACATTTATAAGAATGAATGAAATTAGACTTATGATGTTGGTGGTGTGGTAAATTGATACACAAGATGGTTTTGATTTGCAGACTTGCCTTTCTTTGATAAACCATTCAAACTAGCAAAGCTTGATTAAAAAAAAAAATTGATCGAGAAAGTGGATTTTACGTGATGTGGTTTTGATTTGATTAATATCCCAAAAGGAGTAGATTGCATTTATAATTGTTTTTTTAGTGTGCATTTCCAATTGTTATAAATTATATGTTAGCAAATCTAAATTAATATTTTTGAAAGATTATGTAATATTTTTTATTATTATTTAATTACTAATTATAGTTAAATCTTGGAAAATTTGCGAGACCGCACCTTTTATGTTAAATTTTGCGAAACAATACTTTTTAAATCTATTTCTTTGCGAAGCAGCACCTTTTTTTATTTTCGACCAATTTTGACCACCCTCCAAAGTTGGCCAGACGTTGACTTGTTCTAACAATTTAGGGATCTTTAATTTGGGGAAAGGGGGGGGATTGGAGGGAAATTGAAGGGGAAGAGTAAGGTCGGATCAACGTTGGAGAGTGGTAAAAATTGGTCGAAAATGAAAAAAGATGCTGCTTCGCAAAGAAATAGACTTAAAATATGTTGTTTCGCAAAATTTAACATAAAAGGCGCGGTCTCGCAAAAAACTTATTTTATAAGGTGCGGTCTCGCAAATTATCCTTAAATCTTATTCTAATTGTCAAAAATCGACAATCACCATAGAATAAAAATACTATAGTAAGAAACTTGTCATCCAAAAAAAAAAAAAAAAAAACACACCAAAATCCATATTCCACACCACTAGTTGTCGTATGAAACTTGTCACCAAAGATTCTTCTTCTTGCTTGCTTCAAACGTTAATCCAACATTTTCCCTAGAATTAGGTGCCTGACAAATCAATTCTCGAGAACTTGTCCCATTTTATTACTTCCTCCGTAAATATAAGTCGTTCTCACGTATTTAGATATCCAGTTCAAACCAAAATATCTCCTACGTGTAAACGTTAAAATTATGAAAGTATACTTTTTCGAAATGATTTTTCGTTACGAACCTGATGGTATAAGTGTCATAGTTTTTTTCCAATTATTTTTTCGTTAAATTGAGAGTCAAACAACGGTCTCGATAAGTGCGAACGACTTATATTTATTTACTGAAGGGATAATTAATATTGTTAAATTGTTAGGTTTATTTATAAATTTATTCACTGTTTCTGGAGAAATCCCCCTAGACTGTGCTTTCACATTCCTACTTCTGTTAAATTATCATTATTTTTCACTTTCCTTTTTTGATTTTTAAGTAAAAAAGAACTCACACTCTGGTCACTCTCCTGCTACAGTGCTCCTCTCTCAAGTTCTTGACTTTATTGGACTGTCTCCTCAGCTTCAATTATACACTTTATTTCCTATTTTACTCTCACTTCCCATCTTCCCAAATTTCCCAGATTTCAACCACATTGTTCTGATTGTTACTGTTTTTCCACCTGATTATTGGCTAATTTGGCAGATACCCTTTTGAAATCAAGGCTCAATTTGATCAAAGTTCGAAACTTTACAGGTAATTTTCTGAAATTTCCTTCATTTTCCCACTCTTATGACCAACAGTTGATCTGGGTTTGTGTCTTTTTGATTATTAGTTGAAGATCTGTATCATGGTTTGCTTCATCTTGTCTGTAAAATGCTGATTTTGCCTACATTTTTCTGTAACTTCTCGAATAAGTTCTTATGAATTTGTGGGAATTGATTTGGGTTTTGGTTGTTTAATGATGAATTTTCCCTTTGATTAAACTAATTAATGACGTGATTAAGAATCTCAAAAGGGGATGTGGCCCAACTGACCCACATTAGTGTAAAGTTGGGAGATTAGTGTATCATCTTTATGGGGTTTTGACTTGATAAATGCTAATGATTTGGGCACTTTTTAGATTGAATAGTTTTGTTTTTGTGCAAATTTGAGGCTGGATGTTGTGATCAACACGTTTCTGAAATGAGCAAATTTTATGATTATGGGAGGTAATATGGGATTCTTGACAGTAGAACTGTAATCATGGTACATGAAAGGAATTGGGGAAAGTTTTCGATTGTAGAGGAAGCCTTTGAATCTGTTACATGGTTTATTCTTCGTCGTGTTAAGCGAATTCTGCAGTAGGACAATTTGCTTACATATCATATGCTGCGAGTAAGCATCATTTAAACCGAAGCTGCTTAACTTTCATATTAAGCAAATTGATGAAGTTCTGTGAATTTGCAGCGTTGCCGAGGTTGAGCAGAATGAGCACTATGGTTTTTTCTTTGTAACGGTCTGAATACCAAGGATGTCAAGGAATACGAGGTGGAAGCTTGAGAAAACTAAGGTTAAAGTTGTATTTCGACTACAATTTCATGCTACTCATGTAAGTTTGTGCCTCTTCTGAAATCTCAAGCGCCAATATACCTTTTAAATTTTCCATCTTGGTATAATTTGATGTTACATATTGAAGTATCATAATATCTCTGATTATATAAGGTTGTGCGAGTAATGTTCATTTTCTTTTCAATAAACTAGAACGGATAATTTTTTAGTCTATAAGACACCTTTTAAGTTGTCCAAAAGAGGACTAATCCATCGCAGACAATAGAATCTCAAGTCCTTCGTGATGAAGATGGCTGTATGCTGGAAATTTTGTAATTGAGAGTCTTGCATCATTAAAATCTAGATACATCCTAATAACACAGCAATTACTGAGATAATTATGCTGGCCAAAATACCCTAAGGCCTGCCTGATAGTCAGGTAGTAGAAAAAGAACTCGGCTGGATTGCTCAAACACCTCAAACCTCTTGATTATGGTCAATTGCATTGGGTTTCTGGATATATAGCTCAAGTTTCTTGATTATTAGACGATTTTCTTCTTTGCCTAAGGATTTGGCAACTGCTAAGCAAATCACATGTATTTGCTATTTCTAGGTTATCACTGTTGGGTCGACGGACTGGCTTTTTATAATCTTGGGGTCATTATGTCTTATATTACTGCAAAGGGTCTGTATTGATTCAAATGTGCTACCTATGAGATAGTGGAAGATGAAAATCTGAAAAGTTTACATTCAACTTTCTACAGATTCCGCAAACTGGATGGAATAATCTGTTTATATCATTCATTCCATCTGATTCGGGTAAGGCAACAGCAAAGACTAATAAGGCAAATGTGAGGAATGGGACATGCAAATGGGCAGATCCTATATATGAATCTACAAGGCTTCTGCAAGATTCTAAAACAAAGCAATATGAGGAAAAACTTTATAAACTTCTTGTTGCAATGGTAATGTCTTTTGGCTCACTTCTGTATTTCTCCTATTGACCTATATAAAAAAATATTCTTCACCACTATTTTTTTTTCGGACTCATCTTCTCAGGGTACATCGAGATCTAGCCTCCTTGGTGAAGCTAACATAAATCTCTCCGATTATGTGGATGCATCAAAGCCAATGGTTGTTGCGTTACCTCTTCATGGGTCTGACTCGGGAGCAATTTTACATGTAAATATCCGCAATCCTGAATCTAGTTAGAGATTGTACTCTAGACAATGTTCATCAGGTATCCTAATAGCTTTTCAAATCTGTTTTCAGGTTACGCTGCAGTTGTTAACTTCGAAAACTGGTTTCAGGTAACTTTATATGATTCAAACTAGGATTACTATGTCAATATGTGTAATTTAGTCAGAAACTTATATCCTTTTTTTTTCAGAGAGTTTGAACAGCAGAGAGAAATCAGTGACAGAGGGGTGCCTGCTAACACTGACCATGAGGGTGGAAAATTATCAGCACTGGGGGAAGCAGTGGTGTCTCGTGCAGACAAGGTATTGCAATTTATTGCTTTTACATTAACGTGTACACCATCCAGAAATTAAAATGGTACAGTTATCATGTCTCTGGACAACTCTTCCTCGTATTCTTTGTAAATGGGTAAGCACTTGCCACAGTATCGATGACAGTGATTGTTACCACACGTCGTTCTCATTCTAATATAACTGAATGGTAGTTAATTTAACAGTGATTTTCTGGTAGTTGTGATTCGTCTGATGATGCTCTGATTTCATGATTTGATCGGCGAAAATCTGACGACATGACAAACTCATAATTTCCCATTCTAATGGCATTTGGAATTTCCAAAATGAATGATTTCAATTTTAGTATAGCAAAGATCGAAGCCTCAAAGAAGTTCAATCTTGGCAATATTGTTTCTATGTCATTGTCAAAGTGTAAACACAAATACACATAGATAAGAAGAAAGAAAAGAATACAGGTTTTGCGTTGCTCTATAAAGACTATGGAGTATGATGGATGCATGCAAGTAGCTATAGGTGCAATACTAGAACGATATGTATGTAGGAGCTGCTTCTCATATAACTGAACGAATACTTTTTTAATCTTATACTTAGTGTTCTAATACATTTTGACTTTATTCGATAAACTCAATTACTAGATAAACGAGTTGTATCTGATTTGACCCAAAATATGTCTATCAAATTGGGTTCGGGTTTTATGGTCCATGCAGAGCATCACAGTGGAAAATGTGACATGTGAGAACGCCCCTGGTAATTACTTTAGAAGTGAATGCAAGTTATAATCAATGAATAAAGGCAAGTTCAGGTGTGAATGCGAGTTATAATGAATGGGACAATTGGATGGACGGAGTTTCATCCATGCCAATCGGCTTTTGACGGAGTAGGTGATCAAGATGTTCTGTGTGCTGCCAGATTTATGAACACCATTTCTGTTTTGTTGTCTGCTCCATTGTTTATAATTCCAAATGCTACGAATAGAATAAACGGCCTCATCATAAAAATGGTCTGCACGTCGCCATTATAGAATCAGTAGTTGCTAAATGAAGGAAAAGTGATGCAATAACCGTTTACCTCAACTTCAATCACTCTTGGACGGGTATAAATTGAGTTTTCCTTAGAAGCAGAGAGGCATTCTCCGTCATAAACATGGTAGATTTTCTGAATTTCTGTATAAGCTGCTCCCTGCTCTTAAGCTAATTAGGTTCTATCATGTGGTCTTCTTCCAATTGGGAAATAAAGGTGGGCTTGAAAATCATGTAAGAAGGAAGGCTACTCTACGAAAAATTTCATTATCCTTTAGTAAGGCGAATCTTATCGATAAGTTTGAAGCTATCATTTGAATTAGTCAGATATATTCTGTTATTCTAATTTGCTTTTGAAACTTTTATAGGACAAGTTCGTTCTATTTGATTATTAATCGATCTTGGTAGAACATCTAAGATTGCAAAACTGGATATATGAATGGGAAAGAGATTCTGAAAATACATGTAGGGATTACTCCACACTGCTACTAGTGCAAATGACCCTAACTGAAGATTTGCATGGCTTAATGTCTGGGCTTGACTAAACTACTATATCAAAGTCTCAAGCTTTAAAGCTCCTTTCTAGATGTGGTGTGTTTACTATGTTAGAGCATCGTATAAAATATCTCATATGTTTGTAGGTAAATCCAAGAGTAAGATTCAAACCAGAACCCAAGGACCTTCCATCACCTGAAGTTGAGCCGCGTTTCAGTGAAGGTTACTCAGACTCAGCAGTGGGCCTTGATGGATCATCCAATACCTCAGGAAGTTTATATGCCGAAAAACAGGATGATTCTAGTACGAGAGAGATTGACAGTGTCAAGAGCACAATATCTGGTGATTTAGGAGCGTTTTCTCCCTCTCAAAGTCCGACAATGGACAAAGGGAAATCTGATCACCATTTTCCTGTCCATGGTACAAGCGATTGGGTTCACCAGTGGGGTGCGGAGAACTCTGTGGACAGAGATATGGCCATTGTTTATGAAGAAAACAGCAGACTTAGGGGAGCCCTTGAAGCAGCTGACATATCCATCCATGAGCTAAGGCAAGAGGTTGTCTCTCTGCAAAATTTTGCTGATAGTTTAAATGTTGAAGCACATAAGTGGACAGAACAAATCGCTGTTGAGATATCTTCAGAGCAAAAGCTGGCAAAAGAGGTTTGTATGCTCAAATCAGAGTGCTTGAGGTTTCAACATGATCTTGAATGGGTGAGAAATTTGAAAATGAATCCTCCAATTCCTGGGAGGAAACTCAGAGATGCTAATCAGGGTACCATACTACAAGACATGAGTCTGGGATGGCTAAAGGGCCTCAAGGACTTGGAGGATAAGATGTTTCAACTACAGAACAAAGTGTATCATGTAGTTGATGGGAAGGATTTACCTTTTCTACAGTCAGATCTGGAGGAACTGTGCAGTGTTGTAATAGATCTTAAACGAGGAACTGAGCGTTCTATTTATCAGCTTGGTGAAATGCCTGATGGCAAATCAGACTCAACTATTTCAGAAATGAATTCAATTAAATCTGATCATGCCATGTCGGATACTGGTCTCGGTGTGGAATTATGTCATCCAGAAGGTTTACTTTTATCTGGACTGCTCCCTTCTGGAACGAGCTCTGTGGATGCAAGTAATGCAATGCAAGCAGAAATTTTTAAATTACTCAGGGAGTTGGATGAGTCCAAAACTGAACGGGAGAACCTTGTAGGAAAGATGGATCAGATGGAATGTTATTATGAAGCACTCATTCAAGAGCTAGAGGAAAACCAGAAGCAGATACTTGGTGAACTACAGAATCTCCGACATGAACATGCTTCTTGCATGTATACTGTTTCATCCAACAAGGCTCAGATGGAGGCAATGCATCAACAGATGAACAATGAGCTTTTGCAATTTGCTGAGGAGAGATGCAGCTTAGATGCCCTTAACAAAGAGCTGGAAAGAAGAGCTGCTAGTTCAGAAGCAGCGTTGAGAAGGGCAAGAATGAATTACTCAATTGCTGTAAATCAGTTACAAAAAGATCTCGAAGTTCTTTCTTTGCAGGTACTCTCAATGTATGAGACAAATGACAACCTCATTCGAAAAGCTCTTCCGGAACCTTCCCAACCATTTCTTCAAGGCTTTGAAGAAGCTGACAGAGCTGTTCACGTTGCTGAAGGCTCTAAAGTAGACAAAATTACGGAGTCTCCAAGTGGCAATGTCCTAAACAATGATCATTTAGGGGCTGATAGATTGTTAGAGGACTTAAAGGGTTCACTTGCATCACAGAAAGATCTGTACCGGAAGATGCAGGATGAACTTTCTGATATGCATCTTGAAAACTTAAATCTGGACATATTCTCAGTGACAGTTCATCAAGCATTGCTCCAGTCAGATTTGGATAGTAGAAGGGAGATGCATGAACTAGCAGAGCAACTGGAAATATCATTCAGGAGCAATGAATCCCTAAGACTGAAATTGCACACCTTATCTGATGAGATCTGTACTCTTAATGAAGAAAAGTCTAATTCTGTTTCCAGAAGTAATGATCTCGTTTTGGAGAATCAAACACTGCAAGCAAAGTTGAAGAATGTTGGTGATGAAAAATATTCCCTTAGTGAGAAAATCGGAGAATTAGAGTCTCTCGTTACTGAATACAGAGCTTACAAGTCCAATTATGAAATTTGTGATGCTGAAAATGCAAAATTGGTAAACCAACTGGAAAACGTTGCTACAGATAAACATCTTCTTTCAAATGAAGTTTCCTTATTGCAGGAACAAGTGATGATGATGAAGATCAAAGTCAGTGAAAGTGAGAAGTTGCAAGAAGAGCTCAATTTTATCCGAGGAAGACTGGAGAATTTGATGGAAATTGGCAACGAACAAGCTAATGGATTGCTACCCCACTGCAAAGAAGATCAGAACACAGATACCAAGGAAATCATGAGTATTATTATGTGCTTGGAAGAACACATGCTGCAGCTCCATGATAAGATCCTCAAACTTATGGAAGACAAGAAAAGTCTTCTGAACGAACAAGATGTTGCTCGTGCAACTTTCGCAAGTGCAGAGTCTCAAGTTAAGGCTGTGAAGCAGAAATTTGAACGGGATGTTTCGAATACCGTTCTTAAGCTGAATGCATCCAGTGTTCTTGTAGAGAAGCTTCAAACTGATTTTGAGGCTGTTAGTAACAAGCTCCAGATTAGCTCAGAAGCAGAGGAAAAATGTACTCAGATGACCAGGGATCTTTTGTCTGATTTTGTTAAGATGGAAGCTGCTTTACAACAGCTCACTTGGGAAAACAGGGATCTTGCAGACAAGATCATAGCTTTTGGCAGTGTTACAGATGAATTAGAAGGAAATAAGTTGATAGTAAATGAATTAAAACAGGAAAGTCTCAGTCTAAAAGGATCGTTACAGCTCAAGATCAATGAATGTGGCATGCTTACTAAGGAGCTTGATAATTTAAAAGGGACTGTGGAAAGCTTGAAGGATGAGATACTCCTGCTGAGGGGCACAAGAGAGCAACTTGATGCCCAGATCTTGAATCTTAATATTCAGTTGAACGAGGGAGACCAGAAGTTAGCCCAGCTTGACCAGCAAGAAAGTGAGCTTAATCATTTGAAGCAACAATTGTCGGATGTAGAGTCAGAAAAATTAAGTCTTCACCATCGCTTGTCGTACGCTGATGCACAACTTAAGAAGGCACTGGAGGAAAACTCGTCTACTATTTCAGACTCTCAGTTGCTAGAAATGCATGAACTTCTGATAGCTGCAGATGTCATACGTAGTGTTGTAGTGAAGCAGTATGAACTCCATGTTGAAGAGCTATTATGGCAACTTGAGCTCTTCCATCAGAATGTTGTAGAGGTTGACAAAAAGAATGTCGATATAGCTTCCAGACTAAGCAACTGCCTCGCTGGCAAAGAAAACTATGCTGCAGAAAATGCTAGCTTGTTGTCAGAGCTTAAATCTCTAACATCCAATTTGGAGTACAATGTTGCTTTGAACCAGGCTCTTGAGCAGTCCAACAGTAGTCTAACCACGGAGCTCAAGGTCTGCAAAAAGAAAAGTGGACTTTTGGAGGCAAGATGTGCAGATAATGAAAATACGAAGTGTGAGATAGCGAAGCTTAAGTGCTTGCTTAGAAGTTCTCAAGATGAGATCGAGAGTTTGATTTTCTCAAAGGAAGTGTTGGAAATTAAGTTCCTGGTTCTGGAAACCACAATTGGTGAGTTGAGTGCCGACATAATCTCTCATGGACAATGTAGAGAGGATCAAGCAATGATGAAGAAACAATGTGGTGAGCTTACTCGTAAGCTCTCTGAACAGATTTTAAAGACAGAAGAGTTCAAGAATTTGTCGATTCATCTAAAGGAGCTTAAAGACAGAGCTGATGCCGACCATCTTCAAGCACATGAAAAGAGGGAAACTGAAGGGTCATCCATTGCTTCGCAAGACTCCTTGAGAATTGCTTTTATCAAGGAGCAGTATGAAACAAAGTTACAGGAACTTCGTCATCAGCTAACAATTTCCAAAAAGCATGGTGAAGAGGTGCTCTGGAAACTGCAAGATGCTCTTGATGAGCTTGAAAGCAGGAAGAAATATGATACGTCTCAGTTAAAAAGAAATGAAGAACTTCAGTTGAAGATTACAGAGTTAGAGGCCGAGTTACATTTGGTCCTCTCTGAGACTCGTGAAAAGTTCATGTCATATGAGCATCTGAGGGCAGAATTGGATTGCTCCGTCATGAGTTTAGACTGCTGTAAGGAAGAAAAAAATCAGTTGACTCTATCTTTGCAGGAATGCAATGATTGCAAACGCAAACTTAAAGATGAAGTGACTGTGCTGAGAGAGGAGCTGGGGAATCTCAAAACCTCTATGAGAAGAGCAGAAAATGATGATGATTGTCATGTTCTGTTTAATAATCAAGATAAGGTATCTGCAGCTGGGAATCTTATGGAAAATGCACATCCAAGTACTTCAAACTGCAGAAGAGAGGCTTTGGAGGAGGGGTCTATGTTTAACTCCCATCATCGAGCTAATTCGCAAGCAGCACAGGTAATTTTCTCTGTGTTATGTCATTGTTATCTGTTTGAGAAGATTCCACAGTTTGGTAAATGCACATATGGTGTAATATGCCTATAGG
Source organism: Spergularia marina (assembly GCA_963680865.1). Classification (NCBI taxonomy): domain Eukaryota; kingdom Viridiplantae; phylum Streptophyta; class Magnoliopsida; order Caryophyllales; family Caryophyllaceae; genus Spergularia; species Spergularia marina. Next base: position 13,438,802 of record OY804558.1, on the reverse strand, counting down.
CAAAGTTTAAGACCTACTCAAACTACACCAATATGAAGAAAAATGAGCCTTCTCATGACTTCACGTAATTGAACAAGGTAGAGTCTTGTAACTACTCTGGCATTTGGCTTGCTGATCCTTTATCTAGGATAAATCTGTTAGCAAGCTCTGAGAGATTCACTGAAAATCGGACCCCACACTTTACCTCCTCCCTTCGCTCTTCTGTTTCCCTCCAACTTTTCTTATCCAGACAATGGGTTTAAACTCAGTTGTAGGCTTCTGTACTTAAATTAAGGTGATTAAGGCCAACTTTTCAACAACAATTCCATTATTGTGTGTCTAAGTCTATCTTCCATAGTATTCACGTGAATCACGTCCTTGGCCTAAGATTGAATCTTCAGTGTCAAATGTTAGATTAGGAAGCTTCATTGCAAAAAATTTAGCGCTCCACCAACACTGGCCAATTGTTGTAATCGGTCTTGCGGCTCTTGCCTTTACTAACTGGCGTAGGTAGAGTGTGCGTTTTTAAATCAAGTAGAGTTTTAGTTTATGTTTTTGTTGTTTTATGAAGGAAATAGATCTAGGGATGAACACTAATTGATGCTATCAATCATCTCTCCTATTTTACATTAACAATTGGTAGTAAAACCACAAGTTCTAGCCTCTAGGTTTATCTTTAATGGCCTCTTCTATGACAACTTCTCAAACAATTCCTGTATAAGACGATCCTGTAGTATGACTTGTAACATTGCAGAGTGAGTTCTGTATTTGAGAGCTTTGGAGTATCACCCCCATTCCCCAATGCCTCAAGCCCTTAAGGTCTCAGGCTCTCAGGCTGTTCATTCCCTAACTACTCATGTCTACATCTGGCAATTTCTTTCACTCCCTTGTTCTTTCTTTCTTTTTATTTTTTATTTCTTTTGAGGTCACACTCCCTTCTTTTACGACGACTAGTTGACTACTGTTCCATTTCACATATTTGTTGATCTGCAATGTCATTTAATGATCAAGTCCAATATTGGAAGTTAACTTTGATGAAATGTTAACCATTTAATCATAAAGCAGGAAGGCTTGGTAACCGAAGCTACAACAAAACTTGCAGAAGTAGGAAATAATGAAAATGGCGTTAAGCACTATGGAGATCTCCTCAACGATCAGCTGAAACCACAATTTTTGTTGTCTAGCATAGAACGCCTTCATAAGGAGGTATGTAATTTTCACTGTGTGAGCTATTATTTTGATGACGGCAACATACTTGTCTATTTGGTTTATAAGTTGTGCGTTTCTGGTTGTTATTTATTTATAACTTTTCTGTGTTCTCACCATGGCCAATTGACGGTAAAGTTTCCATGACATCGCCAATTAAAAAACTCTGCTATTGTCGAGTAGTCTTCAATCGAAGCATTTCAAGCATCTTTCCTATTAGCCTAGTAAAAGCATTACTTGGTGAATATTATGAATTCTGTACAGTTATTGACATATATTTCTTACAGTTGGAACGGATGAGAAGTGAAAATTCCTCTCTTCCAGAAGATGGGAATCCAGATCAACCGATGGGGGAAAGTTTACAGAGAGACCAAGTGCAACTGGAGAAGGTGAAATTTAGTTTAATTATATATATGCTGAGCACTATGGTACACCTCTTGATTAATTTGTCAATGATACTGACTTACCAAGTGTTTGACACAGGTCAGCGAGGAACTTGAAACTATGTCTTCCCTGTATAATGACTCGTCAAGAAGTGGGAACTCAGTGGAGAGAGTACTTGCCTTGGAGTTGGAGCTAGCTGAAGCTTTGCAGTCAAAAAAGAAATCAAGCATCCAATTGCAGAGGTGAATACAACACTTACGTTTAATTCAAGCATTGAAATGGCGTTTATTTATACTATACTAGTATGAGTTAGCGAATCATGAGTTTTGTTGTGAAAGGAACTAAATAGTTCCACAGAAGCTATGGGATTGTGCTATCCCTAGACTTAGTGAATTTTTGTCAATATTTGAATCACTCAAAATCTTGATGCTTTAGACCAAATCCTTTTATCCCTGGACAAAAATTAAATGTCTTTCTTATGTATTCAACTGACGAAATTGAGTCTGAAGTGACCTTTGGTGCCTTTTTTGTCCCTTGCATAGTTCTTTCTTGAAGCTGCATAGCGATGAAGCTGCAGTATTCCAAAGCTTCAGAGATATAAATGAACTGATTAAAGACATGCTGGAGATGAAGGAAAGATATAGTGGTATGGAAACAGAACTTAAAGAAATGCATGAGCGCTATTCTCAGTTGAGCCTCGATTTTGCAGAGGTTGAGGGAGAGAGACAGAAGCTTACAATGATGCTCAAGAATGTGCGTCCATCAAAAAGGCTCTTAAGTCGATCCCCAACATCCAGCCACGAGGAAATGTCTCCATGATAATTCACAGAAATATCGGTAGCACTTCCTCACAGCTTCGTCATAAATCTATCCAAATATACAGGTAGTTATGTGGTATCTAAAAAGCTGCTGTGGAGTGAAGCACTAAGTTTTATAAATGAGGCATAAAGTATAGTCTGTTTGATGTAAATAGGAACATTGTATTATTTGACCTCATTTTAGTTTAGATTAGACTGTCCATCTATTTTTGGTGGCCATTGCATAGGTTATACTTATACCTGGACCTTTTCTATCAGGCATCTATGTAATTGATATGTCATGTATAGTGTTCAGTAATCAATTTTGTCTAGAATTTTTCTTCCAAGGTAAATCCATCATGTTTCCGGCTAAGTTTTCGACCAATGTATGTGTCGACCAATGCATCAGAAGCTTAACCAGATTGTTCAAAACCTCTGTGAATGATAGCATGAGAATGGCTTACTTTCCTAAAGGCAGGGGCGCAGTGCATAAATTTACGCTTGATATGGACTGTTCCACGGCCCTCTCTCTGGCGCGTGTAACACACGGGCCACGGCCCTCTCTTTCATTGGATTTGAATCGTGGATCTTCGAATGAGTCACTTTGATTTTCTACAGTCTTGAGATCTTCTAAAATGAATGTGAGCATCTCACTAAGCTTCTTCCTTGCACCTAATTAAGCTTATATCCACCTTGTAAATTACTGTCTCCACTCACATGTGGCGTTTGATGACATTTGCTCGATCTTTAATTAGCTTGTGTGAAATGAACGATGCTTCTCTTAATGTGTGACATCTATTGAATGAACCCTAAGTCTAGCACGATTAAGGAGCTAGGTCAAACCCGACATCGGATGGTTTTAGCCCCAACAACAAATGATAAAATACACGTAATCCTGCCTTATTTATGTGAGATTTCACTTAAAAAACATATCATGAGATAGAAAAGAGCGATTTTATGTACCTAAGCCCTAAGGGCACACAATATTAACTTTCGTTATTGTAAACAATAAAAACTTTACAACATGGAGTATATAAATTGATCAACTATCTATTGGCCATAGACTTCCGTTCCGACTATACAACTCCATATCAAATACAATTTCAACATTCAACTTCCATTTCATATATAAGCTACTCCGTAATTAATATCAGCTACTGCTTCGACTAGTTTTAACTGGCCAATATTATAAAGTTGATTAGAGACATGCTTGGTTGCTTGGATAATTTCATTTCATTATCACACAGATGACACAAGAAGGTACGGGGACCTACGGATTTAGTTCCACGGATTTGTTGCACTTGAAAACTCTTCTTTTACCATACGCTTTAGACACTTGTCTAATCGTGTACGACCTTACATGCAAATCCAAAAATTGTGGCGTTTGTTCAATCTTTTATCCGCAATAATCTCTTCCTATTTAATAATGAAAATAATTGCAATTTTCACATCAAACCACCGCCCCATCGAACTCAAAGTACATCAAACAAATTAAAGCAAAGTCACAGTCCGTCCAATCTGCTTGGATACAAAATGAAAAGAAATTTGCATGCATGTACCAATTTACGTACTACTATATATCTCTAATGTGTGTTGTTATTATACTCTGGTTGGATCTAAGATTATTAAGACACTTATAAACTTATAACCTAATGGGTATATTGTACTTCCTCTTTAAGTTCCAGTTTTGATGTTTATAAAAATTAAATTTGAAGATTTCAAACGAGTTAAAATATACGCGGCTAGAGATTTCTCTGATGAGTTAAATTTAATAGGTACATCAATTTCTATACCAATTCGTCTAAGTTCTCATCATAGTGTATCGAGTTTTAGAATTGTCAAAGCCATCTTTTACCATGGGCTACCTTCACCTTAAGCCCTTTGGGTTTTTTTTTTTTTTTTTTCTGAACAAATAGTTCCATTCTTCCATATATAGACGGACCCATAGAGCCTATGAATGATATCGTTAATGGTTAGTACTTGTAGTATACTAGGGTCTAGGGGCCTTAAGTCCCGAACTTTAATGTAAACGAAGGAGATGCAAATTGGCTTAGAGAAAGAGGGTTATTGTAATGTGTTGAGTCAATTGCATCTCTAAAAGTTTTGTTTTTGTAACCTGGGGTATGCCCCTTGTAAACTTGTATATTGGTTTTTTGATCTATATAATTCTTACATTTCATCAAAATAAAAACAATTCTTCAGAATTATTGCTCGTCAATGATATTCGATGAATACTTATCGTTGCATATTTTGTTAAAGCTACACAATACACAATGTTTATGAGTTTATCGTAACACCCTCGACCTACGATACGTAATCAAGCTAAGGTAACTTCAAATCAGATAACCATGATTTTAATTATTTATTAGTATATATCTTCGTAATAAGTAAGCATGATTAACTCAACTTGTCATATGGAGTATTATCTTTATAGTTTATATATGTAGGACCTCCAAGCTTGAAACTTCTTCCAAAAGCTGATTTCATGAAGTGGAATGTGGTTGCATTACATGCATTATTACTCCATCTTTAGTTTACTGTGATTAACTTTAATTTATCCTAATAAGTGACATGTGATCGATTGATCGAGACTTGGGCGTGCTTGAGTAAATTCCATGAGCTCTATGTTAAATTTTTCTCCTCGATTTTATTACTCAAGTAAACTCCAATAATTGAGGCGATGGGGCTCGCTTCTTTTCTCCTGAAATTTGGAGCGAGTCATTTTCAATTCCACGAGACTCAAACGACTTTTACCGCGTCACTTAGCTTGAGCAACAAGGCACTCCAACACTACTTTATGTATGTTAGTTGCATATTTTCTCCTCTTCGCTCAAACAAATACGACGTACTCCAAATGAAAAAATGTACATCTAAAAAGTGATGTGTATGTGAAGAATGTAATGTACTCCGTACTTCTCACAACTCAAATGTATGTCGTGGTCTTTCTTGAACACGTTGGCATCGGAAACATCGTTTCCACATATACAAATTCTACCCCTTTAATAGCTTAATTGGTTCTCTCTCCCCCTCTAAGTGTTTACTTATGAGTATATATAGTGGTGCTATTCGTTGCCCATCGATTTGAAGATATTTTGCAACTCTTACTATTATCGGATGGCCGTATAAATTACATGTAAATTTTATCTTTTTTAAAGATGGTGGTGCTTACGTGCCATGCTTTTTTGGCACTAGAATACGCCGGTAATTATTAATTTGAGAGGGTGAAATATAACAATCACAGCCATAATTCTAAAATTATAAAAGATGTCGAGAGTTGACTCATTGCCACCTATCATTATTGCAAACCTTTTAGAGGCATCGTCCTAATGACTAAAATGTTTGATCAATATAATAATACTAGTGTAGTACAAACTTGAGACAGATTTATATTACTAGCAGATAATCCATGTTAGGTGAGGAATTTACCAACTTTAATTTGTTCGCTATGAGTATGTTATATAATTAGTGGCGAATCTAGCCCCAGAAACTTGGGGTAGCGTTCTTAGTACAAATTGATTTTTCTAAATTCTTTTCCTATTTTTTTTTGGAATTTTTTAGGCAATATTTAGACGTTTTCGGGGAATTTGGGGTAGTCGGAGCACCTCAGGCTACCCCCTAGATTCGCCCAACTTATACCAAACTTATAATAAAAAAAATGTGCTCTCTCTTCCATCCGATCGATTGATATTTCATCGGCAAGATCGAGTTAGGCTGACAATTACAACATGCATTAACGTAATCACGGAATTAGAAGTTCAAATCTAACTATAGATTTATAGCATAGTCCTTTTTATAGTGTGTTAAGGTGCGGTACCGCCGGTAAATGTATAATTCAATTTTGAAGATCAACCCGCATCAGAGAAGCTGAAGAATTTTTATTGGGATGCTTGGTTTTGCATGCAAATGTACATTTTTTTTCTTTTGTTGCATATAGGAACAGCTAGTGCCGTGGAATGGGATATGAGGACTTAAACTCGAAACAATCCCGAGATAGGTTGATTTACAAATGTATTATTACGTACCGTCTTTAAATTGAATTTAGACATTATTTGACATATCAATGATTTCTTTAAATAGATATGTAGTATTATTCACCGGCCAATTCAAAATTACGAGAACTATATATATACGCTAGGATTTGGCAATCGCTCGCATGAGTAGTGCATAAAAAATTTCCACGTACAAATATTATCATATCTTCGTTAATCGTAAGCTAGCGTATTTTAGTTTTGTTTCAAATAAAATTAGGAAGACTGTCTACTTGATTGATTAATTAGTAGCATCTCTTCAAAATTGTCTCAATGATCAGCAAACAGAAATATTCTGTTATCACACTTGTACTACTACTGTACTAACTGAAGACTTTAATCATGTCGCGCGAAATCAATCATTCACGTATTATTATGTAATCAAATCAATAGTACTTCCTCAAATTTACAGAAGATGATTAGTAATGTTCTTTTTGTTTTATTTCGATCTGATCTGGTGCATCAACTTTTTTGATCGTAAACCAACGAGAACTTTAATTAATTTGATGTATGTATATCATTTCCTGCAACGCCTAGCTAGCTGAAAAAAATGGTACATTCATACTACGTACGTAAAACTTTAAGAAAATTTATAACGACCATAACATAACTATAGCTCGAGCGTAACTTAGCTTGAAGTGACTCGTGTGATGAAAGTCGTTTCGACGAATTAATTGTTACATATATACGTTCTAAGTTGACCCACATGCAATGATCTAAACATGAGATAAGTTTTTTTCAAAAATATGTATCGTATAACATGTGGAAATAAACTTAATCGTAAAAATGGTTTCAATTAATTTGACACATAAATCATAGATACATTAAACCTAAATAATTAATTTTGTACACAAAAATACGAAAATAGGTTAATTCTTAAAAAACGGTACGGTAATAAATTAAAACACGAAAAGATAGAGTTTTGAAATGTTGATCAATCCTAACTTGATCGATCCAAAACTCGTATAACTCAATCAGATCAGATGATCGGATGATCTCCAGTTATTCGAACTAGAAATAAGTTCAATCCATAATAAAACACACAAATTGCTCAAATTATTAAATTCATAACCCATTTAATTAGTACTTTTTTTGAATTCCTAATATTTGGTTTTAAACTTTGAATATGTGAGAAATGAACCAAATAAAAATAATTTATAGAAACTTAAGGGAGTGATATGAGGAATATGTTCGTTTTGTTTATTGTACAAAAGACGCAACTTTCTTAAATTCTTAAAAGATCGAACCCTTCACCGTCATTGTAGAACCTAACCTTTGCATTTTATATTGCTTCCCTTGTCCTCTCTTCATAAATTCAGACAAAGCTCACCTAGAAATTCTGTTTTTTTTTTCCTAGATCAATCTTTTGTGCTGTAATAGGCACGATGAACTAGTCGATCTTCTACTGAAAGACTAATATGAAACTCTAGTCGTACAAAAAAGTTGAATGTTGCTCCATTATTTGTCTATTGATTTTAGAGCGAAACAAACTTGAACCATATATTTTTCAGGGAGATGTACGATTTTACTCTCTTTCAATTCATTTGTCCTTTTACTTCGTTGCTACATTTGAGTTGTTGTGGTGACTTTTAATTATATTCACTTCTCTGACTGGTTTTTACACTCCTCTGTGTGAGAGAAAAGAAACCATAATTACATGAAGGAGCGTAATAAAAACCAATTCAGAGGGCGTACAATTACTACCCTACAAATAAATTATATGCAAATAGCAAATTGAGAAATACCCCTATTGATTACGACCTCGCACATGTATGGTTTGCTATATAATTGCAGGAAAGGCGACCAAATCTACCACTCAGCTTAGCTTCTTTGTCTAATCACCCTTTTTCTTCTCTCCCTCTTTCATCTTCAATAATTCTTCTCACTATAACCTCATACTAGTATATATACTCCGTATACTCTTTTGTCTTACCAACAAATTATATCATCCATTATTTATATTTAGCAAAAACCCCTCTATATAATTTCCTCCTAGCAAAAACCCGATATTATATAATAGTACTCTTGCTTCTACCCCAGTAATAAAATCTCTACGCACATTTCTATATATAATTCTCGTATTATATAGTGCAAATAAACGACCTAGTATATATATAGTATTTTCGGGATATATATACATGGGTGTTCAAGGAACTCTAGAGTACTTTTCGGACTTAATCAAAAGCACTAAGAAAAAGAAGCGCAAGCAATTTAACACCGTTAATCTTAAGGTTTCGAGGATTGATTGTGAGGGATGTGCCCTCAAAATCAAGAGAGCACTCTCTGGACTTAAAGGTACGTTAATACTTATTATCAACGTCTCATATACGGAGTATATCAAAGCTTATGACATCATGCATATTATTGTTCTATTTTGTCTCTGCGTTAACATTTCACCTAGTTCTTAGGATTAGTATCGGAATTTTCACCTTAATATTGACAATATAATTTCATCATTTTTGTATTATTAATCTATCATAAATTCATAATATTAGGACTATTATACAAACAATTTTTTAAAAAGAAAATACACTATAAGCATGTAACAATTGACCTCCCAAAAAAAAAAAAAAAAAAACCTTATACATACTCCGTGCGTATATACTCCGTATCTAAAATGATATTGGAATGGCAAGATAAATTTACACCCCTTCTTGGAAACAATCTTCACTAATTATGCCTCGATATATATGGTACTATTGTTCTTGGTTTTTTGACGAAATGAATAGTACAAATTGTTTTTCATTTCAATGAGCGAATGTCATTATTATATTTAATATCACTAAAAATCAATTATAATTTACAAGAAATTGGTGGGGAGCCGAGAGACGATCTGAGCCCCCACACCCTTTGCTATGAAAAACCAATCCTAGTAAATATATGAGCTGCAGCCTGCACACCGATATCCTGCGTCCTGGAGAACTGCTGGATCCGCTTAAGCAGAGCAACAACTGTGGGCTTTAACTCCCCCAAAGAGGAGAAAGAGAAGGGAATGAAGCAATAACCCAAAGCAGCGCACCTAGCATCATACTTAGCACGCTTACGATGGGCCGCTTCCCGCACCACCTTACCTGGTTCGAAATCGGTCAATCCGGTCTGAGTCAAAGGCGACGACCCAGTCAAATCGACACAAACAATAATAATATAGCATAAAATAATAATAACAATAATATATGAACGGTTTTGCTAATGTGTGTCCACAGGCCGGACACACACAGGTTAAAACTCATCTTTCTTCCTTATTTAAGTGATATACGGATATCTAAGGTAAAAGTCGGAAAACTATTGTATACGCTCTGAGTGTACACATACACTTAAATTTCAAGTTGTGTACTTGTATGCAAAGAATGTTGTAACTTCACCAGTGGCCTTCATTTGAAAAGTGAAAAACTAAGTTTGGATAATTCTAACAGATGAAGTAGTGTATATTAGCATAACTAATTAACTTTGATGTGAAATAAGTTAATGGTTGGTTGTATATGTTATGTCGAGCAGGGGTGAAAACAGTGGATGTGGACATGAAGAGCCAGAAGGTGACAGTGACGGGATATGTGGAGCCAAAGAAGGTGATAGCCGCGGCCAAGACGACAAAGAAGAAGGTAGAGCTGTGGCCGTACGTGCCTTACACCATGGTGGCGCATCCCTACAAAGTCGGGGCATACGACAAGAAGGCACCCCCGAATTTTGTAAGGAAGGTAGAGGACTCTATGACCCCTATGGAAGAGCAATACACCACCATGTTTAGTGATGAGAATCCTGCTGGTTGCTCCATTATGTGATCTATTATGTTGTATGTACGTGTTAATTAGCTTAATTAGGATGCTTATGCTTTTTTATACAGAGTACTAATTTTGTAAAGAGTTACTGTTTTGCTGTAGTTTAGAATGGCTCATATCATAGCCACAATCTACATTCGGGGAGTATCAAGTGATACAATTAGCCTCGACTCCTCGAGCAATCATCGAGGAGTGCTCTGGATTCATACCAACCCCAAAACCGACTCCCAACGGATGCAAAATGAGAACAAGTTGTGGGCAAGGCTATCGTAGGATTGAGCTTCTCAGGTTTTGGGGGTAAGTTTTCACACCTAGGAAATCTGCAGTACCAGATGACACCTAACAATGTCTAATAAGTAAAGCTGAACATTCAAAGTGTACATGCTGTGTGTACGAAAAAAATGTTATCTCAGTAGGAATGGAAAAAGAAACTTAAAGAGAGATGATCTATGCATCTTGAAGTAACGCGAAACCAGATGAAATGGAAATTCATTCAGTAAAGGTCGTTATCGAACACCTCAGGTTCATGCAAGAAAAGTTCACGCCCATTCCTTTGCACAATCCCAGCTCTAATATCTTCTTCGCGCTTCCTAGCTGCTTCGGCTCTTCTAGCTGAAGAGACAGCATCCTGCGATATAAAGAAACACTCCTGTCATTCACAAAGTAACTGTTGAAAGCTTCAAACCACAACGGTAACTGTATGTCTTGCTACTACACGCTGGGCAAGAAATGGCAGCTACTAAACACAGTTACCATCTGCAGTTTCATACTTTCATATAGCAATATAATGCAGCCCCCACCCCTGCAACCCTCTCCCATAGTCCCATGACCCGCCAAAGAAGCACACAGAAAAAATAAAAAGTAAAATAAAAAAAAGGCAAGTGTGGTATAATCAAATGACATAAAACATTCCTGCAAAAAAATGACATATATAAGACATAAAATTGATTACTCTGCACTTCTTATACACGCGATGTAGTAGTCCGTTGATAAAGTGTCGGCAAATTTTTACATTTTGGGATTCATACGAGCTTCTTTGTGTTCTCAAACACACAGATTTGGGCGGGTACAATGACCCTTGGACAGTCACCACATAACTTGCACACAATACTGTCTCAATATTGATTTGATGTTCTGAACACATTAACCACAACTGCTTTCTCACAGGAGCTCAGCTTACATGCTTTCACAGAAACTTCTTAAGTCTAAAAGGCAGGCATCATGTTCTGATTATATGCAGCCGTTCGAAATAGCATCTATATGACTATATCTATTCATTCAGTGGGAAGACCTAGATGATACTACAAAATAATGATATGTTATAGGGCGAACACAGTAACTGGAGAATAATTTTAGACTTTGAATTGTGTACACAACTATTAGTGCTCAGACAAACGTGATTAAATTAACTACTTCATGCTTGGATAACACAAATTTAAAGTGGCTGAAAACAGCATAGCAGCTTCAGCCATGCATCGCTCCGAATCGAATCTACAGTGGTATGCTAACTACTGCATCTGAAACTCTATGTAGACAGCAACAAGAATAGACATCTCTGGTCACCAATGTTGTACAGCTAGAGATAAAGCCTACATCTACAGCTTGATGTTTCGATAAACTTGGCTCGAAACGATCAAGATGAAGCAACTCCTCTATGGTGGGAAAGGGGGCTGGAGATTTTAACAAAACTACAAAAAAAAAAAAAAGACGTTCATGAGTAGATCTTTGAAACAAAGCACTATCTTGAAATTCAGAACCCAAGGTGCATGAAGCACAAAAAGGGATTTTTTCTATGCACATTCTATTGAAAGATTAACTTAGATACTTAGTCCGATAAAGACACTGTAATGGCTCCCCATATAGTACTGTAATGGGTCAGTGAATTCATTGCAATAATCCCCTTGGTACTTTTGTCTTCTTCAGAAATTCACATTGGCATAAACTATACAGTAACTCCTTTGTGGGTTTACAGTTGCACCATCCTGCTTAGGGCTTGCACCATCCTACTTAGTCCGGATTCTAGTCGGCTAGGAACATATATGGCGCTGATGCCTAAAACTATACCTCGCGCGTTTTGAGGATGCTTCATTCCCAAGGCTCAAACTCGAGATCTCTGATTTTTTTTCTTGATAATTAAATAAACAGATTTAATTAAAAAGACATCTCTAAAGTAGGAGGTTTCACAAAAATAATGCCGAATACGCTCACTCCATTAACGATCACAAATCACCTACCCCTACCCTTTGGAAAGTTTTCCACTCAGTCCATTAACCTTAATTGGTTTGGTACCGTCAACCAAATGACTCAGCCGCCTGATTTACTCCTATAACCCTATTAAAATTCAGTTGTTTGCCCTGTGAAAGTTGAAACTACATCACTATTCTCAAACAACTATGCCACTTTGATTAGTTTGAGATCTTGGTCATTACTGATCCCGACGTCTACCATCCACAAGCAAGACTCCGACAGGATCCAGAGAGAATAGCTCTACAAACATCATTACTTCCAGTAAGATCAAAAGGGTCATGAACAGACAACAGCTGGAGCAGGGTGACAATGCCATGTAAAGCAAACTAGTGTCAATCATTGACTAAAAACATGATTGCAGAATGAAGAAACTCATCTCCAGTAAACTAAAGGTCCCATACTATCCCAATTCTTCTCCAGATTAACCTACTTATCCAATTTCATGAATCCGAGTTTGGAATCTTGAAAAATAGTGGCAGTGTCTTGCATAACTCATTACAATATCACATAGCCACAACAGTTCCAGGAGTCCAACTCGAATTGAGACAATGAGCAATGAGATCACAGTAACACGTGTCAAATGCTAAGTCAAGTACCTCAAGAGCTCAAGTTAAGCTGGTTGAATCACGTGTCAACTCAATGAAATGCTCATATGAGATATAAAGCAAAGCAGAAGCCTGCGATTACTATCATCTAATATTATAGTCAGAGAAGGTCGAAAAAAGGAGAGAAGAATTAGAAAAGTCCCTAAAATAGAAATGTGTATTGCTTAAAAGGAACAGCTAATCCATAGTTAAGGGTTAAAGCTGTTATTACAAAGTTGGGGAATTAAGGAAGAAAGAGGCACTTGAACTAGCTGTGTACTGCCCGAAAAAGCATAATACCAGCCCGTCAGCCACATCCAAAATCTTGAGGATAAAAAAAAGACTAAATCAGAGAGTCAATAAGATGATACAGCAAGATATGACTCCAACAACAACGATGCCATTACTAAAAGACCACAAATGAAGCTCAGGGTCTAGGCAAAGTAAGGCGGGTGAAATGTGTACAACCTTACCATTGATAAAAACACAGAGAGGTTGTTTCTAATAGAGGCCTGATCAAAGATAAGTTCACTATCTACTGCCTCACAATACACAAACATGATATCTTACCAAGCCCTTTTGAATCAGTACAAAGCCAAAGAGGTGAAGTTTGGTCTCTGTGAAATCTAAAAAGCATCACTCTCCTGCAAAATTTTCTGCTTAAAAGGAAAGTGTGAAGATACATAAAATATGCTGGACTTCCCATCCTACAGATCATTAGAACTGATTAATTACTCTACATACAACTTGCAAGAATAAAGATTGGTTTTCTTGCCAGCTTATGTTCAGGAACTTTCTAATTTGTTAAACCTAACAACTATTGCAATTAGCAACTTCAAGTGCTTTCCTATACTTGCAGCAGAAAAGAGGAGGTTGGTGACAAAGGGGTGGTAAAAAAAACTTAGCTAATAGACCCTATGGCGGATATCTCATAAGATGGCAAAAAAAAAAAAAAAAAGAAAAAGAAAAGAAGAAGGTGGTTCTGTGAAGAGCTCACGATGCAATACAACTCTCAAAAGAAGACTTATGAAGTTCATCGACAACGATGTCAGCAAGATAATGGAAGATAGCCATCTTAGATGAAGGATAACGAGAAATAACTGCAGATAACTTGTACGTGGCACATGAAAACAGACTAATCGATGCCAAGAAGCATGAAGCAGAAAAGCCTGCCAATCCTCAAATGATGCAAGATAACAACCAAGTTACCTGAGCATACCAGATAGCCAGTACTAACCATATGAATGCTGCAAAACCCCAAGTAAACGTTCATTCCCAAGGAAAGTTCTGTCTAAATACTAGTAGAAGTGTTCGCAAAATGTGTTAGAATGTTCAAGCAAGTTTGAAAGAGTACACAAACTCATTGACGGTTCAAGCTTGTGCCCGAACGTAGATGCCGGCAGCTAATAAAGACTTAAGAAAACCTGTGAACCTAAATATAAGATACCACTCTGAATTCAGGAGTAAGAGGTCAACTATGTTGTCTGTCTGATAATATTCCCTCTCTTGAATATAGGAGATCAAAGCAGGAGAAATATGAATGACCTTGAATACAACCAGAAAACTAAAATAGCATGGATCAGGCACAGATCAGAAAGCATAAAGTTCTCCTCGAAAGTTCAGCATCGTCACTGCAGTGTACGTTTGATGGGAAGACGCAGAAAACAAGCTATAGATGTGATATTGTTACCCAACCCCAAATCATTTTCGAACTAAAGGAATTATCTTTTAGCTAGGGAACAAAAATTGGTGATGTTCTTTCCAGAAAATCCTTAGGTAGCGTTTGAAAACAAGAATTTGAAAACTTGTAATCATTTGAGAATGTGGTATTCAAATATAAATCCAATGTTACGGGAGAGGGTGAGATTTCAAAATGAGGGCGATGGGGGTTGTCATTTGTTTTACACTAGAAAGAATTTCAATCAAATTTCAAAGGATTTGATACAAATCCAAATTCTCAAATTCTCAGGTTCCCAAACATGGGATTTAAGTCAAATTATTTGCTAATCAGGGTTTGCTTGTTAATCCTTTTGCAAATCAAAATTCCCATTATCTGTTTTGTATGAACAGCTAGTACTTTGTTTTCCGGGTCCTTTTAGCTAGGGTACCCCTACTACCCTAGATAATATACCAAAATTATTCTAAATCATAGACCCATATATAATTGTACAATAAACCCAGAGTAAATCAATTATAATTGTTACACATGCATTTAAAATCCCAATTATCAGCAACAATTATAATATAAGAATAAAAAGAGGAAAAGATAAGAAATTGAAGATGAGTAAAATTTACCTTTTGACGTTTCCAGAAGAAAAATTGGGATTGGGTAATTGCAGCAGGAGGAGCGCCACTTGAAATTCTCTCTCCTGCCACTGCTGCTGATGCTGATGCTGCCGTTGCTGCTGCTGCTGCTGAAGCTGCCCCCATTTGTTTTTTTTTTTTTTTGTTCTTCTGTGATTTTTTGTTTTGCTTCCTTCCTCTTTACGTTTCAGTTTTCACCACTTAAATCGCTCTAATAGTCTAACGTATCCGCGGCAAATTCGTCACTTTTATATGGGGGTTAAGTGGTTAATAACGACCCGGATATGGCTGACGGTTCCTTCAGAAAAAAAAAATTATATAAAAAGGATATGGCTGACGCAGTCATAGCCTCAATGGGACAAGTTTAAATCGTGTTTGGACTCGGACTCGGGCTCGGGTTCTGACCGAGTTTTGGTGAGACGAATTTTACCAAAAATTTGTGTGTGACAGAAGTTATCATTTTTTTGAAGAAACTGAATATGCTAAATTAAAAGGAAATACGCTCCTATAATAGTATCGAAATAAACCGAATACAAATTTATCGGACATAATCATCCATCAAAATAAAAAGAGTTGTTTTGTGAAACCGCCTCATAATATGAGACCACTTTAATGAGGTGTTATGTTGTCAAAATAAACCCTCCCCAACTCCCCTCCCAAAATTCAAAGGGATATTTTTTGAGATATCATTGAGGTTTCCAACTTCTCTAGTGGTAGACGTATAATTTCTGAAATATCTATAATACTCCTTAAATTTGCATTATTCTGTCTACGATCAACGCAATTTGACTTCAGTTAGATTAATTAACACCAATTAATCATATAAATGATCTATAAACAAAATAAAATAAAATCAACAAAAACTAGTTATAAAAAGAACCCTATTTTTCTTTTGTCTCCCCTCACCCACTCTCCACCTTGCTCACCACCTCTTCCCCGCCACTCCCCCACCCTGCCGACCAACGTTGGCGAAGACACCACCATTTTGGCCGGCCAATTCTTCCACGACCAAGGTAACCTCCCATTTCCCTCATCTCCCTTTCTCTCTCTCTCTCTCTCTCTCTCTCTCTCTCTCTCTCTCTCTCTCTCCCCCCCTTCCTTCTCCCTCTTTCACCCTCCAAATGCAATCTCTTTCTTATACTCCCTCACACAACTCAGGTTTTCTAGGTCAATCATCGTGATTAGATCCCTTATCTTCCTCAAACTCACCATCCCTCCCCGGCTCCCCATATCTTGACCATTTCTCTCTCCTCTAACCATTTACCGACAAACACCCCTTCTTAGGAGAGAGAAATGATTACCACCACCACCACCACCACCACAACCACGACCAATCTTAGCTCCAGAAAAAACGTTCACGAAGGCTAATCATTTCTCTCTCCTAAATTTTCTCTCCTTTTCCTTCTTCCCACCTTTTTCTCTCTCCCCCCTCAATTCCCCTCTTACTGTCACCACACCACCACCAATGGATCCACCCCTCCTTACCGACGACCAAAGACCACCGGAAAACATCTCAGACACCATTTACCGTCGGGAAAAACCACCACTTCAACGACACCATTTCACAACCCTCAAAATGAACCCCCAATCTCAACACACCACAACAATTCAACGACCGTCACACCAAGCAAAGCATATCAATCCAAATTCAAATTTACCCATTCCATTTAATCTTCCCAATCATGTCAAATTCAATTAAATCTTTTGCATATACTATTTCGCATTTTGCATATACTATTTGATATTTTCAATATACTTCTCCGTATAATTAATCTACCACACCAACCAAAACATGTAAACCCAGAAAAAAATGGCCATCGACCATAGTGTTGGAAAATTTGACCAATCTCCCACGCGCCGTGGAAGTAAACCAATCGACAATAATAAAAAAAAGTAGAAAATAAGCAAGCTAATTAGATGAGACGCGGATTTTAGGGACTAAACCCAGGGCAAAACCCTCCACCAAACAGCAAAATCGCTGAATTCCACTATATAAAATACCACCATTACAACCATCGTCTCGAATTACGACACCGAATTCGAAACACGCTACAAATCAGGAACAAAGATAAACTACCCCGAGCCTCCGAGTATAATTAATAATCTCCAATTAATAATACTCCTAAAGATAAACCGCACCTGAATAGATGTACTAACCGTTCATGTATAGTAGACGAACCTTGTACTGAGCCGATATATTAATCTCAACCGCAAGAGTCGACTTGCGCTAGCAGCTACACTCCCACACCAAGACTTGAACTGTCTCGAACACCCGCTAATACTAGCCCGTGTATACCTCCGCGAGAAAAGGAGACCAAACAAAATAGTAACAATCTTGTTTGCTTTGTGTCGTTGCTACTGATTATGCCAAATGGAGTTACATCCCTTTTTATACCAATTAGCAAAACTAATTGACCAACTTAAGAATTGCAAATCCAAGGCAAAGTCATAAGCTAACCGACTTACCAAAAAAAAGTCAACTTACATAATGCACAAGCTACGTGCACTACTAAACTTGGGCTGGATGATGGGCTACTAACCCAACAGTTAGCACCGCCACGATCTCCAGCCTTGACCATGGGTAAGCTACGGTGCGCGAAACATAGCACCGACGATCACACTATCTCACGACGATCACATCGCTGGCGAGGACGACGATCACATGTGAGGGGCACAACTTCCCATTTGCTCACCATCAAAATCATCATCGTAAACACCCCTCATGTGAAGGTGGCGTGAGTCTGTTTTCTTTGTCGTGATAGTGGTGGTGGCAGAGGGGAAGGGGTGTTGCTAACATGGAGGTGGTGGAGAAATTGTATGGGGGATTTTCTGAAAAAAGGAAATGGTGGTTGTCGGGTTGGGAGATGGTGAATGTGGTGGGGTAGCTGGGGAATATTGAAATATGGGAGATGAAAATGAGGTGCGTGATGGATGAATGAACGGCCATGATTCACCAAAATCCGTGATTAGAATGCCCATTCTAATCACGGTGATTGGTTTGGCATTCCTGCACACCACTAAGAAGAACCATCCCTAGGTGGTGGTAAAAGTGGTTGTTTTTTTTGGTTTCATGGGAAAGAGGAGAGATAAAATAATGGTGGTAGATTTATGTTTAGTGAGAGTGTGAGACTATGTATACTTTTTAACACCATCTTGTCCATTGTGTTTTATTTCACAAAGCGTCCAATTCTTTGATCCTACACAACTACAATGATTTTGAATTGAATGACATCACGTACATGACATAATAAAGTTCTCAGGACATGACCCATCTATTTCATATAATCGCTGATTTTTTGGTTTTTTTTATCCAACCTTTGCAAATGTTTATAATTTGATTGTGAGGAACCACAACATTTTTTTTGCGTTTGTTATGTAATATAATTTGATTATAATTGATTTAATTAAATCATACAACAAATCAAGTTACTGATTTAAAAATATTTGGATGCATCACACAGCTCTCTCTAAAAAATCAATATACTTTTTTGCATGCTGAGAAGTCTCATTTGTAAGATGTATTAGTAAGTATTATAATCGGTTTTTCTAATATGACCAATATGATGATCATATGAGCCTTAGTTTCCCAATGTGGGACAAAACAATTCCATAAACCATTTTCCGTAATGCGTAGTGTTACGATTTTGGTGAACCAACTCTTGACTGATTCTACACATAGAACTCTCGGGTGATTGATTTCAACTAAATCAATCATTTAATCCCCAGATTGCAAGACTCGTATTGCAAGTCACGTCGAGATTAAACCAAAACTCACTCAAAATAACTACTCCCTCCGTTTTATTTGTTTCTTTACATAGAAAAACTACACAAAAAACAAGGAGGGGGGGGGGGTGAGAGAAAGTAATTAAGGAATGAAGGGTATCAATTAAAGAAAACTAATTCCATACTAATTCCATACAAATTATCTCCCCCATCAGACCCGACACTGTCGTCGTCAGAACGACGACCCGCGACTATCAGTCTAAAACAGATCTGATCTAGCCGCTCACGTCGCTTGAGCCGGTTGTAGGCAATAAGTGCGACACCACGACAACAACCACACAACCTCGTCGGAGCCACTAGATCGCTATAATCGCGTGTTATGATGAGATCTGACGCGCGAGTTGTTGTGGCCGGCAATGAAGAGAGAGAGTTTAAGAGAGGAGAGAGATATGATAGAGAAAATATGAAGAAGGTGAGATTTGGGGATGAATGAATGATGAAGATGGTGAGATTTGGGGAGAATGAATGATGAAGATGGGCGTTGATTTTGGTATTGGGGATGAATGGGGTTGAATGAATGATGAAGATAGGGCCGTTTCTTTTGATATTGGGGAGGTTGGGGTGGTTATCAAATGAATTTTTTTTGTGTGGGTGGGTTAGAAGAAGTAATCGGGTTAGTATGTATTTGGGTTAATTAGAGTAAGGGGTCCAATTAAAAAAATTGTTAGTAGAGTTAGTAAGGGCAATTTCGAAAGTTCATGTCACAAAATATGGTCCAAAATGGAAACGTAAAGAATCAAAAGAAATTGCCAAATAAGGGAAACGTAAATAATCAAAAGAAATGGAGGGAATATTTATTAACCTACTCTCCCAAGGTAAAAATGAAACAATTTACTAGGCGAGCGTGCTCAATGAACAAAAGTTGCTTAGTGGAAGGACTAAATCTCGATTTTACATTTTAGGGAGAGATCTTGTCATATTTTATCTATCAGTTTTAAGTGAACTCATTCTAGCGAGTCGCGGATAGTGATTTAAACATGTGCAAAAAATAAAGGAAAAAATAAAGCAAGCCTGCAACAAATTAATCCAAGTCCTAGTATGTAGTTGCGGCCCCGCATATTCTATGGTACACGACGTGCACCGAAAGGTACCGTAATATATAATTTTTTTAAAAAAATTTCATTTTTTTTAAAAATAAGTAATTAGTAATATAGCAAAATTAATTTTTACCGACAACTACGGCCACCTGTCACCCCTATGTTCACGCACCTTGTCGGCGACGACCACCCAAAATCGATGTCCCTCATCTCCGTCTCCTCCTCTACGTCGTCCGCTGACGAATGGAGATCCATGAATGGGACGGCGCAGAGGAGGAACCGGAGCAGAGGGACGACGACTATGGGTGGAGTCGCCGTCGGCCATCGGAAACGAACCTTTGACCTCCGTTGAAAAATCTGATTGATATCTTTTTCGTTTATCGGTTTATATTTAGATGATAGCCAATATATTATACATCAGTGAATTTGTGGCCTGTTGGTTAGTGCTTTTGGATTTCCTACCCATGGCCTGGGTTCGATTCCTACTAAGCGTACAATGTTTCTTTATAAAAAAAATTTGAATTAAAGATCCCTCCCTCTCTCTTTCGCTCTCTCACTTGTAATTATTTTCAAAATAAAACGAAAAATTTGAATGTTATTTAAAACTTTTTGAAGTTTCATTTTCATTTTCCGTGTTATGTGATCTTAATTTTCGATTGTAACTCTTAGAGATCGAAAGTTTTAGGGCTCGTTTTCTTTTTTAAGTTTTTGTTTATATAAATGTTATGATTAGGACGATTATACCAATTACGAGTATTTAGTTAGTCTTCTCCTAACATGTGTTTCTCTTCTAATCTTGTAGAGTACATCGTATTTTATTGTTAGAAACCATTTAATACTGTTTAAGGTTAATGATATCATTTTTTAAACACGTAATGGATGCATTATCTTGCTATTTCATAATCGACCTTACATTTTGTAGAACTCTTACTAATGTTCCAAAAGACTAGAGAGCGCTTTGATTGAAAATATCATAATAACATTTTCGTATGAGAAATAATGCAATGGTAACATATGCTTAAAAGTACAACTTTAGAATGATCGGAAAAAGGTGTGATACGATCTCCTATAACATGTTTATAAAATGTCATTATCATGTATGTTAATCATAGTCATTTCTACGAATGACTATAAAAGATGATTTCTTCAAACTTTTTTAATTCCTCATTTCAAATTTAAATGCCCAAACTACTCATGGGCTACTAGCTTCACAACTTCATGTCCTAGTTAAATCGTCTCACAAATACAATGGAGTCCCACTTTAAAGTGAAAACTATTACAAAAAAAAAACAAGGAAAAATACATTCCTAGGGTTCGAACCAGTGACCTTTGAGATGATATAAATGGATTGAAACCGATTCAGCTATTGTATGGTACTGACATAAAGTGGCACCTAAAAAATATACAACCAGTATACGCTCAGCAATATTTCGCACAACTAGTCAGGAGTAGTAGCTGACGGCGTCGAAGAAGCAAACTTGTTCCCTCCGACGACAGCCTACCTCACTAGTCACTCCCACGATGTTCCCGATATGCCAGTTATTCCGGCGAGGATTCCGACGACCCTTTCCGGCGATCGATCTCCCTACGGTGGCGTCACTTTCTCCGACAACCGCTACCGCCGACCTCCCTAATCCGGCCATAATTTCTAACGACCACCCGTTTAGCGTTTTCCTTTATTAACACTGAATAGTACAGTATTTTTTTTTTCTTCATAGATTTGTTTACAAGATTTTTGTATTTTTGTAGTATTTAGAAAATAATTTACAAAATATAAATAATTACAAATTAATTGACGGTGTATATCTTTTCTAACATAATGTAAGGTAGATTTAAGCTTTGTTACGGTACCTTTCGGTGCACGTCGTGCACCATAGAAGTACTCGGCCCCGGTCCTAGGTAGTAGGGTTTGGGGGCAGCTGACCCCACTTGGATTGGAAATTTTTTTGTATGTATAGGATAAGTAATGGCAAAAAAAAAATCAAAGAATCAGAAAAGTGGGCTTGATGCATCATGAGTGTAATCACTATCTTATTATTATATAAAAAATTGTTAAACTTTTCCAACCCCGCCCCCACGTGACTCTGCAAAACCTTCCATTGTCTTTTTTTTTTTTTTTTTTTATCTACTTTTCCTTATAATCAGTACTATACATTTAATAGGCTAACTTTCACTCCTACGTTGCAACCTTTGAAAGCATCAGTAGCCAAAAAAATCCACCTCATAGCCTACGTGCCGGCCCGCTGTTCAATTCTATTCTCTCCCCTCCATGTCAACACCCTTTAATATCCCATATTAATTTAGATGAATAAAATCTTTTGAGTTGCTTTCATGAACGTTTGAAAATATTTCAACTTCTTTGAAATTAATTTCCCAAATTTCAATATTCACATCATAATTTATATTGTCTAGCATCAACAACCTACATACGTGGCGTTCTATGACGAGGTTTGGGGGCTTGGCCACGTGGTAAAGCCACGTGTCACTAGAAGATGCTTTCACAACACTATTACTATTATTCATTTGAGCTGCTCATTTAGACGTTATGAGTCACTTCAACTTCTTATCATAAATTTTTCTACAGTTTAATAAATTAATAATTATTTCATCAGCATTATTATTCATAAAAACGACATTAAATATGGTGTCTCTTGCCTCTTCGTTTACCAATTGTATCGGTAACGTTTTAATTCAAATCAGTATCATGATTTTGTTGGATATTGGTGAAACAAATATCATTTCATGTACAATGAGCGTATTTATATGTACTTTTTGTAGTGACACATTCTAATGTTTATTTTTTACTATCAAAGTATGATGGTAAGTTGCGAATCGATATTTTGATTGCTAATAGTTTATATTGTACATCTTTTCTTTCAAGATATGATCATCTTGGTCATGTTTATTTTCGATAGTGTGATTGACAAGTTTGAATTTATTTTCGATATAGTTGATATGTTAGTACAACTTTGCAAAAAAATTAAAATGATCTCGTGAATTCACGGGGCCAAAAGCTAGTTTGTTATTATTTAGACAAAGTCAAAGTAAACTATCCTACTCCTTTTTCTAACGGATAAAC
The DNA here is from genome assembly GCA_963680865.1 of Spergularia marina. Classification (NCBI taxonomy): domain Eukaryota; kingdom Viridiplantae; phylum Streptophyta; class Magnoliopsida; order Caryophyllales; family Caryophyllaceae; genus Spergularia; species Spergularia marina. The sequence continues at coordinate 13,415,598 of OY804558.1, read as the reverse complement.
TTTCCTATTTGTGATATCATTAATTTCCACATACAATTAAGAATTTAGGGTATTAAAAGTTACGGTTCAAGAGTTCCATGGTCTACGACATATTTTCGATTTCGTTACTTCGCTAGTCTGATCTCCTTCGAGGTAAGAATTCTACTCGCAAATTTAAAAATTATACTATTAATCTTTGTCCTCTATATTTTGTCATCCCAATTTTGTTTTTAATTGTTAATGCTTTTTTGTAGAGCTGGCATTTCGGGCCACGGGTGGCCCGACCGCCGCCCCGAGCACGACCCGATCAGTTATCGGACCAGCCCGGCACGAAGCACGACGTGCTTGACCCGGGCCACGGCTTTGAAATGGGGAAGGTAGCCGTGCTTTGGCACGGCCCGGCACGAGGCACGATGGCCTGGCCCGTTCTAGGCCCGAAACTAGGCACATGAAGCACGGCCCGCCGAAGCCTGATTCGCATACTAGTATACTATATGGATTTTTCTTCGGCACGGCCCGGCCCGAAAAAAGTACCGTTGGAGCCAACTTTTTCCGATGCAACTAAATCTCTCTCTCATGTTTATAAGCCAACTTCTCCTCATTTTCTTTCAAACATTATTTCCATTGCAGAGCTATTTTCCATTCTTATAGTGGGTTTTTACCCAAAATGGAGGCAAATTTCTTAAGTATTGGAAAAAAATTCCACTTGTTTATGTTTTTACCATGATTTTAGACCCTAGGTGGAAATTTGATGGTACATCTCTTTGATTGAATACTATATGAAAATGATGAACTTAGATTTCGATATTGATACATATAGTGATGAGATTAGAACTACTTTCTTTAATGTTTTTAGTAGTTACGAGTCTCGTTTTGGTGCAAGAAGTCGTATATCGTCTTCACATTCCGGTGCAGGTAGTAGTGGTGATCACATGAGTACAAAATATGCTACTCTTAAATCTAAAATTAATCAAAGAGGAGCAAATGTGGGACAATCTACTAGATCCGACTTGGCCGATTATCAAATGTATTTGAGTTATGATCATATGAGTCCTTTTTCAGATGAAGATTCGAGCAACTTGGATCTTTTGGTTTGGTGGAAAGATCAACGTAAGCAACTTCCAGTGATGTCTGCAATGGCACAAGACTTCCTTAGCATTCAAGTCGCTTTCGGTTGTTTCGGAACGTGCCTTTAGTTCTTCTAAAAGGGTATTGGATGAAAAAAGAACAAGTTTCAAATCCGACACCCTTGAAATGTGTGTGTGCTACAAGGATTGGCCGGATGCGAAAGCACAATGTCAAGGCGTCGAAAACATTGATAACGATATTAGCTCCGACGAATCAAGCACAACATCCCAACAATCACCAACTCATGAATAAATATGATTCGTGCCATTTTATCACTTTACATTTTTGGAGTAGTATACTATTTCGCAGTATTTAACTATGTTTAATCAATAAAGCATTAGTATCAATAATATATATTTGTAACTCTCTTCGACTATTAATAAATATATATGAAGTATTTCAGTTATATTTTATCTCACTTATTTAGTTTATTTTAATCAATTAATTAAATATGAAAAATAATAAATTTGCACTAACAATATGCAAAAGCCAATTTAAATTACACAAAGTCTTAGTATATACTTTGATTTTATCCTTAATTTTGGAAATTTTGTTTGAAAAAGATAAGTCAAATTCAAAAGGCCCGACTCGAACCACGACCCCGGCCCGACGGACCTGAACCACGGGCACGACCCAAAGCACGAGCACGACCCGGGCACGAGCGCGGCCCGGCCCGAGCCCGACGTGCCCGCGGGCTTCGTGCCGTGTTGGGCCGAGATTCAAATCTCCGGCACGGCACGAGCCCGACTCGAAGGCACGAAACCCGTGCCCGTGCCCTTGCCGGGCTTCCGGAGACGTTGAGCACGACGGGCCGGCACGAGGCACGGCCCGACCCGACCCGATGCCAGCTCTACTTATTTGCTTATGTTATGATTGATATAATTATGTAGAATTTTTCTAATCTGATTAATTACTAATTAGAACTTAGACGAACAATTGACATATTTTAAAACATTAGATTCCTAACAGTACTGCAAATTGCTTATATAGATGTCAAAAAGGCTAAAAAAATGCGTTATTTAGATACTATGAATCAAATAATCCAATATCCGAGGAAGAACAAGAACCAAATCATAATGTCGAGAATTCGGATATTAATGTTCTTGAGAACTCACAACATTCGGAGCAAGTAGTTTGAAACCATGATAATGATTTAGATCCATATTCGATTGATCCAGGATTGAGGAAACAAATTATCTGACTATCATCCGAACGATCAAGCTCAAGTTAGAAATTAGTATATTGAGAATGCACCAGTTCAACTTCGCAATTATGATTTTTCTCAAAAAATGATTGGTGGTGCAAATCGTCGTTTCAACGAGGAATGGTTTGATGAATATAAATCTTGGTTAGAGTATAGCAAAGCAAAGGATGAAGTGTATTGCTTATGTTGTTACTTGTTTAAGTCAGAGGTTACAAACAAGGGTGGAGGTGGTGCTTTTGTTACTAGTGGGTGGTCATCATGGAACAAAAAAGATAGATTAGATGTGCATGTCGGTGGCCCGGATAGTGCTCACAATAAAGCATATGTCATGTATATTACTCCGAAAAATCAAGAGGAAACCATTGTGGATGTCTTTGGTGGATACACTGAACAAGAAAAAAATAGACTACAAAAACCGCTTAACTGCAGCAATAAGGTGCGTCCGATGGCTTTTGAAAACGGGTTTGGCTTTTCGAGGACATGATGAATCTCAAGGATCAACAAATAAGGGAAACTTTCTTGAGCTTCGAAAATTTCTCACGAATAATAATGCCGAATTTGCTGAAGTTATTGTCGAAAAGGTTCCTAAAAATTTACAAGTGATGTCTCTTAAGATTCAAAAGGATATTGCACATACTTGTGCAAAGTTGACTAGTATGGGAATCCTTAAATATCTTGGTGACGACTTTTTTTTGAATTTTAGTTGATGAGCCTTGAGATATATCTCTCAAGGAACAAATGATTATTTTCCTTTGCTATGTTGATAAAGAAGGCAGAGTTCAAGAGAGGTTCTTCAGAATTGTTCATGTCCCAGATACCATTGTTTTGACTTTAAAAGCAGATATTGATCAGTTATTATTAGAGAATGGTTTGAAAGTGAAAAGAATTCGGGGGCAGGTGTTATGATGGAGCTAGTGACATGCAAGGTGAATTCAACGGACTCAAGACTTTGAATCTAAGAGAAAATCAATCCGCTTTTTCCATTCATTGTTTTGCACATCAACTTCAAGTAGCTCTTGTAGTTGTGGCATCCTAACAAGGTGATATTGCATCATTTTTTTCTTCTGATGTCTTGGTTGTTGAATATTGTGGGAGCTTCTTGTAGGCGTCGGGATATCCTTCGTGCAAAAATAGCTGATGAAATCGCAGAGCATCTACATATTGGGGTTGTTCATAGTGGTAAAGGTTTAAATCAAGAGATTAGTCTTCAAAGACCTATAGTTACTCACTGGAGTTCTCATTATAAATCACTTTCAAACTTATTAGTTATGTTCTCTTCAGTAGTGGAGACCCTTGAGTTTATTGATGAGGAGGGCTTGGAATTCGATCAGAAAGGGAAGACACGCATTATGGGAAAATTGATGGAATATTTTGACTTTTTTCCCTTTTTACTTCATGGTGTCTTGGTTAGGAATAACAAATGACTTATCACAGGCTACGCAAAGGAAGGATCAAGATATTATAAATGCCATGGAGCTTGTTCAAGTCACCAAGCAACGGCTACAAGATATGAGAGATGAAGGGTGGGAAACTCTATTGAACGTTGTATCTTCATTTTGCATTACTCATGACATTTGTGTTCCTAATATGGAAGAACCATTTGTTCTCGAAGGAAAGTCAATACGAAAAGCTCCAAGAATCACAAATTTGCATCGTTATCAACTCACCGTGTGGAGATATTCTATGCAACTATTGATTTTCTCCTCCAAGAGCTCAACAACCGTTTCCATGAGGTGACTACTGAGTTTCTTCTTTGTATGCCTTGCTTTAATCCAAGTAATTCATTTCGTGCTTTTGATAAGCAAAAATTGCTTAAGCTTGCTGAGTTCTATCCTAAAGAATTTTTGAATGCTGATATTGTGAGATTTGGACATCACTCGAGGATTATATTGTGGATATGCACACAAAGAAGGAATTTGATGCTGTCAAGGGTTTATCTGAACTATCGTGTAAATTGGTGGAGACGGGAAAACATATCGTTTATCCATCCGTGTATTTGCTCTTGAAATTGGTGGTGATCTTGCCAGTTGCTACACCAAGTGTTGAGAGAGCTTTTTCTTCAATGAATTATAACAAAAAAAAAAATTGCGGAATAGGATGGGTGATAAATGGTTGAATGATTGCCTTGTGTCATACATAGAGCGTGAGATCTCCGACAACATCAAAGAGAAGTAGATTATTCAATATTTCCAGAGGATGAAAACACGGCGATTGAAATTATAGATTTTTATTTGTTTTCTTTTTCATTGTATTTTAGTATTAACATACACATGTAGTTTTGGTCGATTTGTTTTCGTTAACGTTTTTAATATCAATGTCGAATGGATTGAAATTTTCTTAAAAACTTGACCCCACTCGAGAATAATCCTGGGTCTGCCACTGCTAGTATGGCCATAAGACTACAATCTAGTAAAAGCAATTAATGCTTCAAAGGCTCCGTCGTCACACTACTACAAACTCCTCAATTTTTTGACGCTTTAATGTTTACACTTTTAGAAGCGTCGGGCCACACCCTGAAAATTTTACGCTCCCCAATGTATGAGCATGCCCGCTACTTCAATTTTTAAACGAAAGTTGAAAATTTTACAGAATGCGCGCAATTGGAAAAAGTAAAAGAAATAAAATTTGGAAAACCTAATTGCTCTCATTATTGCACATCTCGCCAGATCTTATCTTTGCGCCGGCTGCCCATCTCCTTTCACTACTCTCTCTCCTCACCGTTCTCTCTCTCCACACTTCTTACCGTCGGACATTGTACTCTCTTTCATCACCGCACACCGCGTTACTACTACTCGGAACTAAAAAGGTGATTAATTTCTCAATTCCCCTCTTTCGACCTACTATATCAAGATCCATGGTTGTACATACTTGTTCAGATTCCCCTCTTGAATCTGAAATAATATTACAAGTAGTTCTCCTAACCCATTTGCTCTCTTAATCCGTAAGCGTTTCATTGAGTTTCGTTTTATTTTAGTTTTGTGCTTATCATATCCGTTTGATTCAGTGCTTTCTATTGATTTTTCATTTTTCTATTATCTGTTTATTTCTTTTGCTAATTTCAGATCTAGTAGTCTAAGCTAATTGATTTTTCATCATGCTTGATTAGAGTATTTCTTCTTCTCCCCAATTTATTTTGAATTCATATTTTTGTTCTTATTTTTTATATTCTAGCTTGGTTTTGCATATCAATTTGAAGTATTTAACTCGATTGAATTGGATGTTGGAGCGGTGGAGACATAATTGGGCGAAAATGTGATTAAATCCTATAGAAGCGACTCTCGAGATTTATATTATAGATCTTGTTAATGGAAAGCTTCTTCTTCAATAAAGTACTTCTCTTTGTTGAATTTTCCTCTCCCTGTTGAAGTTTATACATCGCAATTTAGCTATTGTGACAGTTTATTAATTGGGTGAAACCTGTTTGATCACTAAATTAAAAACAATGATGATTCGATTTCTTGACTTTCGAGTTTTTTTTGGGAAAAATGTAAATTTTATTATTCATAAACTCAAAACCCGGTTGTGAATCAGCCGGAACAACAGAACTTACATCAGCTTTTTGGCTTCAAGCTACACTTAACAACAACAACTCTAATTCTCTGCCTTACCTCCATCGATGCTGTATTACAAATATTACTAGGGAGAATAACAACTTGCTCTATCCTATATTTATTTCTCGCCATCCATATGTAGTATTGAAGACTACATATTGCTGCTCCAGTAGTTTGTCTCAACAGCTTGCTGGCCATACGCTTCCTCATCCACCATGCCATAACATCATTATCAGGGATATTCATATTACAAGCTAAGTTAATCAGCTCCAAGCACTTCTTCGAATATGGACATTGGAAGAACAAGTGGCTATGTGTTTCTCTTGCACTGTGACAGAGAACACAGGTATCATCCTGGCTTATCCCTAACATATACTCCGTACAACTTATCCTTAAGCTGCAACCTACCGTGCATAGCTAACCAACTTATAAACGCAGCTCTAGGGACTATGTGGCTGCTCCATATGAATTTCCCCCAATATATCTTAGCAAAGTCCCCTCTCATCCAGTTATTTCTGTTAATGTGTATCTTGGTCCAATCTCCAACTATTTACCAGTGTCTATGCCAGGCTTCAAAACTTCTTTGATACCACAAATTTTCTTCCAATACTAGCTCGAGTCTGTGGGCGGTTTGTAGTCACTCCAGTTCCTGTCTTTCAAATATATATTGCTCACCCATTTGATCCACAACTTATCAGTGTCTTCAAATAACCAGATTGCATATTTACCAATGCAAGCCTTGTTCCACGTGACTATATCTCTAACTCCTAAGCCCCCTGCTTCTTTTGGAATGCAAATATTTTCCTAAGCAATTAATGGGCTGCGGATCATGTGTTCACTATTATCCCAAAGAAAATTCCTACAAATTGCAGAAATCTTCCTCATTATCATCTTAGGAAGAATGAAGACCCTAGCCCAAAAATCATGCAAGTTAAGAAGCACTACTTTAACCAAAGTAACCTTGCCTGCATAAGAAAGTTTCCTAGCACCCAAAGCTCTGATTCTGCATACTATTTTCTCAGTTTGTATATTACAGTCCATAAAACTCAACTTTCCTGCTGTGATTTGGATTCCCAAGTATCTGAAAGGTATTGTACCCTCTTTAAAATCCTGAATATGTAATGTCACTCTCTTTTATATTATAACCCATTCCAGCACATTAAATATCAGATTTCTCTGTGTTAGTTTTAAGGCCAAAAGCAGCAGGAGAAGCTAGAAAATCCTCTCAAAAGTAGCACCACAGAATTCATATCTCCTCTGCAAAACAAGACTAAATCATCAGCAAAGCAAAGATGGTTCAATCTTGTTCTGCGGCAGAGAGGATGAAACCTGAAGTTCTTTTTGTCAGCTACTACTCTTAGGATTCTAGAGAGATATTCCATGCAAATAATAAAAAGAAGGGGGGGATAGAGGGTCCCCCTGTCTCAAACCTCTCATTCCCTTCAAGAATCCAAAGCTATCCTCATTCAGAGCAATGGTATATGTTGTAGACACTACGTCAAAAATGGGCTAAGAGAACGGGTCTTCTAAAGGTGGGGTTATTTGGCCTATTGGAGATTAAGGTGAAGCCTAATGTAGTGGATAAGGTTCACCTTAGCATTTGTCAAGGATGTTCAGTTACTACTAATAATTCTTGCCACAAGGGTGGAAGAGTTTGGGTACTTTGGGATCCTATGCAGTATAGTATTCAAATTATAGCTAGGGAGTCAGTTTATCCATGTAAAAGTGGAGGATATTGGCACTAATAAGCAATTTTTTGCTACATATGTCTGGTTCTAATGATGCAGCAGAAAGAAATGAGCTTCGGAATAAATTGGTTCAATATAGGCAATGGATTTGTGAAGCATGGATTATTTTGGGAGATTTCAATATATTCTTCATGAAAATGAGAGAATTGGGTCTAAAGTCCATATTTATGAAATTCAGAAGTTCCATAATTGTCTCAATAGTTGTGGAGTGCAAGATTTGAATTCAGGTGGTAGCTTCTACACTTGGAACAATAAGCACTCAGATGATAGTAGAGTGTATAGTAGAATTGATAGAGTTGTGGACTTGTGGTTAATGGAGGGTGGATAAACTTGTTCCAAGATAGTCAGGCTTACTTTCATCCTGAAGGTTTGTTTGACCACTGTCCATGCACTATTAGCTTGACCACTGCAAGGAAAATTGGTAAATCAAGTTTCAAGTAATTCAATATGTGGAGTAAGGCTCCAGGGTTTGAAGATGTCGTTAGCAATGTTTGGAGTAACCAACTCAATGTTTCTACAATGTTTCAAGTGGTGAAAAGACTGAAAAACCTAAAAAATCTTCTGAAAACTCTGAATAAGGAAATTTTTTCTAATGTCGAAGTTGCTGCTGCAAAAGCTTATCAGGAACTCAATGAGATTCAGGAACACATTCAGTTGAATATAAATGATATGGAACTTAGAGAAAAAGAAGCAGCAACCTCCATGCATTATAGGTTCCTTTCTAAAGCAAAAGAGACCTACCTGAGACAAAAGAGCAAGATGCATTGGATTGCAGATGGAGATGAAAACACTGCCTTCTTCCATGCCTCTATTAGAAACAGGAGAGCAGAGAATCGGGTCTTGCAAATTACAAATGTGAAAGGGGTCACTCATAATGATGAAAAGGGTATTCAGAATTCGTTTCTTGAATTTTATCAGGATCTGCTTGGTCAAGCATCTTCTCGAACAAATGTGCATGTGGGGACTGTTAGGAAAAGACCACTAGTGGATAACAATATGCAGAACCAGATGCTGAAATCTGTTAGCAGAGAGGAGATCAAACAAGCCATGTTTGCTATTGAGAGTATTAAAAGTCCAGGGCCAGATGGTTATTCTAGTCAGTTTTTCAAACATTTTTGGCACCTACTCACCTAGTAGGAGAATCAATTGAAAATGTTGTGCTAGAATTCTTTGAGAATGGCAAGCTATTGAAATAAGTGAATGCAACAATCCTCACATTGATTACAGAAACTGAAAACCCTAAAAGTTTTAAGGACTTAAGGCCGATAGCATATTGGTTAAAATGTAAATTTTATATAAATCAAAGAATCAAACTTCTTACAAGCGTTTCCTACTGATGGATCATCAGCAGCAACATAAGAACCAAAAAACCAACCCTCTTTCCTACAAACACCCTTATAACAGTCTATCCTCTATCCATTTCCTATCTTTAGCTTTGATACTATGACTGCACTTCCGAACTCTGCTCCTCACTTCGTTTTTTACCTTTCCAGCAATACTTTCCGGTCTCAGTACAGCGTCTTCAAATCTGCATTTGTTTCTCTCAAGCCAAATATGATAAGTAAGACTACTGACTATTGATGTTCGAATCTGATTCCTTATTCTAGATCCCAGCCTCTTCTTATTACACCACACAATTATCGCATCGGCCTTAGGGATTTCTATCTTCGCCCATTTCCTGATTTCTACCAAGCATCTCTTGCTATACGCACAATTGAAGAAAAGATGGTTGTGTGTTTCCGACTCTTCTCGACATAGAACGCACTCATCCTCATTGCATACCCCAATCTTCTTCAGTTTATCTTTAAGCTGTAACTTATTTAGTTGGGCCATCCAAGTGATGAATGCAGCTCTAGGTATAGCATACCTTGTCCAAATGCATTCCCCCCCAGCTTACCTTTGGAGGGCTCCCAGATAGCCATTTGTACCCTTCACTGACTGAGTACACTTTTGGATGTGCCTATCCATTTCCCATTCCTATATCCAACTTTCATTTTCTCTTTCACATGACAGATTTTTTTCCAGTGCCAGCTTGAGTCTACAGGGGGAGTGTAATTTCCCCATTGATTATCCTTCAAGTACACACAATTCACCCACTTAATCCACAAAGTATCAGCTTTAGAGTAGATCCAGTGAACATACTTCCCCTCACAAGCCACATTCCAGTTGAGAACATCTTTGAGTCCTAAACCTCCCATTTCCTTGGGCAAACAGATGTTTTCCCATGGTACCAGTGGCCTCTCACCAAATGCTCACATCCATCCCATAAAAAGCTCCTACAACTGCTAGTAATCTTCTTTAGGACAAGCTTGGGCAGCAGGAAAAGTCTTGCCCAATAATCATGGAGATGCATCAACACAGCTTTCACCAAAACCAGTCTTCCTGCATATGAGAGTTTTCGAACTCCAATTGCTCGAATTCTACTTACAATTCTTTCTGCCAAAATGCTGCATTCTTTCACTAATAATCTTCCAGCTGTGATAAGGACACCCAAATATTTAAATGGTATAATCCCTTCCTGAACCCAGAAAAATCCAGCACTTCATTCACTACATCTGATCCCATCCCAGCAAAATATATCTCAGATTTTGAGATGTTTGAGCACAATCCTGAGGCTTGTGAAAAGCTAGAAAACCCCATAAGCATCAACTTTATAGATTGAGAATTTCCTTTACAGAAAAGTAATAGATCATCTACAAAGCAGGGGTGATTTAATTTCATTCTGTGACACATCGGGTGATAATTAAACCCACTTTTCTCAGCCACCACCATCAGTATTCTGCTCAAGTACTCCATACATATAGTGAAGAGTAATGGGGATAAAGGATCACCTTGCCTCAACCTTCTTTTACCTTTAAAGAAACCAAAATTTTCCCCATTTAGAGCAATGGAGAAAGAAGGAGACTTCACACAAGTCATAATCATGTCAATGAATCTCTGAGGGAAATTCAAAGCTTTCATCATTTCTCTTAAGAATTTCCATTCCACAGTGTCATATGATTTCCTTAGGTCTACTTTCATCATGCATCTAGGAGAGGATCCTTTTCTATTGTACTTTCGAACCAAATCCGACAAATCAAGATATTATCAACAATATCCCTCCCTTGCACAAATGCCCCCTGATTTTTACTTATGATCTTGAGCAAGATCTTGCTCAATCTGTCACGCATGATTTTTGAAATAGCTTTATAAATAGTATTGCAACACGCTATTGGCCTAAAGTCAGTCACTGAATCAGGTTGCTTCACCTTTGGGACAAGGGTAAGAGTGGTGCAATTGATCTGTTTCAGCAAATTAGTTGTATTGAAGAACTCTAACACAGCATCAGTTACTTTCTCCCCTACTAAACTCCAAGCATCCTTGTAGAATTGGCTTGAGAATCCATCAGGCCCCGGGCTTTTTGTCCCTGGAATTGAGAATATAGCATTCTTAATTAACCTCCTCCCTTTCTACTATTTTCATCAGCATTTCCTTCATTCCCTAATCAATTAACAGTCCTTTCTTGACAATATTGACATGTACCTTGTCAGTGGCATTAGCATTACCCAAGAGGCTGATATAGTACTCCAGAAAAGCCTGTTGAATACCATTCTCCTCCTGATGCATATGCCCTGTGGTATCTTTGATTTGGTAGAGATTGTTCCTCATTCTTCTAGACTTGATTGAAGCATGAAAATAGGCAGTGTTTTCATCCCCCTCTTCCAGCCAATGAAATTTGTTCTTCTGTCTAAGATATTCATACTGGCTTTGTGGAGAAACTTGTAGTGCTCAGCAGCTCTACTTTCTTTCTCCTTTATCTCCTTATCCTGAGGATCATTGTGCATTTTTTCCAGAATATCTAGCAGGTTATGAAGAGCCTGAGCAGCAGCATTTTCCACATTGGAGAACATATCTTTGTTCAAAGCTTTCAAATTCTTCTTCAATTCCTTGGTTTTCCTAGTGACTCTTAACATAGCAGTACCATTCAAATCTAGTTTCCAGCCTTCTCTCACAATTTCCATGAATTTTGGAGATGAACTCCACATGTTGAAGTATTTGAATCTTCTTGTTGTTCTCCCCCTTTCCCTGAATAAGTTGACCACACAAGGGCATTGATCAAATATTCCTTCAGGGTGGAAGAAAGCCTGACTCTTCTGAAATTTTTGAATCCATTCCACATTAATTAGAGTCCTGTCAATTTTGCTGAAGACTTTTTTATCACCATGCTGCTTATTATTCCAAGTATAGAAAGCACCTCCAGCTTTAATGTCCTCCATTCCACATTTCCTAACACAATCTTGAAATCCTTTTATCTCACATTGAGTGACTTTTGATCCAATTCTTTCATTAAAATGTAAGACATTATTAAAATCACCCAACATAATCCATGCTTCCTTGATACTATCAGCAAGCCCTTCCATACTTTTCCATAGATCATCCCTCTCCTTACTGTCATTAGAACCATATATAAATGTAGCATAAAATCTCTCCTTGGTTGCCAATTCTTCAATGAACGTATGAAAAAATTGAGCACCCATTTCCTTCACTTGAACATAAAACTTGTTCGGATCCCATAAGATCCAAATCCTTCCTCCAGGATGCATTGCATTGTTGGTAGTAGAGCTGGACAATCGTGCCGGCGGCCCACTTCCGGCACGCCCACCGATCCAGTCCGGTAGTGGCACGGTCACGGCACGCTCGAGGACCGTGCCAGCCCGGCCTGAAGCACGCCGGACTTAGATCGGGCCACGACTGGGATTATGAAAAGATGAGCGTGCCTAGGCATGTCACGGCCCGTGGTACGACGGACTTGGCACGATCACGACACGTTTGTCGTTGGCCCGGCACGGCACGAAAATCCGCTTCTATAATTTTTTTTTTTTTTTGGTAAAAATATACTCCGTAACTTATAAAACAAAAGCTGATTTAAAAAAAAAAAATAAAAATAAAAATAAAACATGTTGAAAAGTTGAAACGGGCCAGCACGGTCCGACCCGCTTTATGGCATGCCTGGCCCGGCACGCAGAGAAGTAGAAGGCCAGCAGCAAGTGGCCCAAGTCCCCAACTAGCCGTTTTTTTTTTCTGTTCAAGCATTTTGTAGTCCTCTTTCATTTTCCCTCCTCAATTCCTATTTTCCTATAAATACTCCTTTATACAAATTCAATTCTTCACAATTCAATCCAACACTTCTACTCATCTTCTCTTTTATCCCCCTCATATACAAACTACCACTCTCCAAATTACAATATTATTAGTAAATAAGTACTTACATAATCAAATACAATTACTTAATACTAACATTATTATCTAATCAAATAAAATTACTTCTACTAAAATTATATATTTACTTGCAATTATTCAATATTAATCAAGGGTGAAGGGGTTCAATTTTCATTCATCAAATACCAAGCTTCACAAAAGCTAGACGCACTTATTTTCGAATCCAGTTTTGGGGAGAAATTTCTTACTTATATGTGATTGTTAATTTGTCATATAATTATTTGAATTTTTTGTTGCATGAATATTTATTTCACATAATTAGATTTATTTGCATTATTTATATTAATTAAAGTTTATTTAAGATTTATTTGATTTATTATTAATCATGGACGATAATTCCAATTCCAAAAGGTCTCGTTCTCAAAATTATCCAAACTCCCCACAAACACCAAACTCCCAATATCCAAACACTAGCCAATGTATGAATTTTAATTCCCCACATCTACAAAATATCAATTGGACATCGTAAACACCATTTGGTTACGATTCAAACCGAATAGGTTCTTCTTCAACTCCAATCATGACCCCACAAATTTATTCCAAACTTCGTTTCCTTACATGCCACAAATGACACAACAACACCAAATGTTCCCACCACAAATGTCACAAGACTCGTACTCACAAGAAAATTCCTCCACACATACTATACCAACCCAATCTCAATCTCAATCCCAATCCCAAACTCAATCCCAAACCCAATCTCAAACTCAATCACCAACTCAAACAGGTTCTATAGACCCCCAATCTATCCCCCCCCTCTCCACTTGATCAATGGATGACCGATGAACAAATGGAAACTATCACTAATAGAGCTGGCTCAAGCAAAGTTTGGCCCCATTACATCCAAACCACTAGCAAGCCTAAAAAAGCCAAATGTAGCTATTGTGGTAACATATACTTCTACATATCCAAAAATGGTACCGGTCATTTGGCCCGACACATCAACAATACTTGTAAGAGATTACCCACTTCAAATGAAGCTTCAATGAACAATTTTTTATCAAAACCCAAAGGCCAAGAACCGTATGTTTATGATTATGAAAAATGTAGTGCTCAATTGTCTAGAATGGTTATTAGAATGGAGCATTCATTTTTATCCGTTGAACATGATGAATTTAATGATTATATTTCCGTGAACCAACCCGAACATAAAAGAACGGGAAGGAAAGCATGCAAATCTAAAGCAATGGTTCAATATTTACATTTAAAGCAATATTTAATTTCCGAATTTGCAAAGTTGACATGTAAATTTAGTTTAACCGCCGATGCATGGGATTCGAGTTTAGATTATTCTTATATATGCATTACCGCTCACTGGATCGATTCTAATTAGAATATTCAAAAGCGCATTATTACATTTGCAAAGTTAGAACATCCTCATAGTGGTATTAACATGCATAATATTATTATGAATGGTATTGATGAATACGGGCTTAGATCTAGAATTTTATGTGTTACGTTTGATAATGCAACAACTATGACTAATGTAGCTAATATGTTAAAAACTAGTCTTCATAATGTGTTTTTAGATGGCGATTTACTACATGTGCGATGTGCTTGTCATGTTTTGAACTTATGTGTTAGAGATGGTCTTCATGGTATTAAACAATATCATAAAATGTTTAAAGATATTGTTCACCATTTGAACACGTCTAAGTGGAGACGTCAAGAGTGGAGAAATTATTGTAAGAGTGTTGGTATTCCGTATAGAAAATTTCTTATGAAAAATAATACTAGATGGAATTCTATGTATATCATGTTGGCTTCTATAATTCCTTACAAAGTACATTTGACAATTTTTTGGAACAAAAGTTTTCTCGATAACCCTTTACTTGATATTCATTGGAACAACATGGAAATTTATGTCGATTTTTTACGTGCTTTTGATGATGCAACAAAAGCTTTCTCACATGTTTATCTCCCAACTTCTTCTCATTTTATTTTTCGTCTTTTTAAGATTGCTCAATTATTTGAAAAGTATCGTGGTGTTGATTCTCATCGTGCGTTTGTTCCCAAAATGGAGGAAAAGTTTCTCAAGTATTGGTCCGAAATTCCATATGTTTATGTCTTTACTATGATTTTAGACCCTAGATGGAAATTTGATATGACAATGAGGTTAATTATTTGTTATATGGATATGATGCAATTAGAATTTTGATGTAGAAGCATATAAACAAAAGATTAGGTCGGCTTTCTTTAATGTTTTTTATCATTACGAGGCTCGTTTTGGTAAAACGAGTCGTCCTCCTTCTTTTACAAGTGCAAGTAGTAGTAGTGGTATGGATATTCATGTTAGTATTATGGATACAATTAATAGCCGATTAGTAGAGCCGGATGTAGGATTAGGACAAAGTCCTACATCCGACTTAGCCGAATATTCTATGTTTTTAGCTTATGATCATATGCGTCCTTTTACACAGGAAGAATCGAACAACTTGGATCTCTTGCCTTGGTGGCGAGACCAACGTAAGCAATATTTGGTGATGTCCGCAATGGCACAAGATTTCTTGAGCATTCAAGTATCTTCGGTTGCATAGGAACGTGCTTTTAGTCCTTCCAAAAGGGTATTGCACGACACGAGAACAAGTATGAGATCCGATACCCTCGAAATGTGTGTGTGCTACAAGGATTGGTTGGATGCGGAAAAAAGAGTTCAAGGCCTCGAGCCCATTGAAGATGAAAGTGATGATGACGAGTCAAGCACCGCAAGCGTCTCTTCCAAGGATCTCCAATTCGTGGCAATCCGTAGAAATTTGTAATGAATCATAACATTTTGTGATCTATTGTTTACTAGTATTTAAATTACTTTAACCAACACATGAAATCATTTCACATGTTGTAGCTTGTAACTTCTTTTCACAATCAATAAAAATTTGGAAGTAATTCAGTTATATCAAGTTTGCATTTATATGGTTTAATGTATAAAGCTTGTAACTAAGTTTGTGCAACAACAACAAGAAAAACAAAAAAAATTGGGACTAAAATCAAACCAAGTTCTTTTTCCTGAAAATGTACTGAACACCTTTCACCATCATCATCACAACAGACCACCATCACCATCACATCAGTCCACCATCATCACCATCGATCGCCGATCATATTCATCCTCATCAGACCACCACCACCGCCACCATTATCATCATCATCGCTTATCGCCTCCACGGCTCCACCCATGCGCGCCCAAATCTGCGATCATCGAAGCCGACCTCAAGCCGCCGTCTTGACACGGGCCTGGCCCAGTCTTGACACGACGGCTGGCACGGCCGCAGCACGGTACGAGCACGACGGACCACCGTGCCCCCCGGCGTGCCTCTTTGCTATTTCAAAATTTCGGCACGGTCCGAGCACGGCACAGTGGCACGAGTTGCGTGCCCGGGACCGTGTCATTTGGGCTCTTAGGCCCGCCATGCCGGCACGGGGCACGGCCTGGTCCGGCCCGTGTCCATCTCTAGTTGGTAGTAATAGCCCATCCATTACTAATACTAAGGTGAATTCTACTAAGAGAGCTAGATTTCACCTTAGTTTCTAGGAGACTAAATAGCCCTACATTCTTCTGAGCCATAAAACTCTTGATGTCATTCTGTTTGCTAAGGCTATTTAGTCCCCTTATATTCCATACAGCCATACTAGCCATGGTCCACTTGACCATGACTTGCATTACCATTCAGGTTACTTTCATTCAACCCTACACTTCCCAATCTCACAATGTTCCCATAAGAAATAGCACTTCCTTCTCTCATTTCCTCATGAGTATTCTACTAGCGTAATATGAGTTGTCGCTGGGCTGGTCTAGCAGTGCTCAATGGGGGAGGTATAGTTGCTTGATTGACTGGAGTAGTGTAATTACTCCTACTTTCATTTTGTGGCGTTGAAGCATTCCTTTCTTGCACTTTCTTAGGCCTCCAGACTTGCCTCACGTTCCTCTGTGGTTGTTGTTCCTTCTGTTTCTCCCTCTTGTTGCATTGTATTTTCTGATGCCCAACACCCTTGCAATGTGAGCATATTTTCGGCTTCCATTTATACTCTATGACTTGCTCTACAGTTTTGCCCTACTCATCCATAAACCTTATTATATGCTCGAGAATTCCTGCCCAACCTCAACTTCGATCATAACCCGAGCATAACCCAGCCTTGTTCTGTCAACCGTAGCAGCATCACAGTGTATGTATTTGCCTAGTATGCCAGATATCTTCTTAATGCAATTCAAAGACCAAAACTTTAGGTCAAGTTTCAAGATTTTAATCCATATTAGCACAGTTTTGATCAATCCTTTACCCACTTCAAGCTCCTCTGTCCATGGTTGAATGATTAACGGCTTGTTATCAAACAAATGATACCTAGATTTTAAAACATTGTCTCTTTCCTCCAAACTTTTGAATCTAACAACAAAGATCATTTGGAAGCATATCATTGAGACTTTGTCTAATCCTTTTTTTCCCCATATTCTATTGAAGAACCCCTGCATAGTCTCTATTTGTGGATTTGCACCTAACACATAGCTTACTATGGCCAATTTCCAGTACTTGACACCCTCCACTACATCTTCTTCATTTAGGGTCATCATAGAACTCTTATTTGTATCAGTATCACTAGATTTAGTAGAAAAGACAGTATATTTACCTCGTCTAACGGTTATCCAGCCTTCCTCTGCTTCACCCCATCACGTCTCCCTGTGTTGCCTCCACTTCTTCCTCATTTCCTGTGTTATTATCCACTTCCTCATCCCCCGACTCAATGCCACTAAGTTCCAAGGGAGGGATTCAATGAATCTCACCGAAAGGCTTAGTCTTTCTCGAATTAGAGGTGGCAGGGACATTTTTGTGCTTATTCTTTCGAATCTTGCTTTTATGACTCTTTTTCGCACCTTGCTTCCTCTTAGCTGAACTAGATCTGGCCATCCCTAAGATAAAATCAAGCTTTGAGTAGCACGATTGCTGTCCGTACAACCTAATTTTTGTGTTCCTCAGAGTTTCTCTCACTAGCTTTCTCTCTCAACATTTTTTCTCTGTAACAACTTCAGGCCGATAGCATGCTGCAACACAATACACAAATGCATCTCTAAGGTGTTGTGTGATAGAATATGAGGGGTTTTGCCTCAAATTATCAGTCAGATTCAAGGGGCTTTTGTTAGGCATAAGGGTATTGTGGAAAATGTGATGGTGTGCCAAGATCTGGTAAGGAAATATCATAGGAAAGGTGTTACACCTTGATGCCTTACGAAGATTGATACTGTGGAATGGGACTTTGTTCAGGAAATGTTGGCTGCTTTGAATTTCCTTAAGAAAATGATAAATCTGATAATGGAATGTGTTACATCTACAGCATATACCATTGCTCTGAATGGGGATAGTTTTGGATTCTTTAAGGGTATGAGAGGTTTGAGGCAGGGTGACCCTCTATCCCCCCTTCTATTTACTATTTGCATGGAATATCTCTCTAGAATCCTAAGAGTAGTAGCTGACAAAAAGAACTTCAGGTTTCATCCTCTCTGCAGCCAAACAAGATTGGACCATCTTTGCTTTGCTGATGATTTACTCCTGTTTTGCAGAGGAGATATGAATTTTGTGGTGCTACTTTTGAGAGGATTCGCTAGCTTCTCTACTGCTTCTGGCCTTAAAACTAACACTGAAAAATCTGATATTTACTGTGCTGGAATGGGTTATAATATAAAAGAGAGTATCATTGCATATTCAGGATTTAAAGAGGGTACAATACCTTTCAAATACTTGGGAATCCAAATCACAGCTAGAAAGTTGAGTGTTATGGACTGTAATATACTCACTGAGAAAATAGTAAGCAGAATTAGAGCTTTGGGTGCTAGGAAGCTTTCCTATGCAGGCAGGGTTAGTTTGGTTAAAGTAGTGCTTCTTAACTTGCATGATTTTTGGGCTAGGGTCTTCATTCTTCCTAAGATGATAATAAGGAAGATTTCTGCAATTTGTAGGAATTTTCTTTGGGAAAATAGTGAACACATGATCCACAGGGAAAAGATTTGCACTCCAAAAGAAGCAGGGGGCTTAGGAGTTACAGATATAGTCATGTGGAACAAGGCTTGCATTGGTAAATATGCAATATGGTTACTTGAAGACACTGATAAGTTGCGGATCAAATGGGTGAGCAGTATATATTTGAAAGGCAGGAACTGCAGTGACTACAAACCCCCCACTGACTCGAGCTGGTATTGGATGAAAACTTGTGGTATCAAAGAAGTTTTGAAGCTTGGCATAGACATTGGTAAATGGTTGGATATTGGACCAAGATACACATTAACAAAAATAACTGGATGAGAGGGGACTTTGCTAAGATATATTGGGGGAAATTCATATGGAGCAGGCACATAGTCCCTAGAGCTGCGTTTATAAGTTGGTTAGCTATGCACGGTAGGTTGCAGCTTAAGGATAAGCTATATATGTTAGGGATAAGCCAAGATGATACCTGTGTTCTCTGTCACAGTGCAAGAGAAACACATAGCCACTTGTTCTTCCAATGTCCATATTCGAAGAAGTGCTTGGAGCTGATTAACTTAGCTTGTAATATGAATATTCCAGATAATGATGTTATGGCATGGTGCATGAGGAAGCGTATGGCCAGCAAGCTGTTGAGACAAACTAATGGAGCAGTAATATGTAGTCTTTAATACTACATATGGATGGCGAGAAATAAATGTAGGATAGAGCAAGTTGTTATTCTCCCTAGTAATATTTGTAATACGATATCGATGGAGGTAAACCAGAGAATTAGAGTTGTTGTTGTTAAGTGTAGCTTGAAGGATTGAGCTCTGCTTGAAGCCAAAAATCTGATGTAAGTTCTGTTGTTCTGGCTGATTCACAACCGAATTTTGAGTTTATGATTAATAAAAATTAGTGCGTTTTGAATGTATTAATGGCCTCAAGATTGATGTGCAATTGTGTAGAACGACAATGAGGCGATGAAAAGTTATTTAAGGAGCGAAATGCCAAGTTTTGGACGCTCCTTGGATAATTTTTCATCGCCTCATTGTCGTTGTACACAATTGCAAATCAATCTTGAGGTCATAAATACATTCAAAAACGATTAATTCTTATATTAAAGAACAAATACACGAATGATAGAATTAGCTAACAAATTGATCGAAAAGCATCCGTTTGAATGCATAAAAACCCATCATTTTACCATTACTAACTGGTGTGTATCAGGTGTGATCAGATAACCGAGTCCAGACCTTTCGGGTCCTAATTTTTAAGACCCAAACCCGACCCGGGCGGGTCGGGTCCTGGGTCTATGCCCATCCCTACCCTCAGCTCCTCATCAATCCATTCCGCCACTCGACAATCCCCACCATCCCCTCTAGGCTACACGACTCTAAAAGTAGGGCCTTTACGGGTCCATATATCGCTCCGCACCCTCATATTCCTGCCATAGCCTACCAGCCACCTACACCCTTCCCATAACACCTCCTTCGCACCCACAATACTCCTCCACTCAAGCGTATGCCTTACTCATATTTAATTTGAGTTAAAATACCTTATCTTCTCTCCCTCGCCCGTTCGCATCATGGAAGGTTTCAAAAGCAACCATGGTATTAGTAGTAATAAGTCTGCTCGAAACAAAAGGGCTTTGGTTTACAATAAGCTTTTCGTATTCTTTGACATACTTTTTTTTTTTTTGCTCAAGTTGCTAGTCAGATCTCCCTCTCGATATGTGAGAAAGTTTCAATAATCGTAAGGAAGGAATACTTTTATTTGGATGTCATATCTTTTTCGAGATAAGCACGATTAAACATAATCATCTTAGGATTAGTAAATAAAATGGATGGTATAATGAGAGTCTAATGTTGGAGATAATAAAATAAATTATTGCGGTTTGACAACGATTCTTATTGTCGGATTTTGAGAAGGGTTCTAAACTATTTGGTTCGGTAGCAAAAATAAAAAAAAACTAGAGTTTTGGTGTATGCTTTTTTATACTCCATCAGTCCATCTAAGTAATTTACAATAATATACAAATACAGACCCTGAGTGGGATTCCGTTGTCACTAGTATATTAAACATGAAAGTCTATCGCGTTAAAATTAGATTATTTTCAAGATAATTCCTCATAAAACACCAAACGAGCGAGAATATTATGATGATATGATATATTCATTCCATTATATCATATTATGGCTTGACAAAATGACTCCACGCATATATGCCTTCGACTCCAAAATAATTTTGATGATAAATAATTTTTTTTAAAGGGATTAATGATAAATAATTTGAACTAGTTTTTGCACCCGTGAAAATCACGGGCCTGTTTCGACATGTGTTCTTTAGCTTTTTTTCCTTGTTTAAAGAAAAATGATATTAAAAAATGACTTAGTACAATTCAACTTTGGAAGGACATCAAAAATTCTAAACATTATTGAAATTACACGTTAATATAATACGACCAATAATTACGTTTACGGAAGGAGAAATCTCAATCACCCAAGCTTCCCTCGATGAAGTCCTCCAATAGTGCTTCTGTGAGCTGATGATTTCGAGCCTAATAAAAATTGAACGCATGTAGACAAATGTGGAGCAGCAAAAGCACCATTGTGTGAGTTAGTCGATCAATGATTCAAGCCACATATAGAGTATGTAAGAAAAAGATGAAGCATAATGTTAAGCTCCTAACTTATAGGAGTATTAGAGTATATATAAACTCCGTACGATTATAGGTTGTACATTTACTTACTAAAATCATCTCATGGACTTGCGGCCTATTTTGATAAGAACATATTCAGTTTTCATTTTTCGTCGTGTAATAGAACACTTACATGCGTCTTTAGTTCAATCGAGCATCTATCCGAATATAACACACACCAATTTCAAGAAGCCATAAATATCATTTCCATTTTCTGATCAAAGGGATCCGAAGCTCGTAAATTTGAGGAATCAAAGTTCATGTACAAAAGTAAGTCGGAGCTCCCTATGCATCAACTAAAGTCGCTCAAAACTTCTATAAACATATAAGATTTCTACTTCTCATAAGCTTTGAAACCAAAGAATCTACGTACATCGGAGAATAAATATCATCATATCGCTCTGACATTATGATCATGAAAATTGAGGTATATTATACCGGGAGATTCATTCGGGCATGTGCACGGTGAGCGGTATCAACTACTCTCTACATGAGTAATAAAGAGAGACTTTTCTCTTGACAAAAAAATTCACTCTTGCCATGCTTGTGTGAATTTAGTGTGAGAAAGTAATTTTGTGTTGCTGTAAGAGAAAATCTGGTGCTCAGAGACACATTTTACATGTATGCATCGGTTTGTGGGTTAATCTATCATAAATAGATCACAACTCATCAATGCAACTATTAAAGATTTGTAAGCTAGGAAAACACTGAGCTACGCCCATAACTTCTTAAACTCTCGCTAAAAGGATCTAAAACTGTCAAGGCATACATTATATGCACATACACACATTAGAACACTGAAAATAATTGAACATAAAATGTCAAATGAAAAAGTATCAGGGAAAAGGTATGAATTAACCTTTGAGAGGCGTGAGGATCGGAAGTGGTACGTATGTGAGTAACCTATACCTACAAAGCAAGATACAATTTGCACATTCCCACATAAACATTAATTAAGATGATTCTAAAAAAAAAGAGTTTAGTTATATCAAACGATATACATAGCACACACATATCAACCTCTCAAGAAGCTACCAATCAAACAACAAATAAACCCAAAATTTCATTTATCAAGATAAAAAATTATTGTTCTAAATGCAGCAAGATGGTTCTTAAATGTAGTTATAAACCTGGAAATAATAATAAATAAGGTTAATTGAGGCTCTGCAAGTTTCGAAAATTTTCAGAAAAACTTTAGGAAGTTCAAAACTTTCAGTGAATGACTAACAATTGTAGCCGTAATTGGCCAACATAGGAAAACACTCTTTCCCCGTATTGGTGGTAGTTGGCAATAATTCGGAGCCTACTATTTTACCAAAGCTGCAAAACTGTCATTCAATATATTAAGCAATCAGCCAACTAATTGTGCCCGATTTTGTTGAGTAACTTGAGCGAAAAGGTTCGGAGAGGGTGTATTCTGCAAAATGTGTTGAGAAAAAGATCAAGCGAGCAGGCTATACAATATAGATTCACAGCAAAGGAGCATATGCCGCGTCTGATTAAAGCCATTGAAATAAATCAAGTAGGAGTGTAGGACGCCACTTTGAAGACTAGTCTATCATAGTGTAGTATTTTTGGCTGGGAAATTGCTAAGCATTTTCTTTGGTTTTGTTTTGGGGTTTATTTTATTCTCGTCTTTTAGTTGAACTTATATTTTAGTTTTAGGTATTTCTAAGAAGATGAGTCTTCTCTGTACTCTCATATTAGAAGTTATCTAATGCATTTTTTTTGTTATCCATCAAAGTACTGGAGCGTTTTAATTTGCTTTGCTATGAAATCAGCTAGATTATCCGCAATGTAGCTATCATAGAATCATCAGAGCAACTGCATAGCCCAATACACAATCCAACATTCTCTGGAGTTACCAAATTAATACTTAGTAGTTACTCAATTTTAGGCTGGCTTCTAGTTGGTAGCAAATTTGATTGGTCAGAAACAAAGTAACATGAAACTAACCTGAAAATATATGGTTGCCCTTTACGTTATCCCATTTGGGTTGGACATTTGCTTGTGTGAAACAATTGACAATAACAATTAACACATTCATTATCGTTTTGCTTCAGAGGACAGTGTTATTGGTCTTCATTTTTTAAACTAACATGGAGTAATATTATAACCCAAACATGAGTAAGCTAAGATTTACCAAGATTCTAGTAACTTCCAGCACCCAAAAAAAAGCGGAATCATGATAGTTTAGGTACTTTGTGGCTCCTCATTTACCCAAACAATTGGGTAAAACAATTGGGTAACCGAGGTACATAAGAGCAATAGCAATGGAAGAACTCACAATTGAGTTCTTCTCATGCCACATCATTTTTTGACAATCTCAATGTATAAGAACTTAAGCCACAATGGAAGAACTACATTTTTTTTTTCTTTAAATCGTCTCACTTTAATTTTCCATGTCTTTCTCTCTCCTTGGTTTCCGCAAGAACTAGGTTCTTAAATAAGAACTCAGTTCTTATTTTTGGCATCATACAATGGAAGAACTTGCATTTTTGGGTTCTTATTTAAGAACTCAAGATACTAGAACAACCATTGCAATTGCTCTAAGTCTTAACATTATGGTAAAGAAAACACAATTAAAGTACAAAAGCACAGAAAACTATCAAAGTCGAATCCCATACTTCAATTCGTAATGCTAATTTAATGATGAAATTGACAGAGAACGATCATTTCAATATATGTACAAATATCAACTCACATATGATCAAGAATTTGGGGTAACAGAAATTAAGCGGGTAATCTGTTACTGTTGTTCATAAAGAGCTGAGTATAAGCAATGTGTGCGTAGATTTTTTTTCTCTACGTTTAAGTTGATATTAAGGTTCATACTACTCTACCATAGTACAAAATTCAGTCCCGTACATTGGCTGTGAAATGTACATACACTACCCTAGTACCAATTTCATTTATGGCCATTTAGAATCAGTAGACAACAATATAGTACGATAAAAAAACAGTTTAGTGCATGGGTGATAGAAGAAACAGAATTATATAATTATGAACATAATTTTTGGTAAGCCTTCTTTCTTCGACATAATTAAAGTTGTCTACTGGCAGTGGCATCTGTGAGAGCTAAAGTTTCAGCACTTCAATACCACAATCTTATACATTAGCCTAGAAAGTACTATTGAAAGCTCTTAATTTGTGCAAACAATATTGTTGTAACCTTGGTAATTGGTATACAAAGTGAGTAACCCACTTCATGATGTGTGGAAATTAAAATAAGACGAAAAAAAAAGAAGAAGGAAGAAAAGGAAAGTCCAGTGATGTGTTCACCTTTACTCTAATTTGAGATGAAATTAATTGACATCTTCATTAGGCAAGCATTTTAAAAGAGTTGTAACTTCCAGAGTTTAGTTTTCAAATTAATTCATTGATTTAATTAACAATTGGCAATCTAATTCGTCACAGCCTCGGACATACAATCTTTGTTTAATTGACCTGTGTTTCTTCAATTTGTAGGTTAACAACTAAACAGATCAATCGAGGAAACATACATATGTTATGGCAATGCAAAAAATGTTTGCTTCACAAAAAATTGTGCTTATGCAACATCCCAGTTCATCCAACTTTGATTATATTACAACCCAAAAAGTAGCAATCGAAAGCACCATACTTGTACCCAATATGCACAATACTTAGGCAAAACACAAATTTGCAACCAAACCCTATTTTTTTTTAAATTAGTACGAAATCAAATTCTAAGCAGTACAAAATCAAGGGAATTTACCTTGTCAATCAATCTGCACAGAAGTTGCACATGGATTCCATCCCTGAAACCAAAAAAAAAAATGAATCGATTAATAAGATTGACATCCATTAATTAGATCAAAGTTGAATCTAATGAATAAATTAGAAAGCGTGCAAATAGATTAATTCATGGCAAACAAACAAATCGTCCATCCCTCATAATGTGGCAGGCATAAAAAAAATGCCCAAATATACGCAAAAACAAAAAAGAATTAATAAATCGATGAATCATACTTCCTCCGGTCCTATTTAAACTTCCTTCTTCCTTTTGCGCACTCCTAAAGAAGAAATAATAAATAATACTTTATAATTTATTTAACAAATAAATTTAAAAGCTAATCTTAACCAACATCTTTATGTTGCCTCCCTAATTTTTATCTCGACAAAAACGGTAATATTTTGGGAATGGGAAGAACAAAATTGAAACCCTGAAAAAGGGAGAAGGAAGCTTAAATAGGACCAGAGGAGTACATATTATGTATTACGTATTTATATACTTGGTAAGGGAGAAGAGGAGATGGGGAGGTGAAGTGTTTCATGGGGTTGGAGGCAGTAAAACGGCCTCCGGCTAATCCAATAAGGCTCTGCGTAAAACGGCAGACAGGGAGAGGAATGGGTGAAGCGTCGCAGACCATTCCAAATTCGTTTGCTGATGTCTTAAGAATGACACGTGGATTTAGGCAAATGTTTTGCTAGCCTATTAATAGTATTATATAGATGAGGAAATAGAGATATACCAAATAATACAAAATTCAAAATAACAGAAAAAAATGTCAGCTAAAGTAATAAAATAATTATATAAAACATATATATAGTATTTTGCATGGGCCCAAAGACTAGCATTTATATAGTTATGAATCACCTCTTACTCATCTGACCATAATTAAAATCCACAAAGATTTAATGATTATTTTTTTGGATATGTCCTAAAAAAAATAGGAATAAATCACAAGAGATGCATTATTATTTTTTGGGATATAATTTTCTCATAAAAATAGGAATAAATCATAGGAGGTGCCTTAGAATAATCAAAACAAGGAATAAAATCATTTTAAAATAATCATGTAAGGGAATCAACTAATTCTTAGAATCCTATATAAGTAGAAGGAAATGATTTCCTAGAATAATCTATAAATGGAACAAAATCATAATGAAAACTTCTTGAAGGGAGCATTTATGAATCCTTTACTACAACTTCTACAAGGTAAACTGAGATAAAACAAAATTGAAGTGTGGGTAAAAATGACACAAAGAAATAGTCTTCCACTAACTAATGTGACCAAGCAATGTCTTGCTAAACCTATAATATAAAAAGGGTTCAAACAGTCACATTGCTTACACAGTGCTCATTAGGTTGGTTTTTTCCCCCGGTTAAAAGAGAAAAGGAAGTGAACAAATTTTTTAATGTAATTTTATTATTCGTATCAATAGTCGATGTGACCATTACTATTGGGCATGTTTTCGAAGGTAATGTAGAGACATTTACATGACAAAAATAGAATTACAAGTGACAATAATAGTAATGATGAATATTTGTAAGACGATGTACTCCATAGTAATTTACGTATGGTCGAGACTCCAACTTTTACATCGTTGTAATATCTAACTATATTTAATAAAGTCTTCTCTCTTAAAATAAATTAAACGATCATTACAATGTATGCATAACTATATGATCGACGACCTTTTCCAAATGCCTAAATCCCAAATTCTTCGTTATCATTGTCGATTTGACTACCGTGAACCTAAACTCATTCATTATTTTTATAGTAATATTCATGTAACCAATGCTTCTAAATAATTCTTGTCGTTGCCTTCATAGGTTGTGTGGAAGTACTAAAAACTTACTTGTATGAGAAAGAATTTAGTTCGATCATATTAGGTATTATTCAAGTGTATATATCGTATAACTCATGACAAACAAATCAACTTTCTATTAGCCTTCGAATTCTTCCTCTGGATTTTTTTTGGTCGAAACATTAAAGGCCTATACAATAGTATTACGTAAGTTGATGTAATATTCGTATGATTATTGTGATCGTTACTCTTGCTCAAATCCAATATTCAAAATTTAGATAATTGAATGTCCAAATACTTGTAATATACATCAAATCCATCAAAATATGCTAATTAATTAGTAGGGGCTATGTGTTTTCTTTACTTCATTGAAACGATATATCTTCATAGCAATCACTAGATTTAACCAATCAGCACGAGAATATACACAATAATATGAGTTATCGTGACATTATTAGTTAGGGTCGTCGTTAATGCCTTTTACAATCTCGTTCCCGAGTTCTTATAAGCATTACTTATTTATGTTTAACGTATTATCTGGCTACATCTTAATCTTATATTACTCAATAAGAAATGTCTTACTGAAATTGCCCCATTAAAACATGCCGACACATCTCATCTTCTGAAGCAAACCTTCAAGTCTGATACACACCTTCATTTCTTGGTTCAATTACAGTCACCAGTACCACTCACCCTCCTCGTTTTCTTTCCCTTTTCGCGAGTATTCAATCACCTGTTACTTTACTCCGTGATCATAATGTAATATTTAGAAACAGACACTACTCCAACATTCACAAAACCAGAACTCACCCCCATGTCAACGATGGCGACATTACCTTTAATAGAAACAAAAAAAAAACCGCCACCATAAATTCCAGCTGAATAAAACCTCACTGAAACACAAATAGTCAAATACTACTACCTATCAAAAACTTCTAACTCGACACCCCTCAATCATCAAGCTAAGCAGCTGACATCGACAACATAAAATTACCAATGACGTCCAAACTCGAAAGGGTACTAACTAAAGTGTTCCACCACTTGGAACTAAGCATAGGGGTAGTAACTAGTAAGCCATAGAGTGTGTGTGTGAGTGAGTGTGTTAAGATCTCGAAAACATTTACTGTACACAATTACCAACAAATTTTGTGGTAAAAAAAAATCAGCTTTTCTCTCATATCTCACACACACACACATATATATAAAGGCACAACTCTCAAGTCAACACCATCACCTTTTTCTCTCTACATTTCCTCTCTCCTCTTTCTTCTTCTTCTGTGTGACCTCTTACGACTCTTCTCTTCTCATCACTCTCTCTCTCTCTCAGCTGTGTGTGCCTTCACTTTGACGCCTTTTCTTTCTCTCTCCTTTTTTATTTATTTTCTTAATTCTTATTTTTTTTATTGTTTTATCTTCCTCCATTGCTGGAACTCCACACCCCCCATTTCTTCTCTCAAAGAAGTGTGTTCTTCACTTTTCTCGAACCCTAAATTAAATTCGACCCACCAATTGGTTTGAGATTTTATTTTGTGGGTTAATCGTGTTTTTTCCCTGTGTGTTTTTAGGGTTTTTTTTTTTTTTTTTTTTGGAGCAGGAGTAATTATTTTAGGCTCGGAATTTGTATGTTAATAATAATCAAGATTGGAACTTGGTCCATTTTGCGACGAAATTTGGTATGATTTTATTGCTTTCTGCTCTTTTTAATTTTATTAATTTATATTTAACATATTTTAATTATATCTATGCAGCCAATTTTCATGTTTTAGAATAGTTTAATTAGTTTTAGTTGATTTAATTAGTTTGAGATTGAATCTGTTTAATTGTTTATTTTTGTGTTGATGTTGAATTGTTTGGAAAGTTTGTCGATTAAAGCTGGAAATGTGATTTGAGTGTGGAGTTTTGTTTAGTAAAGTTTGGATAATTTTGGATATTTTTTTGTTTTCAGTAGTGTTTGGTGTAGTAGTGTGAAAAATGGAGAGGGGAAGTTCAAGTTCCGGTAGCGTGAACCAAATGGCGAACGGGCTGTTGCCGGCCATGACCCCGGTGGTTTTGATAATGATTGGGTACATAGACCCCGGAAAGTGGGCTACTTGTATCGACGTTGGTGCCCGTTATGGGGGCGATCTTGTGGCATTTGCACTCCTATTTAACTATGTGGGTGTCTTGTGTCACTATTTATCTGCTAGGATTACTGTCATCACTGGACGAAATTTGACTCAGGTATGGTTCTTGTGTCCTGTTTTTTTTGTTGCCGCGATTTTTCATTGTTTTTTGCTTTTTGTGTGGAATGATTGCTTTAATATGGCTGATGTTTGAAACAGAAGATGTTTGAGTTCATGTGGTTATGATTCATATTGTGTCATGTAAAGTTTGCTATCCTCTGTGATTGTTTATTGTATAGAAGATTGAATAATGAACTTGTTTTCTTCTTATATGTAATTTTGCTTAAAAGCAACCAACTTTGATTGTTTACCGCCTTTTTTCATTGCCTTCTTTTCTATTTTGGCGGGCTGTTAAATAGATATGTTAGGTTTCAAGATTGCGTTTCTGCTTGATTATGGTATGATAGGAAAAATGCGATACTTTTGGAAGATGGAATTATGAAATTATCTTCTTATTGTTGTGTAGCATTTCTTAAAGGGGGCTGTGTTAAAGTACCCTTTTTCTTTTTCTTTTTTTTGGTTGAACTTAGAGTGGGTTATTTAGAATCTTTTGGAATCCAAGTTCAAAGTTTTTAGAAGTCTTTTGTTTACATAGTATTCTCAGTACATTGAATTTTTTGTTGATCACATACGATGACAAATTGACAATTCAGCCGGCTCATTTGAGTTTGGGACTAGGTGTTGTTTAGAATCTTCTGAATGTAACGGCTTACTCAAAAGCATGTATTCCTATTCTGCCGTTCGTTTTCTTTACTGGAATGAAATACTTATTCTAGTTCTAGCTTATAGACTTATAGTTAGTGCATGATTCCAAGTTTGTCTATGCGTGGTTATGATTTGAATTAACACATTCGAGATTGTTGTAGAAGATGGTTTAAATGGCTTCCTGTTTTGTACGGTATAGCTCATTCAAGATTTGTCTTGGTTTAAAATACATTACTTTTGAAATTTCCGAGTTCTGGAAAGGAAGGAAATTAAATTAGTCTCAGCCGGAGTAGTGTCGTTTTTTATCCGTGAATGTATGTTGTTGCCTACTTGGCTTTAATAATTACTCTTTTCTTCCACGCTGTGAAGATTTGCACTCAGGAGTACGATAAACTCACATGTATCTTTCTGGGGGTTCAAGCAGAAATTTCTGTGATTTGCTTAGATCTCACTATGGTATGTGCCTCTTTGCCCACTTTATAAGTTATGATTCATTCATTAGCCACATTCTTTTTGGTACTTGTCTATGCCCTTCTGAAACGTGGCCTTGTGTTTTTCTTGTAGATTATTGGTATGGCCCATGGACTGAACATAGTCTTTGGTTTGGATTTGTTCACTGGTTTACTGTTGACAGCTCTGAATTCAGTGCTGTATCCATTTTTTTCCACCTTCCTGGCAAGGCTTCCTATTTCTATCATCTTTTGTTGCTTGAACTCTTTATAATCTAGTTTGTGACACTGTTAGTCTTAACACTATTTCTTCCTTTCAGGAAAGCTCTAAGGTGAAGGTCCTTATAGTATGCTTGGCCGGATTGACAATTGTTTACTATGTGCTTGGAATGCTAACAAGTCTATCTGAGTTTCCGGCTTCTTCCAGTAGTTTGGTATCGAAGTTGAGCGGTGAGAGTGCTTTTGCCTTGATGGGTCTTCTTGGATCAAATGTAATGCCTCACAATTTTTACCTCCATTCTTCCATTGTACAGGTAATTAATCAGTTTTAACATTAGGTGTGTGTTTTTTTTTGTGTTTTGTGATGTCAAAGTTGTATAATTCTACTATTTCTACTTCTAATGCTGCAATGAATGACACTATCATTCAATATTATGCAGTAGTATTGAATATGAATCATTCATCAAAATTTTCTCGATAGAAGGATTGTCATCTACAGACTCTTGTTGTTCCCGGCAAACAAACAAGGCTACATGATAGTTAAATCACTGCCAATTTTCGAAAATGTCTTATAAAAGTCATGGAATTCGCAGCCCAGATTCTTTTAACTGGAAGGAGTGCAAGAGATTTTTATTATAGTAGTTTTTTGGATTATGTTTTGGGCGTAGTGTTCTTTTGTAGAGCTCTTGGGGATTTGTACTTGTCGTAAGTTTTCACACCATGTAGGCATTATATGTATGACCATGAAGAAGGAAAGTGATCCCGCATATATTGCATCGACGGAACAATTTGAAATCTTTCTTGGTGGTGGTTGTTGCATGACTTGCATTCCTTCTTGAGTTGCATCTAGTCTTGCCTTTTGTTTCTTTCATATGTTTTGAATTTCTCACGTTCATCTGCTTTATTAATCCATAAGTTTGTATCGTGACACTGCTCTATTGCAGCGGTATCAAGGGCCAGCTAGCGTGTCAAAGAGTGCGTGGTCTCAAGATAATTTTATTGTCAACTTTGCCATTTCCAGTGGCATATTTCTGGTGAATTATGTGCTGATGAACTCAGCCGCCAATGCTTTTTACAGTACAGGGCTTGGTCTGCTTTCCTTTCAGGACGCCATATCTCTACTGGATCAGGTTCTGGTTCTGACTCGTGGTTTGACTCTTTGGTTTCCCTAATAATCACAAAGGCATGCTAACCTGTTCTCTTCTCTGTAATTGGTGCAGGCATACAGAAATTCCATCATACCTTTTGCATCTTTTGTGGTTTTATTTTTGGCCAATCAAATTGTGGCATCAAGCTGGGAATTTTGTGCAGAAGGTGCAGAAGGTGGGGAACCATTGCTGCATGAGTTCTTTAACATGGATCTTCCTCAGTGGCTTCATCGTGCTACTGTTAGGATTTTTGCTGTTGTGGCGGCACTGTTTTGTTTGTGGCTTTCTGGTGCTGAAGGAATGTACCATCTACTGATATGCTCTCAAGTCATGGTTGCTCTTCTGCTTCCCTCATCTGTGATACCACTTTTCAGAATAGCATCTTGCAGACCTATTATGGGTCTGCACAAGATTTCGCCTGTTCTTGAGTTTATAGTCCTTCTAACATTCATGGGAATGCTTGGTTTGGAGCTAACATTTGTGGTGGAGATGATTTTTGGGGAGAGTGATTGGGTGGGAAATTTGCGTTGGAGTATTAATAACGGTACATCTATGTCCTACATTCTGCTTCTTGTTACTGTTTGCATCTCATTATTTATCATTCTCTGGCTGGCTTCCACCCCTCTGAAATCTGTAAGTAGTAGACAACATTCTCAGCCATGGAATTGGGGAGCTCAGCAAGTTACTCCTGAATCATGTACTGAAAGGGAAAAGGATAATTTCATGGAGACTAGATTTCGGGAAGAGGAACCTACTAATGCTACGAAAGCTTCTCTTTCACTGGAGGAGAGATCGCGGCATAGTGCTCACGACATACCAACTACTGAATATGATGTTAATTTGCCGGACACAATTATGGAGACCATAGAGGAGGTCGCTTTAAGTAAGAACAATGATTCATTTCCTAGCGCATCTATATGTCATCCTGAGCCAGAGCACTTATCTACCTCTGCCGAATCAGTGACAGTTTCTAGTCTGGCAATTAAGGAGACTGATGGTTCATTTCCAAAGTCAAGTCCAGTGGTAACCAAGCAGAGTGATGCTGTTGAAAAGACCTTAAGAATTCAGGGCGATCTGCAAACCGAGAAAGAAGATGATAGGTATGCATGGGAACCTGAGGAGTCACCTAAAGATGTTTCTGGAGTTGGTCCTACTACCACTCCAGATGGTCCAGGATCATTTCGAAGTCTCAGTGGAAAGGGTGATGAGGGTGGGACTGGTGCCGGAAGTCTATCTAGACTTTCAGGATTAGGCCGTGCAGCAAGACGTCAGTTGGCTATAGCCCTTGATGAATTTTGGGGACAGCTCTATGATTTCCATGGTCAATTAACTCAAGGAGCTAAGGATAAGAAATTCGACATGCTTCTTAGCGTGGATTCTAAGCCATTCCCATTCTTACCAAAAGTAGATTCCGTTTTTGGCATGCAGTACCAGTCTACCGGAGGCAGAGAATCAGATAGTCTGACGAACTCAGGTTTATATGACGCTCTAAACCAGCAGAAGTTGGAAAACAGTATAGAATCAGCATACAGGGCTCAACGAGGATCAACTTCATCATGGTCAAGCCAAATGCAACTGTTAGACAATTATGTGCAGAGTTCTAATCGAGGTCCTCATGATGTGGGAGAGAAGCGACATCAAAGTTTGCACCTCCAGCCATCAGCCGAGAGTTTTAACCATCAGAGTTTGAATTGCAGTCCCCTTGAAACAGTAGAGAGGCGATATCAGAGTATGCGAACCCCGCCTTCTTCTGAAAGTTATGATTACAAGAGTTCTAATCATGATCCTCTTGCGGTGGGAGAGAGGCCGCATCAGAGTGTGCGGCTCGTGCCATCTTCTGAGAGTTTGGGTCATCAGTGTTCGAACCATGGTCCTCTTGATGCAGGGGAGAAGCGGTATCAGAGTTTGCACGGCCTGTCATCATCTTCTTGGAGTTTTGATTATCAACCAGCAACTGTACATGGATACCAAATGCAACCTTATCCTAATGTCAATGAAAAGTCAGATTATGCATTTGGCCAACTAGAATCTCTGCCTCAGAAGTCACCATCCTTGGTTCCTAACAACTACAGAGAATCTTATGCTTTCGCATCAGGACAGAATTCTGCAAATGGAGTTAATTATCTGCAGCCGTCGAGCTTCCAAAACCTTGCAGTGCAAAGAACTAGTAGTGTCCTGCAATCTGATAAACCTAGCTACGGTCTTTCTGCCGGACCGATCGAAAGGATGGCTAGCCAAAGCAATCCAAAAAAATATCACAGCTTGCCAGATATTTCTGGACGTTCTGTACCTCTCCGGAATTCTTATATGTCTGATAGGAATGAACAACTTGACTGTCCTAGCACTTCTATGGGTTTTGGAGCAGCAGTTGGCCGGACAGCTTATGAACAGTCCCCATATCCTAGTACTGGGTCAAGGCCCGTGGGACCTTTGGCTTTTGATGAGCTATCTCCTTCTATGGCATATTGTGATGCTATTTCATCAAACTCAAACTTAGGTGCAAATTCTCTTTGGTCTAATCAGGCTTTTGTAAAGTTCGGTTTGGCCAATGACAGTAACAGTCTTGGAGCTCAGGCTGCTGTAGATATGTCTAGTATGATGACTCAGGAGCTTCCTTCAGTTGCAGAAATGGAGAGCAAGCTGCTTCAATCGTTAAGACATTGCATTTTGAGGCTGCTGAAACTGGAAGGATCTGAATGGTTATTTAGGCCAAATGACGGTGTTGATGAAGACCTTATTGATCGAGTGGCTGCAAGAGAGAGATTTGTTTTTGAGGTTGAGTCTCGAGATAAACAACAATTTCCTCAGTCATGTGCTAATCCAAGGAGTGACGAGGCAACTTCCGCAGATCTGATCTCTTCAGTTCCTCACTGTGGAGAGGGATGTGTTTGGAAAGCAAATCTGATTATAAGCTTTGGTGTGTGGTGCATTCATCGGGTCCTGGAGCTTTCTCTTATGGAAAGTCGGCCAGAGCTATGGGGAAAGTATACTTACGTGCTAAACCGTCTTCAGGTAACACATCTATGCACATCCTCTTTTGTTGGAATTACTTTTATCTCTATCTCATTATATGTTGGGTTTTGTCTATGAGTTACCTAGTATCTTATTCTCCATGATTCACTATGTTCTCCACCTTTTGGAATAGTCATGCACAAACCTGTGACTCTGTAAAAACATACTACTAACAAATTTGATTTATTGGCCCTTAAGATTACCATGTCAGAGTATGTCTTGTAAGACTGATATCAAGTTACTAATTCATCTGTTATAAATTCGCTTTTGGCGTGTTTGGGCAGGTGAAGTTTGGGTGGCTGGTAAGCTGTATCTAAATTTTGATACTGTTTAAAAAAAAAAAAAAAAGAGAAACTTTGATTCTAGCTAGTAATTGCTAGAAATCAATCAAATTAGGTGTTTATGGTTAAAATCAGAGATTCATCATTGAGTCGCTAAACAAACTAGGTCTGGGTGTTCGTTCCTATTCATTGCTTTTACTTTTTACCGTCTAGATTGCTTTTGAAACGATGCGCTGCTTGGGAGGGCTGGGGTATTCTGATAACTCTTTCAGATTGTTGCTTTATATAAAATTATAAATGATCTCTATACTTAACTCTTTTTTGTCAAAATTGACCAGGGTGTAATTGAATTGGCTTTCTTCAAACCCCGGTCTTCATTGTCTCCTTGTTTCTGCCTCCAAATACCACCATCATACCAGATGAGATCAAGCCCACCTGTTGCAAATGGTATGTTACCTCCAGCTTCAAGACCATCGAGGGGTAAAGTCACGACAGCACCAATGATATTAGACATAATCAAGGATGTCGAAATTGCTATTTCATGCCGGAAAGGCCGTTCTGGCACAGCGGCCGGTGATGTGGCTTTTCCCAAGGGGAAAGAGAATCTGGCGTCTGTCCTAAAACGTTACAAACGCCGCTTATCAAACCGAGCAGTTGCAGGGCCGAGTGACAGTGGCTCTGGATCAAGGAAGCTTTAATCCTTTAAAAATTTACATGTCGTAGCTGTTTGCTAACCAGTGGACGGATTTCGACTTTCGAGCCGTTCATCCTTGGAGTCAGTTCATTCTTTTGATCATGAGTATGATCTGTGGAGTTGTAACTGGGGGTGCTTGGGGCTGTAACAGTCCCTAGTCAATCCCAATGTGTATTCAGAAAATTCTGGTGAAATTTTTTCCCCTTGGTTTCAATGTATACACAAGGATGACGTTGGGGTATGTAACAAGCCACATAGCAGAGATGAGTAAAGGGGGTAGGAACATCATACTCACTACATGTCTGATAAACCACATTTAGGATTCTGATCAATCACAATACATCTTTGATAAACCTGAGTAAATTATTTTTGTTAACCATGGTAAATATTATGCAACTTGTTTTACACTCCTGTTTCTGAAACTCAAAGGTATGAGAACTGTAACTTGTTAGGTGATTGCTCTACTTTTTGCTCCTATTACTCCGATACCCTCACGGGGTCAGGGTGTAACGAGCTCTGTTGCGGCAAGGGTATGACGTATGTGGATTGTGCTTCAGCTCGGATTGGGTACGAGTCCAACTAGATGAGTAGTGGTTTCATCGATTTTGTTTTGCGGTTCAAACGATTAATCTTTTAGTAGAAGTGAATACTAGTATTTGAGAAGAAACGAATACAAATCAAAAGCGATGGTCGATTTTCAACTTGTGCGTGATGGAGCTGTCGCCTTCATTCGTCTATGAAAGATAAAGTTCCCATGAGCCCAAAACTATTCCACCGAACATCTCTTATACCATACACCCGGGGATATACTCTGGGGTATGTAGTTTTCGTACCCTTACGGCCTTACCAGGGCATTTCGATGAGCAATTGATCTAATTTATACAGCATCCGCTAATATTTTGATGAGCATACACTAAGTATTAATCTTGCTTACTATAATTCACATTAAAGATCATGCAATAACATTGGAAAAATATGTTAATCAATTTATGTCAATGCTAGCAACAAAAAATCATTGATCATCAAATTAACAATGTTTGCTCATCAAATCTACTAGAGGGGGTACGAAAATGCGATATACCCGCCAGGATACAATATAATTTTCCTCCACCGAACTGAGCTTTATCATGCTCAAAACGGTTACTTATGACGATTCATGTTAGCCAACCTCAGTCATTTGGAGAATAAGACTTGTGTTAGTGTGCAAACGTAAGTTCCACATCGGAAAAACAAGGAGCGGAAGTCTTGTTTATAAGTGATCACCACACTAATTAGTTTGAGGCCTTTTGGGAAGGAACCTAAAAACAAATCCGTGAAGCCTGGGCGTAGAGCGGACAATATCATACTAATCGGACCGGTGGTCCGCAGACGCAGGGCCCTAACAACTTGTTTGTTTGTTGTTGTACGGAGTATCACTTTTAAAACAAAACGTGTGCGTGGAACCAATGCTTGTTCTTGTACCATGCTCTTAGTAGCACAATGACCATGTTTGTCCTTCTCAAAGTTCTCACAATAAAAGGTGAAGATCATTTTTAAAATAATTTTTGTAAGTGTGGCCCCTACCGTTGGGAAACACGACTTGGGTCACGGTTTTGCTAACGAAGTGATACATTGGAGATGAGGCTAGCACGAGAAATGGGCAATATGGGAGGTGGTTTTTGAAGGGGGGTATTTATTAAATTATTTTGAAAAATTAGTGGGTAACCACCTAATATTTTCCACAAATTTTGGGGAACCACCTTATAAATCTTTTTTTTTTGGGAACCACCAAATAAAACATTTTATCAATGGTAGAACCACCTTTCCCCGTTTTCTTCTCTTTTTTCCACCGGAATTTGCCTACGTGTCTCATCGAAATGCCAACGTGTCCGTGCTCATACGCCGACTCACTATTATTAAAATAAAAAAAAATAAAAAAAACTTACCCAAATAAAAAACAGCCGTGAATATCATTCCCCTAGATTACCACCAAACCCAGAATCCCCAATTAGATAAACTAGGTTAAGCAGAAAACGTAATCCCCATTAATGTCGATCACCATCTATCACTCCAAATATGTCAACAATAACTAGTTGAATGGCATACAATATTTCGTACAATTCAAATTGCAACAAGTATTCCTACAAGAATGCATACAACCAACCATTATTCTCGAGAATTAACAAGAAAGTTGAAAAAGAGAGCACTAGGAGCAGATGGGAAGAACATTTGTGGACGGAAACAATGGAAGCAAAGCTTGCTTCTGATTTTGGTGGGTGAAAATGGAGTAATGATTGATTTTGGTGAATATGAATCAGTTTTTTCACGGCTCTTTTTTTTTGGGTAATTTTTTTTATTATACTAGTGAGTCAGCGTATGCGCATGGACACGTTGACATTCCGATGAGACACGTAGGCAAATTCCGGTGGAGAAAGAGAAGAAGACGGGGAAAGGTGGTTCTACCATAGAGAAAATGTCTTATTTGGTGGTTCCCCAAAAAAAAAAAGTTTATAAAGTGGTTCCCCAAAATTTGTGAAAAATATTAGGTGGTTTCCCACAAATTTTTCTAATAATTATGATAATTGTCCGAACTCT
The DNA here is from genome assembly GCA_963680865.1 of Spergularia marina. Taxonomy (NCBI): domain Eukaryota; kingdom Viridiplantae; phylum Streptophyta; class Magnoliopsida; order Caryophyllales; family Caryophyllaceae; genus Spergularia; species Spergularia marina. The sequence continues at coordinate 13,377,286 of OY804558.1, read as the reverse complement.
TTGTGGGTGCTACTGCTAGGTCTGCTATCCCAATATCTAATTTTTTTTCCTCATGGTGCGTGAGGACTTTGTGATATGATGATTAGTTGTTTCGACATTTCCAACCATCCCTCATTTTGTCTTGTTACACCGCCCATGATGATATATAAAGATTAATGAAAAACTCTGACGATCCCTTGCTAAAATGATGATTTTTACGCTTTAGAATTAACATTTACACTTTTCTATGTAAATCTCAGCTACTAACGATTTTCCTACGTGGAGGGGCTTGAGGATCCATCAAAATATTGAAGTTTAATAACTGGATTGCTAGGCACCGCCCCAAAATGGTGTGCTTATTTAACGCCCTAAACATGGGTTTTCAAATTTGCCCTTGTTTTGTCTTTTTTGATTTTTATTGCTTTTTCCGTTTTACCCTTCCCGACTCTCTCTTCCTTCTCCACTCTATTTTCCTTCTCCAATTGTTGTGCCTTTCATCAGTACTTCATAGTTAAACACATTAATTCCCTAAATAATTTGTCACCTGAATTTTTTTTCTCTTTCTTCCCCTGTTTTGTACTATTCATCTCACATCAGCATTTTGTTCCTCAACTATCGTTTCATCCTTAAATAATACTATCATATTCTAATTAGCAAATTAGTGCCTCATTTGTGTTTGCAATCTGAATAGTTTCTCGACTCTAAAAATGTGGTTGCTTGTGCCGGAAAACGAGAAAGGTCCCGACAATTGGGTAAAAGATGGTGTAACAATTTGGTCGATCCGGCCTGGTTGAGAGATGTCACAATCAATTCAATCAATTTGGGGGATTACTAAATGAGTGAATTGATGCAAATTAAATTAGAAATGGGTTAATTTAATTTGGATTTTCAATAAATAATTGGGGTTTCACCAAATTAAATTAAATTACAATTCTAAATTGTGGCAAATCTTCAAATGGGATGTGGTAGGTGTGCTCAACAAGTGAGGAATTAAGATTTAGTTTGAGCAACATTTTATTGAATAATTTATGTATATTTCTTTAAAAACATGTATGAACGAATTAACCCAAAAATTATGGAGATTTTTTTTTCGTGGTTTATGTGACAAAATTAACTAACTCGGAAATTTGGGTGAACAATAATGTTGAAAACAAGGCTAAAATCGAAGTCAGATCGTGTTCAAAACGTGATTTGACAGTGATGAAGCCTTATTCTCGGCACGAGTTAACGAGGGTGATGAAGTAATTTGTACATGATTGAACATATTCAAATTATCATATAACATATTCAGATTACCAATTTACTACACTTCAAAAAATTTAGCATCCACACACATATATTGAGAATGCAGCAAAACATACTCACAATTAAGCTGCGAAAAGTAGTTGTAAATACCAAATTAACGATGAAATTTTGTAAAAACAGTTACATAGTGTCTCGTGAAAATTCTACTCGAAATACATAGTGGCACATGCACGTTAGAAAACCCGTATACTTTATTACTGAACATGTTTTATAATAATTTCAATTTGTGAGGTTGAGCTTGAAGATATCTGAGTATGCAACATGATAATCCAAAAATATGTGCGACGTTAGAATCTATTGTATTCTGAGTATGTCATATGCCCATGTCAATATGTACATGACCACATTATTACTTTTGCAGTAATTTGTACACTATCGAACATATTTAGATTATCATATAACGTATTCAGATTACCAATTTATTATACATCAAAATTTTCAACATGCACACACACATATTTAGAATGCGTCAAAACATACTCACAATTAAACTGCGAAAACTAGTTGTAAATACCAAATTAAGGATGAAATTTAGTAAATAACAGTTACATAGTGTCTCGTGAAAATTCTACTCGAAATACAAATGAATTTTCATCAATGTTTTTCGTGATGATGGAATTTGACGTGCAACTTATTTTATTGTTCGATTCATGGTTCAACGGTATTCAATAGTGAAGTCCAGCTGAGCAAGGGTAACACCAAAGAACTCTTCAAGAGATCTTGTATCTATTTGTCATTGTTAAATCGATTAGAATAACCTCTAAATATGCACGTAACATTTGGAGGGTAATGGGATGCAAATTAAAAATATGTATGGGTTTGTGCTCAATGTTTTAGTTTTATTTGTTGCATGTTGAAACTGAAACATTACATACTTTGATACAAACGTTTATTGAAATTTAAAGAGTCACACGACAATAATTAGATTTTGCATATGTATCATAATATAAACAATAATATAGTCTATAATCAATTGTTTAAGTGAGAATGCATCATGGTGAAGTGGCTATTGATCTTTGTTTGGATTTTTCTAACGTGTGCCCATGGGGCACATGATAAGACTTAATATCCTTCCTTAATTAAGTGATATTCTCCTCAATTAATCAAAAATATTCCACAATTTGTTTTTTCAAGTGAGAATATCACTTAATTTAGGAAAATAAATAGAGTTTTTATCATGTGTGTTATTGGCACACGTTAGAAAACTCGTATAATTTATTAGGGAACATGTTTTATAATAATTTCAATTTGTGAGATTGAGGTTGAAGATATCAGAGTAAGCAACATGATAATCCAAAAATATGTGCGACGTTAAAATCTATTCTATTCTGAGTATGTCATATGCCCATGTCAATTTGTCTATGACCACATTATTACTTTTGCAGTAATTTGTACACTATCGAACATATTCAGATGATTATATAACGTATTCAGATTACCAATTTATTATACATCAAAATTTTCAACATGCACACACACATATTTAGAATGCATCAAAACATACTCACAATTAAACCTCGAAAACTAGTTGTAAATACCAAATTAAGGATGAAATTTAGTAAATAACAGTTTCATAGTGTCTCATGAAAATTCTGCTCGAAAAACAAATGAATTTCCATCAATGTTTTTTGTGATGGTGGAATTTGATTCAAAAACTAGTTGTAAATACTAAATTATGGGTGAACGTTTGTAATAACGATTACATAATGTCTCGTACGTGAAAATGATACTCGTAAAACAATGGATTTTCATTTATACGTTAAATAGAAATCTAAGTATACTCCATGTTAATTTTATACGTCATATGCTCATGTCAATATGTTGTATGGTATTTTAATTAATGTTATCAAACAAAGTTTTATGATGATTTGCTAAATCTAGTTTGAACTATTTATGTGCTTGTAAGTTGTAGTTGAAAATGAGAATTTGTAGTAGGATCAATAAAAAATCCATATTGTGAGATTTTTATTCTCGAGTTGTATTCGGGTAAACGATTTTTTAAATTTACGACATTGAAAATGTGCTAGAAATTACTTTAATTTAGGTAGGTTATATTTTTTACGTAGATGTTTTTACATCTCGCTAAATGAATTGAGTTTGTATAGTAAGTAATCAAATCTAGAATAAATTTATAAGAGATTAATTTAAACTTGAGTTGGGAGTTAATTTTAATCCATATGTCCTTCCCCTTCCCCTTCGAACTCATAATTAGATGAAATACATATTCTTACACCATGGAAACGCCAAACCGAGTCCTCTATAATACGGTAATACCCATATGAGAAAGAAACCCTCTCCACTTGAAATACCCAAATTAATTACCTTGTTTTGTGAAAGATAACTACTCCTATATAGATTGAGTTTTTATATTGTATTAGTAAACTTGTTCTTTTATAATTTCAATTTGTAAGGTTGAATTTAAAGATATTGAACTATGATAATCTAAGTATGCATCATGATAATCTAAATATGTGTGACGTTAAAATCTATGGTATTCTGAGTATGTCTTAATCTCATGTCAATATGACCATGACCACCTTATATTTGGTCATTTCGGATATTTGGTTTACGATATTGAACAAAGTTTTATGACAATTAGTTGATTTTATTTTGAACTATTTGTTAAAATGGGTACACACACTTTGACATTACACATTCAATCTTGCGGATTTCCAAAAGAAAATAAAAGTATAGAAACACACTCACACAACCATTATACATACTCACACCACGCACTTAGAACCATTTTGTACAAGCGTACTAAAAATACTCACACATACAACATGCACACTCAGAATAATCAATTACAGAGTCAGCAGTGTCTGACCGGCTTGGCAGGACGACTCGACCTAGGTTCGGCCGTCTTGATAGGACGGCTCGACCTAGGTCCGGCCGTCTTGACAGGACGACTTGGTGTGGGTCCCACCGTATTTTCAATCCACCCAAAATTTTCTTTGGTTAAATTTTTCTTAAAATCCATAAAATTGAAACAAAATCCATGAAAATAAGAAAGATGACATCATAAATTCGATCCTCAATCGTGTTCAATCTCAAATCTTCATATCTCGATGAAGGATACAATATAAATTAAAAAATATTGTTATTTATGTTATGTAATTTTTGATTTAATACTTCATAATGAATTAAAATATCCCATGGTTATTGTAATGAAAAGAGAAAGATTGAAAATTATGATAATGAGGAGAGAGAGAATATGGAGATGGTGTCAATGGAGGTGAGAGAAAGTGAAAATGGTAAGTGACGAAAGAGGTGGGAGAGATAATATGGTCGTGATGAAGTGAGGGAATGAGTAATGGTGAATGAGTTCAGATGAATAAGATGACAATGGTGATCGAAGAAGGAGGTGAGAGAGTGAGTGAAGAGTAAAGTGAGACTGATGCCATAGAAGTGGGTGAAGAATTGAAAAGGAAGATGAAAATTTGAAGAAGATGACAGAGGACTTGAGTATAGTGGAGAAGGGGCACTATGGGTAAAACAAATAATGGAACTTTTTGAGTGGGGGTAGAATTGAATTTTCCTTACTTTTTGGGGCGGTAAATTAGGTTCTTTGGGGCGGTGGATAACAACACCCAATAATAATCACCCTTAATTTCACTTCACAATAACATCATTGACCGTGAAGGTGGTGCATTGTTGTTACAGTAAAAGGGTCATTGATGAAAACTTGAGGAACACAAGGTCAACCCATAAAGCGACGTAAACAGCAATCCACCATTTAATTTTATCCACTCCGTTATTGTCAAAGGAGAAAGTTTTAATGTATATTTATATACATTTCTAAATGTATATCCTTAATTTTTTATCCACATGTTCCACCATATTTCAGTTCTCTCTCCTCAATCTCACCACATAAAAATACAAAATATACCCATACTACCCCACATACTAGTATATGTTTAGTAATGTATATCACATATACAAATAGTCTTAATCTTGTCAAAGCCGTTTGTATTGTACTCATAGCCAGGTTTAGTAGGTTGCGACACGTTAGCAATTATGTCAGCGAGAAGACATGGCGGGCGCGGGAGGTAGGCGTAGGCCACTTCACTTGGCTTAACCCCACCGTGTCAACTGTCAAATTAAGCAAAACCACTCAATAACTCATTACATGCATACATCGTCCATAAATACTCTTAACATTTTCCTATGGTATTGTATATTAGCAAGTAGCACCTACACAATTGACCTGACAAAGTTGATCCACACTCAAATATCTGATTTGGATAAATAAGCAAATTGAATAACATCAATGTGATCCATAAACCAGAATGTTCTCATTCGATTCGAAAAGAAGCTGAATATAACTTGATCTATATAGAACATGACAATTCAAGTAGACTCGTCCTACATACACTGATTAACGCATATATGACTTGACTAATCTAAACATGACTCCAGTCACAACAAATTAGTTTTCCGGTCGAAAGACTAATTTTCAATTCTTATGGAAGAACTCAAGATGGAAGAACTAACCACCACTATTGGACATGGTCAATCTAACAAGAACGCACGAGCTTTACACCTAGTTCATTATATACATCATCTATATCCAAAATGTCCATGATGGTGTACACACTTATCCGGTCTTATAAAAGTTGCAAAAAAAATATATCACAAATTAGATAAGAATTTTAGCAAAATAAAATATCATACAATTTTTTTTTGTAAACATTTTATACAATCATAACTGTGCACCCTTTTTAAGAAGAGTGTGTTTGAAATGGCGCATTTTCAATATGGGGTGCGAGACTACGGACATGACCGTGCTGACCCATTAAGGTCATGTTTGATGACTCATTAAGGTCATGTTTGATAGGACTGCATCTTTCTAAACTGAACTGATCTGATCTGATCTAAACTGAATGATTCTGATCTGAACTGAATTGAATGATTCTGATCTGAATGACTCTAATCTGATCTGATTTGATCTGATTGAGATTCGTGATTTCTGAACTGATTAGAATTTAAATGAACATATCAATTTAACATATCATTTAATTGTTTTTGTAATAATTATTATTAATAATTATGATTGTTACTATTATATATCGAATGAATAATCAATAACAATTTACAAGAAATTTGTGGGAAGCCGAGATAATATCTGAGCCCCCACACATTTCGCTATAATCTCTTTGGATATGACACAACAACCAACAAAAATTAATAAAGAAAGGTCGTGGTAGTGGAATTATTTGTGGGGTAAGGGAGTTTAACTAAAAATTAGAACCCTCTAATCCTCCCACCAAAAATTATGACGGAGGATTAGTTTGCACAAATTGGAGGGAAGTTCAAACAAATGCAAGTGAGAATTCATAGATTCCATAAACCAATCTTTATACATATCCTAATCCACAACTTCACTACACAAATCTCACACAAAATATCTCAGAATTTAGAGGAAAGGAGAGAATATCACTCCATTTCCGTCAAAAATGAAAAAAACAAAAAAAAAAAAACTAGGATTCGATTTCATTTTTGTGCTCGTGCTCGGTGCCACTGCTGGTGCTTCCGCTCCGTTTCGGACAGATTCTGGGCTACTCGTGGTGGGGGTCTGTTGCTGCGTTTTTAGTACCATCATCATCATTTGAATCATTTAAATTAGGGTCTTTTTGCGAAACCCTACCTTTAAAAGCCCTGTTTTTGCGAAATCCTACCTTTTATAATATTTTTTGCGAGAGACTACCTTAAATTAAAAAAAAGTTTGCTAAACACTACCTTGTTGGCCTTTTCCGTTAGATTTAACATCAACTCCCTTTTAACCGTTAGTTGACTTCATTTACCTCCATCTCCCATATTCAATTATACCCAAGAATCTACTCTAATTTTTTTTAAAAACATTACCCATTATTTAAAAAAAAATTAAAATGGGTTTTGTGAATCTTTCCTCATGCTTCCTTGTATTTTCTCACATGGTCAAATATTTGGGTATTTTTTGGTTAATTTGACGAATTGGGAAATCTTGGGGTAGGTTTTTAATTAAGTGTGGTGGTAAATTAATCTAGTTGAGCATATAATTGTGAATTTTTAATTGATAATTGCGGCATTTGGGTATAAATGGAGATAGGAGATGAAGTTAAATGAAGTCAACTAACGGTCAAAGGGAAGTTGATGTTAAATCTAACGGAAAAGGCCAATAAGATAATGTTTTGCAAACTTTTTTTGATTTAAGGTAGTTTCTCGCAAAAAATATTATAAAAGGTAGGGTTTCGCAAAAACGTGACTTTTAAAGGTAGGGTTTCGCAAAAGACCCTTTAAATTAAGCCAAAAAACCAAACAACTCTCAGATGTAAATAACACTCCTTATAGAGTTGTAGCTACATTTATGAATTAAGAGCCTTATCAAATACAAGTCTCCATACCATGTATCAGTTGGCATCTAAAATGCGTCTATTTACACATGTAGGTGGCTAGTTTCAAAGGGGATTCAATCAATTCGTAAATGTAGCAAATAAGGTCAAAAAATTGTAAAAACTACAATGCAAGTCTCAAAAATCATCACTGACTTGCTAGTTACACTCAAGATTTCAATTAACCCATACTCTCTCTATCTACAAATCAATAGTATAAAATGAATCAAGGTTATTTACGCCAAAAAATCAGAAAAAAAAAAACAGATCGAAACCCATGCAATTATCACAAACACAGATTCAAGCAAAAAGAAAATGATTCAAGGTTAATTACGCCCAAAAATCACAAAAAAAAAAAAAAAGAATCAAGTTTATTTACGCCAAAAAATCAGAAAAAAAAAATAGATCAAAGCACATGCAATTATCACAAACACAGATTCAAGCCAAAAAAAGAATGATTCAAGGTTAATTACGCCAAAAAATCGCAAAAAAAAACAGATAAAAAAAACACATTAATTATCCCAAAAACAGATTCTAGCAAAAAAAAAGTTTAATTACGCCCAAAAATCACAAAAAAAAAAACAGATCAAAGCACATTAATTACCCCAAACAGAGATTCAATAAAAAAAATGAATCAAGGTTAATTACGCCCAAAAAACACAGATTGAAGCACATGCAATTACTCCAATCAGAGATTCAAGTAAAAAAGTTAATTACACAAGGGTTTAGATTATACCACACCCCATATGACTCATGATCTACGGATCGAATGGTCGAAACGAGATCAAATCATAGTGAGGAGACGAAGAAAGGATGAGATCTAAAGGGACAAATATCGAATGAAGCCATATGATCAGATTTGTGAGGAGAGAGAAGAGAGAATTGAAGATCTTGTGAGTGAAGATGAGGAAGTGTGAGAGGGAGACGAAGAGAGAGAGAGAGGGAGTTAGGGTTTGTAGAGTTCATCAGAAATGAAGAGGCGGACGAAGAGAAAGAGGGAGGTAGAGTTTTTTATGATCTGAAAAAAAATTGAGTGATTGGGTTAGAGTTTGGGGTAGAAATTAAATGGGGTTTGAAATGGGTTGGGTTTTGTTATTGGGTTGGATTTGAGTTGGAGTAATTAGATTTTGGAGGGAGTTGTTAGTGGATGGAGGGAGTGGTTAGTGGGTTAATAGAAGATTAAGGAAAAATTAGAAAAATTAGTAAGGGTAAAAACGTCCAAAAAATTTGCCATATCGGGTAAGTTTCGAAACAGGAAAATTATAGTGAATCGTTCCAAAGAGAAATACAAGAAAATAACTTTGGGTAGGAGGGAGTATGTAATAGGATAATTAACTCTGACAATCCACTAGATATCTCAATTCGTTTATTTTTCTAATAGTAATTTATGATAATTTTCTTAAAATAAAATTTCTTTGTTTAGTTTGTATTTTTGTAACCTGTAATCATTACAAATAAAAGGATTAATGTTAATAATGATATTATTTTAAAAACAAATTATTTGACTGAACTAAACAAAATTTCAATAATTGATCTGATCTGAATGATTCTGATTTGATCTGATATGAATGATTTTGATCTAATCTGGTCTAAATTCATTTGTAAATAAATCCTATCAAACATGGCCTAACTAAGATACACCGTATTAGCTTAGAGCAAGTGGGTGATCAAATACGAAATATAACGATAGAAACAAGGGAGTAGCCACCTCTCTTAACAAAAGAGAAAAGAAAATGATTAAAGAGTAGCCACATCGAAGTTTGAAGAATTGGAGAAAATTAAAGTGCTTTAATTTGACACTTCAATTAAAAAATTCAGTGTAATCGTATGAATGAACAAAGACAGAGCTCTAGCCCAAATGGAAGTCCAGGTTAAGTTTAGATGAATACGGTATTATAAGCTGTCTATATACATTGACTAACAAAAGCAAATCGTCTATGGGAAGCTTCGAGTTCGACAGTGCAAAAGTGGGGGTAATCCTAATACAATTACTCCGTATTATTGTTAGTCTTGATGAATCATAGGGTGTGCCACAACTATTGTTTCAGCTATCTATCCAATGATGGTACAACATCATTTCTCTTCTCCTCTCTTTTTGGATGCGTCAAACTCTATGTGATTTCTTTGGTGTTTTTAACTCATAAGAAGACTTGTGATGGTTAGCAGCTGGTGATCCCCTATCATCTACTGGACCATGACCAATGCTAACCACCGCAAAATCTCCAACAAAGTGAGGTACTACATCGTCCTCTAATCTCCTACTCCCTCCGGTTCTAAATGATGTTCCTATTTTTTTTTAGTCAAATCTAAATAATATTCTACTTTCTTTATTTGTAAATAGTAATGCTCACTTTCATTTTCCACTATATCTTACTTTCTACAAAAAAAATTGTGTTATTTTATTGTTGAACATCATATAGAACATGAGGTAGTATTTTAAGGGTCTGTTTGGTATTGTTTTTTATTTTCTGTTTTCTGTTTTTTTAAAACCAAAGTCCCTTTTTGAAAACTAGAAAAAGTGGTTTTCGGTTTTCAGTTGTCATTTTTCATTTTCAATATGATTATTATAGTACCAAATAATTTAAATTTATTTTTTAACTTATTTAACTAAATTTTTAACGTGAAAAGCCAAAAACTGAAAACGGCACTGATATCGAAGGAGCCCTTAATTTATATCTTTAAATTTTCTTTTTGTTTTCATTTTCTCCATACTTATCTTCACTTCATATTCCACATTGTCAAATACGGAGTACTCATTTGTAAGACTATCTGCAATGGTGACCTTCTCTGCCTTAGAACAATCTACATAAAAAAATTGTATGTACATAAGTACTCTCTCCATATTTTTTGGTGCTTACATTTCGTTTGAATATGTGAGAGAAAGTAAAATGAAACATAAAGAACAAAAAAAAAAAACGGAGGTAATAATAATCATCAATAAGTTAAAATTACTATATGATCGTCAAATTTGTAAAAAAAAACTAATTACTCTATTGCCGAAGAGGCGAAGATATCTAGGAGACTAGAGGACTTTGTAACAAGTTAATTTCAACTGTAAAAATAGCTTGTTGTGAATTGACCCTAGCTAAAGAGAAAAACTTGTGTGAATTAATTAATTTTTTTGAATAACATGTTACGTAATTAATTTATAGACCTCATAAAGTTTGAAATTGTTATATTGTGTGTTACACATCAAAAAAAAAAAGTCGTCTATGTGAAATATTTCATGATGAGGTTCATTGAATGTAGACACACACGGGTTTGGTGACCTCTTTCCTTTCTATTCTCAAAATCTTGTTGTGAGTACTATCTATTTTTCTTGCTATTTTCTCCGCCTGAAATTGTTTGGGTACTTTTAACTTTTACCTTTTTACTCCTAGAAAATACTACTCCCAATACTTTTTAATTCTTACTTAGATGATGACAAACTCAATTCACCCCCAAAAAGCCCCAGAATTAAGAGTTTTTACAGCAGCCATCACATTTTGCTTACACTACAATTATAAGTCACCACGATTCATCATTAAGGTACTAAGTTCCTTCTCCTTTATTTTTCATGCATCTTCTTTTGGTTGCAATAACATTAGCCTATTCGGTTTTTCAGAAAGTCGACATTTGGTTTTAATTCCCGGTCATATACATATTCAAATCAAATGTTAACGGTATTTTATGCTTTTTTGTTTCCCTCTTATATAGGGGAATCATATGACTGTTTTTTACTAAGTTTTCAAGAGCAGGTGTAGAGCTTTTTGGAAGTCATGAATAAGATCATAGCACCCACTTTCGATGGCTTATATATAAAGAAGCAGGTGCCCATCACTTTCTTATTATTATTATTATTATTATTGTATTTGAGTATTATTTCTCTTTATTATATTTTTGTGCAACTTATTTCATGATCACACACCTCTTTATATATTCTCCATCAAAGTAGCATTGTACTGGAGAGAAACACAGAAACCCTTAATTCTCCAACACCCATTTGGATCGGACCTCTGTAGAACATATGCTATCTTTAGCCTTTCAATTCTCGGGTTTGCACCATCCGGTTTATTCTAGATTTAAGTCGCGAATAACAACTTGTGCTAAAATTGGCCTTTTTAAATTAATTTGTTACATGCACTTGAATTGGGTGTCTTGTGACTTGGTTGTGGCCATACATGCACATGCGTTACTATTAACTATTGTGAAGTAGTTAATTGGAGCCTAACTTTATGTCTCCTGGTTGACTTCGAGGATATACAACAATGTTAAAACTCATAATTAGTCTGTAATCTATGTTATGCAGATTATGACCCAATTCAAAAACAAAATGTTATTGATTGGACTGTAACTTGCTAACATATGCAATTTGTAATTTATGTTCAAAAGTTTTTGGTACAACAAAACAGTAGTACTGGATTAAGATGTCTTTAATCAGCTACTTGGCTTATGTTTCTGTGATTAATTAGGCCATCCCAAAATGTTGTCAGTAGTTTATTATTCAAATGATGTATCCTAGAATGTCATTTACATACGCAAGGCTTGTTATGTCATTTCTTGCCTCCTCTTAAGTCTTAATTAATTGTGATTACACATGATGTGGGTGTGGTGTTTGGTGTCCCATATTTTAATTCTATGTACGAAATAAACCTTTTGTCTAGGTACCTTTTTATCTTCTTAGGCCCTGTTTGATAGGACTTATTCTCAGAATCATTCAGATCAGATCAGAATCATTCAGATCAGATCAGAATTATTCAGAAATGTTCAAACAACTATCTATATATTTGGTCCATAGTTGATACTAATTCGTTGAAATTCAATCAAATTTTCAACCAATTCAGATCACATCAGGTCAGAATCATTCAGATCAGAATCATTCAGTTCAGATCAGATCAGAATCATTCATATCAGTTCAGAAAGATGCAGTCCTATCAAAGAAGATTATTATATTATATTGATGCTTCTACAAAGAAGATTTATGAAAACAACCTCAGACGACCTAGTAGGTATAGACCCTATGTTGAGCCGTTAAGGTATACACAATCTTATCACCCAAAATCCAAAATTAGAGGAATTTGTGTAGGGAAAAGAGTAGTCGAATAGCAATAGATAGCCTATGTACAAATTCGTCAACCCACTTAAATTTCCGATATGGGACAAAGGTCAAACACATGCACTAGTAGGCTATGACCTAGTACGTGTGTAAACCTACGAAGATTCCATCCTAAAAGATATTGACAATTCGAAAAATAGCTTACATTATACAAGTGTCACTCAACTTGAGCCCGGAATGTCGAACTCACACATGAACTTCTAACATCCTTCCAGATAAGACCTAGCTAGACCTCTTAACTACCTCTCTCGCTCTCATCCTTGACATCGTTGATCCAATTAAGAAGACTTTTGCATCCAAAGAGGAAACTCTATAATAAGCAATTATTGGTGGTTCATAACCCAATTTTGTTAGTATTATTCCGAATTAAGTAGCGACTATAATTGTTTTTTAAACTCTATTGTCCTCCAATCAAACTCAATATATAATGAGAATATAAATTTGTCACCACATTCTATTTTCAAGCCACACTTTTTCTGGTCCTCACTTTTTTAATCTTTTTGCTGACATGTCTTAGTAGACAAATTAATGACTTTGACTTGTTTACTTATGTTTCTATATAACACAAGCAAAATCAAGTTACAAAAACCAGACTCTCTTGGTTAGTCTCTTACAATTTTCAGCATTACATGCATAATTATTAGCCACTTTCTCTAAACGGGTATCTACATTATTCTCTTCTTTCTCTTGTGTTCGTGAGCTTAAAAACCTTTTTGAATCCTATATAAACTGAATGGTGCAAACAAAATACATAAGACACAGAGAATTATTCGAAATTCTGATTGCGACTTCTTTGGTGTACGTTTGATACATTGCAGGTTTAAAGTTGGTGTTTTAGCACCTCCCCTTCAGTTCCCCCAAACACTTCAATGGGTGGTCTTCCATCTGGTAATGGAGACGCCGAGACAAAGGAAGTCGACGTGGACATGGCGAGCCTGTCATGGTCGCAGCGCCACAATGACTACTCAATGTCGTCCTTAGAGATTCATCAACACAAAGTTGGTGTTCCTTCTAAGCAAAACTTGTTCAAGGAGTTCACCAATGGTATAAAAGAGACATTTTTCGCGGATGATCCTTTACGACATTTCAAAGATCAGCCAAGGTCAAGAAAGTTTGTGCTTGGACTTCAAGCTGTCTTTCCTATTCTTGAATGGGGAAGAGGTTATAATCTCAAGAAGTTCAGAGGTGATCTTATTGCTGGACTTACAATTGCTAGTCTTTGCATTCCTCAGGTAATACAGAGAATCATGCATTGCATGTTATGCACGATCGATAATGAGCTCAAAATCTGTCTCCTTAGTTTATGGGTAATTCGTCTTACCGAGGTTTTTTGTTGGTGTAAAACAGGATATTGGTTATTCGAAGCTTGCTAACCTAAGCCCTCAGTATGGTCTATGTAAGTTACACCATTTCTTTAGAACTCGCAAAAGTCTGCATTAAAAAGTGTAGTTTTTGACAAAAAAAAAGTGATCCTTAACAATTTTTTTTTTCTTTTTGGTGTAAACGTGCAGATTCAAGCTTTGTTCCACCATTAATATATGCCTGCATGGGTAGTTCCAGAGATATTGCAATAGGACCAGTGGCTGTTGTGTCTCTTTTGCTTGGAACTCTGATTCAGAACGAGATTGATCCCGTTACCAACCCCCTCGAGTATCGAAGGCTGGCATTCACTGCAACATTCTTTGCAGGGATCACACAAATTACCCTGGGATTCTTCAGGTAATTTAATGTCTTTCCATCTGCATGCTATACATCTAGCTAGAGATAAATTGTTTTTATGGCCTTCGTCCATCTTAATATAGTATTTCATTGTTATTCTATCTTATCATCAGGTTAGGATTCTTGATCGACTTCCTTTCCCATGCTGCAATTGTCGGTTTCATGGGTGGAGCTGCAATCACAATCGCCCTTCAACAGCTCAAAGGATTTATGGGGATCAAGAACTTCACCAAAAAATCAGATTTAATTTCTGTTGTACAGTCGGTATTTGGTTCCATGCATCATGGGGTTCGTTCACGTTATCTCTAACTGAAATATTCATATGCTTTGTTTACTTTTTTCTTCTTCTTTTTTTTTTTTTTTTTTTTTTTTTTACTTATTTTCGCAACCCATTGCAGTGGAATTGGCAGACAATACTCATCGGATCAGTATTTCTAGTCTTCCTCATTTTCGCCAAAATTATCGTAAGAGTAACTTAAAAAGCTGTTCAGAATTCAGTCTCTTCTGTTATATGATCGTTTCTTACGTAAATATTTCCGATTAACAGGGAAAGCGGAACAAAAGACTATTCTGGGTGCCTGCCATAGCTCCACTAATATCGGTCATTCTGTCAACTCTTTTCGTGTTTCTGACTCATGCCGAAAAGAAGGGAGTAGCAATTGTAAGCCTACTTCTCTGTTTTTCTTACATACAAGAATAGACATTAAAGAAGCAAAAAAGCTTTAGTCACTAAGACATTTTTGCCTTGGACTGTTGTAGGTGAATCATATAGAAAAAGGACTGAACCCATCATCAGTACATCTGCTGTACTTGTCTGGTGAAAATCTTTTGAAAGGGTTCAAAATTGGCGCTGTGGCGGGCATGATAGCCCTGACTGTAAGTTATTCTCCTCCATGAACAGATTATTGACCTCAATGTGCATGAATGCGGCCGCACTATTCTCTGTTTCAATTCTGTAATGAAATTATGTATGCTTGAACAGGAAGCTAGTGCAATTGGAAGAACGTTTGCGGCTGTGAAAGACTACCAACTAGATGGAAACAAAGAAATGGTTGCCTTAGGAGCAATGAACGTTGTTGGTTCAATGACATCTTGCTATGTCGCCACAGGTATACTTCTTGCTATGTCACCACACGTGAAAACATGCATGATTTTTTTTACAATTCTGTGCTAGTTTAACAGAGATCATGTGTAAACTTTGCATTTACCCTTACAGTTCTTTTGATGAGAATATCTGAACTTCAAGAGAATGATAGATACATCTGCTGCACAACTTTGCAGGTTCCTTCTCTCGGTCAGCAGTGAATTTCATGGCAGGCTGCCAAACAGCAGTCTCTAATATAGTGATGTCCTGTGTTGTGTTCTTAACCCTGTTATTCATCACTCCTCTCTTCAAGTATACCCCAAACGCCATACTCGCTTCCATCATCATATCTGCTGTCATCAACCTCATTGATTATGAGGCCGCAATTCTGATTTGGAAAATTGACAAATTCGATTTCATCGCTTGTATGGGTGCCTTCTTTGGAGTCATCTTTGGATCTGTTGAAATTGGCCTTTTGATCGCGGTAAGGAACAGTACTCAGGACTATTGCAATAGACTTCTTCTGTGAAAAAAAGTATATGTCAATGCTAATTTGCACATATTTATATATAGTACTTCCTTGACACAGGTTGTTATATCCTTTGCCAAAATTCTGCTACAAGTTACTAGGCCAAGGACGGCTCTTCTCGGCAAGCTACCAAGCTCAACAATCTACAGGAATGTTGAGCAATATCCTGAAGCGACTAGTGTTCCTGGTATTCTGATTGTGAGAGTTGATTCAGCCATTTATTTCTCCAACTCAAATTATGTCAAAGAGAGGTAATGAATTTTTTTTTCTATTTCAACCTAGACAGATAAGAACTTAATAAACCTATTACCTGTCTCAAGTAAGTCCTCATAAACAACCGCTTGAATCTGTATATGAGAGTGTCTTTTTGTTTTTACTAGTTGTACGTCTATATATGAATGGTCAATTTTGACAATATGTAGTCAATAAAACTCTAGCCCTATACGTAAAAGACTCCTGCCGATGGCAAGGTAGAGAGATTGGTTTGAAGGATCTATACTGAAAATTATTGAGAATTGTATCGACCTAGACGGCTACAAAATGTAGACGGTTTAAGGAGCCATTTTGCTTTATTCAACTGTATTCCGAAACCCTAACATAGTGTCACTGGAGATGGAGATTCTAACAATTTGTAGTCTAACTCATTCTGTTTTTTTTTTGGTCGAGGGGAAATCAATTTCTAGTTTATTGACCAAGAGAAAATGTCATATTCCAGAGACTAGACTTTTGATGAGCTGTGCAGTAGAAAAGTCCTGTTGACTTGTGTTTTATGTAGAAAGACACGGCATAACATCATGGGTTCTCATTTAATGCTCGATATGATGTGATTTTTGGGTTGCAGGATATTGAGATGGTTAGTGGACGAGGGAGAGAGGAAGAAAAAGGAGTATAGCACAAGGCTACAGTTTCTGATAGTAGAAATGTCACGTAAGTAACAAGTTGACCCAAATAGAGGGGTCGAAAATTCATTACGACGAAATTGAGGCTCACAAACTAACACTTTCATTACTTTTTATGGTGATACAGCTGTGACTGATATTGACACTAGTGGGATTCATGCCTTAGAAGAGTTATACAAGAGTCTACAGAAAAGAAACGTCCAGGTAATATAACTATTGATCTAGAAGAGTTCGCGCATATGCTACGTTAGATACCTTCGTACTAAAGTTTCATGTTAGCCGAACCTAAATCACTTCAGATTTAATCACCTAGGCGGCTTTGTTTTCATGCCTTAATGAATTCTAATAATCCTCTTGACTTGGTCATGCAGCTAGCTTTGGCTAACCCAGGGCCAATTGTTATTGAGAAGCTACATGCATCCAGTTTCACCACCCTTTTAGGAGAAGACAACATCTATCTAACAGTGGCAAATGCAGTTCATGCATGTTCGCCAAAAGTCGTTGAAGAGGCATGAAGAGGCGGAACCTCTACCGTTTTGCATTAAGTTATGCCTCGAATGTATCATGTATGAGCTAATATTACGTGTACCAGGAAAATAGAAACAAGCATAGCCTTACAAAAGAAATCACAATATCAGAATCAAAGGGCGGAGGTTGGAAAGCGAGGAGGAATTAAGGTGAATAAAGATCCTGATTTAACTATATAGTGGTTAGTATCAATGGCTTTGGAGCCATTTTAGGAGTGCGTGGTGTCTGTGAGTGTATTATACCTAAAGTGGTTCAGCAAACCCAAATACATACACGCAGATCATCAGTTGCAGGTCTGCTTGCATTGTGTCGTTTCCTGGGTTCGTGTTGTCTCTATATTTGTAGCTACTCTAAATATCAATCCACCAGAAGGGCTGCAATATAAGCTAGCCAGGCCGGTTGATGTAATAACTCGAGTACGAACTTATTCCCCTTGTTTGCCACTGTACTGGAGGGGAGAGAGACAGTTGGTTGGACAAAGACATGACCTAGATCAAAACTAAGAAAGCGAAAAAATGTAATAATATAGAGGGTGTGCAAGGTAATTGTAAGTGATAGTTGAATGTGCATATATACTATTTGCACCTTCTGACATTCGCCTTTTTAAAGATTATTGTGAGGCGCAAAGGTTATGGGAAACGCACACAGACAAACAAGATCCGGCATATTCTGTGACAAGCTAAGTGTTGTAAGAAACAACGTTGTAGAAGAGAATGATGGTTTAGTGATGATTAAGTCACATAGGTAAAGTGAAGCACGTTGATATAAACAAGAACTCCTAAGCATGTCCACTTAGCATGCTGATGTCAAATG
This sequence comes from Spergularia marina, assembly GCA_963680865.1. NCBI lineage: Eukaryota > Viridiplantae > Streptophyta > Magnoliopsida > Caryophyllales > Caryophyllaceae > Spergularia > Spergularia marina. Next base: position 13,358,964 of record OY804558.1, on the reverse strand, counting down.
GAATTTCCTTAGATACCACTCACATAGTAACGCAACACACATGCACGCATATGCATGGCACACGCCTAAGAATATATTTATTATGCAGTTGTTACCACTAAAATCGGCAAGTATATCTTTTAAAAATCATTCTAATGAAAATATTACTCTATTCTTTGAAATATTTGCAGTTATATTCATGGAAAATTGGCAGTAATATTCACAAAACTTTGGCAAGAATTTTTTATGCATGGTATTAATATATTACTCACACTAATGATTGTCACGGAGTCTTTTAGCATTGTATGGTTACAATTTTAGCTTTCTACTCAGTGTTTTAATTTTTTGAATGAAAATGGAGTAAATCATTCTTAAATTTGTGTTTTGTATTTTCTGAGAATAGTAAGATATCTACAACACTTATCTTTTATGGCTTCTTTTTCCAAGTTTCTTTGGTTTAGTTTGTAGGGTAGTCTTCTTTTACAGGCTTGCATGTGAAAGAATGATGGTGATTAACGAAACATAGTGATGTACTCCGTATATGTCCATTACGTAGCCGCAGGCCAAGAACCGAAAGATTGAGTAATGAGGCACATAAGATAATGGTATATGGCCAGGCTAGGTAGACATTAGACACTAATAACTTAACCATTCTAATTATACGTACAACATACTCCGTAAATTCCTATATTTTCTTATTGATGATATCATTATTGATGTTTATCATAGGTCTACAATCCTCTGAATTGGGACCGATAGTCATCCAACTTCCTACATTAGCTTAAGCTATTATATGATACATATAGAAAATCATTTAGAAAGTGGGGTCACATAAAAGAGCATCAGATAAAACTAATATTAGTTTTTTTTTTTTTTACCAGAGTTTGAACATGTGTGAGTCATACAGGTCATGTGCAATAAAAATTCGGTTTATAATACATAAACCACGACAGATAGATAAATATATGAGAGTCGAAACGGGTCATGTGTCATAAAAAGTGGGTTCAATTTCTTGACACATAACGACGCGTCAGATAAAACTAACATTAGTATTTTACGAGAATCGAAACAAGTGCAAGTCAGTAATGGCCATGTGTAATAAAAAAATAGGTTCATAATAGATAGAAAGCGCTCGAGATGATGATTATATCAAGTTCAGTTAATTACCAGGTTGGCGATCAAATATTTTAATGGGTTTAATGTTGTGTATCCTATCTTATTTATATTAGACACATCGATTAATTTGGCTAATTTTTTTTACTATTAAGTTATCACCATAGTATAATTAGATAATATTCATAACAATACTACATAACAACCCGTGCAACATTGCACGGGATAATAAACTAGTTTACGTTGTAAACACGCTGACAATACTTGTATCACGAGGGACGGCATTATGACTGCTAGTTTGTTTATTTTGTCTTGCATGTGCTTCTCAAACTAGTTTCTTGGTTTTGAAGGTCGTCTAGGGCAAGCAGGGAAAAATTCAAATGAGCTAAGGTGGGCCGCCGACTCCAAGCGTAACCCCTTTGCAAATCTTCAAAACACGGTTTTCCAATAATCGAATCAATCGATCCGTACATATTGTCAATCTCTGCCTAAACTCTTCCCTCAAAGCGCCCTGAAGACTCGAACATCGCCCGAATGGCCAAACGACACCATCACCTCCTCGCCGATAAGCCAAAGGCCTTCTCCTTCCCCCCATCAGTAGTAGTGTTCTGAGTATTATCATATATAGTGTATACTTGTAACCAAAAAAAATAAAATAGTGTGTACTCCGATTCCATTATTTAGTCTATTAGGGCAATTCTTAGTTACATATTGATACGATTGTTGGCGCGCAAAATTCAAATATTGCCGGGGAAGGAGGTGAATTGGCAAATACACAGGTGTCAGGAGCAGAGTGGAGGGTCAGCACCAAGGAAATCACTGACCAGGTGCAGCCAATTCCTCAGTTTCTGGAAGATTCCATGATGACAACTCATCATTCGATGCGTCAGCACTAATCATTAGCCGCCAATTTGAAATTATCCGTTGCTGTACTTGTTGGCTTGGATAGCAAGCTATTTCTTTAGATTCACTGTATCAGGAATACCAGCTAGTGGTATTGCCAGCTAGCATTAGGAGAGACGCTCCTCTACATAAGGGGATTGTACTTCTCATTTTCATTATTCAGCAATTAATCAAAATTCTCATTTCATGAGAATTCCTTTTCTGCAAATTCATCTTCTTTCTTTTCATGCTTAAATCCTAGGTGACTTTTCTTTTAACTCACCACAGATTTCAAGTGAATTTGGGCCTATTAATCTTGTATTAAACAGCTCAAAGTCTTAATCTTTAATCAATTCAATCATAAATTAGTTCGAGGGTTACCATTTGGTATCAGAGCCATCTTTCTTCTCGACCCGTGTTAGGGAAAGATTGAAGAAATCAGGACCTACCAACGCCGGGGCAGAGCAGAGATGACAGAGCTACAACAGATGAAGGAAAAGATAGAGCTTCTTACACAAAGTCTGACAGCAATATCTACTGAGCTAGCGAGTTATAAGAATGGTAACAACTCTAATACCTCTAATAATACTGTTCTTAGAACTCCTAAGATAAAGTTTCCGACTTTTGATGGTAGTGATGTAGATGGTTGGATTTTTAAGTGTGAACAATACTTTTCTGTTGATGAAATGGATGATGTGACTAAGGTTGTGTATGTGGCTATGCATCTTGAGTCAAAGGCCTTAGCTTGGCATCAAGGGTTTGAAAAGGGTAGGAATTCTACTGTTCCTTTGGGATGGGCAGAATATAAGCTAGCTGTTAGAGCTAGGTTTGGTGATTCTCAGGAAGACCCAATGTCTGAGCTTTTGATGTTAAAACAGGAAGGTTCTGTGCAGTCCTATCATGATTCCTTTAATTTGATATCTTGTTGAGTAAGTTTAGTTTGCAGCCCAGCTATGCACTCTCTTGTTTTTTGTCTGGTTTAAATGAGAAAATCTCAGTTATGGTGAGAATGCTTAAGCCTAAAACCATTCAAGAAGCCTATGGATTGGCCAGGTTTCAAGAAACAGCCTTACAACTAAACAAACCCACAAAAAGCACTTCACCCATCCTACCAACACCCAAACCTTTTTTCCCTAGACCCCAACAACCAACAGGAGGGTATAGGAAGCCCTTCACCCCACAAAACAACCCAATTCCTTCACCTACTCCTAAATTCAGAGCTGCAAACACTGAGATTGAAGCAAGGAGAGCCAAGGGACAGTGTTTCTACTGTGATGAGAAATACACTCCTGGGCATGTATGTAAGAATAGGAGACAGATTTACATGTTAGAATCTGATATTAGTGAATTGGAGAAAGTGGAGAATCTGGAGGAAGAGACCACTGATGCACAGATAACCCAAATTTCTGTGAATGCCCTAATAGGAAAAAGTCATTGTCAGATAATGAGAATTCCGGGGCAAATTGGAAAGAGGGCAATAAGTATCTTGGTTGACAGTGGGAGCTCCCACAATTTCTTGGATGTTGGAGTAGCAGAGAAGTTAGGGCTACCTTTGCAATCTATTCCAAACTTCAACATATCTGTGGCTAATGGGGGAAAAGCTCATGTGTTCAAATGTGGTTCCTGGTCTAAAATGGAGAATCAGGAATACTGATTTTTTGGCAGATTTCTATGTAATACCCCTTGGTAGTTGTGATGCTATGCTTGGGGTGCAGTGGTTGGAAACCTTGGGCCCTATAACTTGGAATTTCAAGGAGTTAACCATGGAATTTGTTTTTGAGGGGAAGAGATAGTTGTGGAAAGGTACCAGTCCTACAAGTATCAAGTTACCTTCACTTAAGCACATGAGTAAGGTATTATTGGAAGGGGGACAGTTGGCCATGCTGCAGCATCAAACAGAAGGAGGGGAGTTCTTTGCAATGCAGCTCAGTGTAGGGGATGGGGATTCACTACAAATGCAGACTCTGTTAGATAAGTACTCAGATGTATTTGATGAACCCACTGAGCTACCACCATTTAGACAGGGTCTAAACCACAGGATATTGCTGAAAAGCAATGTTGAGCCAGTCAAGGTGAGACCTTACAGATATCCCATGCTGCAAAAAGATATCATTGAATCAATGACTGAGGAGCTCTTGAATAGTGGTGTTATAAGGCACAGTACCAGTCCCTATGCTTCGCCTGTAGTCTTAGTCAAGACAAAAGACGGATCTTGGAGACTTTGTGTTGATTACAGAGAGTTGAATAAGCAAACTATAAAAGATAAGTTTCCAATTCCACTGATTGAGGAGTTATTGGATGAGCTCCATGGTTCTAAGTACTATACCAAGATTGATTTAAGATCGGGATTCCATCAGATAAGAATGGAACCTGAAGATGTCTATAAGACAGCCTTCAAGACTCACTCAAACCATTTTGAGTATTTGGTTATACCTTTTGGGTTGACTAATGCCCCCTCAACTTTTCAGAGTCTCATGAATAAAGTATTCCAACCCTTGCTGAGGAAATTTGTTTTGGTGTTTTTTGATGACATCTTGGTGTATAGTAAAGGTTGGGAACAACATCTGCAGCACTTGGAAGAGGTGTTAGTGATAATGAGACAACACCAACTATATGCCAAGCCTAGTAAGTGTTGTTTTTGGGCTACTCAGCTGGAGTATCTTGGACACATAATATCTAGGGAAGGGGTTGCTACTGATCCGGCCAAAATTGAAGCAGTGGTCCAGTGGCCTACCCCTACTACCTTGAAGCAATTAAGAGGGTTTCTTGGGTTGACAGGGTATTACAGGAGATTTATTATGGGTTATGGAAGCATCAGCAAACCACTCACCTCTCTACTAAAGAAGAATGCCTTTAAATGGAGTGGTGAAGCACAAGAGGCTTTTGATAAGCTCAAAAAAGCCATGACAACTGCTCCAGTACTAGCCTTACCTGATTTTTCTAAAACCTTCACTATAGAGACAGATGCTTCCGGAGAAGGGATAGGTGCAGTGTTGATGCAAGAACACCACCCTATAGCATTCATCAGTAAGGCATTATCTCTGAGACACCAAACCCTGTCAATTTATGAGAGGGAATTGCTAGCTATAATCCACGCAGTCACTAAATGGGGTCAATATCTCCAAGACAGACACTTCATTATCAAAACCGACCATCAGAGCCTCAAGTATCTCCTCGAGTACAGAATAACAAGTCCCTTTCAGCAGAAGTGGCTGGCTAAACTATTGGGGTATGACTATGAGATCACTTATAAAAAGGGAAGGGAGAATGTAGCAGCAGATGCACTTTCTAGAGTTTACACCAGTGCTGAACTTTCCCAACTTTATGTCAGCACCATCCAAACCAACATGTACTCAGAGATTGCTGCATCTTGGAAGGAGGATCAGTCACTCAAGTTACTTATTGACGAGTTACAGGAGAATCCAAATTCACATAAGGGGTACACCTGGCAGAATGAGGTATTAAGGAAGAATGGCAAGCTGGTCATTGGAAATAGTGAATCCCTGAGAAAAACTCTGCTGTCAATGGCACATGATACCATCCAAGCTGGCCATTCGGGGATAGAAGGCACATATCAGAGGTTAAGGCACAATTTTTTCTGGAAAGGGATGAAAAGGGACACAAGGGAGTATATCCAAAAATGCACAACTTGTCAACAATGCAAATATGAGACAGTTGCAAGCCCAGGAAAATTACAACCTCTGAACATTCCCAGCTCAATTTGGACTGCAATAAGCATGGATTTCATAGATAGCCTTCCAAAATCCATGGGATGTGACTCAATCATGGTAATTGTGGATAGATTAAGTAAGTCTGCTCATTTTGTGGCCCTCAAGCACCCATATTCTGCAACAGAGGTAGCTCAAGCATACTTTGATCAGGTCTATAAGCTTCATGGAATGCCTGAATCCATTGTATCAGATAGGGACTCAATCTTTCTCAGCAATTTTTGGCAGGGAAATGTTCTCTGCGCATGGGGTTGACCTTAACCTCACTTCTTCCTACCATCCTCAGTCTGAGGGGCAAACTGAGGTCCTCAACAGGTGCCTCGAAACATACTTAAGGTGTTTCTGCAATGAGACACCTACTGATTGGTGTAAGTACCTGCTGGCTGCTGAGTATTGGTACAACACATCCTATCACAGCTCACTCAAAACCACTCCCTACGAGGTATTGTATGGACAACCACCATCCTTGCATCTTCCCTATCTACCTGGAGAGAGTAAAGTAGAAGCAGTTGATAGAGTGCTATTGGAAAGAGAGGAGGCCTTGCAGAGCATCAAAGCTAATCTAGCTAGAGCTCAGAATCGCATGAGACAGCAAGCGAATAAGAAAAGGAGTGAAAGGGAGTTTGAGACTGGAGATTGGGTGTATTTGAAGCTGCATCCCTATAGGTAGAGTTCTGTGGAAAATAGAAGCAATCAAAAGCTTGCAAAGAGATACTTTGGTCCTTACTTGATCAAAGAGAGGATTGGGAAGGTGGCATACAAGCTCAATTTGCCTGCTGGCTCGAAAATTCACCCTACATTCCATGTCTCATTACTCAAGAAGTTCCATGGGAGCACTCCTCCACTTGACCTTAACCCTCATGATCAATCAACTCCAATCAGAGAACCTGAGACTGTGCTAGCAAGGAAATCTGTCAAGAGAGGAAGAATCACTGCTACTAAAGTGTTAATCAAATGGTCGAATGCTGCTCTTGAAGATGCTACTTGGGAGTATCTCTACGATCTACAGAAGAAGTTTCCTTCTTTTGATCCTTGGGGATAAGGATCTTCTCATGGGGAGGGTATTAATACGATTGTTGGCGCGCAAAATTCAAATATTGCCGGGGAAGGAGGTGAATTGGCAAATACACAGGTGTCAGGAGCAGAGTGGAGGGTCAGCACCAAGGAAATCACTGACCAGGTGCAGCCAATTCCTCAGTTTCTGGAAGATTCCATGATGACAACTCATCATTCGATGCGTCAGCACTAATCATTAGCCGCCAATCTGAAATTATCCGTTGCTGTACTTGTTGGCTTGGATAGCAAGCTATTTCCTTAGATTCATTGTATCAGGAATACCAGCTAGTGGCAATAATACCAGCTAGTGGTATTGCCAGCTAGCATTAGGAGAGACGCTCCTCTACATAAGTGGATTGTACTTCTCATTTTCATTATTCAGCAATTAATCAAAAATCTCATTTCATGAGAATTCCTTTTCTGCAAATTCATCTTCTTTCTTTTCATGCTTAAATGCTAGGTGACTTTCCTTTTAACTCACCACAGATTTCAAGTGAATTTGGGCCTATTAATCTTGTATTAAACAGTTCAAAGTCTTAATCTTTAATCAATTCAATCATAAATTAGTTCGAGGGTTATCACATATTATTCAATAAGCTAAACATTGGCAGGTGTACAATACTGATGAAAGCTTGTTTATACGTACTTATCAATAACAACATCTTTAACTCCACCGTTTTAAAGACTCCCGCCATAAGGTGGGGTAATGGGGGGTCGGACGATGCACGCAAGTGTTACCCCTATTAAAACATAGAGAGGATATACACGGATGATCCAAAATGAAAATTGCATCAAGAATCGCATCGACTGACCACAAAGAAGTACACAGAGTTTTAGGCGCAATTTTGCTTTATTCCATTATATCCCAAAAAACAAACAGTAAGTAGTCTTCGGCTCCATAGAGCTATTATCCTATTATTAGGACTTGATTTGATCCAAATTGAATTGAATTTGATTTTGAGTTGAACATGTCGGGTTTCATACCCTTGGGAGGTTGTTGCAAAAATTGTGTTACGGCTCCCTGTAAAGCCTCTGCTTCGGTTCAAAAGCGTGTCGCCACTCGCCAGATTGGTATAAACTCATCACGAGCAACAGCTTCATCAAGCTCCATCTCCAGCGTGTTAATTCCCAACAGCTTCTCGATGACGACACCAACATTGTCAGTCCTGTCCACATGTTGCTATCCACGATCGATGATTATGATGATGAGTCTGAGTCTAAGTCGTCATGGTGTAGAATGTTTAGTATCATTTCTTCTTTCTGTAGACGACCGCAACTTGTTACCTATTCAAAGAGGCAGCATTCCCAAGTCCTGTTTCGTGATTTTATGAAGAATGAGTTTTGTTTTGCTGAGCTACGTGCAAGTGTAGCTGCCGAAATGCTAGCTAAGTTGGATGAGGTTTTGAAGAGGACTTCAATCAGTTAGCTTAATTAGTACTCCACATGTTTAGTAATTTGTCTTTGATTATCTTTTTATTTATTCAATATTCTTTGGTGTACACAAAAGTACTACCCTGTACAGTAATGCTTGCTTGGGTAGTCGGATACCTGCCTGCAGTATCTAGCAGATTATTTGGAATGCCCTGTACATACACTAATGCTTGCTTGCCAATGGTACCCGAAACTTGAGTCATTACAGCTCTCTCACTCTGCATACTAATCAAAGGCATTCAGCTTACATAGAAATAAGCCAGATTTATCACATGAAAAGGACAGTCAAAGAACATTCATTTAGATTATCAGTATTCTTTATTATTAGGAGTACTATCTATACGACTATACAACAAATCTACAACTGAGATTAGATCAGATGATGTCCAAGAAACTGGCATCTATGTAAAATACAAGAAAGCTGGAAAAATTTAAGGGGTTACATGTTGGAGATCAGATCAGAAATCTATTCTGAATCGTGTTAGCTGAGATAATTAAGTACCAAGTAGGTTGTAGAAACTTGTTGAAGAGCAATGAAAGAAGAAAAATATGAAAAACGTCAGGAAGAAGCTCGACATAGGAAGGCCGAGACACATGCAGAGTGTAGCTGCCGAAATGTGAGTTAAGTTTGATGACATTTTGAAGACGACTTTGAGTTGGACGCTTAATAAGTAGTTTAGTACATAACAACACACATTCACCAAATCAGTATATAAGTCGAAATCTAATGCCAGCTGCTTCATACGAAGAACAAGTCATACTCCGTACTTGAAATAAACTGAGACCACAAGCGTTCAATTTGCTGGTAAACTGCATTTCAAACCCACACTAGTGCTTACAGTGACAAAAGATCCAGTGATGGACCTCTACAATACAAGGGCAGAGAACATACAATCTATCACAGGAAAGTCGAAAACTAAACTTGAGAAGATGGCTATTTACCAATACAAAACTTGCTAAAGATATTAGACAAAACTTCTTCAGAAACGTCATCTCCACTTATCTGTGCAAGTGCCAATGCTGCCTCTCTCAAATCGATAGTCCAAAAGTCCAGTGGCAGGTCTTCATCCATCGAAGATTTCAATCTAACCATAGCCTCCTTGGTACGTATCAACTGCTCACATTGTCTCTGACAATAAATTGACCCATATTTTTAAGTTTACAGCCAAATTAAATCTCTATTAGCTTAACCCTTACCCGTCAAAAACAACAACAACAACAACAACAACAACAACCAAGCCTTAGTCCCAAAATGATTGGGGTCAGCTAACATAAATAGTCATCTGGTAACCGTCTGGCGTATGCCATAAAACCCAAAAAAAAAGGGTTCTCGGTAGCTTCAAACCTAATCCTAAGCAATTTAAGCTGGGGGAGTCAAGTTCCACACATAACACGATCGCCAATATGCGAGAGAATAAAGGGGCCGTATGGTTTGAGAAGGACAAAGAAAAATAAATTGAAAAATGGAACAGGAAAGAAAGGAATTAAACCATTCAAAATCTCTAATGTGTCAAACCCTCCCCCCCCCCTCTCCGGAACCACAATATTGTGTATAAATGCCATACCTTCTCCGAACAATGAGCCAAACTAGAATAATAATGCTTATCCTATTGAGACACGCTTTGATGAAATTGTAAGAAGATCATTTATAATTCAAATGGTAGGAAGACAAGGAGGGGATGGGGGTGAATGTCAATTGACGAGAGATGGGGGAAAGATCGAAAGAGGATGAGAGTCACTCCAGCTGGTTGTGTATTGGGTGGTCTGAACAAGGAAGTGACAGCGGTACACGAATCTATGAGGGATGGAGAAATCACAAGTCGTATGCAAGCCCTCGGTCTAGCAGGCGGCCTAGATATGATCGGAGAGGTAACCATAAAACCCACATAAGGACACATCCAAGGACAAAGACAAGGGAGCGAGGAAAGGGGGGGCCCTGAACCATTTTGACAAAGTAGTTTACCTGGTTGATGGTCCACCTTCGTCCTCCAGTGGAAATTCGGTCCAGACCCACAAGCTCTGATACTGCCATCTCAAGGTTTTTCAACCCTTCACCACTGACTGCACATGTGAAAATGCATTTATCAAAGTTGAATTCTGCATTGAAGCTTTTGGTGCTTACAGATTGGACACAATCTATCTTGTTGACGACAAGGATTATAGGCGTTGAAGATCGCATTTCCTGAGGAAGCAACATCAAAAGCAAAAAGCCCAGGTGAGTAAAAGTACATACTGTAGTAAAAATACAGAGCTGTCATGTATGACTTAAGTTCCAGAAACAAGCTAAAGGTATTCTTTTATCACAAATTCACAACCATCCAGAACTCCAGAAGATAAAAAGAACAAGAAACAAATATAACTTGATATTTCAGAAACACGCAGTGAAGGGGAGCCTTGGCACACCGGTAAAGGTGTTGCCGTGTGATCGATAGGTCACGGGTTCAAGTCCTGGGAGCAGCCTCTTGTCAAATAAATTGACAAGGGAAGGCTTGCCCTCATTACACCCTTGTGGTGGGACCCTTCCCCGGACCCTCGCTTAGCGGGGACGCCAATGTGCGCCGGGCTGCCCTTTTATTTCAGAAACACGCAGTAGTTGTTCCTTTATCAAAACCATCACGAAGATAAGAAAGAGAGAGGTAGAGAGAGACTCGGACCTTGGCAGATTGAATTCTAGTCAGAAGCTTGCTATCTTCTAGTGTCCATCCATCAATAGCACTGACTGTCATAATGACAACATCAGCGCCCAAGGCAACTGCTTCAGATCTCTCTACTCCTGCACCCAAATTTGCAAATAAACTAAAATTCCTAGCTATTCTTGAGCATTGAAAAAAAGTTGAAAGAAAAACTGAACAGAGAAGGCCACAAAAAGATCTGTCCCTACATCCCTGAGACTATATTGTCATCCCTATTACAGACATCTGTGGTGTAACATACAAATCTAATAAAAACTGCCTCATCCGGTGAGTCAGTCATCACACATTGTCAAATGACATGATGATTGAATAGCTTAGCTATGGGCCTATGGCAGGAGACAATAACCAATACTTATTGTAAAGCACATCAAAGAAAAAACTAATCCAAGCTTCTGGATGTGTTCAATAAACCATATAAAGCTTAATAAACTAAACCGCACTTCTTATACTGTGAAGTATCAATCAGTAGTATGAATTGTAATTAACCAAATGGAAAAAGAAAAAAAAAACTTTGCAAACATCAAAAGACTAACTCGTAAGAAATTTAATAAAAAAAAATGACATTTTGACTTGGCTACATTCAGTATAGAGGAATTCTGGAGCTTAAGTAGCACAATAACTGTTAAGGGAGGGAGTGAGAATAATCAGCAAGAAAAGCCTGCATAAAACATGCTCAAATCACTATACTGTCCCCTCTTTCAATCAGCGTCTAACCAAACTGCATATACAATACCCACACAGCAAGGGTAATTATGAGCTTCTAGTAACAAACAGAATTGTCACACTTACCGATCTTTTCCACGATATCTTCAGTTTCACGGATACCTGCAGTATCTAGCAGAGTAACTGGGATACCCTGAACTGCAATGCTGGCTTCGACAACATCCCGTGTTGTCCCGGCAATTTCAGTCACTATAGCTCTCTCACTCTGCATACTAATCGAGAATGCCACATCATATTAGCTCACACAGAAATAGACAAGATTAACCAAATGAAAAAGACACTCAAAGCACAAGCAAGGAATATCCATATTCTTTAAATGTATTTATCCTACAAATCTTCAATCAAGGAAGCATTCGATTTTCTGAGTTGTCCCAAGTCGCTATCTCATCCCAGTGGATAAATAAATTTACAATTTGTAATAAGAAAAAGGTGTTAGGTTAAATGTCTAATTCTAATATGAACTATATTTGCTCTTTTCTTAATCTTCCCCAACAAATTTCATAACATACGAAGAGACAGACTACAAAGGCTATGGCTACCACTTATATCGCCGACCTTGGGAAGACTCAGGAGCAAAAGTGCACCGACATGTCAAGCTAACTGCTTTCGTTTTGTTCTGACAAGCAAAGTATTCAGATCGTGAATCCAAACAGCTCTATGATTTTCTTTTCTTGGGTTGCATGGTAATTCTATCTGTCAACATCAGCAAGAGCCGACCTCAACTTTTTCATTGTATTTGATGTGACAACAACATTTTTACCCCAGTGCCTCAAACACTCTCCACTATGGCCATGTAAGGCACGGTGTAAATAACCCTACCCCAATATTTTTTTTTTGTTTTTTTGATGAGTAAGGTAGGAAAATATTGAAAAGATGAACAGTTCGTATCCGGATGCTCAATAACGAAAATTCCGTTATAGATTGCATCGACCAACTGCTACTATTCCACAATTGACACACGGGGGGGGGGGGGGGGGCAGTTTAGTGAGTCTTTTTGCTTTATTCCAAAGCCAAAAGCAGTGAGTCTTTGGCTCCATTGGAAATAAAATAATGACGATATATGAAGTATGTTTGGTAAACAATTGCAAAGAGCTGTCCTTGGAAATTTCAAAAACTTCTACACGCTGAACACAAATAAAGGGATACTTATTTATCTTCCTTGAATATATCCCAGACGGCCAGAACTCACTTAGAGCTATTACACCTAATTTGATGGTCTACAATTAAAATGATCATTCAAGTAACTTGTATATCCAAATTTCCAATAAATGATTAAAAATTTTAGCATATAAGTTTGGGAAACAAACTCTAAACAGTTTAACCAAGCTTTCGATTAAAACTAGCTTAAACTCTTACACCATGGACATCCGAAGCTCCGCTTGCCTCTGCCCAAAACCACCAAAACTTATACACATGAAACTTTGTGCTCTCACTAAAGCGCTGATAATTTTTAGCCCTTGTTCACTTACAGGCTAAACCTTTTTTTTTTTTTTTTGACGACGTTCAAATTGCTTACAGGCTAAATAAACCAAACAGATAAGTTGGCAAGTGTACAAATGGACACTGTGCAAGACAAATTCTCAACAGCCCCAGGAAACACACCACGCAATTAATCTAATATGCAATTACAATTCATATTGTTGGCTAACGGTCGATTCAATATAGTAACAAGAATCATCATAGTAATATCAACATAGCAAACAAGAGTCACAACTACCAGACAATGTAGTTACCTTACTCCACGCATTCAGTAGACTTGACTTTCCAACATTAGGCCGACCAACAATTGCAATCTGTAGAAGATTCACTAAAACAAGATGCATAAACCCTAATGACAGAGGAGTCGAAGACGAGTTATAACAATTTCACTATCTCAAGCCTTATATATACATAATATATCTGTTGTGCGCAGATGACCATGAACTATTACTAGGTGGAGAAGTGTTGAGCAGTGAACTAAATACAGATGAGAGGAGAGTGAGCAATATGCTTTCCAAAGACACATGACAAGGCCAAGAGTGAACTGAAATGGAAACATCAACCAAATCCCTCAATGTTGAAACCAACTAAAATATATTGTTCCCTTGACATCCGGACAGAAAACATTGACAAGTCAAACCACTACAGTAAAATACGGATAAACATTAATGAGTTATCCTGGGTTTCATTAATTATTAACTGTTAAAACAGACAATTTTCTCATGCACTAACTGAAAGAAACATCAACCTAAGATGCAAGCAACATGCAAATCTATTATGTTAGCTAAAAGGGGATGTGTTTACCTGCAAACCCGATTGTAGAAGCTTGTCATGATGTGAGGTTTCCAGAGCCTTTTCAACGTCTTTTAGCATGTCGTTTATCTTGTTTCTGACTGCAATCAAGTCTAAAGGTGGCATTTCATCTTCAAAATCAAGGCGTGCCTCAATCTCAGTAAGCAATTCCATGCATTGATTTCGACATGACTTGACAAGATGAGAGAAACCTCCCTGTTGAAGATACTATAAGTTGATAGGAAAACAAAGGCCTTAAAGGATATATAAAGAAGCTTCTGATTCTTGAAACATGCCTGTATTCCAGCTAATGCTGCATCAGCAGCACCTGCAGAATTTGCAGTCACAAGCTGGCCCACGTTTTCTGCCTGAGAGAGATCCAAACGACCATTTAGAAAGGCCCGTAGTGTGAACTCGCCTATGAAACGGAAAGTGACATTATTAGAGACAATGAAATAAAAGAAAAGGGTCCTGAAAGTACACAGATTCGCCAAAGGATCATTCTTTTACACTATGTTACCTAGACTCTGCTGGAAGTGACAGATGCGGGTACGTGTCAACATATCAGACATGGTATTTCTGAAAAACATGATTTTTTTGCCTAAAATGGAGTGTATATGTGTCAGTGTCCTATCTCACACACGACACGCCAGATATGTGAAGTATTGAAGAACCATAGCTTTTACACCTTTTTCTTTGAAAAGTTAAGATTCCAATATATTCCAAAAGGACACCGAGGGGGTGACTCCCATTTACAAAATGACGCCATTGGAGGTGACGGCCATAAACAAAGGAGAGCTAACCGAGCTCCTAGACTATCTTGAGAACTTTTATCCACAAAAATAAAGTAAGTACAGTGTCGGTGAGAATGTAACACTTCATTTCAAGTATACAACCACCTCAAAAAGCAAAATTTGGGTCTTGGTAGTCCATGCAATAAAAAAAGGGGGCCAGCCCAGTGCACATTGGCGTTCACATAAGGCGAGGGTCCGGGGAAGGCTCCCACCAAAAGGGTGTATATGGGGCAACCCTTCTCTCGTCAATTTTGGACAAGAGGCTGCTCCCAGAATTTGAATACGTGGCCTATCGATCACATAGCAATACCTTAACCGGTGCGCCAGGGCTCCCCTTCCTGGTAGCCCATGCAATGTCATCAGAGATTTGATGATGTAATTTCTTCCAAGCACACAACCACAGTTGGAGGACTGATAACCGTAATATGAATCCACTACCAGCTTTCAGGGGATAGGATTCTCAACCTAGAGGCTGGAAGGTTGGGCCGCTCAACTAGTTGAGCTACCCTTGATACCAAGGGCCCGTTCGGTATCCCTGTTGTTTTCAGTTTTTGGTTTTTTAGAGTAAAAGATTTAGCTTAATAAGTTACAAAATAAAGTTTTAACTGTTTGTTTCCATAATAGTCATATAGAAACTGAAAACCGACAACTGAAAACTGAAAACCACTTTTTCTGGTTTCAAAAAACGGAACTTTGGTTTTCAAAAAAACAGAAAACAGAAAACAGAAAACGATACCGAACAGGCCCTTAAGTGCTCAAAGGTTTCAGTCCTCTTTTGATTTATTCACCAAATTCAAGATATATTTGTAGAACCTCTTAGTGCTCAGCAATGCAGCATAGAAGGATGAGTTCTCCAGCTTCAAGAATATTTTGTTTACAAAGAGCCAGTTTCAGCGTGACTTGATGATTCTACGGTAGAAGCACAAGAACTGGAGGGAGATGCTACCCCTATTAGCCCCTTGGTGACCGAAAGGCCATGTGCTTCGGGAAACATCCATATGGAAAGCTAAGAGAAGAAGCATCTCCTAGTGATACCCAAACTTAAGGACGTCCTACACTAGAAAGTTGAAAGAGCCACCAAGGCGCAAGTTCACAAGAACAACTATGACTGCCGTACAAATGCCTTTGACAAGCCCTGTGAGGATGTCTGTACTTCACAAGGTTAAAAGGCGCCATCAGATACTAAAGGGCCACAACTCAATGACACTAACCATCATAACTCATAGGAGTGAGGGAGTTTGACAGAAGGGGCCAGTGGGTTTGGATGAAGTTAAACGTACAATTTTGATACTTAGGATTACTAAACCAGCTTGAAATTGTCATTGGTCACCACTGCTAACAATTAGCTTAAAAATTAAATTACAGAACAAAGGCGATCAAGTCTGTCAAAACTTAAGAACTTAAAAACGTCACCTGGTTCTGCAAGTCTTGCGCCTGCATCTAGACAGACTCTCAGAACCCGCCGAAGACAGACTTCACTACCATGACACTGAAGCTCGATGACATCCTCTCGAGTGTAAGATCTTGGGGCCAACATTGGAACCACCAGAACCTACCAACATATGTTCGAGTTTAAGATGACATGCTTGTATGGTACATCATACAAGTGAAAAAAATAAATAAATAAATTACAAGCAATCACCAATTCACCAATGATTCCATGTGTCAGACAGCATCACAGGACAGAACAAACTTTGATGAAGAAAATGGAAACAAATAGCACAAAAGAAGGAAAAGACTATTAGCTCCAACAAGCATGGGAACTTTTGAGTACTACATGTTAACTAATCAGAGCATTTTATTACAGCGTTTTCACTTCAGACTGCATGTAAACACAGCTGAACGTGAAGCAAGCTTTATCTTAATATCAAATGCCTTAATAGGAAACAAGTTGTTCCTGGCATCGAAGTCACAGGCACCATTATAATTGAGACATTGTCCCCAAAATTCCTTCCAAACCATGCCCATAGGAAAGGACACTTGATCACCAAGAACATGACCAAAACCATCCTTTCATTGAACTGAAAACTTCGAAATTTACTAATTTACAGGTATGCAATCCTCAATAAGGCCTACAGAATCTAAGATCAAAGACGCCAACTGTCGCAAAATAAGACAAGCAAAAATGACTACTCAATATGAATTCTGAAGTTCCTTTTCGTGTTTAAATTTCTTTTAGAAGTTGATCTAAAAAATAAGACAATAAAGAGAAACAGCTAGACAACCATCGCAAATCAAATAACAACAACAACAACCAAGTCTTAGTCCTACAATGATTTGAAGTCGCCTAACATGAATGTCATACGAAAAAGAAAAAAAAAACAGCCCTACCAATTCAAAAAACAATGTGAAAAACCTTCAACAAATATTCCATGGAATCCAATAGTACCTCATCAACGACATTGCCAGAACAATCAAGAACAACACCATACTCAACAACATGACTTGTAGGATGCCACAAACAACCTCCTCCTCCTTCTCCCTCTTCCCCCTCTCCTACCTTCTCCTTCTTCCTCCTCCTGATCTTCGCAGACCGAAACACTTTCCGGGTAATCTCCACTGCAGATGGCCCGGATAACCTAACAATCCCAACAGCAGCAGGAGGTCCTCCCAAAGAAGTAACAATGGCAGCAATTGTACTTGAATTCCCCATCTGGGTACTCTCCGTTGACCCCAAAAACCTCTCATCTTGCTTCAAAATCAATAAATTCCCTAAAATTACAGCATATTTAGTAATATCTCACATACAACAAACCACAACAACCAAGTCTTATCCCCAAAATGATTTGTGGTCGGCTAACATGAATTGTCATAAGTACCCGTCCCGTGGATGTCATAAAAGTTAAAGATTATTAATTTCTTACATGCCCCATATAAAATGTAATTGTAATACTTCGGCCATTATATAAAACTAGACTACAACCACAACTATAACAATAACAAAATACATTAGTCCCGGAAAATAATTCGGGGTCAGCTAACATGAATAGTCATATGAAAGCGTAAATGACAAGGGAAAGGGGGGAAAAAGGGGGGGAAGGGAATTACCATTAGAAGAAGGTTGAGATTGAGAGTGAAGGGTTTGAGGGTTTAAGGAGGGTTTAGAGCATCTGGGTCTGCAGAGGAGGGAGAGTGGACGAGGAGAGGGTTTTCTGGAAAAGTGTTGAAGAAGATTTGTTAATGGCAGATTTCTGGGTAGAAAATTGAGGTGGAGGTGAGTTATCAGAGAACGGAATGTTGCAGGGTGATGAACACCCATTTTTTTTGGTGGGAAACTTGGGAGACTGCTGCTTCACCATCAAGCTCGAGTAGTATTATTAGCAAGTACCGCTCGCTATGGGGCAGGTCGGGTCAGTTTCGGGACGTGTCGTTGGTTAAGATCGCTTTGTCGGTTTTGGGACGTGCCATTGGGTGAAATCACTTCGTGACTTTGCCGAGTCAATATGAATAATATAAGTCGGATCGATTTTGGTTTGCGCCGTTAATTGAGTGTGAATGTATGATTAAGTCGAGTCAGGTTGATTTTGAGTCCGTCGTCACCACGTTCAATTACTACTTACATAGTTACATGTGGTTATTAATTCGCGTCATTTCAAAGGTATTTTCTTAAACTTAAAACTATCATTATCAAGAGTGCTAAATTGTTCTTAATATGTGTTTGGGTAAAAAAATGACCAACAATCAAAGATTTGTTTTGATGCCGGGAAGACCTTTCCGGCACTCCTTTATGAGGCTTCGGAGGTAGGGTAGAAGGTCCTTGACATGCTCCTATATAGAGAAACCATCACTGGCCTCGGGGGTGTGTCCGAGAACTACCCCTCTGATGCCTAAGTCAGGATTTGTAAGGTATTTGTGTAGAGAGAAAAAGTAGAGAGAAGGGAGAGAGCAAGTCCCCATTATTCATTATCTCAACTTATGACAATTTGAGAGTATTTATAAATGAATTTGACATGACGTCACTGATGTCGTCACTGATGATGTCATTGATGTCACGTAGAAACACTCTTCCGGATGGGTCGGAGACTCTTCGGACATGTAGAAGCACCCTTCGGACATGTAAGAACACTCTTTCGGACGGTACGGATACCCTTCGGACATGCAGAACCACCCTTCGAACTTGGCGGAGAGACCCTTCGGATATGCATGAGTACTCTTCCGAACGCGTCGTAGACCCTTCCGAGCATGTAGGAGCACCCTTACGGACGGGTCGGAAACCCTTCGGTCATGTAGAAGCACCCTTCGGATTTGTCGGAGAGACCCTTCGGATATGTAGAAGCACCTTTCAGATGTGTCGGAGAGACCCTTTGGATATGTTGAAGCACCCTTCATATTTGTCGTAGAAACCCTTCGGATATGCATGAGCACTCTTCAGAACGCGTCGTTGACCGTTCCGAGCATGCAAGAGCACCCTTACGGACGGGTCGTAGACCCTTCGAACATGTAGAAACACCCCTCCGGTAACAGAGCCCTTTAGGGGATCTACAAGTATGGGGACACTTGTGGACGATGTTTGGAGGCCCTCAAGAAGACCCTTCTCAACCGGTTGTTGGATGTACCGGATGTTTCCCATGGTCATTCTGGAATCGACCCCCAACAATATGGATCAATGGTAAGCATACCCATTGTCGGGTGATCAAACAGGTAAGGTTGTGGTTTGGTAAGGGTCAAGTCGAGGTGGGACTAAGACAATATTGGAATGTGTCGGATAACGGTCCATGATCTGGTGGGGTCAAGTTGGGTTCGTTTAATCACAATTTTGTATTTTGGGGTCCAGTTTGCTTTGTTAGAGCATCATTTACCATGAATGAATTCTCATTCATGCATCTCTCTCTACCTACTTTCTCTCTCATCCCCATGTTTTTAATCAAAATTTCATTCACCTCTCACTACCATGAATGAAAATTTCATTCATCCAAGACCCCACCACACCTTCTCTCTCTTACCAAACTTTTTATTACTACATTTTTTTACAATTAGTCTTAATGTAACGTATTAACAACTACTTAATCACGATTATCTATAGTTAAATACGGTAATTATAATTATTGATAAATTAGTGAAATTAAAATATATTTTTTATGCGGAAAAAAACGACGAGAATTACAAATATAACATAAATTTGGAAAATAAATAAAAGAAAATACTACTATGGGCGTGTCCTCAGAAATCGTTGCCAGATATGGTCGACTAAATCTGACTTCAATAACCGATGTCTGGTCCTATCACGAACTCGGTGTCGATTATTCAGATATTGCCTTATATCTTGAGGCAAATTCTCTGATCTATGGACCTCAAAGCTATTTGCATCTTCTGTATCTGTTGTAAATTGACGCCGTTGTGGTAGATCAGCATCAAATTCTGACGTGTCGTCATAATTTAAATATGTATCGCGTTCATCTTCCACGATCATATTGTGCATGATTATACATGATGTAATAATGTTGTTTAGAATGTTAGTATCCCAAGCAAGCAATGGCCTCCGGATTATTACAAATCGAGATTGAAGGACTCCAAATGCACGCTCTATGTCTTTTCTAGCTGCCTCTTGTAATTCAGAAAACTTTGAATCCTTATCATTTATTGGAAGGTGAATCGGTTGAATGAATGTAGCCCACTGTGGATATATACCATCGGCAAGATAATATGCCAAATCATATTGATTACCATTCACCACAAAGTTAACTGAAGGTGCGCGACACTCCAAAATATCATCAAACACTGGGGAACGATGTACCACAGTTATATCATTGCATGAACCTGGAATCCCGAAAAATGAATGCCAAATCCAAAGGTCTTGAGAAGCAACAGCTTCCAAAACAAGGGTTGCAACTCCACTTCGTCCTTGATACATCCCTCCCCAAGCTGCAGGACAATTTTTCCATTCCCAATGCATACAATCAATACTTCCGATCATACCTGGAAAACCACGTTGCTCCCCTAAATGAAGCAACCTTTGTAAATCTTCTTCAGTAGGCTTTCTCAGATATTGAGACCTAAAATTAGCAATAACCGCTTCAGTGAACTTCAAAAGTGATTTCCTTGATGTGGTTTCGCTCATCCTCAAGTATTCATCAACAACATCGGCCGCTTCCCCATATGCCAACATCCGAATCGCCGTAGTGCATTTTTGTAATACTGAAATGCTTAGCCTACAAGTAGCATCCCGACGTGGTTGAAAAAATTCATTGTAACTCTTACACGCTTCTACTATACGCAAAAATACTCCTTTGCGCATTCGAAATCTACGTCGAAACATATTCTCTGGATAAATGGGATTTTCGGAAAAGTAATCATTGTATAGCCGAGTGTACCCCATTTCCCGATTTCTTCAACAAAGGTCCTATTACGTGGTTGTAAAGTTTGAGGTATTTGATTTTGGACAACGTAATTGACCATTGTATGAATTATACGCCTTTGAGTATTTCTTTGGAAAAACTCTTTATCCGAATTTGAAGAATTAGAATTTGAAGAGTCGGTAGAAGAATGCATTTTTTTATTCAACGAAAATGGTGTAATTCGTTTGAGTTAAACTATTATGTACGACTATATATAATGTTCAAGTAAAAAAAGATAAGATTTTGGAAGCAGAATAAAATAATGATAAGATTACCTTGGCTTAGATTTTTTAGGATAAGATTTTTAGCAGATATTCAATAATTCAGGGATAAACTTTTCAGATAAGATCTCCGTAGATAAGATTTTTAGCAGATATTCAATAATTTAAGGATAAACTTTTCAGATAAGATCTCCGTAGATAAGATTTTTGCACACAATAATTGAGCGGCTGGATAAGTTTTCAAGTTAAGATTTTTGCAGATAATTATTGAACGAGTAGATATGGTTTTTGTAGGATCAACAGAACCAGAAAACTTGACATTAAACTTGATAAAAAAATTAGGAATACATTGATTAAACAACATAAAATAACACGCAACATAAATAAAATGACATCACACTTAAATGCTCATGGAATCATAAGAATTCCTTGATTAAATTGGCCTTCATCTACCTTGTTCAGGCGGTAAATTTGTCATTTGAAGCAAAGTTTGAAGTAAATCCAACTTCATTTTTTTTTCCTCTAAGTTGATTTGTTTCTTCTTTAACTCAAACTCTTTTTGTCTCCTTGCCTCCTTTCTTTTGGAAAACTCCAACCTCTCTCGTTCTAAATCAAGATCAACATTTTCAGTGTAAAACATCAACGACGAAGCAAGGTTGTCCATTGATTGATTGGCAATTGTTTTGCCTTTTCTTTTGGCGGCTTTCACCCCCATAGGTCGCTTACTAGCTTTTGAACCATCATCATCGCTAGTTGGTGTCGTTGGTGTAGTTGGTGTTGCTGGTGTTGAGTACCCACTTTCATTTCTCAGTCTCTTACCACTACCACCACTATCAGGATCACTATCAATGACTGGAATCGGATTTCGGTATTGGGTTCGAGTAACCTCAACAACCTTATTTTTAGGAATTAGCGATTGTAAGAAATCTTGAACAAGAGGTTTCCATTTGTCAACCCCATATGTGGACAATAACTTGTAACAACCCATGTAAGAGAATTTCATGCCTTCCTGATTCTCATATAAAATATGAGCATCTCGTTCATAATCTGCAGCGCTATAACCGCTTATGTTCCGTCTCAACGCACTTTCATCACATGCCAACCACTTTACTACAAGTTGAGCTACTCTACCCCATCGGCTTCTTAACGTGGATTCCGTCCTAGGATTTATTACGTTTGGTCGTTGTTGTTGAGCTTCATTATAGCTATTGCTAATTTTTCCTCAAAATATACCTTTCTTTTGGAAGGTGCTTACTCTTTGATCCATTGCATGTTTCATAAACGATGACACCAAAGCTTCGTCCTCGGCACGAGACCAAAGTCTCTTCGAATGCCCTCTTGGTAGATTTTGTTGGGCTGTTGGTTGTTGTGAATTCGATTGCGAAAAATGCTCTGAAGTTGCAGTTTCGACTTCATCTTCTTCATTTCCGCCTACCTCAAAATAATTTGATGAACGTGGTTGGGTGGACATATTTGGATAATTTGGACGATATTCAGATGTGTGAGATGAGATGGGCATATTTGTTTGTGAAATTTCTACATTTCTTTGTGAAATTTCTATATTATTTCTTCCTAATCCTAAAAATATTTCAGGATGATCTCTTTGGATATCTAAAAAAGTTTGGTAATTTGCATCATAATTATAAGTTTCGGGAGTTGTGGAGGGTGTTGAACGACTACTATAATTACTAGAATTTTTATCCATGACTACAAATAATTTTTATACTATTATTTGACAATTCAAGGATTTTATGTAGCTAGAATATGAAGAAATTATAGAGAAAATTAAGAAATTAAAATGTTGTGTCAAAATATAACAAAATGGGTCTCTATTTATAGAGAATGAAAAAATTGAATTATTGATATATTTTTTATTTTTTTTTTATAAAGTATTTTAAAAAATATGGACATTATAAGATATGTAACGCAGTTAATTTTCTGATTGGTCCAAAGGGTGATAAGAGCCACATGGCGCCTTATAATTGGCTGGAACACGTGGCCCATGAATGATTGAATTTTTGTCCCCAGTCAGCTCAAAACGACGTGTTTTGACCCCAAAAGAGGCAAAACGACGTGTTTTGATGAGTGGAAGGCAAAAAAAAAAAGAAAAAAATTGGAGAAACCGGGGGAAGTGGGCCATTAATTGGTGGAGATTTTGGCGTGGAAAACAAGGAATGGCAAACATTTCATTCATCTCATGAATGAGTTTTCTCATTGTAATGGATGTTTTTCCTCATTCATTCCATGAGAATCCTTGTGAATGAAAATTCTCACCATGGTAACAGATGCTCTTAGCTCGAATAACAAGGATTATGTGTAAATCAGGATGATTAGAAAAGCAAGGACCATGTGCTGGACACAGGTCAAGCAACAAGCAATGTCGTTCTCAAAGAACTAAGGTCGAAGCAAAACACGTGAACCTTGAGAAGTCAAGTTGTGGAAAACAAGGAATGGCAAACATATGATAGAAGAAGCTTAAAAGGTTTCCCGATTAAGGTTTAGCTAAACTTAGGAAAAATCAACATCAAACTGTCATTATCAAAGTACCATGTATGCGTACTTGAGCTTGCTATATATTGTAACACGGTTGTACATTGAGCATTACAAGAAATACAAGCAAAATTTCAGAACTCCACTACTTTCTCAATTATCTCAAAGGCTTCATTATGCTCTTCATTAATCATACATGCACTTTTGAAGATACTTTTCAAGTCATTTACGAGTCTTGATAGTTTCTCTATGCATTTTGATATCGGGTTAGGTTGTCATGAGCTGTGACCATGGGTTTAGAGTCGTCAAGTCGAGGAAGAGAGTGTTTTACTAATTTGTTTATTAATTTTTGTCTAAGGGTATGTATAAGTGTATAATAACTAAATGGTTCTTTTTATCATGAGCAAAAAAAAAAAAAAAACCCACATATTTCTTTTGTTAAAAAGTCAGTATACATCAATCTATATGAATTCATAAACATCTGTTAAGAAAAAATGTTGTTGCTACAATAAGCAATCTTGTCATTCACAATGGGGAGACAATGGTAATCAAGAAGAGAATGAATACTTATTAGATAAATATAAATAATTGATGAGAAGAAACACAGCTTTGTAGGTGGAAAATGGTACAAAAAATTAAATAGTACAAGAAATTTCCATCGAATCATGATGAACAAAAGCAAAGAATAACTAAAATTTGGACTAATTTTGAGAGCTTCTGTATGAAGTGTAGTCTCAATGAAAATGTATAAATTCAAGTATACATCATCTTTTTCACAACTCCAAAGACCTTCTGCAGAAGGCCAGCAAGACCCTGTGGAAGAGCTCTCAAATCAGATGCTGAATTGCTGATCTTTGCCAACTGATGCAGAACCTTCTGTACGCGCAACTCCTGCAACTTCTTCTCGTAGTTGGCGGGGTTGTCCTTCCATTTGAAGAAAGCCTCATCATTAGCCCAAGCATCTGTGTTCTTTTTAGCTATACGAGACTCCAAGAACCACTTTTTGATGTAGTCCATGGCAGCTTTATGGGTCAACTGTTCTCCTGCTGCGTCTATAACAGTCTTCACAAGTGATTCCTCAACGACTCTTCTGTACAATCGTTTGTAGAAGAATGACCGAGAATTTCTCCAGTCCAAGACTTCCTTGATGACTCCTTTAGCAGCCATTCTCAACGAAGTGTCGTGCAGTTCTGCAAATTTGGTTGCTATCTGAGTGTATACTGGTAAAAGCTGCTTCTCACGGGCATGTATTTGTTGCATTAGGAGTTCTGTGTTAGCGTACGAGTTGCTGCTCTTGGCTTGTGCAACTTTCGCCTTGAGATTGATGAGTTGCTGATCAAGTCTTCCCATACACTCGAGTAACTCCTTGGTTCTGAACTTGATCTCAATCATCCCTTGGGGCTCTAGTACATTTCCTTTAGCTGTTTGGTCAGCATACATTTCGATATGGTCTGAGTTTATTCGGCTATCAACGACAACCCAGGCCCCTCCCCGGAGCTCCCCCATCATGGGAATGTAAACAAAAACGGGTTGTTTATAACTCCTAAGATTCTCAACAATCATTGAACCTGCCTGCAGGATCCCTTCGAACAGGTCCCTTTGTCCGCCTGAGAAGCCTCTCCAGTTGGCCAAAATGAACAGTGGGAGCTCTTCCCTATTGAAATCCATCAGGGCTTGCGCTGTCTTCGCTGCAGAATCAGGAAACCACACTTGCCCTGCTTGCGGAACCACTCTCTCAAAAGACTCGAGCTGACCAGGGTCTGCAGGTATATCTTGCATCACAGTTTGTGTCTCAACAGCAACTACACCCACAGGAATCCCTCCAAGTTTGGCTCTTCCTGTGACCACTGTTCTTGCCCAGCCTGCTAGTGTTTCAACAAAACTATCTCTGTCAAAAATACCGCCCATCCATTGTCCGTTAGTGTCAACTGTACCGGATATGGCAGCGCGTGGATCACAGGAGTTTTCAGGCAAATACTCAACAGGCCTCTCTGGAGGGTCTAAGGCGCTTAACACTGGAAGTGCACCGCCTGAATGCGGTACATAGCTGAGCCATTTCAATATAGCTGAAACGCCTTCGAGATCATCAGAGACTGTGAGATGCACAACTCCATTCGCCCCCATGATCTTAGGCCCACCAAGTTGCATGTGTGAACTGTAGACTTCACGACCAAGAAGTTTATTTAATGCAGAGAAGCCAGTCAGAATTATTGGCTGATCAGCCCTCTGTATACAACGCATCCCCAGGCGAGCAAGGTACGCACCAATACCAACTGATCGGCCTGTAACATAGGTTAGAGTAAAGGTCTCCTTGTAAGCCCTAGCATAAGCACCAGCTATAGCTCCACTCCCAGACAAGTTCTCGACTCCTAATCCATCCTTCTGACCTACAACAGTATCTATAACCCATCTAGTTTCTCCATTTTCTAGATTAAGTTCATGTGCTATGACTGAAGACCCAATCTCAGCATAATCCTCAGGAGTTAAGTAGACGTACTGGAAACCCCGCTCAGGACTTGACTCATCAGACCAACCAACTTTAAAGCACGCTTTTACCTCCTCAGCGACACCAAGTCGGGCCCCTGAATTGGCTGCCAAATAAATAAGAGGCAGTTTCTTGGCACATGCGAGTTCAGTAACTGCTAGGAAGAAAGCATCCTCCCTTGGTCCAAAGGATCCAGCCCCAAAGGTAACGTCATTTGCCACTACCAACATTGTCCTTCCCGAAGGGAATTCAGGTGTCGACATTTCCATGGACCATGCTACCATGCCAACATCATTCACCCCAGGATTGCGATCTATAGGAACAAGTGGAGTACCCCAGGCTCCCTTTGGGTCAGAAAACACCAGCTCAGTTACTTTCAGAAGCTCTTTATCAGTAGGTTTCTTCATTTCCGGAGACTGGGATGCCCACATTTGCTCCAGCGCCGTTGAGAAAGCCTGCACAGAATAGTGCATGATCGTTAAGTGAAATTTAAACAGTAGGATAATTCTATCTCTGTAGACATTAAAAAATAAAAAGGATGTTTAGAATAATAAATCAGAGCTATACCAATGGGAAATCATAGCAGTAAGTTGTGCTGTTTCTCATGGCTTGAAGTCTCTTACGAGATATGGCATCTAATGGCTGATACTGTCCCTTCACAGGCAGGCCGTTCAGCGGACCAGGAGATAATACTGAATTGTAGACCATCTTTTGCAGGCCGCTATCCTTCAATTCTTGATAAACCTGGATATTGTAGCATCAAGCACCAAAGATGCATCAGACCAAAACATATCAAAGTGCTTCATGACAAATTAGTCATCCTCATCTAAGAGAGCAAGTACTAGCTTTGTACTATTGACTATATTCTGTAGGCAATAGTTACACAAGTCTTGGACATCTCAAGCATTCGCTATGGATGGTCAATTTCTCTGTGAAAACAAATGAGCTATTAAACTTGTCTATGCAGATTGAGGAGCAGGATCTCTACCAGTGTAATATTCTAATATGCATCCAGAGCTTCTTATGATGCATCTTTTAAAATTAAGGACATCTTCTTAATAACCTGGTTCATTCTGATGTCCACAACAACAGTGGGGTTTGATAAGGGAGAGCGAAAACTTACATGTATGGCACATGTATGACCAGTCAAATTTGAAACTACGATTCTCCAAGAACCATTGGCAGGTCCCAAAGATGATATCTGGAGCTTAACTTCCCATTCACAAACATTCAACCTATGCATTCTTACACCAGCCGAACTATGTATTTCTCCTGCAAGGCCTTCCAAGATCATCTGCACAGCGGCCACCTCTTCTTTCTCATCTATGTTCACTTGCCTGCATTATACCCCCAAAAGAAAAGAGATTAACCGAAAATAAAAAATACCAGAAAACTTGCATCAAAGACCAAAGAATTAGAACAGCTCCACAGAGTAAATAGTAATTACCTATGACTTGGGACAAGATCATGTCTTTGCTGCTCTTGCACAATATGCAAATACATATGAGCATGATCTGGTTTCAGCGCGACATTTTGTGCGTTAAGTTCCAACTCTTCCATTGCTGTTGTTAAGGACCTCAAGATGCTTTTTGAAGTGAAAGACAAAGGCTGATGAATTTGCTTAGTTCCTGCTTCAGCCACAGGCAAGTCTTCTTCAGATATAGATTGCCTCACAAGTGTCCTGAGAAACATCCTCTTTATGGATGGCTTGTCCAGAACAGTATAGAGGTGCCATTGTCGATCCGCAGAAGCATTATACATAACATTTTCATAACCTTTTAACTTGTCCTGATTACAAGAAAATATAGAAAACTCAACATCAGTTCAAGTGCCTAAAATGCATTTTTTTTAGAGGCTTCAGAATCTAAGGGCATTCAGCATAATCGAGCAATGATTGAAAGGCGACAGAAGCTCAGGTTTCATGTCCATACCATTTCAAGGAATCTAGATAGGGGAGGTTCCAAATGACTAAGTAAAGGCTCTTCCTCGTAGTACTGTTTCTCTGCCGACCATTGGAACGAATGCCTCATTGGGGTTCGCCCTTCATCTCTCTGTATGATGCAACTAATCACCCCTATTCCACTGGAACGAAGACTTGAACTCACTTCTTGCTCTCTTAGAATTGCGGCCAACTTATTGGTCTTTTCGTCAGCCTCATCTCTATCATTGCTGGAAAATATTTGAACAACTCATGAAAAGGCTAAAACTTTGAATTCAAAAAGTTCAATAAAAGATAAAAAAAAAAACATATAATCAATGAACTAGAAGAGACAGAACAATGAAGGATCAAAAGGTACTGCAGTAGTGGTTCTCCATTTGATAACAGGTTCACGGCCATCATCAAATAACACACTAAAGAAGTGTGCTTTTTTTTTGTTGGTAGAGGTAGAACTGTAGAAGGGTGCATATTTGGCATAACAATGCTTGCTTAATCAGTGAGGAATAGACTATAAGAAAATATACCTGCCCTGCATCCCACTCATCTGGTTACCAGCACCCATGAGTGCGATATGCAATATATTTTCACAGCTGGTTTGTACTGACGGATCACTTGAAATTACTTCGTCAGAGTCCTGAGTTATCTCACTCAAAGCTGCAGTAAGTACTGCTGGCAAGAACTGCATAGATTTAATGGTGACCATGGTCCCCCTCTTTCTACCACCATTCTTCTCAAGGGTATTGTTGGATGACACTGTTTCCATGTTCTCCTCCAAGAAATCCCAGGAAGCGATGAGGCCAGATCTCTGCCACTGCATTTTTATACTACCCTCGACAAGATATGGCTGAGGAAGAAACTTAAGGAGGTTATATATAAATACATTTGTAGCTGACATAAATTAGCATCTAAACAACTGAAATGTCAATTAACCTGATACAGCCTCCGGATATAAGTCTCGACAACCCGCCTCTGTAGAGTATGATCACTGTGATCAAATAAGCCAAAGAGGGCATCTTCAACAGCAAGTGGAGTTTTGACAAGAGCCTCCATACGTTCATCAATAGCACTTTTTCTCTTGAAAGACTTTAAAGTTTTCTCATTTTCTGTGAACATTTCCAATTCAGACAGGTTTCTGGCAATCTTGGATCGGAGCTCGCTTAAGCTGTTTTGTTCAAGCAACTGACTTGCCTTGCGTGCCAGCTGCAGAATTTAAAAAAAATAGGAATCTAATTACTTATAACCTTCAGCATCACAACCGCAAATTTCATGAGTTTGTCACAAATTGAGATAATTACTGTAAAAGAATCACCAACCTCAGAGTAGATCACGTGGTTAAGTTGTGAGAAACGCAGAAGTAGCTTGCTGTATGCTGCAGGATTTGGATAAACTAGTTGTTCCATCAGCCGAAGAATCAACTTATTTTTATTCTTGACACCCTGAGACAAATAGAAGCTTAGTAGAAATTCTAAGTAGAATATCAAGAATTGTAAATTTTACATAAGTTGGACAATTCCCCATACCTGATGTGAAAGTACAATGTCCACAACCTTTGACAGATCATTCTTGTAGAGAAAACGAAGACGGTCAATCACATCAGCCTGTACAAAGAGCAGTATCAAACTCGGTTAATAAATAAGAAAACGAATACTTGCAGTTCAAAGCTTGTCTAAATACCAGATGGGGGTCATGCAAGAAAACATCAGAAGTGAAAGTTCTAATACTTCTTGGGAAATGGATGGCAGAGGACAAGTTGGAAAAACTAGAGAACGTGTCAGAGATATACATTCACTTCTTGTAAAGAAAAACTACATCAGCGAGCCTAAAAGCAGAACCACAGCAGTGAAACGAAGCTGACTTACAG
Source organism: Spergularia marina (assembly GCA_963680865.1). Taxonomy (NCBI): domain Eukaryota; kingdom Viridiplantae; phylum Streptophyta; class Magnoliopsida; order Caryophyllales; family Caryophyllaceae; genus Spergularia; species Spergularia marina. The sequence goes on along the minus strand of OY804558.1, from coordinate 13,328,963 downwards.
CGTTATTACTGCTAAACAGTTCCTCAACTGACAGGTACTCTTCAAAAAGGGTCTGAACAATGACATGTGAATGACTTTCTCTACCATCCTCATAAGACTTTACTAGACTCAGTAGAGGCTCAACAAGTCTCTGCTGAGCTCCTTTCTCTTTTCCAGGGCAGGGCTTTAGATGGGCCTGCAAAGAATAACAAATTACTCGCATGATATTATATTACAATAAATCGCAGAAGGCCACCAAAAGGTGAGACACTTACCTCAAGGACACTTTTCAGCAACTTTGCAGGAAATTCAATGTTCTGAGAACTTGTTACACCATCATACTTTATATATTTGGATTCCAACTAAAAAATCCATACAAAACAGCAGTGGGATAGTGTATTAGTAAAAGAGAACGCATTGAAATTTGAATACAAGCAGGGGTAGTTTTTATAAGCACAACTAAGAATGGTGGTACTAGTGACATACTTCATTTCTCAGATCTTTGGGGAGCCGTGTAGCTAGAACAGACATGCATTCTTGCCATTGCAGGAAAGGGAGTTCGGGATTATCAAGAGAGTTTATCAGAGTTTCGACAACCTGAGAGAACAAGAACGAAATAGTTAAAAAAAAAAACATATCCAAGACTTTGCAAAAACAAAAAGAAATAAAGCAAAAGGTGAATCAGTTCCGAAGATGCTACATCAGCCCCTTAATAAAAAATCAAGAAATTGAATGTACAATCATCAATAATACTTACTTCATCTATGTTGCGCTCATAACCTGCGAGAATCATCCGAGCAGCACTTATACTTGCAGCACACCTCTGATGAACTTTCCTGGATACTGCAGTTGGAGAATCCAGGACAGGGAAGCCACCACGGTAGGTTTCCGCTTTTCTGACAGCAGAAGGATCATCCAGATCAAGTCTTGCAACAAGCTCACCAGCCTGTAGACAATATGGACTTACATAGGATCAACGACATACATCATCTTACTGCAAACATGGCTGTTAAGAAATAACTATAGGTTTTTACCAGTGCAACTTGCCCCTCTGACATCTTTAGCTGTATTATACCAGAAGCAGGTGAAATCAAGGGCATACACATCTTCATAACCTCAACTTCAGCATATGCTGTGTCTGCATCAACGTGACTTCCATCTGCCACCAAGTACCGGAGTAGCTTACATTGCGTCTCAGCCATTAACTTTGATGGATCATGATCATTCTGAACATGGAAAGAAAATATTTTTCATAGCATGCTCTAGGTTACAAATGATTAGAGAACAACAAAAATATCATTTGATGGCTGGTACCTGAAGCAAACAGGCCCTTCCATCAATAAGCAGGCGGGTTCCTGCAGCTTCATCCTCAGCGTGTATTACATGGCTCTTCCCGTCCAACTGCATAGGTTTTAAGAAAAATGTCAAACAGTCGTTCTAAGGATGCCGTATCATGTGCCAATCAAGTCAATTATCCCTCTAAAAGAAATTTTTTGTAAGTTAATGGAATAACATTGCCAATCACCCACAACATAACCTATTACTAGCATGCATAGGACACAGATACAAGCGTTCTTATCTTAAAAGACTTTCCGAAATCTAAGTTCTAAACATCACAGTGAAAATAGCAGAGTGTCTTACATAGAATAAATCATGGCGTTCAGAAAGCCTAACTACCATAAAATGCAGGGCTTCTCTAGGACGCCATTTCTAGTGTAACTATTTTCATTAGGTCAGGATGAACCCAACCAAACTCAGCAAAATCTGAGTTAGCTATACCTTTTCCGTGTTACGCTTGTAAAAGCTAAGGTCCTACTGAAGTAAGCTAGTTGCACTTGTAAAGTAAAAGTTGCCATACATCAATGAGAAGAATAGTGGCTAATGGTAGGGCATAGAATTCTGAATGTGAACAACATACTAAGGCAAAAGATCTTACTTGCATCAAGAGACCTCCATCTCTTAAGGAATGTACTTCAGCTTCAACTTCCGAGTCATTCAGTCTCAATATGTACCTCCCTGACCCACCCCACACCATATCAATCTGCAGAGGACCCACCAATGTAAGTCATGAGGCAAGCTAACACTATGAGGAGGTGTCAAGTATAAACTGAAACTTATCCTTGGGAAGAAAGTATATCAGGGAACATACATTATACTTGCTGCCCTCGATATTAAGAGAAACTTTGGAGTGAACAATTGGTATATGCTGCAATTACCACAACAAGATCAATATATTGAAACCGAATTATTCTAGTTAGGAAGTAAGTTATATCATCTAGTATAGAGTTCCGTACCTTAGGAGGAATTTGGCCCTTTTTGAGGTAGGCAACATATTCTGAAAGTTTAGCTGAAGTACTTGTAGATGCACTCTGGTGAGAAGATGAAATGAGGAAATATAATTAGATATGTCATTATGAACAAATTCGCAAGTGAACAAGAAACCTGGCACAATATGTTCATAGACAGATGTACATACATACAGAGCCCCTCCCACAACAGCAATGTACCAGGGTAACGCTTCTGCTTTAACCTTCATCGCTATTCTGCTATCCAACCAGCCTGTATGAATCCTGTTCTCTCTAAAATCGGGAGCCTAAGGTATGGCAAAATATATTAGAATGTGATGTACTTTGCATGTAGTAAATATGGAGGAAACTGAAAGAGCAATGAAAAAAAAAAAAAAAAAGCTCAGTCTCACATGTAAAAGATCAATGGTGTAATCAACATTTGTGTGAATTTCTCCACGAATTTGCAGTTCTTTCAAGCCAAGCACCATATTTGCGATGGCCGAGCTTCTAGATTCACCGAATGCAAATACATGGCCTGCAATCATATTAGCCTTTAGAAAGCACAAACTAAAAATTTAACTCAATGATAATCCATGCACTTGGGCTCAGAACTTCTCATAGAATTTTGAGAGCAGCTGTCAAAGTAACATATTTTTGATCTCGCTCGCACATCAGAGACATTATTAAGCAAAATAGCTTTTCTAAATTGTAAGTCATCAAGGTTTAGTACTTTTGTGCTCATCAAAACAATTCACCTCATAGAATCTTGTCCTCAGTCTACATATACTGTCAAATTTCGAGATTAGGAGGTTAGAATTAAAATAAAATTCAAAGAGAACCTAGGACTTACCAAATTGAGAATCTGAAAACTCATGGACGCCACCTCCAGACTACAATGAAGAACATTATAATCAATATCTAATTCATAATGAGTCAATAAGAGAGACAATATGGTAACTGAGAAGTAAATACCTTAACAGAGAAGTATGCCCACATATTTGGCTTGCTTTTAAAGTTCAACTCCTGAGCAAGAAAACTGTGAGTGTTTTTTACAGAAAATGACCACACAACAATTTAGAAGGAATCAACTATGAACACTAAAGTCTAAAGCAAGGAACTAGAGTAGTCTCACATGAACATTCCCGCTTGTAGGCCTGAATCCATCATCTGGATCCTCACTTGTAACACGTACAGCAACACAATGTCCTTTTGGTCTTACAGACTCTGCCTTGTCAAAATCGAATGGAGCAGCCACAACTGCTGTTTTCCTCCAAGCATCGTAGCCCCCACCATGCTTCTTCCCATAGAAGCGCCGAATTTCTAGATTGAACAAGTGTGGAAGAGGTCAAAACACAAAGCAGTCAAAGACATCCGTCAAATCAGGCAAACAAGGAGGACATTTACCAGGATTCTGCCAAAGAGGAATGCCCATGCCGATTGCAACCTGAGCTGCTGGAATATTCACCTCTGCAATCCATTCAGTAACAGGATGCTCCACCTGTTTTTATAATGGTTAAACAAGGTGAAAAATATTAGCTACACATGCCTGTTGATATTCAGAGAAAAAAATGTAAAGTGTGAGCTCTAAACATTCGGAAAATCGCTGTCAAACTAAAATAAAAATAGCAATTGAGCTGAAGAAATTTGAAAGGAAATCAGCTCAATCAGTTTGCTAGAAACATATGACTTAGTATCGGAAGAGTAACGGAGGCTGAAGCGCACCTGCAGCCGAGGGTTGAGCTCCAGAAAATAAAACTCGCCAGTGTCCATACTATATAAATATTCAACTGTGGCTGCTCCAACGTAATTTACCGACTTAGCTAATCTTCTAGCTGCTTGCTCTAATTTTTTCACTGTCTCTTGTGGAGCTACAGTTATAGGACCTTCCTCAATGATCTGACCAATTGAAATGACAGAAAGAGAACATTTAGCACAAAGCATCTTTGACAACCCATAACCATAAGATGTAAATACATTATTTTCATGATCTTTGCAGAGGCAGTCTCTTCATTAACCATATCTTACTGATAGGTGAGATCATATTATTGTTCTTAAGTTAAGACTCACCTTCTGGTGCCGCCTCTGCACACTGCAATCACGGCTGTGCAATGCTGCAACATTGCCATATTGATCACAGAGTAACTGCACCTCCAAGTGTCGGCTCTGCAGCAGATAAACAATATCCTTTGTCAAACAAAATACTCAATCAAAAGCAAATACATTTCATGTCACATTGTCAAAAGTTTACCTGTGAAGCCAATTTCATAATAAATATGGGTGACCCAGGAACTTCGCCCTGGACTTGCTTGAACAGTGCCCGTACTTCATCATCATTGTGAACCTGAAGAGGATGATTTTATGTATATTCATTTGCAGAAAGATAGAAAACAGACACCTGAATTAATAATGAGATTAACGTGGGAAATATGTGCATCACTGTCATGTCTTGAAACTACGTCATGATGAGCTGCAAGCTTACCTTCCTAATTCCTTTTCCGCCACCACCCCAGGAGGCCTTAATCATGGCTGGATAGCCTACGATTTGACAACTGGCAATTGCTTCCTCTGTGGTAGAAACACAAGCTGCCCTACATATATCATCAGGGATTGTATCCAAGCAACTCTCTGCAGGAACTTTTACCTGGAGGAAGATTTACAGATTCAAGAGTCGACTCAATTAAAACAACAACTTGTAAAGAAAGAAAATGTATGCATACATGAGAACCACTCCATGGAAGGGTAGGAACATCAGCAGCTTGAGCAATCAATGCCGAAGCAATCTTATCTCCAAGAGCTGCCATAGATGTACTCGGAGGCCCTAGAAATACAATTCCTTTCTCACGTAGTGCATCTGGAAGCTCAGGGTTCTCAGATGCATGACCCCAGCCAGGCCAAACTGCGTCAACCTTGGTGATTTCCGCCACCTGATGAAAAGCAAAACAATTAAGTATAAGCTGCACACTTAATAATCAGACACAACAAAATGAAAAAAAAATGCTGGTACTTTACTGAAACCCAATACCTCAACAATGAGTTCCACATTGGCATAGTTATTATTGTTAGTCCCACCAGGAACCTCAACAAACTGATCAGCTATTCGGATATGCTCAGCATTTATCCTCATATCTTCAGGAGTAGCCATGGCTATCAATAAAATGGCCTTCTCTGATCCAAAGGTTTCATAAGCCCATGTCCTGATACTTCTGATGAACTTGACAGCTGCCATTCCGTTATTTGCGACCAGAATACTCTGAATTGGCCGTTTCCCTCCAAGCATGTAACAGAACTCGTCAACCGTGGACAATGTTGAAGCACTCCCATTGCCATTTTGTCCAGTGACAAATTCATTGTTGCGTGTTACAGAACCTATCTTCTCATTTCCCTGAACATATGCTAATCCCCTCTCTTGCAAATTCCCAATGCTGGGGTTGTTGGCACTACAAAATGTCACCACTGAACAAAAGTAGACAAAATTTCAATATATTAGCAATCAGGTTCTTATTAAAACAGGCCAGCATGCTTATAAGATCTTATTCAGAAACTCCATTCACTATAATCTAAGCTTTCAACTCTTCATACACAAATCTAGTCATTTGTAGCATTAAAATCTTGAATTAGACAATTTTGAGCTACTTATCCCAGCCGAAACTTCAAAAAAACTTCAGAATACCAGTATCAATTGTGATCAGGATAACAAACTCCTTATATGTCATACACAGTAACAAATAATCCTCAAATTTTCAAATGATTGCTTCAGAGAAATTGTTTTTACAATGCAAACCAGCGTTTAAGGCATTGCATTGCATTCAACTCTGCTACTCAATGCTTCTAAAGTCATGATTAGGGCACAATGATTTAATAAAAAAACACTAATAATTCATCTCTAAGCCCTTGAATGACACACCAAACTCTCACATTATTATTCAATCATACCCAACAAAAACACAATTAGGGCAGATGTCAGCTACCTTAACCGATAAGTTCTCGAAAATATACCCCATAATCGTGTTTAGATTACTCTGCCCTAAATGCCCTACGGGAAACCCCTATTAACAGGGGATCACAAACACCAATGCGAACCCAACACAGAGCGATTTAACAAATGTCAACTCGAACCCTGGATGCCCTAGCCCTAACTCGGCATAGGGCTGATGTTAGCTGGCTCAACTGATAAATTCTTGACGATCTACCCAATAAACCCCGTCTACATTACTATGCCCTAGCCCAAACCCCGTCGTACCCCCCCTACTTCTAGGAAATAACAACAGCAACAACCAAATGTCACGTAAAAACAGGAATTCTAGTAAAAACACAAAAGAAACAAAGCATCATTAATACCCGATTTTCGGGGGAGGAAGAAGGCGGCTCCGGGAGACGGCGTGCATGGGGAGAAGCCGTGAAACGTTGCGGCGGCCGCGGCAGCGACGGGTTGTTGAGTGATGATGGTAGGCTTCATTAGGGGTTGTTGGCAATGCATGATGTGTACAAATAATGTGCAATGCCCCCCCAAAAAAATTTGGTGAGATTAATGCATCAACCAAAGAAGATCATATACATATACACAGAAGAATGTGTAAGAAGAGGCAGAGAGAAAAGAAAGAAAAAGGGGAAGATATATTATGATGATATAAGATATGATCGATGAGATTAATGCATTCGCCCTAGACTGACGGACCAACCAACGAAGATCATATACATAGAGTGAAGTGTGAACATGAGAATTATGAAAGAAGCTGCGGCAAAGTTGGAGAAGGGGGAGTCCGACAAGTTCTAGAGTAGTTCAACAGTTTTAAATACTTCTAACTCACGTTCTTTCTCAGTCCCGTCACTTTGTCTCACCTATACTGAGTCCTAACTCCTCCTAAAGGCTGTTTAATTGACCCGTGAAAACGGATTACTTAGACCGTTTTAATACAACTCGATAGAATTTAAAAATGCAATAGCAAAAAATAATGACCCTGAATTGAGATGACGATGAACATTACAACAAATCAATTTGTTATGGCCCACCCGAAACCGAACTTGGCCCGACATGAAACACGGCCTGATTTGACCTGACGTAATAATGAAGTCAACCGTAATGTTCTCAATATGAACCCAAATCAGAATTATTTCAATTATTATCTCATTCTTTGGAGAGACTATACAATCTTTCCACGTAATCTGAAATTTCAAATGTGAGTTATTGTCATTAGCACTTGTAGAATCACACAAGTTACGAGAATTTTGAAAAAATTAAACGAGGAGAAAGAAAAATTTGAGCTGTTGACTAGTAATAAGTACTTTGTACTAACTTTGAAGATATTTAATCAACATAGCACAAATTGGAAATTGCAAATCAAATAGAAATCTGACCCAACCTCAAAATGTATTGGGGCAAACGTGACTCACATTTGACAAACCCTAAACATTGTGTTATTTGGCAATAACATGATTTATAAAATAAATACGCACTAACCCAACTCAAGCAGTCACAATAATTGACCCATGCAATTTCACTTGTCAATCCCAAATCCATGACCCTTTTACAACTTAAACGAAAAATAAAAATAAAAATAAAAATTGACCCGACAACATGACTCAATTCGTTGACCCGAAATTATGATCAACCGAACCTAACTTGACCCAATTTGGTAATGTTCTACTTGAAACCTACCCGACTCCATTCGTAGTGACCCTTGTCCGATAATGACCCAACTCGTAGAGCGGCTCATATTAGACCGGTGGATCACTCTACCCGGGTCTGGGTTGATGGTGGACCAGATTGTATTTTGGATACTGCGGAGCCACATAAATTTATAAAAGTTTAGTTTTCCTCCCAAGAAAAAAAAAAAAAAAGTTGAAACAAACGCCTATATATGAGCAAATGACCATCAATAACAACTCAAAATCAACCCGATCTAACATACAATAACCTTTATTACCCAATAAAACCTGACCCGACCCAACCTAATAAGAACAGATCCGACATAACCCGACCTGATGACCCGATTGACCCGACAATAACAGGACTAGAAACTAATCAACTATCAGAGCTCCACTCCGTGATTCCAAACCCTCAAACTCTCTCCAGTCTCCACTCCCTCAAACCGGTCTGTGCCGCCGTCGCCTACCACTCCCAACCGCCGCTCGCCGCCTAAACCTTAAACCGGCGACATCTGGGCCCCTCTTTTTCAATTTTTCATAGAAACGTCATACTTAAGCTACTGAAAAAGACCACGACCAACTCCTCGTAGCTCATTCGCGCCATAATTACTCATACAGTATCCCCCCAAACTCAATCTAGCTTCTCCACAGGTAATTCTTAATTCCCTTCTCCATAAATTAGTTTAATTTTATTTTTATTTTGCTTCAATTTGGGGATAAATTTCGTAGTAGTCTAATTGTTCATGTAATTATAATTGTTGATTCTTATCGACCGTATTTTAGGTTAAATAATGATTGTTAAAACGGTTGCGGTTTATTGTTGTTGTTAAAACTCCCTGTGCTTCTTATTTTGTGAAGTAGCCGTGGTGATTCTCGAAGCAATTTTCATTTTGGGTCATCCGTGCGCAACCTCTATGTCTCAATAGGGGTAAGGCTTGCATGCATTCGACCCCCCCTCTTATGGCGGGAGCCTTTTAAGGCACTAGGGTTAAAAATGTTGTTGTTGTTGGTTTCGGAATCATCAGTCTAAAATCCCTGACTCCGGCTGTTGCGACTTTTGCAGTGTTGGTAAAGTTTTCAACACGCTACATTTGTGCAAAAGGGAGGGAAAATGTCGTCTTTCAGGAATGCTATTACGAAAAGGCCGTATAAGGAGCGATCTCAACCGTGAGTATACCCGTCTTTTTACCATCTCTGTCTGTTTGTAAGCTTTATATATTAGTTGTATGCTTAGGTGTGTTGTTTCGTGTTATTTGCAGAGCTGCGCGTAAAAAGTTTGGGCTCCTTGAGAAGCATAAGGACTATGTTGTCCGTGCGAAAGCCTACCACAAAAAGGAAGAGATCTTACGGGTGAGCTCTTTTTGTTGTTGTCGTTGTTGTTATCGTTGTTATTGTTGTTGTTGTTGTTGTGTTTCGAAGTGTCACTTATCTGACAATCTTTTTGGAATTCTGTGGTGTTGATGTCTCGATTGAATCATGCAGAGACTTCAAGAGAAGGCGGCAAATAGGAATCCAGATGAATTTTATTTTCGCATGACCAAAACCAAAATAGTTGATGGAGTACATAGACCTGAGTAAGATTAGTTTTTTTTTTTTTTTTTTTTTCTCGTTGTTGCCGTGTAATATGTAGTTTTGATTTTTAGTAATTAGTTTGTTTGTTTGTGAAGGAGTGAAGCTAACAAGCATAACCCAGATGAACTCTTGCTCATGAAGACACAAGATATTGGATATGTGCTTCAGAAAATTCAAAGTGAAAAAAAGGCACATATCTCGAACTGTGTATCCAGTAAATATATTTGTTCATGATCAAACATCCGTTGACACCATGTTGTCTTTGTGTACAGAAAGTTGAAAAGCTGAGAGCTGTGTTGCACTCGTTAGACGACCAGCCTTCAAAGAAACATATTTACTTTGCTGAAGACAGGTCTGTGCTTTAACATGTATCTTTTTGAGGGATTCTAGTTTTCTTTCTCTACATAGGATGGTGGAATTGTATAACCTCTCATCGTCACCTCTTTTTCGAACATGTCTCTGCAGTGAAGAAGCTGATGAGATATTGTCGAGAGTCTCAAAAAGTAGTGAGCTGCCTATTTCAGGGTTTATACCCTCTAAGCTCAAGAGGTATAGATCCGTCGTTGTCATTGTTATTTCATTTTGAAAAACTTGTGCCTGGCAATTAGATTTATTTTGACGTTATGCTGGGCGTGGAGTTGAAGGTGTTAATATGGCAAGTGGGACATTTGATAATTGATACAGAACACTTGTCATCTTTGCATCTCCTGTATTGCATATCTTAGACCATATTGGATTCAAAGGACTTGCAATAGCTTAAATGACTTTCCAATATCAAATTATCTAGCTGAGGAAATTTGTAGTCGCCTTTATACTGAAGCTGCGTGCTTTCCTTTATAAAAAATATTTGTTGCATTCTCTTATAATTGAGGGTACTTTTGCCTTGTTACCATTAAAGCAATCAGTTACCTTACAGAAAAGGAAGAAAGCAGGGGTGCGGGATAGAACCAAAATTTTTATATATCAGATTGTGTTAGATTAAGCCTGGCCTGGCTGTATTGGGACGTAATCAGGACTTCGCCACTTTGGACTGGCTATACTATGGTTATTGGAATAGGTGGATACTTTGGAGACTACGGTTGTGTTGTGTTGTGTTTTTTACCAACTGACATGATGTCCTATGTGAACTGGTTGTTGGGCCTGGATGAGTTGTTGCCTAGGTTGCCAGCCTATTTGCAGGGGCAAAAGTAGTTATTAGAGCCTACAGTCAAGATGGATGGAACCTTTTTATTTAAAATTCAAAAGAAGCCTATTTATTAGTCCATCAACAATAGTTTAATCTGAGACATCCACTTTGTCGTGTCTGCTACACACTAGACATTTTCAATTACACACCTGTTTTAAGCATATCACATAAATTATTTGTTATTGTGGGTCTCTCTTGATCTATCTATTTTTTAGTTGGGGAGCGTAATCTTGTTCTTAGTATGAGGGGGTGTTTGGCTTGGGCAGTTCAGGGAAAAGGAACATTTGGTTCTCTATTCCGTTTTATTTTTGAGTCTTGGCTGACAATTTCTATCCTGTCCTCCATTTTCATGTATTACCCCGAATGTCTTTTCCTCATTTGCCAGTCTCCATTGGGTTTCTAGGATTACCTATTTTGAAGTTACACATCTTACCAACTCAACCACTACCATCAATCACTAACATCCTCGCCGATATATAGTTATGAGACCTTTGTGGATACAGAATTACAGATGAGCCTAAGTAGATGAGAAGGAGAGAGCGATTTGGGAGTAGCTATGGTGGATTGGTGGTTGAGGGAGGAGAGAGAGTGGAGGACAGGAGAAATATAGGGCCCGGATCATATTTTTTTCCTAATAGGAAGGATCATGTACTTAGCGTGTTTTGCCCTGATTTTCTATGACAACCCAACATATGGGGTAATGTGTATAGTTCGGTTTCCTTTCTCCTCTTTTGCTTTTTCATACTATGCACCAAACATCACCAATATCTTTACGCAAAAGGGCCTTAAGGATGAAGTCGAGACTAATGATTGCATCCTCTTTTGTCCTTTAACATTATCTCTCTGTGTAATCTCCCTTTGTCTTTGTTTGGTGTGCGGAGGTTCAACCTTATACATTTAAAGATGTGGTTATGACTTGGAAATGGAGGATGAAGTAGTCTTAAACTTAATTTGATGTGTGGAGAATGCTTCCTTTAGTTATCTGATGGTGCATTTGGAAGGAGAGGAACTTGTGTATTTTTGTAGAGCAATCATCACCTCACAAAGAGTTAGACCCTTCCTTTTTGAGTTTTTTGTAATCAGAGCCTAAAAAATATCTTTTGCATTCTTAAGTGGATAAAGTTGTGATGATCATTTAAGGGAATGATTCTGCTTTTCTTTCTCCCCTTCTTTAGTAAATGGCTTAGGCCCTTCTATTGTATTTGTATTCCCTTGGTGTCCCTTCTATATATTCACTTCATTATATATTCCCTTGCCTGCCAGATGTTGGACGACTTTGTTGATTTTTGTGAATGTTCCTATGCCTGATCTACTGATCTGTACAACTTCCTTATCTATGTTTTTGAGCTTTTTTTTTACGCCTTTTTGCTGTATGTCTTCTGTAAACAGAAAGATGGAATCTTCATACAAAGAGCTAGAGGCTAGGATGAAAAGAGTTGAAGATTTGGAGAGAGTTTATGCGGAGATGGCCATGCAGAAGGAACTACAGGTACTAATTTTCTGGCTGGCCTACCTATGCTTATGTTCTAGTGTAAGAATTCCCTGATGTCATGCCATATGAGTGTGACTGAGCCTAAAATACGCCTCTCTCTGAGGTAGAGCCAGGGCTGTAAGAGTGAATAACTGAATATGGAGATGGATAACGACATCTTTATTGCTAATATGTAGACAAGCTGGATAGTGTGCTAGCAAGAATGTTCTGTGACCTTACTCTGTTCACGAACGCAGTTCCAACAATCAGGAGTAGCTACATCCGAATTTTTTTTTATTACTGTTCTTTACTTTGACCTCAATATCTCCTTTTTCCCTCTATCTAAGTTGAGAACATTCAAGATGGACCTGGGGTATCTATCCGAACACATTCTTTATATGAGGATCTAATATGGCCATGACTCAAATTGACCAAAATGAAATTAGGGAAGCATGATAGACCATCACTGCGATTAACATTTTCAGCCAATCACGGGGAAGGTCATTTGTTCTTTAATCCTCATGAACCCATATCAAGTTACCCACATCTCTCACAACTGCTTGCAGTCACCCACCAAGTCCCAATCAAAACTCCCCACTGCATTTTGATTGGGAGGTGCGAGGAATTATGAGGTTGTTTGATTGATGGCCATTAGAGGAGGGTAGCATATTCACGCTACCTGCTTGGGGTTCCAGAGGGAGGCAGAAATGAAATTTGAGTTCTGGAGGGGTAGATTGAGCAGAGGACATGGGAGGGCGAGGTAGGTAAGGGGTATAGGAGTAACACGCTGGGAAAGAGGAAAAGGAAGGAAATTGAAGGCAGTGATGCCACTTATTCTTGATTGACGAACTTTTTCAATTGTAGTGGTATGAAACTGCACTTTAGGTTAGGATGAGCATACTTTGTGTTGGTTGTAAAATTGGTAACAGAATGCAGTGAAGAAAGAGTTTTAAGGTGCTTGAGCAACCTGGCTTTTACAACATTGCTTCCAATGTAGTCAACCTTCCCAGGTTTCTGTATTGGCTTTAAGAAAGCATTTGAGTGAAACGTATTACTGACCCATCCGAAAAAGATAGATAACTTCCATTTAGGTTAATATTTTAAGAAACTAAGGGACTAAACCTCAATACCCCGTTTTATTTCAAAAAGATGGGACCATGTAAAATTAGTCTTTCTAGTTTGTTTCTTTTTATTAAGGGTTATTGAAGGGACTAAACCTCAATACCCCGAAGACATTGATCAACTTTTGCTCTCTCCCCTTGGGTCTTGTCATTGTCGCATCTAATCTTGTTAGTGGATCGAGTTGGGTTCACCTTCATGTAAGGCTTAAGATGGTCTTTCAGCTTGGGAAACAGGTATTGAAAGGGATTGGGTTTGGTGAGTATGGAAAATGATTCATTTAGCTATTTGTTGGTGTACTAGGATAAATGGTATCTATTTTTGTTAAAGCTTGCACACATCAAAAGTTCTAAGTTCCACGTTTTGCAGTTCTTTTTGTTGTTGAAGTCAAATGCTGGACTCTCATCGACACTCAACTTTCTTCTTATTGTAGATAAATTCTTCGTGATAGTTTGAGAGCTTAATCTTCTAGCTTTCCTTTTGTATATGAGCGTCAGCTCTTAATGTCATTTGTTACTTGTGAGTCAACCCTTGTTGTCCTTTAATCAGTGCTTTATACTGCTTTGAACTCTCCATAAAAATAGTAAGTGTTTGTTATTAGGGGCTAGGTAAATAGAGATGTGATCATATTTGGAACTTCATGTTAGAGATGTTGATCTGAATTTTTACAAATGTCGAATCTAATTCCCGAAATAGTTGTATAGAAGCACCATCATAAAATGGCTAGTCTTGCATGTGTTTTGGCTAAATGCCTTACTAGTATGATGATTGACAGGGCTCCTTCCAAATGTAGTTTGACCATTGAGTTACAAGGGTTTCAAATATAGCTCATCTCGATCTCAAACGGTCAAACCTAGTTGACTATTGAGTTAGAATCGTTTCTTTGGCCGTTAACAAGATTGATTGAATCCCAATAGAAACGTGTAATAGTATAAACTCCAAAAAAGATGTTCAATACTTAGATGTATGCTCTTGTCTTCACATTTTATGATTTTATCTTATTACATTGTGGTATGTTGGTAAATCTGTTTGTTTTCTTGTCAAATGCAGAAAAAAGGTAAAAAGCGCAAATTACGGGAAGATGAAGTTGCTAATCCAACCTCTAGGCCTGTGTACAAGTGGAAGGCAGAACGAAAGCGATGAAAGACAGTCAAGAATGTATCAGTACATGACTTCGGTGCGCACCAATTGAGTGCATTTCTCACAGATACTAGTTAGATATTTACTTGTCAGCGTTGAGCTCCTCAAGATGTATTCATTGTTCAAACAGTAGGTTAAATGTGATAATACAATGGGATACAGTGCGACTCTCTTGATTTATGGTCATTTGATTATGTCATCCGTGTTTCAGGCTCGACCACCCTGACATGGAACACATTTGATTGGTGTATCTCATTGTAGTCTTACATTAACAGGGAACTGCCAACTTCAAACCTCGAATGCTGAATGTCTCGTGTATGAAGAATTATCAGCCGCATTTGTACTTGCTGCTTTCTACTTTGCTAATTAGTACTGTACTTCTGAGTTTTAATGCGAAAGAACCGCCTGAATATTGGTGGAAAGCTTTCGTTAAGGCATTTATTAATTTATGAATGGTTCAAAAATCATTACAAAATGATACAAAATGGGGAAACTAGCAGCCTCTAAATGTGTGGTGCTAATTTCATACATATTGTGATCTACATGTACAATCTCCTGTATACAGGATCCACTTCACATTCACATTCACATTTACATGTGTTACAACTGGGTTTACTTTGCGTGCTTTTGCTCTTGCAATCTATCAGGTTCGACAATGGCAGATACAGTTCCTATATACCGACTAAGAAGCAATTGAGAGAATTACCAAGTAAGCGACCATCAATGGACTTAACTGATCACTTTTCGCAGTTCATCTACTAGCTGTGTCCGGCTTGATGGTTCCATCTGCAACCAAATTTTCGATAAATTATATTGAAAATAGATGCAGGTACCTACCACAACGCAACAGTCATAATAATAACAATAAAGGAGTAGAAAAGAAAAACATCTATACCTCTTGAAGAAGAGCAGAGAGACCCTGAGGCAGAGCTTTCATATCTGATGCAGATTTACCAATGTTTGACAACTGATGCAATATCCTCTGAACACGCAGGTCTTGCAGTCTCTCCTCATAGTTGGCAGAAGAGTCTTTCCATCTGAAGAAAGCCTCATCGTCAGCCCAAGCATTGGTTCCCTCTTGTGCAAATTCCGAATCACAGAACCATTTTTTGATAAGGTCCATGGCACATTTGTGGCTTAAATGCTCACCAGCAGCATCTTTAACAGTCTTGATGAGTGATTCCTCAATAACTCTTCGGTGTAACCTTTTGTAGAAGAACGATCGAGAATTTCTCCAATCCAAGACTTCCTTGATCACATCTTTGGCAGCCATCCTTAGAGATGTGTCATGGAGTTCTGCGAATTTGGTAGCTATCTGAGTATACACAGGCAGAAGCTGTTTCTCTCGAGCTTTGATTTGCTGCTGTAGCAGTTCCACGTTTGCATAGGAACCACTGCTCTTGGCTTCAGAATGCTTGGTCTTAAGAGTGATGAGCTGTTCATCTATTCTTCCCATACACTCCAACAGTTCTTTATTTCTGAACTTGATCTCAATCATCCCTTCTGGCTCAAGAACGTTTCCCTTTGCTGTTCTGTCAGCATACATTTCAATATGGTCAGAGTTGATACGACTATCAACAACGACCCAGGCCCCTCCACGGAGCTCCCCCATCATGGGAATGTAAACAAAAACAGGTTGTTGATAAGTCCTAAGATTCTCAACAATTGTGGATCCCGCCTGAAGGATCCCTTCGAACAGGTCTCTCTGCCCACCAGAAAAGCCTCTCCAGTTGGCCAAAATAAAAAGTGGGAGCTCTTCCCTATTGAAATCTAACAAGGCTTGTGCAGTCTTAGTTGCAGAATCAGGGAACCACACTTGTCCAGCTTGGGGTACCACTCTCTCATGCGAGTCTAGTTGACCAGGGTCGGCAGGGATAACTTGCATAACAGTTTGTGTCTCAACCGCAACAACGCCCACAGGAATTCCTCCGAGCTTGGCCCTTCCTGTAACAACTGTTCTTGCCCAGCCTTCCAGCGTTTCAACAAAACTATCCTTGTCAAAAATACCACCAAGCCATTTACCATTGGTGTCAGAGATACCAGATATAGCACCACGAGGATCACAGGCATTTTCAGGCAAATACTCAACTGGCCTCTCTGGAGGGTCTAACGAACGAGAAATTGGAAGCGCACCACCCGAGTATGATGGAACATAGCTCAGCCATTTCAAAATAGCAGCTACGCCTTCAAGATCATCAGAAACTGTGAGATGCACAACTCCGTTTGTGCCCATAATCTTTGGACCACCAAGTTGCATGTGTGAACTGTAAACCTCCCTACCGAGCAATTTATTTAGAGCAGAAAATCCAGTCAGAATAATGGGCTGATCAAGTCTCTGTATACAACGCATACCCAGGCGAGCAAGATAAGCACCAATACCAACCGTTCTGCCAGTTACAAAAGTTAGAGTGAAGGTCTCTTTGTATGCTCTTGAGTAAGCACTAGCTATTGCTCCACTTCCTGACAAGTTTTCTACTCCTAACCCATCTTCAATGCCTACAACAGAATCTATAACCCATCTTGTTTCTCCGTTTTCAAGTTTTAACTCGTGTGCTATAACTGACGATCCAATCCGGCCATAATCATCAGGAGTTAGGTAGACATATTGGAAACCGCGCTCAGGGCTTGACTCATCAGACCAGCCGACTTTAAAGCAGGCTTTTACCTCCTCAGCAACACCAAGTCGAGCCCCTGAATTGGCGGCCAAATAAATAAGTGGAAGTTTTTTGGCACATGCAAGATCTGTAACTGCAAGGAAAAAAGCATCTTCTCGTGGCCCAAAAGAACCAGCTTTATAGGTAACATCATTTGCCACAACCAAAATTGTCCTTCCACTAGGAAATTCAGGAGTTGACATTTCAATGCACCATGCTACCATGCCAAGATCATTCAGACCAGGAAGCCGATCTGTGGGGACAACTGGTGTACCCCAGTCGCCTTTTGCATCAGCAAAAACCAGTTCAGTTACTTTCATAAATCCTTTATCAGAAGGTTTCTTCAAATCTGGAGACTGGGATGCCCAAGATTTCTGTAATGCTGTCAGAAAAGCCTGAATGACAAGTAGCCAAAGGTTAAACCCCTAACTGATTAAAAAACCTAAAATCTTCCCTGCAAACGCAAGGACGCCCAAAAAAACCCTACTAAAAGACACCTTGAAAGAGGGGACAAAAATTGGCGGCAATAAGGGAGGGAAGAGAGGGATATCTGAAAATATACCAGCGGAAAATCATAGCAGTAAGTTGTGCTGTTTCTCATGGCCTGAAGTCGCTTGCGCGCAATGGTCCCTAATGGCTGATACTGTCCATTCACAGGAAGCCTGTGAAGGGGACCATGAACAGATACAGAATGGAAAAACATTTCGTGCAGTCTGCTATCCTCCAATTCGCGGTAAACCTGGATGTTATACGAAGAAAACAAAGATTCACTCAAACTCACAAATATATGCAACCAAATTGCATAAATCTTACTGATGCCAGCCAAGATAGATCTACTCAAATTTCACGTTTGCAAGATAAGATTCAGTAATATTAAAGCCTGCCCTCACAAAGATTTTCAAGATACATAAACATGCGCCACAAATGTAAAGTTTAACGTGACAACACCATGGAAATGGTGGAAAGCATTCACAAGTATAGCAGAATGCATTCTAGGTCAGGTCCCTAAAATCACACTTCATAACGAGCTTGTCAGCTCATCAGAGCAGCGTGAGGGTAGGCGAATTTTTATATTACAGAACTTTCAGAGCTCTATCAGATTTGCTAGTTTTTAGCATTGAGTCAAGCAAATTTGGAGTTCAAGTTTGAGTAAAAAACCAAGGATCCTAATAGTCATGCACAGTGCATGCAGCTCCAGGAATTTTCATCATTGTGATTTAGTAACTTAGGTTTACAGATATTGATTAAAAATCACAGTACATTGGAAAGGCAGGAGCCAAAACACTTACATGTATGGTGCACGTATGACCAGTCACATTTGTAACTGCAACTCTCCAAGAACCATTGGCTTGTCCTGACGATGATATCCACAGTTTTACTTGCCACTCACACACATTTAACTTATGCATTCTTACACCAGCAAAACTGTGAATTTCACGTGCGAGCTCTTCCAGAATCATGTGCACAATTGCCTCTTCTTGTTGGTCATCTATGTCTACTTGCCTGGAAACAATTGACAAAATTAATTCTGCTCAAGGATAAAGTTGCACTAGACGCAAAAGTAGCAGAAAGCAGGTACACAGCAATATTTACTTATTGTATGGGACAAGATCTTGTATTTGTTGCTCCCGTACGATATACAGGTACATATGTGCATGATCTGGTTTTAAAGAGGCATTATGTGCATTAAGTTCCAACTCTTCCATAGCAGCTGTTATAGACCTCAGGATGCTTCGAGAAGTGAAAGATATTGGCCCTTGCGTTCTAAAAGATCCTAGCTCAATTCCTGCAAAGCCTTCATCAGTCATTGGCTGTCTCACAAGCGTCCTGAGAAACATCCTCTGAATAGATGGCTTGTCAACAACTGTATAAAGGTGCCACTGGCGATCTCGAGAAGGGGTATATTTTATATTTTCATACCCCTTTAACTTGTCCTGGCAAGATAGATTTATGAAGCGTAAAATTAGTTCGAGCGGCACAGCTAAGTCATTTAGATTCTTCAATTTTTGAAAGAGCAGATCTAAATTTGAATACAGGATCAAGTTTTGCTCACCAATTCGAGATATATAGATAGAGGGGGTTCCAAATGACGAAGTAAAGGTTCTTCCTCATAGTAATGCTTTTCTTCCGACCAATAGAAGGAATGCCTCATTGGGGTTCGCCCTTCATCTCTCTGTATGATGCAACTAATCACCCCTACTCCAACAGCACGAAGACTTGAACTCACTTCTCGTTCTCTCAGAATTTTGGCCAACTTTTTTATCCTCTCTTGAGCCTGATCTTCATCACCACTGCAAGGTGTTAAGAGCACACCGATTTCAAACAAAAGATTATGATTTTACCAAGCTTAAGAGCTCCGAAAAATTAATCATAGGGAACCAGGCTAAAACATTAGACGCAGTAAAAATGTATTTTCAAAAGCATGCCATGGAAAAACTGAAAGAGAGGATTTGGTTGAACAACAAGGAACAACTAAAAGCCATATACCTGTCCTGCAGCAAACTCATCTGGTTATTTACCCCAGCGAGTGCAATATGCATCATGTTCCCATGGCTTGTCGGTTCTAAAGAGCCACTGGAAATTACTTCGTCAGAACTATGAGTTGTTTCTCTCAGTGCAGCAGTAATAACGGTTTCCAGAAACTGTAGCGATTTAATAACGACCATGACCCCCCATTTTCTCTCACTATGTTTCTCAATAAGCGGTGTGTTAGATGACAGATCATCAATGGTATTCATTCTTTCAATGTGCTCCTCCATGAATTCCCAAGAAGCAATGAGGCCAGATCTGTGCCACTGCATCCTGACACTTCCCTTTACAAGATATGGCTGAAAAATAACATATGACAAGTTACAGATCTTTATCAAGATCTATGTTATATGATTGCAAATCAGCACTAGTAGCACAATGTACCTGATACAATCTACGGACATAGGTTTCCACAACCCGTCTCTGAAGAGTATGATCGCTGTGATCAAACAAGCCCACAAGGGCATCTTCTACAGCAAGTGGAGTGCTTACAAGAGCCTCCATACGTTCATTGATGGCACTTTTTCTTTTAGGAGTATCAATGGTTTCACCATCCTCTGTGAACATTTCTAACTCAGAAAGGTTTCTAGCTATGTTTGAACGGAGCTCACTCAATTTTGTTTGTTCAAGTAGCTGACTAGCCTTGAGTGCCAACTGCAAATATTGAAGGAGTTGCAAATTATTCACTGGTTTAAAATCAGAGAAACATATGACATGAGGTAACCACTAACCAGATTTGCAAGATACATTGCTGTATATGCGACATGAACAAGTTGAAACAAGAACTAAGATTACACTATGAAGATTACCCACCTCAGAATAGATTGTATGGTTAAGTTGTGAAAACCGAATCAGTTTCTCCCTGTATGCAGCAGGATTTGGATAAACTAATTGTTCCATGAGCCGTAGGATCAACTTATTCTTATTCTTGACACCCTGCCACGATTACAAGATCACTATTAAGTCTGGAGGAAAACATACGAGAACCAGAAACTTCAAGCAAGTTCTGAAGGTGTGCACATACCTGATGTGAGAGTACGATGTCCACGACCTTTAAAAGATCTTTCTTATACTGAAGACGGAGACGCTCAATCACATCTGCCTGTAAAATCAATTCGTATATTTCGTTAAAATAAATCAGGTTCTTGCTCTCAAGAGCTTCTTTAGTTATTCAAGATGGCCTTAGGTTACAAACAGAAAGGAAGTGATACATTTCAGAGGGATACAAGAAACTAAAACATTGTCAGTAGAACAGTGGCAGCAAGTCGAACGCTTATGCCTGTTTTTGAAACAAAGTTGAGAGACTGAAAGGTAGGCTCACCTGGATATTGTCACTAAACAATTCTTCGACGGACAAATACTCTTCAAAAAGGGACTGAACAATTACACGGGCATGGCTCTCCCTTCCACCTTCATAAGACTTTACAAGACTCAATAAAGGCTCAATAAGCCTCTCTTGAGCTCCTTTCTCTTTCTCAGGGGAGTTGGTTAAATGAGCCTAAGAATAATAAAAAAAATTCCTAGCATGAGCATCTATCTCAAAAAATGACTTGCAGAAGGATAACAGAGGGATACACAGACCTCAAGAACACTCTTCAGTAACTTAGCAGGAAATTCAACGATCTGGGAACTCGTAATCCCATCAAATGCTTTAAATTTTGATTCCAACTGAAAAGTCGTAATGGAAAAGTAAGTAACAGAGAAAACAATTATGAACGCACAGACAAATTGTTTCACATGCACAATGAGTGGGAACGTACTTCACTTCTCAGATTTTTTGGAAGCCGTGCAGCTAAGACAGACAAGCATTCTTGCCATTGAAGGAAAGGAAGTTCTGGGCTATCAAGACAGTTCAGCAAACTTTGAACAACCTGAGAGAAGTTAACTCAATAAGATATAGATTTCATAGGTAAGTTGCCAAAAGGTAATTGCACAGTAAATCAGGTTTTACGAGGCTGACAGCAGACCCTTCTGTGATTCAAACATAACTAGTTGGGAACAAATCCACATGTGATCCAATAAAACGAAATTGCTATTTTTTGGGATCAGAATACAGAAGGAACAACAAGGAGGTGAGGCACAGGTACCAAAAGGTTAAATACATACAAATGAACAGAAGAAGCAAAAACTAATTCATGTCCCTAGACAACAACAGCAACATGACCCCAGCACCTCAAAAGACTTACCCCTTTTACTTGGTTTGCATTTCTTCGTTGATTGGTATGGCACCTATTCTTAAAACGAGGGGAACAATCAAGGGGAACCTTGCGAGTATGTACACAACCATGAATCTTTGTTTGATAAGTTAGGTTGTCAATATATTCAAAAGGGCACCAAGGGGGCGACTCCCATATACACTATCCTAAATTGAGTCTGCCAATGGTATTTAATGTGCTATTGGTCATAACAAAATGCATTATTCAATCAACTAAAAAAATGGGGAAAAGAGAAATGGCAAGAATTACTTACTTCATCTATGTTGTGCTCATAACCAAAAAGAATCATCCGAGCGGCATTTAAGCTAGCAGCACACCTCTGATGAACTTTTCCTGATATCGCAGTTGGGGGTCCAAGGACAGGGAAGCTACCACGAAAAGGTTCAGCTTTTCTAACAGCAGAAGGATCATCCAAATCGAGTCTTGCAATCAGCTCACCAGCCTACATGAGAGCAATACTAACACTTACATAGGATCAAAGAAATACATGACCATTAAACTCATCATTTTGATGCAAAAATTCTTCAGCAGGACAGTCTTGCATATGATTACGGTCAGCCACTCAAACTATATGAGCAAATTAAAATTTTAATCTAAGCCTTCAAAAGATAGTGTCCAGAATTTTGAAACCCCACAAGAGAACCTTTAAAAGTAACAGTCTGACCATAATCGATAGAAAGACAGTCTTAGTCAACTCTTACTGGTATTAATGATGAGTACCTGCATTGCTTGACCTTCAGACATCTGAAACTGTATCATGCCCGAAGCAGGTGAAAGCAAAGGCATACACATTTTCATAACCTCGACTTCTGCAAATGGGGTGTCTGCATCGATGTGACTACCATCCGTGACCAAGTACCGCATTAGCTTACATGGTGTCTCCGCAATTAACTTTGATGGATCATGATCATTCTAAATATTGAGAACCGAGCAACATTAAATCAAGCTTCCAATACAGAGAATTAAATAAGTTATGAAAATGTATCACAAGATGGTTGATACCTGAAGTAAACAAGTTCTTCCGTCAATAAGAAGGCGGGTACCTGCAGCTTCTTCCTCGGCATATATCACATGACTGTTTCCATCCAACTGTAAATCATTTTTGGAAAAATAAATAAACATGGGGTTCACTGAGAAATTTGCATCAAAGGGCTTAGAGCAAGCCATGTCAAATATAACTCTTTTAAATGCACATATGCTACCTAGATGTTAAACCATCAAATTTTCAAATGGGGCAGAGCTCTTATAGTAATAAATCTATGTCTAATAAGACATTCGAAGAAGTTTACAGAAGATGAATAATAGGGCTGCAGTAAATAACCAAAGTCAGAGTCTCCATATCCAACAATCCACCATATGCAATTGTTAAACTTTGTACCTCGCTTATCAGCTATTCGCCTTTTCTGCTATTTTATTTGTAAAAGATATCAGATTTCTAGGGTGCAAGTGAAACAGTATGTTTGCAATTGCGAAGTTTAATTGTCATATAACAAAACCTTTAAGGCGATGGTATAGCATCAAAGTTTATGTATAACATAATTTGCCAAGATAAGTCAACATTACTTGCATCAGGAGACCCCCATCCCTTAGTGTATGTATTTCTGCTTCAATATCTGACTCATTCAATCTCAATCTGTAGCTCCCTGATCCACCACGAACCATTTCAATCTGAAAAACAGACACCAATATATCAGTGCCATTAGGTAAAGAGAAAGATTCAATATGGCTGCATCAACTATAATCTGCAATCTCTCGTAATGAAGGCAGACTATCTTGGAACTTACTGTGTACTTACTGCCCTCAATGTTCAGAGAAACTTGGGAGTGAACAAGTGATATATGCTGCAAACACAAAATGAAATTAATGCATTAGAAACTGCATTATTATCAACTTGCCAAGTAATTAAAATCACTCTCTCTTGTTTTACATACCTTGGGAGGAATTTGACCCTTTTCAAGATAGCCAACATATTCTGAAACTGTGGCTGCGCTACTAGCAGATGCTTTCTGGAGATAGGCAGAGGAAAGGAGCATGTCAACAGAAATTATACATCATAAATTCGAATAAAGAACCCACCACATCCCATTTATACCTCCCATTTGACTTTAGACGGTCCCCTAGACAAGAACATAACCATCACTTGTTACAACAATAAATGAGTGTTATTTTATCAAGAATACCGTTTTATGGTTGAAATAATATGTAAAGAACCTTGCGTCCATTATAAACCATTATACTTTTTAACACTCTAACTCAAGAAAGTCAAATCGGAAGTTTAATACGCAGTAGAGTGAATATGTTAAAAGCAGTTTTCGAGGTTTAAGAGTAATTTTAGAGAGATGTACATACATAAAGAGCCCCTCCTACGACAGAAATGTACCAAGGTGGCCTTTCTGCTCTGACTCTCATTGCAATTCTGCTATCCAACCAACCTGTATGAATTTTGTTGTCTCTATAATCTGAAGCCTGGAAGGAAACAAAAAAAAGAAAAATAAACTTGATACACTTGACTCACTTGACTGTGTAGAAAGATAACGGACACAAGAGGGAGAGAAGAGGGGGGGGGGGAAGGGAGAAGGTCTCACATGTAAAAGATCCACGGTATAATCAACATTCGTGCGAATCTCTCCACGAATTTGAATTTCTTTCAAGCCAAGAACCATATTTGCGATGGCCATGCTTCTAGATTCACCAAATGCAAAAACATGGCCTGCAAAAACATTGATCAATTTCAGTTTCCCAAACCCACTGCAGGATGAGCAGTAAGATCATAAACTGTAAGAAGTGGAGGGGTGGAAAGGGGGCAGGAGGAAACACACTGCCCAAATTTCGAGACAAAAAAGAAATAATGTTTTCAACACATGCGATTTCTTACTCGATTTCCTAAAGGCCCCCTTATTTTAAATTTTCAACTACTAGTATTGCTATTGCTTCCAAATGATGATTGAGTGCTTCCTAAATTAACTTTTCCTCCTTTTTCTACAGTCACACAGCAAAATACTACGGATAGGCTTAGAGGTGACGCTGCATATATCTTGATATTTCAAGACCCTGCTTGTGATAAGTCATTCTTGCTGTTATAACCTTCACTAACTATACACACAAGTCAACTGATGCCAATGCCCAATATATTACTACAACGAAATCTTTATATCAGTACATTAACAGATGCCAGAATACCTAAAGCAGCATAAAGCAATGCATTATTTAAGTACATATTAATCTAATATATTTCCTAAAGTTTTATACAAAGTACTACTACTACTATGATGCACTTCAAGGAACCTTTCCATACTTGTCTTTGCTAGAATGTAACATTTTATCAGAAACACAAATTCAGCAAATGAAAAGTTCTTCTAACATAGAATAAAGCAATCCACCAAAGTGTTTAAGAGCCATCAAAGATTGTGTTAATATGAACAGTAGTCAGCTAAGGTTCAAGACCCATCAAATCGGCCATAAATTTTTCTGCCACATGTCATATTTGATTTAATTAAAGGAAGATTCATGTTACTACCAAAGACTTACCAAATTGAGAATCTGAGAACTCATGGATGCCTCCTCCAGACTGCAAAAGAAAGATTAATCAACGCTAACTCCTTGATAAACCAATCTGAAAAGTGATGTAAAATTGGAGTCGGAAGTAAATACCTTAACAGAGAAGTAGGCCCATACATTTGGCTTGCTTTTGAAATTCAGCTCCTGGACAAGAAAATCAGAATTAAAATATTGTCTTTTAAACTGCCACAAAACTAAGAAAGAACTCTAGGAACAAGATTAGTCTCACCTGCACTTTCCCACTTGTAGGCTTGAATCCATCATCTGGGTCCTCACTTGTCACACGTACAGCCACACAGTGACCTTTTGGACTTACAGACTCAGCCTTGTCGAAATCAAACGGAGTAGCTACAACAGAGGTTTTCCTCCAGGCGTTATAGCCCCCACCATGCTCCTTCCCGTAAAATCGCCTAATTTCTAGTGGTTGAAGCAGAGGATACAAGTCAAATTGAGAAGAGGAAGCAGCTAAAAATTAAAGTCAAGCAGAGGGTAAGAGACCCTACCAGGAATTTGCCAAAGAGGGATGCCCATGCCAACTGCAACTTGGGCTCCTGGTAGATTTATTTCAGCAATCCATTCAGTAACAGGATGCTCCACCTATATTGAGGGCATTTTCAGAAAGGGAAAATTTTCAGCCAGGTGAGAATATTGTCCGAAACAAAATTAAGTATACAGCACAGTTGAAATGACTAGTAAATATAAGTTCAAAAGTGAAGCATCACAATTCACATCCTTGAAGGATGAAACATCTTTTACAGGAGATAGAAACCTTTATAGTGTGGAGTTTGTTTTTTGTTAGGTCTTGAACAAGGTGTTGTTCAGTACTATTGTGGAGTTTCATTACCAAAGGAGATATAGCACGTGTTACTATTCTAGTTGTCGGTCAAACCTAAAGCATTCTATAGAAGCATGCATTACATACAAACACGGCTGCTGTTCATTTTAAAACTGAAGTGCGGTTGAGAAAAGGAGCGGAATCTTTGACGGCCCTAGTACAGTTAGTATTTAAAATGCAGAGTACAGTATTCCTAATATTGGAGTCCTTGAATCATATCATAGCTCCATGGTCTTTCTCAGATTATATACTCAGTATATATAGGCAAGTAATAGCTCTAAATGCTGTTTGAACTAAACTCAGGTTAGGGCGTACCAAGAATTACAAGATCAGCTATCTAACAATTACTTTATCACAGCAAACTCACACCCCTTCCAGAAAATGAGCACTGGCTGCTGCAGTCTCTCATTGGAAAATCAAATGGTTTGTTAACTGCTGCTATAGGAAGCTCCTCAAGCTCGGCAAGTTAAAATGGAATTCACCAAATTCAAAATGATAGAAGTCTTAGTGAACACCAATTTTGGTACTCAGACCCTTATTGAATATGAGCACTGTTGTTATAGTGAAACAACAATATATAAACAAATTTTAAAGAGATTTTGAAATGGGAACAGTACAAGTGCATGAACCCTAGAATTAACTTTGTAAATTGTGAGTTGGATGTAGGAGGCAGTTAAATAAGCCATAACATACTGACTGAATAAATACACAACAGAGAGAGATGGCAAAGCAGAACGAGCACATCAAGGCATATAAACTACAAGGCATCAATAACACAATCTTTTGACGACCGAGCCATAGAGGAAACCATATCTGTACTAATTCAGCAAAGTCACTACTACAACAACAACGTCCAAGCCTTATTCCCAAAAGCAAAGTCACTACTGAATAAGAAATTAAGGAATTATACCTGTAGCCGAGGGTTGAGCTCCAAGAAATAAAACTCGCCAGTCTCCATACTGAACAAATATTCAACCGTGGCTGCCCCAACATAATTTACACATTTGGCCAACCTTCTAGCTGCCTGCTCTAGTTTTCTCACTGTCTCTGGCGGAGCTACAGTTATTGGGCCCTCCTCGATAATCTGATCAATTGCAATGACGGAAAGAGAACATTCAATACCAAGCTTCATTAACAACCCACAAGTGTAAATACATTTCCTCCAAGAAAAAGTTAGAGCAGTCCCTTCAGCAAGCATACGCCTGGCACATTCATGATTGATAGACCATAGAAATTTATTAATTATCAGCCACTACTCACCTTCTGGTGCCGCCTCTGGACACTACAATCACGACTGTGTAATGCTGCAACATTACCATGTTGATCACACAGTAACTGTACTTCCAAGTGTCGGCTCTGCAGTGCATAAACAATATAATATTTAAATATCGGAGATTCACATGCAGATTCAATTCATGCTACCATCATCGAAAGACAGACCTGTGAAGCCACTTTCATTATAAATATCGGAGAACCAGGGACTTCACCCTGGACTTGCTTGAATAATGCTTTAACTTCATCATCATTATGAACCTGAAAAGCAAAAACCATATCCATCAAAGAAATTTGGCAGGCGAAGGAGATTGCCAGAAATGTTGTTGTAGATTTCAATCTAGGACAACCCCAATTGTTCAAGCACATCTGAAACTAAACTAAGGTCTATAGAGAAATATTTCCAGACAAGGGAGAAAGTTGAACAATTGAGGCAGCAATTTGGAAGACAAAACAAGGAACTATCCACAGCTGGTAAGGTAATGAAAACACACCATGATCAAGTCAAAGCAGACTGCTTACCTTTCTAATTCCTTTTCCTCCACCGCCCCAGGAGGCCTTAATCATTGCCGGATAACCAACAATATGACAACTCGAAATTGCTTCCTCTGTGGTAAAAACACAAGCTGCCCTATATATATCATCAGGGATTGTATCCACGCAGCTCTCTGCAGGGACTTTTACCTGTAGAACAGGGATTTAAGAAACTGTGAAGCGAACTCCAGGAATACAGAACCCATAAAGGGTATAAGAAATGTCATACATACATTAGAACCACTCCATGGAAGAGTTGGAACATCAGCAGCTTGAGCGATCAATGATGAACCAATCTTATCTCCAAGAGCAGCCATGGAAGTACCTGGAGGCCCCAGAAATACAATCCCCTTTGCGTGTAGTGCATCTGGTAGCTCAGGGTTCTCAGATGCATGACCCCAGCCAGGCCAAACTGCATCAACACGGGTGATTTCTGCCATCTGCAGAAAACCAAAATAGTCAAGTTCTACTTCATTAAATTTACGGTCGTTCCCTGCTAAGTTTCTGCTTCATGTTCTGCACTTTACGAGGCAGAAGCACTAAAATGACTATGCTGCTACATCAAGATACCTCAACGATGAGTTGCACATTGGCATAATTATTGTTGTTAGTCCCACCAGGAACTTCAACAAACTGATCAGCTATTCGGATATGCTCCGCATTGATCCTCATATCTTCCGGAGTGGCCATGCCCACAAGTAATATCGCCTTCTCTGTTCCGAAGGTCTCATAAGCCCATGTCCTGACACTTCTAATAAACTTGACAGCTGCCATTCCATTGTTTGCAATCAATATACTGTGTATTGGCCTTTTCCCTCCTAATGCATAACAAAAATCGTCAACCACAGACAGTGTCGAAGAATTTCTTGTAGGAACTGCACCATTGATGTAGTCATGGTTGCGCATAACAACAACCATCTTTCCCCTTCTTTTGACTTACACCAATCACCCCCCGCCAAATCAACAGGCTACTGCAGCCGCATACACGCGCACTGAAATAGTCCACAAGTACAGCAACATTAGTCTCTTTATTATAAGTAAAGATATCAGCAACTTTACAAAATTTAGTTTCAGCAACACCATTACAAACGAACAGAATTCCAGCTCATATAACACAGGCTACATATTTTAGTGCTTCACATTTCTAACCAGCTAAAGTGGTATACCAGCATCTACAAATTTGCAATACACCAAGCAGACGCGATCACTAGACCTAAGTCGAAATCTCTAAATCTTACAAAACCCTAACATATGTCAATGAAATTTCTATGCTTTCAACCAGTATATTGCAAACTTATAGCACAATTTTCTCCTTAATCCAAAAAGCATACCTTTTTTCCCCACATTATATAACACACAAACATGAGAAGTAAAGCATGAAGTCATGAACTATCTACTGGTTAAACTGTTCATCATATAGTACCTTACAAGATCACTCATTCAAGAAATGAAATAAAATAAAATTAATAATTTACTTGTCATACCAAGTAGCAACAACAACAATAAAGCAGTTCCAACTCCCGAGATGATTTGGGGTCGACTAACATGAACCGTCATATGGAGTATGGACCGACCATCACCAAATGCAAGATAAACTCAATTAAATAACCCTATCAGCATATAAGATCACAACAGCATTGAAAAAGTCAAATTGATCAACACACAGAGAAAATGATACTAGTACTTCCCAAGAAAAAAAAAAGAGTCCAATTAAGTGTACATAACAAGATACATTTGATTAAAAGAGATGAGACAAAGAAAGCCAGCTACCCACAAAAAAAAACATACAAGTCACAATGTTTACTAGGCTTACCAAAATTCTAATAAAAATTGATCATAATTCACACTATTTTACACTGGAAGTAGCTCAACTACCACACTACCAAAAACCCAACTAAAAAATAATATTAACCCAACCAAACACTTCCAAAAAAAAAAAACCCAGAAAGAGAAAGAAGGAACAACCTGCAGGAAGCGTAATGAAGAATCAAGCAAAAAAACTTGGTGATGAAAGAGTGAAATTGGGCATCTGGGTAGTTAAAAGAGAATGGATCACAAATAGTGGGAATTAAATAGTAGTGATGAGTACTAGTGTAATAAATAGAAGATGTATAATGTGGAAAATAAATAAGAAGAGAATTGAAAAGAAATGAGAGAAAGAATGTGAATGGCAGAGAAAGGAAGCGTAAATGAGAAGAGAGAGGAGAGAAGGAAATAAGAGAGAGAGGGGGTTGGTTTAATTAGAGGGGGACGTTGGTTCACGTTACTAATATAACGGCCCATTTATTTGGATCATCACGTGGCAGGCAAACTACAACTGCCCACCTTTCAGCTACCTCCTACTCCCTACTACTCTCCATCATCATCATCATTCATCACTCTCCTTATCTATAAAATTACAAAACTGTCTTCTTCATTACTCTATCGAATTATGTTGTTGTTGTTGTTGTTGGTAACTGGCGATGTTGTTGTTGTTGGTGTTGTACATGGTCGAGATGCATCCGTGGCTCTATTTAATTCGTCGGTCTCATTTGAGTGTTTCACTCTGGAGTATTATTGGGGCATCTTTAACAAAAGTTAGGTGCATAATTGTATATGTAAGTGGAATACGTAAATATTCGATAGATTAGCGGTTGAGTTATCAAAATTACTTGAAACAACACGACGCGTCTATGGTACCCCGGGGGCACCATTCTCTTGGTACACCCCGGCCCAACTATAAGTCCTCACAACACAAATAAAAATCGTGGCCCAGAAATAAAACAAAAAACGCGGCCCAAAACACAAATAGAAATCGTGGCCCGGAATAGAAGGAAAACAGTTTCCCACCATAAACAAAAATCGTGGCCTGTAATTTAATAAAAACAACAGTTACAGACTTACAGTAGAGCATTCATCTTCATAAACAAGCTTTCTCCAAACAAATTTCATCTTTCTTCTACAAAATTCTTCCGAAAATGTCAAAAAAACTTGTTAAAATACCTGAACTAAAGCAGAAAAGGAAGATCGAAGACGTTATTATAACTCAAAGTGAACAAGATGAAGAAGAAGTTGAAGAACAATGGTAAAAAAAAAATTAGAATTAAAATTTGTACGATTTTCGTCGTTTTTTAGTTCCGAAATTAGTTAAATCAAATGCAGTAACAAATATAATTTTAATTGCAGCACAAAACTAACAGTTAGAGGAAAAAGGCAGCAGAAATTCGAAGAGAACATGTATTTTTTTTTCATGTAACAGTGTTTCCAGATCTGTGTATTTTCTGTTTCGATATGGTTATTTTTTGCATAGAAATGATTAGGTTTTGTTCTGGAATGAACGGCTTTGTTCGATGTTAATTTTCTCTAAAATGAATACTTTTTGTTCCGAAACGGTTGGTTTTTGTTCTAGAATGATTTGTTCTTGTTATGGAATGATCGGATTTTTATCATATTTATTTTTGTTCTGAAATGAACGATTTTATGTCAGTATAATTTGTTCTTGTTTCGGAATGATTAATCTTTTGTTCTGTGTATTTTCTGTTAATTTATATTTATGGAATAATCAACTTTTTTTTCCCGAAACAGATGGTTTTTGTTTTAGAATGGTTGGTTTATGTTCTAGAATGGTTGGTTTTTGTCCTAAAATGGCTGGTTTTTGTTCCGGAATGATTAGTTTTTGTTTAAGAATGGTTGGTTTTTATTCCAGAATTATTAGTTTTTGTTTAAGAATGGTTGGTTTTTGTTCCGGAATGATTAGTTTTTGTTTCAAAATGGGTGGTTTTTGTTCCGGAATGATTAGTTTTTGTTTTACAATGGTTGGTTATATTCTACAATGGTTGGTTTTTGTTCCGCAATGATTAGTTTTTGTTTTATAATGGTTGGTTTTGGTTTTATAATGGTTGGTTTTTGTTCAAGAATGGTTGCCTTTTGTTTTAGAATGGTTGATTTATGTTCTACAATGGTTGCCTTTTGTTTCAGAATGATTGGTTTTTGTTCTGGAATGGTTGCCTTTTGTTTCAGAATGGTTGGTTTTTGTTCTGGAATGATTAGTTTTGTTTCAAAATGATTGGTTTTTGATCTATAATGGTTGGTTTCTGTCCTAGAATGATTGCCTTTTGTTTCAGAATGATTGGTTTCTGTCTTGAGATAATTTGTATGTCTTGTTTCAGGAAAAATTTCCATAAAAAAAATATACAACTACGATGCAGTCTTGCTGCGGTCAAGGAAATCATGGATAAAATAAAACAGAACCCAAACCAAGTCAAAGCGGTAAAAGAAATTGGATTTGATGCGTTATTTTTTCTTGAAGTTGAAGATGTCCCAAAGACATGTTTCAGTGGCTTCTACAAAATTTCAACGAGGGCACAAGACTTATGTCTTTTTGCGACAATCAGATAAAGGTATTCACACCTTTGGATGTTCATTACATCCTAGGCCTTCCACACGGTGATCTTCCATTTCCAGAAATGAGTTCGGATCGGAAGGATAATCCCGATTCTTGGATTAAGGAAAAATGGAAGGCAATATTGGGCAGAGAGAATGAGACGCAAGTTTACATTGCATGGAAAGATTTCGAAGAGAGGATTATGGCAGAAACTGATGGGGGCCCAATGTTCAAGCAACTTTTTGTTTTGTTTATCGTTTCATGTTTCCTTGGAACAATATCAAGTTCGTTTGTGCAGCTTAATATATGCAAAGCGATAGACAATGCTGCATGATTGATCGATACAGTTGGAGTGAATATGTGTTAGAGTACTTGTGTAAATCGATCAAGAATTTCAAGGAGACCGAAAGCTGCATTCTTACTGGTTGCTCATTGGTCCTCCAACTCTTCTATTTTCATAGTTTGTCTTTCCATGGACAACGAGAGAAATGCAATCTTCCACTGATCCAACACTAGGATAATAAGAAGATGTGGGCCAGGATTGCAAAGGAGAAGAGTGTCAAAGGCTTCAGCATGGGTATACGTGTTGACACTGTTGACGCAACCACACAACAAGGGCAATTCATTAGTTTTCCCATGCCATCAGTTTTGCCAACAGATCAAGCAATAAGAGATCTCCAACTAGATGTAAGTGTTATTCTTTTTCATAATCAACCCTTTTGTTCTAGGATGGTTAATTTCTGTTCTAGAATGGAGAGTTCTTGTTCTGGAATGGTGGGTTTTTGTACTAGAATGATGACTTTTATTTTAGAATGATGAGTTTTTGTTCTGGAATTGTGGGTATTCTCTCTTCAATGGTTTGTTATTGTCCTAGGATGAATTGTTTTTGTTTTGGAATGGTTTGTTATTGTCATAGGATGATTCGTTTTTGTTTTGGAATAGTTTGTTATTGTCCTAGGATGATTCGTTTTTGTTCATGAATGATTGCTTTTTGTCCTAGGATGATTAGTTTTTGTTCTGGAATGGCGAGATTTTGTTTTATAATGGTATGGTTTTGTTCTGTAATGAATCAATTTCTGTCTTATAATGAGTTATGTTCTGCCTGTCAGAGACCCTTTCAAAGACTTTTGAAACTTGTTCGGAACTTGGAGGCAGCTCATATGCACACTATGCATGAACTGCAAGAAGAAAAACTTTCCCAAAGTTCACAACCCAAAAGTTCACAAGAGATTCAAATCGAAGAAGTTT
This sequence comes from Spergularia marina, assembly GCA_963680865.1. Taxonomy (NCBI): domain Eukaryota; kingdom Viridiplantae; phylum Streptophyta; class Magnoliopsida; order Caryophyllales; family Caryophyllaceae; genus Spergularia; species Spergularia marina. The sequence continues at coordinate 13,295,353 of OY804558.1, read as the reverse complement.
CATCAGAGGGGAAACGTTTTCTAACCCAACTAGGAGTCATGGAGACTATTGAAGCTATTGAGGCGTTAATGATTTCAGCTGGTGGGCAAATTAATGAGGCTCTTAAGCTCTTATCCCCAAGCTTTTGGGCAAATCCACCATCGTCTCAGGACCCATCGAGTCAACCTTCACAAGACCAATCAACGCAACCTTCTCATGAAACAAATTCTCAGAAAACCAGACGAAAGAAGCATGTAGCCAAAAAGAGGAAGTCTTCTGAAACAAAAAAAGAATTCTTCCACAGAGAAGATTTTGCAAAAATTGCAATGTCTTGAAGCTCCTACAAATGAAAGGTATGCAACTCCAGAATTATTCAAACAGTTTAAGGTTGACACGCCAAAGGCACAAACTCCAGGCAAGGACAAACTAGACTCTCCCTTGCATGTTTATAAACGACTGAAACGCTCAAAAACTCCATCTCCGGGTCCAATGAGTGAACTATTAGGTGGAAATTCACCGACATTTGTGCTTAATGAACTTTTGGGGACAACAGAGTTTTTGCAAGTCCCTTCACAAGATGAACAGCAACAAATGGATGAAGGAAATGCTGATAAAACTGTTGAAACTGATGAACAACAGCAAACTGTGGAAATGTCTGGCCCAGAGACGAAGAAGGGCGTAGAAACTGATGAAAGTCTTGAAGAAAAGGCGATGTTTTCTTGTACAATGTTTCATTTTTGTTCTACAATGGTACATTAATGATCAATAATGATCTGTTTTTCTTCGAGAATAAGATACTTTTGTTCTACAAATAATCCTTTTTTGTTCCAGAATGACATATATTTGTTTCATAATGATCGGTTTTTGTTCCAAAATGACTTGTTAATGTTCTATAATGATCTGTTGTTGTTCTAGAATGACATACTTTTGTTCCAGAATGATTTGTTGTTGTTCTAGAATGACATACTTTTGTTCTATAATGATTTGTTGTTGTTCTAGAATGACATACTTTTGTTCTAGAATGATCTGTTGTTGTTCTAGAATGACATACTTTTGTTCTAGAATGATCTGTTGTTGTTCTAGAATGACATACTTTTGTTCTAGAATGTTCTATAGGAAACACTTTGCCCACATCTTCCTTGCATGGTCGATGTGGGACAAAGCTATAAATGCTTCCCTAACGTTGTGTGACTTGCTGACTTTGACCATTAATTTCGATAAGTTCGATGCATAATCTGAAAAGGTGTCCTAAATAACTCCTGTAGATCTCGTTCTCAGCTTTCTGTAGACGCTTTTCTTGACCCGATTGAACATCATATGTGAAATTTATGATCATAACAAAAACTGAAAAAATCATTAACTAAGCAAACAACCTCTTGTGTTCGACCCTCAATTTCGACCAATTAGACATCTAATTTGCAAATCAGCCTAGAGATAAAAATTGTAGACCTGTTTCCACCTTTCCGAGGGTACTTTTATCGACCAATTTGATTTTCGTATGCGAAAGTTATCGTCATTATACAAATTAAACGTGCTATGAACGAAGTTACAATCCTTTAGATAGTGTATAAATGTCTTTTGTTTATACAAGTAGCTACTCCATTCCAATATATCTAATAAGTTTTATGGCATGTAAATTATCATTAGCTAATTACTAGGTATTACATGAATATTGTATAGTAGTTGGTAATTATTTACCATCAACTATTGATGTTAAGTAGGTATAACAATTGTTTTACTAATATTAGGCTTAGTTATTATTATGATTACTACTAGTTACTAAGGTTATGTTATACAAATAGTTAAGATTGATGAGTTCCTTTTCTGGTCATATAACTAATCACTAAAAAACTTAGTAATAAGTAGAATTACTCTATATATCTGTAACTCTAACTAATACTTGTAATACAACAACCTTAATCTCTAATGGTAATTATTATAGATTATATATTCCTATCCTCATTGTAGTTATTTATTACTATATAACATCGTATCTTACCTATGATTAGCTAAGCCATATACTACAATTTCGGTCGCCATATAGCTATGGTAGATTTGATAATTGATTTGAGAAAAAAGTTCCAATAAGTTCAAAATGATGATTTGTGAATATTGTCCCACTTCTTGGTGCTTTGATCGTGCTTAGTAGTTACCATAGGTATGCAAGAATGTAAGGAGCAGAGAGGATATGCGGAACAAAGACCGAAAGCACACACTAAAGAATATAAGGATACAGAAAGTTCTCAAATAAAAATTGCGACCCTAATCATCTACGATCCCGAAACCTATATTCCTTGCATTAATTACTAGCATGCAATATTGATACCATTAAAAAAATAACATTTCAAATTACTATACAAAGTAATAAAAATGGAGTAACAAGTATGTTTAAGAAATTGCTCAAAAAAAAAAAAACAAGTTTGTTTAAGAAAAACTATTTATCCCACATCGGTCCTCTAAGAAAATTTGGGGACATGATCAACTTATATATACATGTAGGCTTTTGGATGGACTTGGACTTACTCATTTAGTTTGACCTGAGTACAACATGAATGTGCTAGATCTTAGCCTGCTATTGGGCTGGATTGAGAGATGAAAGCCCAAACTCGAGTTGGCCTATACCATTTATTTTTTCAATCAAAATTATAAAGTTAAAGGGTGGAACGGATCGGGTGATGGGTGAGATATGTTCATCCGAACCCGATCCATCACCCGAATCCGCCTATTATCCATATAAGTCGAGTTGTCATACATTTAAAGTGCTCGGGTGGGTCGGGTGGTGGGTGGGTTTGGGTGAAATTGCCATCCCTACCGATGGATTTGGTGGCCACCAGGGTGGAGGCTGTGGGGAATGGGGGTGGAGGTTGGGGGAGGTTGGCGTAGCTGATGTAGGGTTGGGGTGGCAGTGGTGTTGGGATGGTGGGAAAGGTGGGTCAAGTTCGGTAGGGGAGGTGAGAGATAGATGAAAGAAAGGAGGAGAATGGGGGAAAGGTGGGCCGATGTAAGGGGTTAGGGTCGTCGTAAGACGGCGTTGATAGTGGTGGTGACCGGTGTGAGTGTAGTGGTGATGGGTGATAGCGGTGGTATACTGTTCGAGTGGGATATATTGGTGGTGGTGGTGGTAGTCGGGTGCAGGGGTGTGTGGGGAGAGAGATGAGAGAGAAATTATTATGTTTAATTTATTTGTTTTGTTTTTTTTGTTACAATGTTTGATTAACTAAATATTAGTATGGGTTAATAATGATCAACTTTAGACAAGTAATGATCATATAAAAGGAGATAATGACTAGATAGAATAAAAGATTGATTGAAATGTAGGAAAATCAATACACAATTATGAAAAAGAAGGAAATAATGATTACAAGGAGATTAATAATAAAAATAAATAACATAATGACTGAAAATAGGAAATAATGATTATCAAGAGGTAAATAATGACTGAAAAGTGGGATCATTATTTCCCAATTTCCACTCATTATTTCTCAAATTTCACTCATTATTTTTCACTTTTCACTCATTAATTCTGGATTTTCACTCATGAGTTTTCAATTTTCACTCATTATATGCACCCACTTTATAGCCATTATATATTTTACAATCATTGTTTTCCAATTTTCACTCATTATTTTTAAAATTTCACTCATTATTTCTAGATTTTCACTCATTAGTTTTCAGTTTTCACTCATTATATACCACTTTATAGTCATTATATATTTTCAATCATTATCTTCCAATTTTCACTCATTATTTACCAAATTTCACTCATTATTTCCCAAATTTCACTCATTATTTCTCAAATTTCACTCATTATTTCTCAAATTGTACTCATTATTTCTGTATTTCTCATTAGTTTTCAATGTTCACTTATTATATACCACTTATAGTCATTAAATATTTTCAATCATTATTTCCCAAATTTCACTCATTTTTGCTTATTTTTCACTCATTATTTCTCAAATTTCACTCATTATTTCTGGATTTTCACTCATTATTTTTCAGTGTTCACTCATTATATAACACTTTCATAGTCATTATATATTTTCTATCATTATTTTCCAATTTTCACTCATAATTTCTCAAATTTCACTCATTATTTCTAGATTTTCACTCATTAGTTTTCAGTTTTCACTCATTATATACCAATTTGTAGTCATTATTATTTTCAATCATTATTTACCAATTTTCAATCATTATTTCTTGATTTTCACTCATTATTTTCCAAATTTTACTCATTATATACTACTTTATAGCCATTATTTATTTTCAATCCTAGTTTTTACTCATTATATACCCCTTTATAGCCATTAATTATTTTCAATCCTAGTTTTTACTCATTATATACCCCTTTATAGCCATTAATTTCCAAATTTTCAATCATTATATATCACTTTATAGTTATTATTTATTTTCACTCATTATTTGTCAATTTTCACTCATCATTTTCTCCTTACCACGTCGTGGGGAGCGTCAATTTCAAAGTGAGGTGACGAGAGAGGAAATGAGGGAGAAATAGAGGTGGCATAGCGTGGATTGTGGAGCGATGGTCGACGGCATCGCCATCAGGAAGGTGGTGGGGCAGTAGGTGATAGGGGTGGGTCCGGTTGATGGACGACGGTGGAAAGAAGGATGATTTCCGGAAAAAATCAAGAGGAAGAGAGAGGAAAAGGAGGAGTTAGAGAATGTGGAGTCGGGCCTAGCTAGGTCGCCGGCTATTGTGCGTCGTGATGGTCGTGTCGGTGGTGGTGGAATTGGTGGCACAGGTCGGGAGACGGTGGGGTACGGTGGACGGCGGTGTGTGGGTTATGTGGTGTCGGTGGAGATGATAAAAGTTGAGTGGTTGAAATGTGATTGATATATCATATCAATAGCCATAATGGGACAAGAGTAGATTTAATTATATTAGTTGGAGTTTGGGCTTTCCACATAAAACACGAGATGTATGTTGAATGGAGACGGGGTTACCATATACCAATAGTGTTGCACGGTCATATATTATATTCTTTTTTTAAAAAGAGCACGATTCATTCCCGGAAAATCTTTACACTTAGAGTCAAGTGTGATAACAACTAATTGATAGCTCAAGTACATGTTTTACCAAGTCATTTCAATAACATCCAAGATAGATATTTACGTAATGTGTACAATATTTAATTAATGTTTAGGACAAATTGTTAGTAATCACCTTATATTATACTTCTTCCGATTCTTTAGAATCGCGCCATTTCATTTGGCACAAAGTTTAATAGTAGTGGGATAGCCTCGATTTTTTCTTACACTAATGGCTCATATGCACATAGGTATGTCGAACCTTCAATGAAAGGTAAAATGGACTTATGCATATACAAATGTCACACATGAATAAGAATGGGGTTAATTTATTGCACCATTTTAAAAAGGAATATGGGGGGAATCTAAAGAATCGGAGGAAGTAACGTTTTGTCAAAACCATCTTATAAAATATTTTTTTGTGAGTAACTACCTTATAAATTTTTATTTATTTTTTAAACTAGCCTTATCTTTTTTTTTTTGTAAGAGTAGTAGTCTTTATTTATCCTTTTAGGGGAAAAGAGATCAATCTTACAAAAAAAAATTATCCACCAGAAAGGATCATGACTAAAGTACGTTAATACATTCAACTATTTCTTCATGTATGACCTAAAAAAAATTCTTCATGTACCATTTCCTTTGTGATTGCAAATAGCCTCATACTAACTAACTAGTTTCTTTACCTGTGCAAAATTGTACGACTATGCAACTTTGGTAACTTTATTTCATAGTATACACATGTATTTATTCGAATATTGATTAACAAATGAATCATTTAGTCAAATTAACAAGTCTCCTGTGAGACCGTCTCACCTGTGAGACGGGCCCAAAAAGAAGATAGCCTATTAATGAAAAAAAAAAATAAAAAAATGAGTTAATAAGTTAATAAGTTATAATCTTGAGTTTTGTTATCAAAACTACAAGTTATAAATGTTTATGCTAATATTTGAGTTTTGAATTTAAAAGTTTGAGTTTTTAATGTAAATTTCTAATTTAACTTAAACCTTGAATTTTCGTTATAAATTTTTGAGTTTTATATTTATATAAATCTTTAAACTCATAATATAAATTCTCGAATACTTAATGTAAATATTTGAGTCAATTTAATTAGTAATCACCATAAAAATCCACAAAACATATGAGAAATATTGTGAGATAAAAATAATTGAGAGGTTAGTGTGTAATTTATTGGGCTTTTATTATTGGATCTGGTCTCACATGTGCCCGGGCTAACTACTTACTCCATCCGTCCCCCCTTTAAACACCCCGCTTTCCTTTTCGGGGTGTCTTTCTTTAAACACCCCATTTCGAAACTTTCTAAATGTGGTAAGTTTTCACCAAACATCAACCATCCACTATCTCCAAAAATAATAAACAAACCACCCATTATCTCCAACAATCATAAACAAACAATCTACTATCTTCAACAATAATAAATAAACCACCCACTATCTTCAACAATAATAAACAAACCACATCACCTTAATCCACGTAAAATGGGGAGCGGGGTGTTTAAAACGGGACGGAGGGAGTATGTTGTTTATATACGTTTCGTGAAAATGTAGGTTTATTTTTGTTATAATATTATTTGAAACGATACTTTACATTATTTTTTGTCTTTCAACTTTGGTCACCCGTCATATTATATTACAATTTATTTCTACTAATTGATCCTAATTTTTTTTTCTTTTCTACTTGTACGTCACCCGTTATATTATTCCATATCCCGTAACTTGTTATACTATTTCATTTTCATTCCACTATCACGTCACCTTTTATGCTATTTAATTTTTTTTTTCCACTATCACAACACCCTTTAGATCACATAATATTTCAATTTATTACTGTAAATTAGCTAACCTATCATTACCATAAACTATCATGTTTTCCATATATTAGTTGATAATTACCATATTATTTAATAAGTAAAAAGTATTTCCATATCCTAATATTTTGATATATTTATTTAATTCTATCCAATAGGATTGTGCCAAGTGTCCATCAATGAAGGACTGTACTCGGCTTTTATAATATATATTAGAAAACATGCCCAACTACTATAGCTAGGCCCTGTTTGATAGGACTGCATCTTTCTGAACTGATCTAATCTGATTTGTGATTCTAATCTGATCTGATTTGAATGACTTTGAACTGATCTAATATGATCTGAATTTGTTGAAAGTTTGATTGTATTTCAATGAATTAGTATCAATTATGAACCATATACATTGATAATTATTTGAATTTTTCTGATATGATCTGATGAATGACTCTGATCTGATCAGATTTGAATGATTCTGAACTGATCTGAATACTACTTTTATTAAGTCCTATCAAACAGAACCTTAGGTAGCTATATTACATATCCCATAATCAAAGAATAAGAAAGGCATTAGGACTTAATTTTTGTATAGATGGGTTGGCCCATAATTCAGCATTTCTCGGCTCGAGGAATGAAATTCTTGAGTCGGGCGAGGGAACTCTCGACTCGAGAGACGCGCTCCTCGAGTCGAGACCATTGCAAAAAGATGCCCACAAGACAAGGCTATCTCGAGCCGAGAAATGCTGAACTCTCGACTCGAGATAGAGAGTTCTCGAGTCGAGGTGTCTGGTTCTTGACCCGAGACGGTGTATTCTCGTGTCGAGATGAACGTGATCCTCGACCTCCTCTCTCCGCTCCTCGGCTCGAGCTAGTGTGTGAATCACAATGTGCAACCGAGCTATCTCCTCTTCGAAACTCGATCCTCCATTCCCGTCTAAGGCTCACCAAAGGGTCTTGAGCAAACAAAATCCCGTAAAACCAACGAATAAGCTCCAAAAATACTCAGAATGGTGTGGTCTACGGATCACAATAAAACAATGCCCAAATAGACCCTGAGGCGCCTAAATCACGCGGATTAACAAACTACGTTTACACCATATCAGGCCATCATCAAAACACTCTCAAGAAGTGCAAGAAAACATCAGAGGTGCATGTTCTAATACTTCTTGGGATATGGAAGGCAGAGGACAAGTTGGAAAAAATAGAGAACGTGTCAGAGATATACATTCACTTCTTGTAAAGAAAAACTACATTAGCGAGCCTAAAAGCAGAACCACAACAGCAAACGAAGCTGACTTAAAGCGTTTTTATTGCTAAACAATTCCTCAACTGATTTGTGCTCTTCAAAAAGGGTGTGAACAATGACATGTGAATAACATTCTCTTCCATCCTCATAAGAATTTGCTAGACTCGGTAGAGGCTCAACCCGTCTCTGTTGAGCTCATTTCTCTTTTCCTAGGGGGGACTTTAGATGGGTCTTCGAAGAATAGCAAATTACTCGTATGATAGTTATTCAATGTTTTGAGAACTTGTTACCCAAGGTGAGATACTTACCTCAAGGACACTTTTCAGCAACTTTGCATGAAATTCAATGTTCCGAGGACTGAGAACTTGTGACTCCATCATACTTTCTATATTTTAATTTCAACTACAAAATTTCATACAACAAAAGAGGTGGGATAGTGTATAAGTAAAAGAGAACGTAATGTAGTTTGAATACAAACAGGGGTAATTTTTACAAGCACAACTAAGGATGGCAGTCTTAGTGACATACTTCCTTTTTCAGATCTTTAGGGAGTCGTGTAGCTAGAACAGACATACATTCTTGCCATTGCAGGAAAGGGAGTTCGGGATTATCAAGAGAGTTTATCAGAGTTTCGACAACCTGAGAGAACAAGAACGAAATAGTTAAAGAAAAAAAACATATCCAAGACTTGGCAAAAAAATAAAAAAAAAATAAAAAAATAGCAAAGGGTGAATCAGTTCCTAAGATGCTGCATCAGTCCCTTAATCAAAGTAAATAAATTGAATGTGCAATCATCAATGCGACTTACTTCATCCATGTTGCGCTCATAACCTGCAAGAATCATCCGGACAACAGTTATACATGAAATTTCCTGGATATCAGTTGGAGAATAATCCAGGACATGGAACCAACCACGGTAGGTTTCTGCTTTTCTTACAACAGCAGGGTCATCCAGATCAAGTCTTGCAACAAGCTCACCAGCCTGTAGACAATATGGACTTACATATGATCAACGACATACATCATCTTACTGCAAACATAGCTGTTAAGAAATAACTATAGGTTTTTACTAGTGCAACTTGTCCCTCGGACATCTTTAGCTGTACTATACCAGAAGCAGGTGAAATCAAGGGCATACACATCTTCATAACCTCAACTTCAACATATGTTGTGTCTGCATCAAAGTGACTACCATCTGCCACCAAGTACCGCAGTAGCTTACATGGCATCTCAGCCATTAACTTTGATGGATCATGATTATTCTGAACATGGAAAGAAAATATTTTTCATAGCATGCTCTATTACAAATGATTAGAGATAACAACAAAAATATCACTTGATAGGCTGTTGAGTATGAGTGGAAGCCCTCGATATGCTCCATGTGCAAGGGAATTGGTCATGTGGTGAATGAGTGTAAGAGGGATAACAAAAGATATACCCAGAGCAATACACAGAAGACTCAACCAACTCAAAAACAGGTATGGAGGCCTAAACCTAATCAACCTGTTAGGAATGACCCAACACAAGGTGTGAGGGCCGAGGAGAGCAATTTCACAACACTTGTTAATCAAGTGACAATTGTGCCTATGATTAGTACTACTAGGCCTGCTCAGAGGCAGCTTGTGCTGGTGCAGGAAAGTAATATGAATACTCAGGTGGCAGGAAACCAAATTACTTATGCTAATATAGTCAGATTTGGAAGTGCTACTCAGAGTGGGGATGGAGGGGATGGTAATGCTTCACATGGTCTAGTTGACCACGGCTAGCATTGCCTTCTGGGATATTAGGGGACTGAACAGCCCAACTAAACAGAGAGATGTTAAAAGATTTATGGAAGTGCATAAAGTTGGGTTGTTCAGTCCCTTAGAAACCAAGGGGAAACCTGGAGCAACTAATTGGGTTCACCTTGGATTAGGTGATAGATGGGCTATCACTACTAATAATAGTTGGCATAAAGGTGGGAGAATCTGGGTGCTTTGGGATCCAAATTGCTACATTGTTAATATGCCTCATGTGGATGAGCAGCTCATTCACACCAAAGTGGAGGAGAAGGTTACAAACATGAAGTTCTGTGCTACTTTTGTTTATGGGTCAAATGACCATCAGGAAAGGGAGAAACTTTGGAAAAGTTTGGAGGACATTAGTGATGGGATCACTGAACCTTGGGCAGTTATGGGCGATTTTAATAATGTTCTGAGCCCTTGAGGAAAGAATTGGGTCAAAGGTTGGGATGTCTGAGATTAAAAGCTTTCAAGAATGTGTGCAGAGATGTGGGATTCATGATATGAAGGCTGGAGGAAGCTTCTACACATGGAATAATAAGCAAAGTGGAGACAAGAGAGTATTCAGTAAAATTGATAGGATTCTGATTAATGCAGATTGGGTGAATAACTTTCAGGATTGTCAGGCTTACTTTCACCTAGAGGGTCTTTTTGACCATTGTCCTTGTGTCATTTCTTTCAAAGAAAAGACATATTAGAAGACATCTTTTAAATATTACAACATCTAGAGTAAAGCTCCAATAATTTCTGATATAATCAGCAAGGGCTGGGAGAGAAGAGTTGATGGGACTGTGATGTATAGAGTGGTGAGGAAAATGAAGATGCTTAAGAATGATCTGAAGATGCTGAATAGAGAAGTTTTCTCTAATATAGAGAAAGCTGCATGTAAGGCTGGAAATGAACTCCAAAATATTCAAGAGCAGTTATATAAAGACCCCACTAATGGAAACCTGAATGAGAGGGAAAGAGAAGCTGTTGCCCACTTCAACTTTCTACACAAGGCTCATGTTAGTTTCTTAAAACAGAGAAGTAAGGCAGAGTGGGTAGCTGAAAGAGATGAGAATACTAGCTTCTTTCACAGCTCAATCAGAGCTAGAAGAGTTAGAAAAGTTGTATACCAGATTAAAGACATGAATGGTAAGTTGGAGATTGATGAGGAAGGAATTCAGAGAGCTTTTCTAGAGTTCTATACAGGTCTGCTGGGTAAAGCAACTACATGTTCTTCTGTTCATATCAGAACTGCACAAAATGGAGGGGTGGTAAATGATGATATGGCTAAGGAGCTAATGCGAACAGTGGAGAGAGAGGAAGTTAGAAGAACCATTTTCTCAATCCCAAACAATAAAAGCCCAGGCCCTGATGGGTATACAAGCAAATTCTTCAAAGATACTTGGGCAACAACTGGGAAGGAGGTGACTGATGCTATAATAGACTTCTTTGAGAAGGGTAGAATGCTGAAACAAATCAACTGTACCAACATTACCTTGGTGCCTAAAGGGAAGCAGCCACAGTCAGTCTTAGAATTTAGACCAATAGCTTGTTGCAACACCATTTACAAGGGCATTTCCAAGATCCTTTGTGACAGATTGAGTAGTGTACTGCCTCAAATAGTGAGTAAGAGTCAGGGGGCATTCATCAAAGGTCGGGACATTGTTGACAACATTATGATTTGTCAGGAGCTTGTCAGGAAGTATAAAAGGAAGGGTGTTTCCCCAAGATGCATGATAAAAATTGACTTACGAAAAGCATATGACTCTGTCGAATGGAAGTTTGTGAGGGAGATGCTGACTGCTCTTAAATTTCCACAAAAGTTCACTGATCTAATCATGGCCTGTGTGGAAACCCCATCTTACACGATTAGCTTGAATGGCAATGGGTTTGATTTTTTCCAGGGTAAAAGAGGGCTTCGACAAGGTGACCCCCTATCTCCACTCATTTTCACTCTGTGTATGGAGTATTTAAGCAGAATCTTGAAGGTGGTGGCAGAGAAGAGGGAGTTTAAATTTCATCCTATGTGTCATAAGATGAGATTAAACCACCTATGTTTTGCAGACGACCTACTCTTATTCTGCAAAGGAGATGCTAGGTCTGTTACTCTATTGCTTAGAGGATTCACAACTTTTTCTGAGGCATCTGGTTTACATTCTAGCCCAGCAAAGTCTGAGATTTACTTTGCAGGGGTAGCTGGAAATGTGATGAAAGAGTTAACAGAATACTTAGGGTTTAAGAGAGGTGAGCTTCCATTCAAGTATTTGGGAGTGCCTATTACAGCTGGCAGACTTTCAGTTATGGATTGTAACTGTCTTACAGAGAAGATAGTGGAGAGGATTAGAGCAATTGGAGTGAGGAAACTCTCTTATGCAGGAATAGTCACCTTGGTGAAGGCAGTTATGCTTCATTTACATGATTATTGGGCTCGAATTTTTATGATGCCTAAACTAGTCTTAAAGAAAATTTCTGCTATATGCAGAAATTTCCTTTGGGATGGTACATATATAATGATTAGATCTCCTCTAATCTCTTGGGAGCAGATTTGCAGACCTCAGGAATGTGGAGGACTAGGGATTAGAGACATATTTACATGGAATATTGCATGTTTGGGAAAGTATGTGGATTGGATATATAGTAAAGCAGACTCCTTATGGGTTAAATGGGTTAATGAGTATTACTTAAAAGGATGTGAATGGAAAGATTATCTTCCTCCAACTGATGCAAGCTGGGGTTCAAGGATGGTAAGTGGATAGGAGCTGACAGAGATTACAGGGTTGCAGAGGGCTTTAAATGGCTGAGCATAAGTCATCAGAAGATCAGCTGGGGGAAGTTTATTTGGTCTAGACACATTATCCCCAAAGCAGCTTTTATAAGCTGGTTAGCTATGCACAACAGACTCCAGTTGAAAGACAAATTGTTCAAAATTGGAGTATGCTCAGAGGATACTTGCTTGCTTTGTCAGGCTGGACCTGAAACTCATCAACACCTTTTCTTCAGTTGCGAGTATAGTAAAAAGTGCCTGGAAGTGGTAAGCAAAAGATGTAATCTGTTATTTCCGGCAATCGATACAATTATGTGGTGCTGTAAGAAGAAGATGGGATCACGAGTGAGGAATCAGACAATGGGAGCTGTCATATGTAATCTGATCTATCATATTTGGCGCATGAGAAATCAGTGCAGGATTGAAGATTGTATTACAAGGCCTGAGATTCTAGTGGAACAGGCTATGAAGGAGGTCAAAGCTAGGATCAAAAGTAAAACGCAAAGTGCAAAATCAAAGGATCTAGAGTGGATGTCGAATAGAGGATTAGGCTAAATCGGGTTTGTTAGTTTTGGGGGCTGTTTCTGTTTGTAACAGCTTTTTGAAGTTTGCTGTTAAGCAAATATGTACATAACGTCATTATTTTTATTAATAATAATATTACATTTTCCCCAAAAAAAAGTCTTAGAGCCTGATTGTGATGAGCCTCGTAGGAGCAAGAGGGCTAGAGTTGCTAAGAGTTTTGGTTCTGATTTTCATACTTACATACTTGAGGATGATCCTAAGACTTTTAATGAAGCTATGATGTCCGCAGATGCTCCATTTTGGAAGCAAGCAGTGAATGACGAAATGGAGTCTATCACCTCTAACAAGACTTGGGTTTTGACCGATCTTCCTCCTGGTTCTAAACCTATTGGTTGCAAGTGGGTTTTCAGGAAGAAGTTGAGAACCGATGGTACTATTGATAAATTTAAAGCTAGACTTGTAGCTAAAGGTTTTACTCAACGAGAGGGAGTAGATTTCTTTGATACTTATTCTCCTGTTTCTAAAATTTCTACTATTAGAGTTCTAATTGGTATTGCTTCTATTTATGAGTTGCAAGTTCACCAGATGGATGTGAAAGCTGCCTTTCTCAATGGTGATTTCGAGGAGGAGATTTACATGGTTCAACCTGAAGGTTTTATCACTCCTGGTCAAGAGAACAAAGTATGTAAGCTTGTTAAATCTCTTTATGCTTTAAAGCAAGCTCCTTTGCAATGGCATGAAAATTTTGATTCTACTATGCTTTCTGATGGTTTTCATGCTAATAGTAGTGACAAGTGTGTTTATATGAAAAAGGTTGATGACTCTTTTGTTATCCTATGCTTATATGTTGATGATATCTTGATCTTTGGTAGCAATATGAATGTCATCAATAGCACTAAAGCTTTCTTGTCACGTAACTTTGATATGAAGGACCTTGGTCCAGCTGATGTGATTTTGGGTATTAAATTGTTGAAAAGGCCTGATGGTATTGCGTTAACCCAATCTCATTATATTGAGAAGATGTTGCGCAGGTTTGGTTATTATGATGCGAGTCCGGTGTCTACCCCTTTTGACTCATCTGTTAAGTTGAGGGAAAATGATGCAGATAGTATTTCTCAACATAGATATTCTCAAATTATTGGTTCTTTGATGCATCTAACCAATTTTTTTAGACCTGATATTGCTTATGCAGTAGGCAGATTGGCTAGGATATACCCACAATCCGGACGCGGCTCATTGGACAGCTTTAGAAAGGATCTTCAGATACCTTAAGGGTACTTTAGATTATTCTATTCATTATTGTCGTTTTCCTGCTATTCTTGAAGGGTATAGTGATGCTAATTGGAATGCTGACATTGATGAAACAAAAGCTACTAGTGGCTATGTGTTTTTGCTAGGAGGTTGTAATATCCCGAAATTTCAAAGTATCTTATATTACTACTTTAGATTTATTAATTAGATTATCTAAATGAAAAAGAGTTTTAAATGTTATTTGTAAGTCAATTTCAAAAATGAATTCGGGAATGATTTCTAAAATCGGATTTTTCTATTTGGGTTATATTTCTAAATTGGGTCAATCTTAACTATCGGACCAACACCAACCCAGACCAACAAAACTTGGCCCAAACATAAACCATATCCATCAACCCCACCCAAAGAAAAAGGAAAACCCAGCAAAAAAAAAAAAAAGAAAAAAAAGGAAAAAAACCCTTTTCACTCTCTCCTAATACACGCATAAACCCCCCCTCTTTGTATAAAAAAACAGAGTTTCCTCCGTCTTCTCGCCCTTCTTCGCTTGTCACCTTCGCCGCACGCCATCAGCCCTTCGACGCCGGCGCTTGCCTCGTCGACCCAGCTAGCCTCCGACCACCGTCCTTTCTTGCGCTCCTCTTCCCCTTTACGCGACAGCTGGGTAACGCCCAACCTCCCCTGTTTTTCGTCCTCTCTAATTATCATTGATTTCAATTCGTTTTTCTTGCTCTAAATCATGTTTAATTGGTTCTAGTAGATGATATGATTAGTGGTTAATCATTTCAGGTTAGTTTCATGCATAAAGAATCGATCTTGATTATGGTTTTGAGTTGATTTTCTCTAATTTCGAATTTGGGGTGTTACAGTTGGTATCAGAGCCCAGGTTAGGTCCCACGCTAAAATGAGCTAATAAGACTAGGAAAAAAAACAACTAATTAGCAAAAAGAAATAAAATGAACCAAGCCGTATGGGGGTAATGGGGTATTGCTTTGTTCGTAGGCGTGTTTAGCTTTTATTTATAAATTGTTACTTGTTTTCACATGTGAGTTTTATATATACTTGTTATTGAATGATTAGATTGCTTTGATTCATTGAAATATGAAGGTAGATGTAATTTGGTATGTGTAGACACCAGCATTTGTCCCTACCCAAATGCCCAATGATGAAAGGACATATTACAGTGAACTGTGTCTGCTTGCTCTATTATGTGAATCACCGTTGTCGTGAATCCGTTAGCAAATGCGTCGTTACCTAAAACAAGGCCAAAAACAACCACTTTCCTCCCCTTTTACACCTCACCTAACTCAGGAATAACCCGCGTGCCTAAACCGCCAAATATCATCAAGAAAACATGTTTTTGCACGTCATTTGCCCACCCGAATTCACATGTGCAATACTCATGTCATAAGGAGGCCAGAAATACAATTTTCTATGGTGCGTCAAAGGGTCCAGGCGCACCGTTGCGCGCGCACAGAGGCCTTGGCGCATGACGCACGCAAACCTAGACGGCGGCCACCCTAGCCCACGACCACACTATAAATACCCCTCATTTCCACCCCATTTAACAACTTGGACACACCATTTCCACATTCCAAATTCTTGGACTTTTCTTTACCCTTGCCCACGCATGGAATCTTTTGTCGACCCAAGACAAAAACGATTGTCATCACGAGCAGCACGTCTCTTCCATTTCGAATCATCATATATATATATTGCGTCGCCGCAAACACTAACCCTTGAGCAACCTCAAGAATCATGCAGCGCTCCACCACATGCATACATTTGTGCCACCACAAATACAAAGCCTTGCTCCACAGCAAGCCCCGAGATCATCCTCGAGCAGTGGGAATGTCAGTATGAGCCGTCACCATAAATTGGACAATCACAACTTTTACTCACCTTTTTCATCATTTTTTTCTTTTGGGGGAAACCTCAAATTTATTCCACAAAACTTTACCATTTTCATCTTTTTTTTTTCTTTTGGGGGAAACCTCAAACTCAATCCTACACATTTTTGTTCTGCTCACCATTTTCTAGTTTGCACTCTTAGTTTTATTGCATGAAACTTACCATCTCTTTCATCCTTTTTCCTTTTGGGGGAAGTTGGGGTACCACCCTGCATTTGTTCACATTTTACATCTGCATATGCCACGAATTTGGGTTGCATTACTCTAAGTTGCATAACATCATCGCATTGCATTTCATAAAATTGCATTACATCAAGTGAGTTGCACTTGCACACCACATGCACAACCCTTTACACAAGCACTAGTCATCACTTGTTATTCATCACATGACATACATTTGCACACTACATGCATAAACCTTTGCATGAGAATTAGGCAGCACTCGCATCCTTAGGACAAGATGCAATCGTCCATCACCACTACTCTCCAAGCATTGGAACCGCGAGGTCAAAAACACACATCTCTGTGCCACGACCTCCTTGCTCACACAACAGTGAGACAAAGTACAACAAGAATTTTCAACGTGCATAATCAACTGGCAAACAAGAGGTACAAGCGGCATCCAATTGCTCCATAATCTCCTATTTCATGCAAGAATGGGGGCTCCCCTCGAAGCTGTCAATCCAGCATAGACCAACTGAGATTACACACCTTCTAGTCATGTAACAGTCGCACCGACTTTAAACTTGAGTATCTAGCAAAACTCCATATTCAACACCAACGACCTAACTCCGTTACGATCAAGCAACGTCGGACCCAATTTCGACATCTCAAGCAAAATATCATCAATAGTAGTGGACCTAACTCCACCATGATCTAATGACATTGGACCCACTTCCGATAGAAGCAAAAACAAGCACACCAAGCAATCACCGGTCGCACTGACCTTAAACATTGACACAATCACCAAATACCATCGGACCCACTTCCGACATTCAGAAGGCACTACAAGTACAAACAGCAAGTTCCACAATGCTATCCAACGGTAGCACCGACCTTAAACATCTTGCACAGTCGCACCGACTATAAACACCAGGTATATCTTCTAATTGGTTGGCGAACCTCTAAAAGCGCATCGGCGGTCTGATGGACCTTAAAACGACCCTCCACGTGCATTCGCATCCCGTTTGCACGATTTACATACTTTGACTTTCGCCTTTTCCAAGCCTCAGTCAAAGTAGGGGCTTCTGTAGACACCTGCATTTGTCCCTACCCAAATCCCCGATGATGAAAGGACATATTACAGTGAACTGCGTCTCCTTGCTCTACTATATGAACCACCGTTGTCGTGAATCCGTTAGCAAATGCGTCGTTACCTAAAACAAAGCCAAAAACAACCACTTTCCTCCCCTTTTACACCTGACCTAACTCAGTAATAACCCGCATGCCTGAACCGCCAAATATCATCAAGAAAACATGTTTTTGTACGTAATTTGCCCACCCAAATTCACATGTGCAATACTCATGTCATAAGGAGGCCAGAAATACAATTTTCTATGGTGCGTCAAAGGGTCCAGGTGCACCGTTGCGCGCACACAGAGGCCCTTGCCCACGCGCCGGTGCGCCATGCGTGAGCCAAGGTGCGCCTTGCGCGACCTAGGCTGCGTCATGCGCGAGCCAGGTTGCACCTTGCGCGACCTAGACTGCGTCATGCGCGAGCCAGGCTGCGTCTTACGCGACCTAGGCTGCGCCATGCGCGACCCCCCCGCGCATGACGCACGCAAACCCTAGACGACGGCCACTGTAGCCCACGACCACACTATAAATACCCCTCATTTCCACCACATTTAACAACTTGGACACACCATTTCCACCCCGAAACGCTGCTCCTCTCTCATCACAATTCTTCTCACAAAAACCCTAACAACAATACAAAAATCCTAGCAACTACAACACCAAAATACTAATAGCACCCCTACACCTCTAGGGCACCCCTAAACACAACACTACAAGACACAACACAAACAAAGCCCCTCTTAAACACCACGTTCGAAGAGCAACGCATCACTCGAAGAACAAATCTAGCCTCCCACAACGCATACTAAGGATCAACGCAACGATCTCGAAGCATAGTAGAGCAAGTAGTGCTATCGCGGACACACGTAAGTCCTGAGGGCACCCCCTCTTTTCTAAACTGGTCTTTTTACATTTTCTCATCTTCTATCCATTCTTTACGTGCGCAATTTATTGCTTTCAACCTAGATTTATATTTTGCCTAACCAAGATTTAGATCTAAAACGAATTACATGAATCACGTCCAACACACATAGCGCAAAGCGCTTGGACAAATTGGTAGCTAGGGACTGTTAATCAATCTTAACGACGTTGCGACCTAAGATCTAGTTTATGTGCTAAATAACCGACTTAGCTAATTTACTAGGTTGTATACAACTTGTAAATGATTGTAAACTTGCATGGCTTAACTTCTCAATGACTTGTAAACGATAATTCAACTAGTAGAGGCCGCTATACGCGGGCGGGGTTGGGTGTCTTATGGCTTCCCAACACGTACCGTCACCCCTGAACCCAGTCTTGCGGTCCGTAGGCTGCATATTGGCGTAGGGCAAAATGCGCATCTTGTTCCTTACGTCCCTCGGTTTTGTCCTTTTCGGTAAACGACTCGCGAAAGTGTTTTGTACTTGGCATGAATCGCTTCCCCAAGCGTTTATGCTCAATGGGTACAAAGTCACCTATCGTTTACGTAGTCCCTCGGTAACAAGGAAGAAGATCGCATTGCATGGTTTCCAAACACCCCACAATTGTTTGGTGGCGACTCCTATCCTAGTGCAATAATCGCACGACTCGCGCGTCCGCCGCGATAGAGCCCATCCGTGGAATCTACAGTGGCGACTCTGTTGGGGATTTATTTGTTCAAAGTGGGTGAGACTCGAAGATTGGTTATCACGTTACATTTGTTGAGAAGTTTAGCACTTTCATTTGGATGGACGCGAGCCACCTCCCATAGGAACCTTTGTCCTTTCGGTACATCCATGTCTTTCTACCTCGTGTAGGACTGAATAATGGTTGTACCACCCACGTTCGCATCATCGACACTTCGTTTCCAATGAAACATTGTTTCTGGTGCAAGGATGTTATACTCTCGAGCATGGGCTGCCACAAATCGAGATATAACTACCTATAACGTGGTACCCTAAGCCTAAACCTCAAAGGCAAAGCCATAGTACATTTGCATGGTATGTGTTTGCTCTTACGTGCCTTTGTTGCTTGTTTTTGCCTGTTTTGTGCCATATTCATCCCCTAAACTTTGTCAAAGTAATTTTCAACTACATTAGTGCCTTCCCTATGCAACATGTCACTTTTCGTGACTTTTCGTGTCGTGCGTCTCCCCCCTTGTGCGCACCATTGCGCACGTCACAAGCCTTGTGCGCACCACCCCCGTGCGTCTGCCCACTAATACGCACCACGCATTTTCCTTTGAATGGTGCAATTCCCATTCCTAGCCATGCCCCACTGCATGTTTCCCATTGTTTGAGTCATTTTCAACACTTGCATACACTACCATGCACCTATACACCTCACACACACATGTTGCACCCACAAAATCGAGTCAACCTCATTGCACTTTGTTGCATTCTTGAATACCGCATTGCCGTGTCACGCATACACAACCATAACTTGCTGCATACATACATACATACATACATATATACATACGTCATATCCATAGAGTCGCATCTTGCACCATACATTTGTATATCATCTAGGTCCACCCCTAGTCATCTAAATCATGCATTGTCCTAGTCCATACCATTCTTAGGACAAACAGTCTCATGTAGGGTCAAGTTTGTACTTAACTATGAACTCATGCATCCTAGGAACCCAAACCATTGCACGCATTTTTGCTCTACGACTTGTATGATCATATGCATCCATGCATACATGCATCACAGCCCATGCATCGAACCTACAAAAAAAAAACAAAAAAAACAAGTTACGTCATGCATCATATCAAACAAATCATGTCTGTCTCATACGTCAATCCGTATCATCGACTCTATCCACCTAAGATATTTGAGGCTCACTCCTCGCTCTTTATTACACAAAAATTCATATCTTTTTCGATACGTCAATCCGTATCATCAACCCTATCCACCTAGGATTTTCGAGGCCTACTACTCCTCGCTCTTTTTTACCCAAAAATCCGCACCTTAGCGATACGTCAATTCGTATCAACGACCCTAACTACTTAGGAACTTCGAGGCCCACCCCTCACTATTTTTTGCCCAAACCTTGACAACTTAACGACACGTCAATCTGTATCATCAACCCTAGCCACCTAGGATTTTTGAGGCCCACTCCTCACCCATTTTTCAACAATTCCGTACAACTTATGAAAATCCGAACCATATAACTTGATCTTAGCCACCTAGGATCATCGAGGCCCACTCCTCATCTCCTTTCTTTCCGTTGTTGAAGCCCACTCTTCACGATCTTTCGATCTCTACATACATAAGATCGTCAACACCTTGTCCAACTCAGTGACCCTGGCCCACGTTTTCAAGCAACTCAATTGAAGCACCAATGGTTTGAGGGACGACCACTACTTCTCTATGGATCGACAATCCACGTCGAGATTGGTCGCACGTTCCTCTCGTCAATGTTAAGTTTTTTCCACAACTTCTCGACATTACCATCCCGAAAATCAAGGGGTAGCAAAATCCATGCACTATGTCTTGAACTCAAAAACTTACATTGCACGAAAGCTAAAGGCGATGAGGACATGCATCACTAAAACGAGGCTACCATCAACGACATCAACAATGAACGTTCTTTCTGAACTACATTATTTGGTTTGATTCCACGCATTAATGGATACGTAGGCAGTCTTTCGAGACACAACCACACGACAAAAGATTTCATGCATGTTTTGTTTACCTCCTTTCCATGTCTAGCATAGATACCTCCAACAGATTGAAATTTCTCTTTTTCGCTGATGGAATAAATGAGCTTTTGGTTTACCATATCTCTCATGAGCATCCATAGACGAATCCTAGTCTGCCTTACACTGCATGATTAATGACTGGAGGTAAAAATTGTAACTACAAAAATGACTTTGATCCCTCACGATTGAATTCATTTTCTTTGGTAGCCCGCAGAGCCTCCATGCCGATAGGCTTTTCATTTTTATCCTACATCTTCCTAGCCTGGGTAAGGGGTTTTGATTTGACTTGAACAGCAAGACTTAAGAAAGTGGAGCCACTAACTATAAATGTTTATATTAACAGACGGCAAGACTTAAAAAAGTGGAGCCACTAACTGCAAATAGACTGACAATGGCAAGACTTAAAAAAGTGGAGCCAATAATAACAAATATGGCTAACAAATAAAAAAGCAAAACTTCTGTAGCTGGAGCCGAAAAAACAAATAACAAGTGTCACGAACAAGTGAAAGCATCCCTCAATAGGGACTGAATTGAAAAGTCAAGCAAAATGTGTCTTTCTAACTGGCAACATGGTCAAGTCAGCACAATTGGGGGTAAAATGGGCCAGAGCCTTCATACACATCCGTCATTTGTCACCCAAGCCAGCTACAAAAGCACCGAAAAAGTCCTCCTTGAAATCGTGCAAATCACGCCACCGCAATCGGCCGCACTTCTATTCAAGAACTTGACATTTGATGATTCATCGCAAGAGTTCTTCCGCACGACGGATAATAATCGCGAAGGTAAGACCCTAGGAATTTTGAGGATCGCTCATCAAGCTCGTCATGCATGCATTCTCCGATTCGTTTCCCATAGTGCTAAATGACATGGAAATCTGAACCCACGTTATCAACCTACCCCTTTGCAAATTTAGGTCGACGCATAGGTCTGAATTCCTCTTTTCCACCCACATTACAAGCCATAACCCTTGGCCAGTCGCATCCAACTTGCCTTCAGAATTTGTATCCCACTTGGTCCAACATCAAGGATCAAGGCCCCATTGAGCCAGCCACAACTACCGAACTCTACATTCCAAATTCTTGGACTTTTCTTTACCCTTGCCCACGCATGAAATCTTTTGTCGATCCAAGACAAGAACGATCGTCATCACGAGCAGTATGTCTCGTCCATTTCGAATCATCATACATATATTACGCCGCCGCAAACACTAACACTTGAGCCACCTCAAGAATCATGCTGCGCTCCACCACATGCATACATTTGTGCCACCACATGCATACATTTGTGCCACCACAAATACAAACCCTTGCTCCACAGCAAGCACCGAGATCATCCTCGAGCAGTGGGAATGTCAGTATGAGCCGTCACCATAAATTGGACAATCACAACTTTAATTTTACTCACCTTTTTCATCATTTTTTTCTTTTGGAGGAAACCTCAAATTTCTTCCTCAAAACTTTACCATTTTCATCTTTTTTTTTCTTTTGGGGGAAATCATTTTTTTCTTTTGGAGGAAACCTCAAATTTCTCCTTACCATTTTATAGTTTGCACTATTAGTTTTATTCCATGAAACTTACCATCTCTTTCATCCTTTTTAATTTTGGGGGAAGTCGGGGTACCACCCTGCATTTTTTCGCATTTTACATCTGCATATGCCTCGAATTTAGGTTGCATTACTCTAAGTTGCATAACATCATCGCATTTCATTTCATAAAATTGCATTACATCGAGTGAGTTGCACTTGCACACCACATGCACAACTCTTTACACAAGCACTAGTCATCACTTGTTATTCATCACATGACATACATTTGCACACTACTTGCATAAACCTTTGCATGAGAACTAGGCAGCACTCGCCACCCTCAGGACAGGATGCAATCGTCCATCACCACTACTCTCCAAGCATTGGAACCGCGAGGTCAAAAGCACACATATTTGTGCCACGACCTCTTTGCTCGCATAAGAGTGAGACAAAGTACAACAAGAATTTTCAACATGCATAATCAACTGGCAAACAAGAGGTACAAGCGGCATCCAATTGCTCCATAATCTCCTATTTCATGCAAGAATGGGGGCTCCCCTCGAAGCTGTCAATCCAGCATAGACCAACTGAGATCACACACCTTCAAGTCATGTAACTGTCGCACCGACTTTAAACTTGAGCATCTAGAAAAACTCTATATTCAACACCAACGGACCTAACTCCATTACGATCAAGCAACGTCGGACCCACTTTCGATATCTCAAGCAAAATATCATCAATAGCAGTGGACCTAACTCCACCATGATCCAATAACATTGGACCCACTTCCGATAGAAGCAAAAACAAGCACACCAAGCAATCACCGGTCGCACTGACCTTAAACATTGACACAATCACCAAATACCATCGGACCCACTTCCAACATTCAGAACTCACTACAAGTACAAACAGTATGTTCCACAATGCTATCCAACGGTCGCACTGAACTTAAACATCTTGCACAGTCGCACCGACTATAAACACCAGGTATGTCCTCTAATTGGTAGGCGAACCTCTAAAAGCGCATCGACGGTCTAATGGACCTTAAAACGACCCTCCACGTGCATTCGCATCCCATTTGCACGATTTACATACTTTGACTTTCACCTTGTCCAAGCCTCAGTCAAAGTGGGGGCTTCTGTAGACACTTGCATTTGTCCCTATCCAAATCTCCGATGATGAAATGACATATTACAGTGGACTGCGTCTGCTAGCTCTACTATGTGAACCACCGTTGTCGTGAATCTGTTAGCAAATGCGTCGTTACCTAAAACAAGGCCAAAAACAACCACTTTCCTCCCCTTTTACACCTAACCTAACTCAGGAATAACCCGCGTGCCTGAACCGCCAAATATCATCAAGAAAACATTACGTCATTTGCCCACCCAAATTCACATGTGCAATACTCATGTCATAAGGAGGCCAGAAATACAATTTTCTATGGTGCGTCAAAGGGTCCAGGCGCACCGTTGCGCGCGCACAGAGGCCTTGGCGCACACGCCGGTGCGCCATGCGTGAGCCAAGGTGCGCCTTGCGCGACCTAGGATGCGTCATGCGCGAGCCAGGCTGCACCTTGCGCGACCTAGGCTGCGTCATGCGCGAGCTAGGCTGCGTCTTGCACGAGCTAGGCTGCGCCATGCGCGACCCCCTCGCGCATGACGCACGCAAACCCTAGACGGCGGCCACCCTAGCCCATGACCACATTATAAATACCCCTCATTTCCACCCCATTTAACAACTAGGACACACCATTTCCACCCCGAAACGCTGCTCCTCTCTCGTCATAATTCTTCTCACAAAAACCCTAACAACAATACAAAAATCCTAGCAACTACAACACCAAAACCCTAATAGCACCCCTACACCTCTAGGGCACCCCTAAACCAAACACTACAAGACACAACACAAACAAAGCCCCTCTTAACACCACGTTCGAAGAGCAACGCATCGCTTCAAGAACAAATCTAGCCTCCCACGACGCATACTAAGGATCAACGCAACGATCTCGAAGCATAGTAGAGCAAGTAGTGCTATCGCGGACACACGTAAGTCCTGAGGGCACCCCCTCTTTTCTAAATTGGTCTTTTTACATTTTCTCATCTTCTAGCCATTCTTTACGTGGGCAATTTATTGCTTTCAACCTAGATTTAGTTTTTGCCTAACCAAGATTTAGATCTAAAACGAATTACATGAATCACGCCCAACACACGTAGCGCAAAGCGCTTGGACAAATTGGTAGCTAGGGATTCTTAATCAATCTTAACGACGTTGCGACCTAAGATCTAGTTTATGTGCTAAATAACCGACTTAGCTAATTTACTAGGTTTTATACAACTTGTAAATGATTGTAAACTTGCATGGCTTAACTTTTCAATGACTTGTAAACGATAATTCAACTAGTAGAGGCCGCTATACGCGGGTGGGGTTGGGTGTCTTATGGCTTCCCAACACGTACCGTCACCCCCGAACCCAGTCTTGCGGTCCGTAGGCTGCATATTGGCGTAGGGCACAATCCGCATCTTGTTCCTTACGTCCCTCGGTTTTGGCCCTTTCGGTAAACGACTCGCGAAAGTGTTTTGTACTTGGCATGACTCGTTTCCTCAAGCGTTTATGCTCAATGGGTACAGACTCACCTATCGTTTACGTAGTCCCTCGTTAACAAGGAACAAGATCGCATTACATGGTTTCCAAACACCCCACAATTTTTTGGTGGCGACTCCTATCCTAGTGCAATCATCGCACGACTCCGCGTCCGCCGCGATAGAGACCGTCCGTGGAATCTACAGTATGAGAATTAAAAAGTACGAAATTGATGTACATGTATGAAAATTATTGGTCTTTGAAGGTCAAATGTACCTTATCTATTTGGAACGATACTCATTGAATTAGAATGAGAAAATTGTATGTCTATTTTAAGTATGCTCGACATGTAATGTGTATACGTTTTCCTAATTTCTTGGAATGTGCTTCTATTGGTATATATTAGTGTTGGAATTGTTACTAAGTGTTTGGTAGCTAATCACTACATCATTCTTAAAGGGTTGAATTGACTATAAACGATATATACCAAAACATAAATGGTGCCCTCCCACCCTACCCTTAGTAGTAGGACTAGTGGCTAATGTGTAGATTATTATGCTCTATATTTACCATCTTAGATCTGTGTTGGACATCACTGCCTCGATGATTTATATGAAATTTTGGTCAAACATGAGATATATAGTGGAGGTTATTTGGGGATAATATGATTTTTTGGATCCATGATCTTAATTATTTTCATTTTATGGGATTATCATAAGGAATAGTGTGGTGTCTTAATTTGAGTCTTTAATTTGGGGTTTATATATAATGTACAAAGGTTCTATTTCGACGAGGATCAGGATATATTGGATATTTACTTGGGTCAGAATTTATCTTTGAAGTTTAAAATTTTTATCATTGTTATCATGGTATCATTATTGCACTATGATTTAAAGAGTTGAGTTTATTGGCAAAGCGAACTTACTGAGTTCGGTTTCTTCAAATTGCATTGTAACACCCCGTAATTTTTGGGATCTTTATTTAATTAGGGTGTTACATTTAATTTGGGAATTAGGAATCAATTACTAAATTTGGGAGTTTTCCTACTTTGTATCGGTTTCCTAATTGGGTTAGTTTTATGGAAGTTACCTAAATACCCTTACTAGTACTCCCTTACTCTACTACTACAATATATAAAACAAAAAACAAATAAACCAAGCCCTACCTATTCTACTGTACGCGTGAAAGAGAGAAGCAGAGAAGAAAAGAGAAGTGACGGCAGCCACCGTCGGCCACCGCCGTGCACCACCGGACCACCGTCACCACCACCGCAGCCCCGTCCTTATCTACCTTCCCTCTTGATTATTATATCAAGAGTAGTAAGATTTCTATACCTTTCTCACAATTGTAATTTAGGGCTTTTGACATTCATGTTTAGTTGTAGTTTAAAGATGAAGTTGGATGTAGAAATCCTATGATTTATTTATGATTGTGTTGAAGTTTATGCATGAATTTATGGAGTGGTGATTTAGGGCTTTATAATTAGGGCTTATGCATGTTTGATAGTGATTTTGTGGTCGGAATTGCATGAGATTCGGAAGGATGGCTTGTTATGAATTGGGTAATGTGTGGTTTCAATTTGGGGATGCTTAATGATGGTTTAATTGGGTTAAATAGTTTCTCCGCAGATCTGGTTTTGATATATTTTGGGTGTTATTATGAGTATTCTGGTATTTGTATGGTGGGAGATTGTTACTAGTGTGTTTATTGAGTTGTTGTGCAAGTTTGACGCGAATTGGAGTAGATTTGGTTGTCATATGACCATGTTTTGCTTGAGAATTATCATGTTGGGTGTTGTTGGGTGCGTGGTGTGTAAGTTCTAAGAATGGTATAGTCGTTTGAGGATAGTTACCTTGTGATTTGTAGTAATTCCATTGTTTTCGACATTTGTTTAGGTGGTGACTTTGAGGAAGTACCTTTCGTAGACTTTTGATACCCTTCTAGCATTTGTGAGTGTTGAAGGTAAGAACGTGATCTTATAAGACTTGAGCATGTTTTGTACCTTTTGTTCTCATAAGCCTAATCGTTCGCTTCAACCGTCGTTGTATTCATTTCATCTCATGTCTTTCACTCTTGGATCTCTTTTCATGCAAGTCTTGTTTCATGGCAATGCCGTTGTTCATTTGTTGATTCATATGTTGTTGTTTCCGGCTACGGCCGTTTATAAATCGAAAAGCGTAAGCACAAATAATGTACCTTAATGATAAATTAAAAGTGTATCGTAAGAACGTGAAGATAAGTGAAACTCATCTAGAGGGGCGGACGTAGGAGCCGTCACCACACCATGAGGTTGTGGCCTTTGTTTGTACCTCTGATCAAGGTAGTGTTGTGGGTTGGAGATCAGCTACCGAACCCCCTAATAGACTTCCTCCTAGAGGTGGTTTCGTCCTACCGGCCCTCTAGTGAGGGGTGTGCACACTTGAGTCATTAGGTTGCGTTACTTGTAACTCTAGATGTGGTAGTCTTGGGGTAGGACCCTTGGCTTGTCTTTAGGGACCTCTCGGAGGCCCTCGATGATCGTATGTTGTTGTCCAGAGAATTGAGGAGTAAGAATATCAGCTTTCGTCGTTTGGCACTCTTCTACCAGTTCTTCGTTGTCTTGTTTTCTTGGCGTAGTTCGTTCAGTTATTTTTAGCTACGTGACACGCCTATTTCTAATGTAGGCGAATCTAATCATCCTAGTATAGCTAGGGTCATCCACGAGGACGGAGGGTGATTGTCTATCGATTAAGTTCTAATTCTAGTCTAATAATCAAATCAAGAATTAATGATTAATCTAAACTATTAACTATCTTCTACTAACTAACGATTCAAACAAACAAACTAGACGCTAATTATACTAAAACACGAGTTTAGACAATAATTGACGAACGCTAGGGGTTAGAGAGGTTCACGAGCATAAAGGTGAGACCTTTAGTTTAGGGGGTTGAATTGGGCCTAATCATGCACACTAACAAGTTATCAAGGCCAAGGGGAAGGGTCAATTCTCTCTCAAGCAATTAACCAATGCCTAATCACTAATTAACTCATTCTCATGCAATCAATCAATAATTCCAAGTCTAATTAGCCAATTTCAATCTCAAGTCTCCCATTTTGATTAAAACGCAATAATACGTAAAATAGATCGTCATCTATGTTTACCAATCGTTAAAACATTAGACAAGGTGATAAAGTAGCATGGTTTGCAAGTAATAACCATTAAACAACCCCCCTAAACATAAAGTTTACAACTTTAACCCATTAACCTCACCCCTAACTATAGAAACTATTCACACATGATTAAACTAACACTAATCACAATTAATAAAACCTTAAACATGATACTAATCATGGGAATTATATAAAGATTCAAACTTGTAAGACAATTCTAATTAATTTACTATTAAACATAAATTAACAATAATTAAAACAATATAAATGACAATAATTAAAAGGGAGAAATAATTATTACCCAAATAAAAGTGACAAAGTGAGAAGATGAATGAAATAAGACTTGATTTGTATTAATAATAAAACTTTGATAATTGTTGCAATAATTCTCACAAGTGAAAGAGGCAAAGAAAATAATATGGTGGAGAAACCAAAGCTCTAAAACTAGGAGAGAGAAAGAAAATCAGAATAATGAAAAAGTGGCTACACAATTAGGGTAGGTGGCCTTATATAGTTGTACAAAAAGACAAACGAGAAAACCGCGTCCAAAGGCGAAAACAGGCATCCACTCGACCATCCACTCGGTGAGTGGATATATCCACTCAGCGAGTGGACTCTTTCGCTCGGCCGAGTGGTCATCTACTCGGCGAGCTACCTACTGCCTGCTATGCGCTCGGTCGTCCGCTCGGCGAGCGTACGGCCGAGCGGCCAAAAACTGGCGCGCGCACTTGATTTTGGAAGGTCATATCTCACTTATTTCTTGGTCAAATTGGGCTTATAATATATTATTGGAAAGCTAACGAGACAAAATTTCATCTCCAACTTGAATTATCTCAATATCTGCTCGAAAACTTGAGATATGACCGTTTGAAGTTGCCCCCTTGCGCGAAGAGTCTTCAACTCATGCGTTTGCCCTCTCTTTGCTTCCAAACTTATATCATCATCCCTTTCTCTCGATTCCCGTGCCTAGGGTGCCGCTCTAAGACCTATCTCCGCTCTTTGACTTTCCAATGCCTCGGGTTCCGCTCCAACATGCTCCGTAGGTGCCCCTACAAAAGCCAAAACCACACCGCAGAACCCGATTCTCGTACAAAATAGAAAATGCACTATAAAATCGTATATATGAGCCAAGATAAACATATATATGAAAAGAGTGGGAAAAAAACTATAAAATCATCAAAAGTAGGAGACGGGAGGGCAAGAATCGCATGAAAATGAGGACATATGAGTCATATATCACTACGCGCCATTTTAAGGCGCGTATCTTATTTCCTTTTTGTTGCTCTTTTCTCTTGCTCAGCGTGTGGTAACGTTCTTTATGTTTGGGTTTGTTCCCTACCCTATTCTGGGGCCTACGTCATTCTCGATGGCGTAGTTGACAGGTCTTGAAGGTGATTGTTTGACTGCTTGGGTTTCGATTGCATGGCATGGGATTTTCCCACAATAAATTCGTCGGACTTTTGGATTTTATGAACGATTGTAATCTTTTTCATTTGGTTTGATTTTGGTTTGTAAGCTCAGCTATAAGTCTTCCGCTGACACTTTATTGCTTCTTTCAGAATTTCGATTTAATAAGCCTTGCCGTTGACTTGGTAGTCCATGGCGGCATAACAGTCCTTTATTTTCTTATTTAAAATTGTCGGAAATTTAGGGTTGTTACATGCATTTTGGGTTATTATGCGAATGGAGGAAAATTCTTAAAGGTGATTTATTTACGAATTTTGTATAATACAGAGAATATGGTCTTATTAAATGATTGAGGGCGAAAAGATTTTACTTCAGATATAATGGTTTTGTTTCGTTTTGATATATATGAGTTGTGGTGCTCGAGGAAATTGAATTTCTAGCAGTGATAATGGATCTTGGATATTTTTGGGTTTCGAATTATATTTTGATTGACTAATATTGAGAAATGATTCTGGTAACTTGAAGTATGACAATGACTACTCATATTGTTAAAACGCGTTGAGAATTTTGGGATGTGTATCGAATATTGTTGAGATTTGTTGATTTAAATGAATGGATTGCACGATTTATATTTTGAGCATTACGTATGTTTTGAAATTAGAATAATATTGGGGAAGTTAGAACTATTGTTGGAGATATAGTTTCGTATTGTATCATATGTGGGTTTATATTATTAAATAGTATGGTGGATAATTTGGATACATATGTTGTCATGCGGACAAGAGGGGTTGAATTTTGATATAATAGTATATCTTTTGAATTTGCAATTCGTGGGTTGATGAGTAAGTTTTCTTGGGTATGTGGTTTCTTATATTTCAAAGTATATTTGTAGTTTGCCTTACGGGTTAATAAACTACTGGAGGTTGATTGACTTGAGGGGTTTCGACTCTAGTAAGGGCCTTGGTTATAGAAAAAATTAAATGATCTTAGTGAAGTTATAACTTTTTGGGTTAGTATAAGATTGATATAATGGTGTATCTGTATTGGTTTGATAGCGATGAGAAGATTCTATATTTCAACGGCATACCTTTACGAGTGACTCATGCAGCAAGGCGTTAGAATTATTTACTTACATATACGATTGTTTAACTTGTGAGTTCGAGGTCGAACTCTTAGTTTAAGGAGGGTGGATTGTAATGCCAACTTTGCATCAAATTTAGAATAATTCATGGCTACAATTGCGTCATATGAGTTTGATAGGTGTTGTGTGGAGGTGTGATGAGTTCACCTAGTTACTTTGCGCTTCGAGGACGAAACGTTTTCTTAAGGGGGGAAGGATGTAATATCCCGAAATTTCAAAGTATTTTATATTAATAATTTAGATTTATTAATTAGATTATCTAAATGAAAAAAAGAGTTTTAAATGTTATTAGTAAGTCAATTTCAAAAATGAATTCGGGAATGATTTCTAAAATCGGATTTTTCTATTTGGGTTATATTTCTAAATTGAGTCAATCTTAACTATCAGACCAACACCAACCCAAACCAACAGAACTTGGCCCAAACACAAACCATATCCATCAACCCCACCCAAAGAAAAAGGAAAACCCAGCAAAAAAAAAAAGAAAAAAAAAACTCTTTTCTCTCTCTCCTAATACACGCATAAACCCTCCCTCTTTCTATAAAAAAACAGAGTTTCCTCTGTCTTCTCGCCCTTCTTCGCTTGTCACCTTCGCCGCACGCCATCAACCCTTCGACGTCGCCGCTTGCCTCATCCACCCAGCTAGCCTCCGACCACCGTTCTTTCTTGCGCTCCTCTTCCCCTTTACGCGACAGCTGGGTAACGCCCAACCTCCCCTGTTTTCGTCCTCTCTAATTATCATTGATTTCAATTCGTTTTTCTTGCTCTAAATCATGTTTAATTGGTTCTAGTAGATGATATGATTAGTGGGTAATCAATTCAGGTTAGTTTTATGCATAAAAAAACGATCTTGAGCTGGGTAACGCCCAACCTCCCCTGTTTTTCGTCCTCTCTAATTATCATTGATTTCAATTCGTTTTTCTTGCTCTAAATCATGTTTAATTGGTTCTAGTAGATGATATGATTAGTGGGTAATCAATTCAGATTAGTTTTATGCATAAAAAATCGATCTTGATTATGGTTTTGAGTTGATTTTCTCCAATTTTGAATTTGGGGGTGTTACAGAGGTGGTGCAGTATCATGGAGGTCTGCAAAGCAGACAATTATATCTCGGTCGACCATGGAAGCCGAGCTTGTTGCGATGGATACTGCAAGCATGGAAGCATAATGGCTGAAAAATTTATTATCTGATATTCCTATTTTATCTCAGCCTATACCTCCTATTTCTTTATTATGCGAGAGTGAAGCTGCTTTAGCTAAGGCTAATAGCAAAAAGTTTAATGAGAATAGGAGACATTTGATGGTGAGACATTAATCTTTGAGACACATGATTTCTAATGGAATTATATCTTTGAATTTTGTTAGGTCTCAAAATAATATTGCGGATCCGTTTACAAAAGGGCTGGCGCGTCAGCAATTAGTACTTGAAACGTCGAGGGGAATGAGACTGAAGCCCATAAGTTAGCCACCGCTCCGGAAACTCGTCTCCAGAGTGGCGATCCCATGGATGGAGTTCAACGGGTAATAACTAAGCTGATGGGTGAGCTAGAAAGACCACCACTATTTATGCGGGAGAATTTCGGGTCCCATTCCTATGGCGAGGTGCTCTAGTGGGTTATGAAGAGTTAGGCTGAGTTTTATCTCTTAATGAATCCGAAGGCATATTTGTTTGCGGGGTGGATGTCACAACCACTCTTGGAGGATTCACCTAGTGAGTGTGGTGGTGAGGTCGCCACTATGGGATTTGGGCGATTCCTAATGACACTCATGAACATGATACCTGCGTATGACCGTCTAACACGCACCACTGATAGAACCTGATCGATTGCCCGTATCGTGTGTGCGGTGAGTCCAAGCTTGATCTAAGGAGCCTAGTTCAAAGCATTTATGCTACTATGGTTCTTTCGAGTGCAAGCTCACTTACACTAAGTGTTAGTTCAAACCAGAAAGGTACCTACGCCTATTGCACGGTATATATATATATATATGCTCACTATTATATAAAATGTTTTACTATTTGATTTTACATAAGTTTTTGCTGGTTTAATTTTAAATCATGTGGGGGATTGTTGGAAAGTTTTATACTTTTATGATTTAAAATTGCTTTACATTTTACACACTTGATTTTATGATACGCATATAAGTATTCCTACATATTAGCACTCAAAAGGGAAATTAGTTTGGTTGTGTAAATAATGACGTTAGTGGGTTAGTTGTGTGCCTATAATTTAGGCTTAAGGTTGGCTGAGTCTTTGACTTGCAACGGATTAATGGCATGAATATAGCAACCACTTTTCTGATTGTTGTTAGGCAAAAGTTAGTGAACTTAGCCTTTATTAGTATCAGGCGTCCACTTGAGAAATTAAAAAAAAAAAAAATAGGTATACTCTACATCTCTTCTATTCTACGTTGTTGTAATTCAAAGATTTGCAAGATCAAATTACTTTAGCTAATATACACATAATACCATATACTAGTATTCTTCTATAGAGTATTTTGAAACTATTATTTTGAGCATTGGGCAATCGTCGGTTCGGGGATTTCTCTTGCTGCATTGGAAGAAATCCAACGGGGAAGAGGAACGCACGTTGATACAATTACCAGTGTAGGGGGGGCGTTATCTCTCTTAGGAAAGCGCCTAGCGTGATTCGACCCAGGCTACTCTTAAACTCTCTCTATTTAATTATTGTTTATTTAGATGTATCTTATTGTTAGAGTCGTTTGTTCGATGTGATTCATGTAATTCGTTTGACACTGTTATCGTATTGTTTTGTTGAAGTATTAATTACAGTAGAATAGACCAATATTTTCCAACAATACAAGTTGCTATACATCAAAGAGAAAAATAGTGGACAATGGAAGGGTATAGATCTTTGAATATGAAACACATATTATAGACAGAAGACCTTACTTGCATCAAGAGACCTCCATCTCTTAGGTTATGTACTTCAGCTTCAACTTCCGAGTCATTTAGTCTCAATATGTACATTCCTATCGTGATGTGAAAGTACAATGTCTACAACCCTTGACAAATCATTCTTGTAGAACAAACGAAGACGGTCAATCACATCAGCTTGTATAATATAAGAGCAGTATCAAACTTGGTTATTAAATAATAAAACCAATAATTGCAGTTCAAAGCTTGTCTAAATACCAGATGAGGGTGGGTCATGCAAGAAAACATTAGAGGCGCATGTTCTAATACTTCTTGGAAAATGGAACGCAGAGGACAATTGGAAAAACTAGAGAACGTATCAGAGATATGTCAAAACATTTCTTCTTTATTCTTGCATCTTCAACTTTAAGAGACCATAGCTTTTTACTCAACAACTTCTATGAAGCCAAGACATATCAATTCGTAGCCACATAGGTAAGCTAGGCTAACATTAGGACTACACGATGTTAAATCAGTGGCGACCACGAAAAATGACAAATCTGTGCTCTCAAAGTACATCACTTATGGTAAATGAAGCCAAATTTAAATACATTAGACAAAGAGGTGATAGGTATCAGTGGCGGCTTTTAATCAGGGCGACATGGGCCGTCGCCCAGGGCCCCCAATTTTTGAGGCCCACTAGCAGATAAAAGCAAATATACTCCTATCTAGGCTGATGGTAGTGATAAACCATCCCACCCTCTAGTGCAGGAAGCTTCGCCAGAAGCAAGACGAGGTCGCTCTGCTCTGTAGACAAGGCTTATTCCGTACTTGACTTACGAGCTCGTGTAGTATTCGCCTCTATGTCTAAAGGGGCTTTGTACCGTCTCTACGTTGCTTTTCAAATGTGGAAACAGGACTCGATCCAACAGTCTTCGGATTTTTTATAATTCCTCAAGAAAGGCGGGGCCCCTCAATGCGTGTTGATACGTTGATATCTCTACCGAAGAGCCTTGGAAAGCCCCCCGGTGTCCTCCTGACTGGGCGTAAAGGGCACGTAGGCGGTGAATCGGGTTGAAAGTGAAAGTCGCCAAAAACTGGCGGAATGCTCTCGAAACCAATTCCTGTCAATCCCAGTAGAGGAAGAGAGAAGGAAAAAGAGCAAAAAATTGACAAGTCTAATGGGAGAAGAATGGCTGACACGTTGACCTCAGCTTGAAAGCGGAAAAGAAGCGACTTGATCTTCTTCACTATTTGACTAAAAATGGAACGAAATGATCTTCTTTTCTTTTTTGGTTGAAAAGAGATGTCTTGAGCAATCGGAGAAGCACTTTGATAAACAGATGTGATCTTGACCGACGGTTTTTTCCAATATGGGTTTCTGTATAAATCGAATACGGGGGTTACTAGTCAATGTACTAGGGGCTGGTTCACGAATGGGGGGCGAAAGCAAAGGCTAAGAGCGAGGCCCGTCACACTCCGAGTCCCATGCCTTAGTTTGTGGATCGCGGTCTCACACACTAATCCCTACAAGTGCCCGTAGTAGGCAGCACTAGCACAGATTATTTTCATAGCCCGATAGATAGGAACTTCACCCAACCGTAAGTCAGTCTTAAAGACAGACTAGTTATTTCAGCTAATAAATAAAAGCAACAAAAAGACTGACTTCTTTTACGTTCGTGCAGAAAACATTCCCCTTCAACTTGGGCTTGTGTGGCAATGATAGAGATGGAGTACTTGGGATCAGCAGAATTCTAAAACTACGAAATCAACTGCTTTCACACCGGGGGAACAACATCCAAAGCAAGGACCCCAACAGTTTGGAAGATATCTTGAGAAAAGGGGCTTACGGGCCAGGCCTTTCTCTGACCTGAAAACGAGTATCCCAGCCTCGCCGGTTATTGCATCAACGGCGGGTACTGGGGAGAAATTCTTTTTCGTTTTTGAAATGGTAAGTAGCGGTCAGAGGCCTCGGGAAAGAAATTAAGGCAATGAATATTGAAAGCAGTGAAAGAATGCCAGATGCTGACAAATTTTATCATTAATAGAAAGACGGGTTGGCAGACCATCCAGAGCAACACACGTTCCATCCATCGTCTGATCTCCTCTTGAGACTTCAGTAACCGCCGCTTCAGCAGCAGGGGCGGGGACTTGGGGTTCGACCAATCCCGAGCCCGCGGCCCCCCGCAACCAGGTACGTTTGGTCATTTTTTATACGGTAATGGCTATATACTTAAAGGGGGCAGGTTCACCATAAGTTTTATTACATCACCATAAACGAAAACTATAACATATGTACATATGATTACTGCCATTTTCGTGGCCAAATTTCTACCCATGAGGAAGGCTTAAAACATAGTGTCTTGCATGCATAAGTCTAACAGCCGTTGTTTTGGAGCATAGAAAAAAAAAAAAAACAGAACCGAGTTCAAGTCTTGATTAGATTACGTCTTATAGGCAGCGCTTGTGATAATGTTGCAGCTAATGAAAATCCAACAACTTAAAGACATCTTATAAGTTGTAGTAGACTAGTAGCTCCACACATATCATAAGCACTTGGGACTGGCCTGCTAATGTTTATATGGGCTCATTGGAGTGATCACAAAATGTGTAGGCCACAGTGCCAGAAGGGTGATGTCCTTGGTTACCTGAGGACTTTACTGGTGGTGAGGAAATTGGCTGGTCCTATTGGTAGCATGGCCTTTGCGGTTGTGAGTTCCACCCTAACCTTTATAAGAAAAACTGAATTTGAGCCTGCATGGAATGGGATGTAGTATAAAGTCAGCCCTTTTTTTTTTGCATTGAATTGTTTTTACAACTTGAATCTGATTCCTGACTTGGTTCCAGAAGATAAGATTGTTTCGCTTTTTCCAATGTCTTATGGTGTATTAATATACATTCAGTGCAATCACAGTCTCCAAACCTCTTTTGAGAATGTATAGATGCTTGATGGTCTCCTCCACTTTATGTCTTAGGTAACATACAACATCAATATATTAGAATGAATCCAGTAATTGTCGTTTCTACAAATTAAAAGCATACAACATACATCAGTATGAACACTTGTGAAAAATCAGGCTATTTGGGATTCGAACCCAAGACTACGTGCAATGCAC
Organism: Spergularia marina; assembly: GCA_963680865.1. Lineage (NCBI taxonomy): Eukaryota > Viridiplantae > Streptophyta > Magnoliopsida > Caryophyllales > Caryophyllaceae > Spergularia > Spergularia marina. The sequence goes on along the minus strand of OY804558.1, from coordinate 13,258,286 downwards.
ATAGCTCGTCCATTGAGCTTATAGCCTATAAGAATAAGTAAGCAATTGATTGACTTTAATCAAAGAAAAAGTCATACATCGACATCCCAATTTGAAAATAATTATGTTAACAATTAGTAAAATATGCAATTTTTTCATGAGCAGCCAAGTTTCTACACCCAAGTATACATACTCCATATATTTTTGCGTCAATTTTTTGGGCTTCATTTAGTAGTCCTTGTTATTGTTTACAGTACTTCATACCTGAATCTAATCCCAACATACCGCCCCACCTTAGTTATTAAAATTTCTAACATCACCTTCATTGTGTCACACTGACTCCTTTCTACAAAAAACTATGTTTCTTCCTTTGTTTCTCCATTCTTTCTTTGCTCTCCTTATCCCATACTCAGCATAAATAGCACCATGTCTACATCTGAGTTTTATGTCTTAAACGTACTCTCCTCCTATTACCTTTCTCCTGTGTTTACCTATGAAGTCCCAACTTATGCAACACTTGAGAGAAAAGAAACACAAGAACATCCCACCCGACAGAATTATGATGTAAGATATGACTATATGAACGAAGAGCAAGCTGAGTATGGGACTTACCTATACTTGCACGTAAATGCTCTATTCTTGAACATGTTCAAAGCTTGTGCAATCCCATTAGTTAGTCTACCCTAGAACAACTGGCATATAAGAACAAACATAGAAGTTGTACTGAGGAAAAGGAACTTACTCAAACAGCATGGACCAATCCCTAATAAAGCCAGGTACCATACTACCATACTCACATTTAGGTGGCTTGCGGTTGGAATGTAGTAGGGTTGATTAATGATTACTCACCCTTCAACTTTTTTCCGTTTACTATTCTTCTCGTGATCTTCTTATCCTTCCTTTCCTTCTTCATCCAGTGTGACTCGTTTCGGCTGTCCACTTGATACCTATAACTGTGAAATATTACATTTAGTTTTGTGGAACCTCTACATACATCTACGCTCGTGTAATCAGTAGTTGTGATCCTATATGTCATACCCCTTTCTGCCATAATTGTTGTAGGTGATCGGCTTCCAAGGCATAATTGTTGTAGGTGTTGTGTATATAAATTTCTGAAAATAATGGATAGGAGTTGTTCATTGGCATGTCGTATTATTTCAGTACCCGCTAATAGCAAAAGCAAAATAATTTACCATGGTAATCTTTTAAGATAGTTTCATCTCAGTATAAATTCAAACTAACATAAATCATCTGATCGAAGTGTTTGAATGCGCAGATAGAATTTTGTTTTTACGTGGGAAGTCAGAAAACAAAAAATTGCATTCATCATAAAGCATAATATAGCAGGAGATTGAATCTTCTTTGTGTTCTTTGAATGTTGTGTAATACGATTGGCCTCTAATTGATGTACAGTAGCCTGAAGAAAAAAAGAAGTAAAAAAATTAAAGAAATTAAAAGGAAACAATCAATACTCTTATTTGAAAGTACAATACAATTGTATATAGTTTTGTTAAAGAAAGACGAAGATGGTGATTGACTACCTAGATTTTTCGATGTATGCAAATTCAGGGATGTTGGTGTTTTAAAGACATGAGAGGACATGAAAGGTTATCAATCGTTATGTGTATAAATGTCACAATAATTTTATAGAAATGACATGCTTAATGAGTTATTCATTGTGAAATAAATGAGAAGTTCAAGGATTTAATTTGTGTTCTTATAGGAGTTATCTTACATATGTGACACAAAAAAGAATGCAGATGAAACAATTTCGGCTTACGGGGCTAAACTTACCACACGCAAAGGTAAAGCCGAAGAAAATAAACCATTAAAATGGCACTCATCAAACTTAGTCTATATCTATATGTCATTTAACTTTTCTTGTAAAGGGGGCTCTTTTAATCAATTTACAACAAACTTACTGTCAAATTAGGAATATTATAAAAGGGAAACCGACAACAATTAGAAACGCTTACCTTTTTAATTAAAGGCCGAGCATTAACCTTGGCCATCTTAGCCACCTTGTCCACAACCAGGCTCATGAAGGCTCCATTGGAACTTCTTCTACTTTTCTGAAATAGATACATGTAGACATGGGGTGCATTCACAAAATGAACTTCTCGATACAAACAACAAAATAAAAGGTGAACAAATGGAATGTGACCTGAAATGAATAAAATTACCAAAAAAAAGAAAATTACATTGTCGTAGGGTTAGCTGACTTTAGACACTGTCATAGAGTCAGCTGAGAGCTTAGTGAAAACCTTTTCCACTTCTTCAAGAAACCATCTGAAACATGTCACAAACTGAATATTTTTTTTATGTAACTTATGTGCACCAGGAGAGAAAAAGATTCATATGATTCTGTAACACAAGCACCACTATTCTAGGAAGCAGAAGTACATACCATTCTATATGCCGAGCAGTGTGACGATGTGCATTCAAGCCAATTATGCCCCCCCTCTGATTATCCTCGCAGTGGTACAGCTGCACAAGCACCATATGGTTCATCAGAAAGAACGTACTAACATAATGAAAGATCAATATGACGCACAACCTGGTAATCTGTGATTGATTCTAAAACAGAAGAATTGAAGCTTAATATCAATTTACACACTTAATTGGGGAACAATGACACTTGCAGTGGCATGGGATTTATAAGACAACTATTTTGTTCCACCAAGTACGGCACAACAGCATTACAGCAATGGTAAACAGATAAAACTATACCATGGTTGAACCTTCACCCGACCATCCAATAGATTCGCCTAGCGCCAACCAAAGACCCTTAATTACAATAGGACAGTTGTTAATTAAAAAAAGAAACCATCCACATAAGTTTTGTCGCAGACCTCCAGTTGATCGAAGACGTCGCCAACTCGCCACCGCCGTAAAGGCCGACCCCATCACCACCGTTAAGGCCGACCCCATCACCATCGCTAAGGCCGAGCCATCAAGAGGGCTTATCCCGGAACCTCTGTGTAAATCCCGGTCGGAGGAGAAGACACAGTAGGTGACGGGGTCAATTAAGAAAAGAGGGACATTTGTTTTTTTTTTTTTAAAGAGATATGTTTTACACGATGCTGATGTGGATTACAAGTAATTGGTGAGTTGGACAAAATATTGACAAATAAGCTTATATTGGTGGTAATACTGCCAAGTGGTTTTAGATGGTAAGTAATGCTTGCCTTTTAATAGTTCTATATAGATCAGGAGTTCATAAATGAACATTAAAAGAACTCAAGATATAGGGAACTGACATATTACGCTAGATAGTCACAGCGCAAAAAATTTCTGAAACAATGCTCATTAATTAAAGTGAAGTATACAAACAATACACCAACCATATCTGATCTCTCACCCTTAACCAGGAGACATAGAATATTGATACGCATCAAGTTGTGAACCTTGAAGTTTTACATCTGACCAAAAACATATACGGCACACCAACTAAATGCTCAAGTCATAAATCACTCCAGAAGTGAAAGACAAATCAATGAATACTCTCATCTCAAATATATACCACAATCTCCTGGATTTAAGAACAAACTATGGGTATGATATGTGTATAGATTTTAAATATAAGAAGCACTCATGTTGGGGGTCAGTTTTAGAGTTAGCCATATAAAATACCTGTGCATCATGACAAGCCTGCATAGTTGCAATTTCCTGCGGAGAAGCATTAGCCAATTTCACCAATGTCTGCCATGTCTCCAAGACGAACCCATCTACATTTAATTAAAATACCTTAGTCAACTAATACTGCATATATGATATGCCGTAGAAGCCAGCTACCATAGCCTCCTTGGTTAAACATATCCATAAACAGGTGTATTGGCCACTTGATCGGCTAAGAGAGCGAAATGGAATCATAAAACCAACACATCTAACGACTCCAAGCTCAAATAGCATCAAAGAGAGCATCTAGCCACTCAATTCTCACCTACCGGCACATAATTAATGAAACTTCACTCGCCTCTATCAGTAAAACCATATAAGATTACTATAAAACAGATTCATATTTCTAAGACGTTGCATCTGACTCTCGAACATAATTCTTGGCATCACCGGATAACATGAAGAAAAGATGGGTCGACGTTCTAAAACCCCTTCGTTGTGAGCGAAAATTTTAAATTACCATAATGATAAGAAAACTACCTGACCCATGTGCTATGTCCGCCAGAAAATGATCACCCTCTGCCTCTCGTTCCACTGCAACGTCTATAATGATTTCCAGTCTTTAGAGTAGTCAAAACAACAATTAAGAGCATTATCATAGAAATTACAGTCAAAGATAGTCTGTTAATGTCAACCTAACAAATAATATTACTAAGCAAACAAATCAAATTGAAAGCCATTATCATCAGAAATACAGAAAAGTTCAGCAATGGAAAAAATTATTTTCCAACACAATGACCAGTAACCACCTAAGCTGTAAACTCACATAATGAACCAAGCAGAAAAAACAGTGAGCTTTCAAATTCGAGACAAACCCAGGTGTATGGAAGAACACTTATTGGTGCAAAACTAGATCACCTAGTCTGTAAACTAAATTAGCTAGAGGTGTTGTACTTAAGAAAACGAAAGAGCAGAAAGATGAACTTGATTTGCTCATTAATGGCAGCCTCGTAGTCATCGGCATACTTTGGACGAACTCGTAAAGGGAGACTCGTGGAACGGCCGAAACTAAAGACAACGCCTACATCACAATATAATACAACAAAAGTATGCACCTTCGAAATCAAGGTATGATCAAATTTTAGAATTTATAGCTCGAATACAAACAAAGTATCGGTAAAAATTATCTCAATGCATCACAGTTTAACCTCAGGCATTCCTCGCCATAGAGATTATGAGTTTATGACTGATAAACTTCACACTTAGCACGATCATCTTATTAACAGTAGCTTAACATCAACTGTCGGAATAAAAAATAAAATCCAATACAACAAATGTAAACTATCATACTACCAACAAATAAGATCATACCACAGAAAAAAGAAACGAACCAACCCTACAGACCTACATTAAATAAGCCTGCACCAAATTCCCACCAATAGAATGC